>JAECXW010000393.1:0-1200000 GCA_018153365.1 Drosophila fuyamai | reverse complement strand
TATGAGGACATTATCCAGATCAGATCCATTGTGGATCTAGTCATAAACATTCACGATTTGGCTTCAAGAGTTGCCAACGAAGCCAGAGGATTTGTATCTCAGTAAGTATGCTTTAATTAAGGGAGGACATGAAACGAAATGAATGCATTTCACCCCAAAGATTCCGCAAGTACTTCAATCTGTGGGCCTTTGAAAAGGGCTTCATCTGCCAGAAATTCTTGGAGAAGCAGGTGACGCTCATCGAAATCGATGAGAAATTTACATTTTACTCGTCCATTGTGGAAACGCTGGCCAACACCCGCAAGTACCAGGACATAAAGTGTGTGCGCATAAATTTGCAGCCCTTGCTGGAGAGCATAACGCAACATGCCAAGGATTGGTGCACCACACTGGGCGAGGAGCTGTTGCGCCATGTCAACGACAACATGAGGGCAATGCGTAACGAAATCAAAGTGAGTCTCAGTTCTGAAACATTTTCTTCAATTCTCCCAAAAACTGCCCTGCTAATCTGTAAAAATCTGTGGCAGACTCTCAGCCTGAATCTCAACAAGACGACACGCGAGCTGGAGGATTTCAAGCTGGTCATGACCACCATTGCTACGGTGCAGTCGACGACGCTGTCTAACGAGCAGAAAATACACGAAATGCAAGAGACCTTCACCATTCTCAGTGAGCATAAAATAATGGTAAGAATCATCTTAAATATTCAATGTTGGATCTCGGAAACTTCGCTGATTTTATTCAATTTCCCTATCCTAATCTAATCCTTCTAATAGCTCCACATTCCCCCGTTTAATGAAAGATCCTTAAGTCTGCCAACCATGGCTCGCTTATTTGTGTATTCAAATGAGCAGTTTAACAAAAATCCCATCGAAATCCCAGCCGAGCTGGACTGAGACTACTGTCACTGTTTCTATTTCTGTTTACATATGCATATTCGGCGGTTGGTCTGGCCAGAACCATTTTGAAATGGCTTTCCGCTTTTTGGCGCAACCACCGCACAAATGGTTACGTAAATGCAGCTGCAGCAGCAACAGGACTATCCAGACCATAGTCCATGGTCCATAGTACAGATTAGGACCCAGCCAATGCTGCGTATCCGAATCTGTGTCTGTGAACACTGGCCATTTTGGGATCCGTTCGCTTCGTTTCGGTCCGTTCATTTATTGATGGCATTCCGTTGCGGCGGCGACGTCGCTTAGCTTTGGCCAGACAAAACGGAATTAACTTGCATTTTATATAAATTAATGAACGAATGAATGCATACAGCCAGACTCGGGCACTGTGTAATATATAAACAACTGGGGTCAAAAAAGTAGCTTTAAAGAAGTCTTTCATAAAAATTCATAAAAAGGAGTTTCACTATTAATTATAATACTACAATAATATAATGTTTGTTCTTTTTATCGATTGGAATATACAAAACATTATATTTATATGTCAAATTCTTTTTAATATTGTATAAAAAAACTAATGAATTGCCATAATCGATAGCATTTTTTAGGATCAAAATCTTTAAAATATGTACCAATACTAAACAAAAAATATCTTAATCCAAATTTTGGTATAAAAAATAATACTTTTAAAGCTACCATTTTGTCCGCACCTGTATATATTGGCATTGCTGGGAAGTCCAAATGAAAATTTATACGGTGGCGGCACTGAAAGCTATGCCATAGCTTTTTTCGACTGCCTTGTTGGCTGCGGATTGTGGACTGTTGGTTGTGGGTCAAAGGCGGTTGCGAGGGGGCTGAACACCATGCTTCGCTGGTCGTTAGTGAATTTCGGCACTTTTCATGATTATTATTTGCACTCAGCTATAATTGAAGGGCACTGCTTAATTTTTATGTGCGTTTTATTTATATTTCGACTCGCAATTTAATTTCCAACCGCCATTGCAGTTCCCCTACGAGGACATGCTGATGGCCCACCACCTGGAGAAGCGCTGGAAGAGGCTGTTCCTATCGGCCCTGTATCGCTACGAGAAGCTGCAACCAATTAAGCAGAAATTCGCCGACATGACTTCCGTCGAAATCGATGAGTTCTGCGATGATGTAAGTTGTCAGAGGAAAAGGAAGGACCTTCCCCGGGGGTCCTTCCTCTCGCGGGGGTTGCGGCAGGCAATGGGATTAGGGCTGAGGCTGCGCTGCCGACTTTGCATTTCCGCTATTTTGCGTTCTTTCTCTGCAATTCTGTTTTGTTTCCTCCCATTATTATTTCCTTTCAATGGCATTTTAATTGGATTTTTCCGCGCGCTCAACCATTATTGTCAATTGTTAGCGGCGACGGCGCTGCCGTCAGCGTAAAATGAATTAACTTGAAGTGTTTATCATTTGAATTAGAGCGCAAGACGGATGTGGTGGGGACAAAGTCCATTCACCGCCCCACCCCCGAATCCTGCTACTTTATGCTGCACTAACCACGTTCTATTTGCCCGTCTCCCTTTTCCGGACAGTTGGCCGACTTTATCAAGGATTACGATGAGAACGGACCCGGTTCTGTGGGTCCCGAACTGGAGCGAGGCGTGCGCCTAATGGATCCCTATGGCCAGAAAATCGCCGAGCGAGAATTACGACGCGAGGAGTTGGCCAATGCTGAGCGGCTCTTCGACATGGCCATGGTCGATTACCACGAGTTTGCGCGGGTCCAAAATGAATTCGAGGGATTGCAGCAGGTCAGTTCTTACCTTGCTATCTTTTTATCCATAAAAGATTCCTAAGTCGTACCCCTCTGCAGCTGTATAGACTTTACAAGGCGCAGAAGTTCGCTCGTGAGGGCTGGGGCAAGACCTTGTGGGCCGATCTGGATCCCAACGTACTGACTGAGGGCGTTGAGAGCTATCTGAAGGAGTTCCGGAAATTGACCAAGGCGGTAAGCATCTCCGGGGTGCGGAAAACTTTGCCAATTAAACAAAGTTTTTCGGCCTGCTTGGATTTTCATAAAATTACAGACGCCTCGGAACAACAAAAGCAAAATACTTTTGAACTGTGAACTCACTGTGGATGGAAGGGCGTCTTGTGATGCCTCTTTAAGGCCAAGGCATATCAGTCCATTCAAATAACCTAAAGAAATTGTCAGAATATAAAAAATATGGGGCTTCCAGTAGGTTGGCTTCCTAAAGTGTGCGAAAGTGGGAAACAATTCCAGTGAATCCCATTCACTTGCTGGGTATTTCCCTTATTCATACCTATCTTTGTATGAGGTTTCCTCAAGCTTTGCTTAAACAAGAAACGAGAATTTTCTGGACACGCCTTGCAGCGACAAAAATTTCGCACCTAAACTGATTATGACAAATTGATTTATTTACTTCACTAACAAGTTTTTGAGGAATTTCGCTGGCCGGGCCAAAAGTTTGTTGCAGCCAAAACTTTTCGCCCATCGCCCATACAAATGAAGTGGGCGTGTCCTCCAGAGAGAGGGGTGAGAAGAGTAGGGGTTTTCTAGGTGGTAGCTGCCATCATAACTCCGACGGGGAGAATATTAGTATGGCAAATATTTCAAAGCACCGCGATTAATATAAATAGCGTAGAAGCAGCAAACAAATTTGAATATAATCATTCGACACGCACATATTTTAATGCAGTTTTATCGCGCATAATTTTGGCTGCCAGGCCCTAAAGCACAAACTACTGAGAGGCTCTACATAATCAGCGTCCTAAAATGTAAATCAATTTGTTCAATATTGAAAATAATTAAAATGCCAGCGGGCTGTCCCTGTCGTCTGCCGGCCCTCCCTTCATCCGCCCTCGTCCTTTTGCCATCGACTTGTTGACAGTGTTGCTGTGTTGCTGCTGCTGTTGTTGCTATTTCAATTTATGTCCCTGAATGGTCCGGAGTGCCATGCATTTTGCATGTGCAAACAAACGGACAGCAGCCCGGAATGCAAACAGAATGCGCTTTTGGCTAACAGCATAGCTAAAACATAACCGAGACCGAAAAACCGCCGGCCACAGGACGCTCGTTCGTCATAATTCAATGGGGGCGACCACGGGCAACGCGACCACACTATTGTTTCAGCTGATTTTCAGCAGCTAACTAACCAAACCGCCCCATCCGTTTTCAGGTGCGCACCCTGCCAGTTGGCGTGCAGCTGGAGATTCACATGAAGCAGTTCAAGGGCACCGTACCGCTGATGGTTAGCCTCAAACACGAGGCCCTCAGGGAACGCCATTGGCTCCAGTTGATGGATAAGACGGGCCAGTATTTCGACATGTCGCCGGCTCGTTTCACCCTTGAGAACATGTTCGCCATGCAGCTGCACAAGTACCAGGAAATTGCCGAGCAGATTCTCACCAATGCCATCAAGGAGTTGCAGATCGAGCGAGGTGTTCCAGGCGGTCATCGAGACCTGGGCGTCGATGGCCTTCAAGACCTTCAAGCACTACAAGGGCTCCGATGACCGCGGTTGGGTGCTGGGACCAGTGGATGAGATCATGCAGATACTCGAGGACAATGCCATGAACCTACAGTCCATGGGAGCCAGTCAGTGAGTTTCTTTCCTAAAAAAATTAATTATTATAAAAAACAAAAACCATTTATAAGGAAGGATTAGTTAGCTAATGCCTGCTCTAATTTAACTAAAAAAAAAAAAAAATGTTGTACTTACCAATTTATTTACGTAGACATTAACCGTATTTATTTGACAGGTTTATTGGCCCCTTTCTGGAGACGGTGAACAAGTGGGAGCGCACCCTGGCCCTCATCTCGGAGATTATCGACGAGTGGCTGGTGGTGCAGCGCAAGTGGCTCTACCTGGAGGGGATTTTCATAGGCGGCGATATTCGCACCCAGTTGCCGGAGGAGGCGCGGAAATTCGATGACATTGACAAGTCGTACCGCAGGGTGAGTGAGTCGTGCTATTTGCTTGTTCTGGTTATTTGGTTATTTGGCTATTGGGGTATTTGGCCACCGAAAGGCTGCCAGAGCGCACACTTAGTATCTGCTACAATTTATTTGAGTTGATTTAATGTGTGCCGACAATATGGCGACTCCTTACTTAACGGTAAACATAATACGCATGCAAACGACTGCTTTTGTGTATGCGTAATTGTGTGGCTCGGCACACACTCACACAATCACACATATCCGAATAACCAAGGACCAGAAACTTCCACATTACACATACGCAACGTAAGCCCGAGCAGTGTTTACAAACGCCAAGCACTTTCACCTTCCACTACTGCCTGCTTTCTCCCTGGTGTGTAAGTGTGCGTGTGTGGATAGATTTGTGTTTGTGTTTGGCGCTTAACTTCACTTAACCTTGCCAACCACTGGCTTCCTTCGTTTGCTTTACGTTTCATTTGCAACATTTGCCGCCATATTTGATGCCATTTGTGAAATGATTTATTATTTTGATTTGCTCTCGACATTCGTGTTAAGTTCTATACACTCTCGCTGGCCAAGGGCCTCTTGTTTGGCTTGATCGACTTTGAGATCCTTTAATTGTAGTGCCACTCGAAGCTTAAAATTGTTTTACAAACTTTGAGTGTAAATAAATGTTGGTTTAACATTTGTTATAACAAAGTTTTAATCGTTGTTTAAACCTACTCTTATTGCAAGTCCGTTATCAATTAAAACACTTTACCTGATCCCTATAAGAACCAACTTTAAGTATGCTAAAAATGTTAATACATATTTATGGATTTTTAAAAAAGGCAGATAGATTATTCTAAAGTAATGAAAGTAATATAACAATTTTAAATAATTGTATTTCTTAATTTGCTCACTTTTCATCAAAACAAAAATAAATAGGTTTTGCAAAATTAAGTATATATACACATTGGACATCTTATTATAGAGCATAAAACAAATCACATATCGTCGATTGGCGTTTCCCACTTTCCTTTAATATGTTTGATTGTATTTGGGTTGGTCGTTGCGCTCATTGCTTTTCATAATAATTTACTGCCCTGACTGGCGATGCCGGTGCCTGCCTCCTGCTTCATCTTCCCCTTCCTCTTCCATTGCAGATCATGGTCGATTGTGCCAAAAATCCGTTAGTGGTGCCATTCTGTACAGTACCCGGTCGCTTAGTGGAAATACAGGGCCTGGGCATTGGCTTGGAAAATTGTCAGAAGTCGTTAAACGAATATTTGGACTCGAAGCGTCGCATTTTTCCGCGTTTCTATTTCATATCCACCGATGAGCTGCTCTCCATCCTGGGCAGCAGTGAGCCATCTGCAGTGCAGAACCACATCATTAAGGTGGGTATACTATGTATTGGGGGGTCACGGCTTCAAGTTGGTGGGCGGTGATGCCTTTTGGTTCGGTGGTGACAACAACAGATTTGCCAAACTGCCAGTGACATTATTTTTATGTATATGTGTGGAGGAGAGTCTTGCCATAAAAGTTAATGTCACTGTTTATTCGTTCTGGCCAATGTCCATGGCGGAAATTACGCCAATTTCTGCAACACATGCATGGCTTTTTGGGTCCCTTGAGCCGTGGTAAATTTTTATGAATTTATTTCGGCTTATAAATAATATTTCTTTCCTTCCACCCCCTCCGTTTGCATTGATTTTGCAATTTTCATTTGACTTCCCGCCCCGGTCGGCAGATGTACGACAATATCAAGTCGCTGCGTTTGGTCAAGGAGGGCAGCCAGACGATTGTTACCGCCATGATTTCCAGCGAGGGCGAGGTCATGGAGTTCCGGCATTCTGGTAGGTATACGATGCTCCGCATCCGCATCTGATTCCGGGGAACCGGCAATCTGGACAATCCAGCACAGGGCTCCACGCACTGATTGCCAATTTTAAAATTGAACTTTTTTATGGCCATATTGTCTGCTGGCTACCGACTACTGACTACTGACTACTGGCCAATTTCTTTTAATTAATTTGAAGCCAGTCGCAGCAGTTGGCATCGCATCGGCATGGGCACATCAGCCATGCTGCTGGAGATGATTGCTTCTTCTGTTCTTATTGCCGTTGCTGTTGTTTTATTGTTGTTGTATAACACTTATTGATATTGGCAACTGGGGTTTATTTATGCGGTTATTGTCTCTTCCTTTCGTTTGCCTCCTTCTTCCGCCGGTTAAAAAACAGCCCGGGCAGCGGGACGAGTGGAGTATTGGATGAACGATGTGCTGGATGAAATGCGCCGCTCCAATCGCTTCATAAACAAGACGGCCATCTACGACTTTGGCACAGATCTGCAAATTTCAAGGTAAGTGGCACCGTCAGCTGGGCATAAAACATATTTTATGCCTTCTGTCCTGCGTTCGCATCCTTCTGGGCTCCGCATCCTGGGACCTCCGGGAGTGACACTTCGGCAGCCAATTCCTTTTATGGCCGGCGATTTACATTGCGGCAAGCGAACTCGTCGAACTCTTAGCCAGTTCCCATTCCAACTGGGACTGTATAATTTTGTCATTTCGCGCGATTTATTATTTTGTTTAAGCCATGGGGCGCATGGCCGGGCATATTTATGGCCAATTGTATTAAATTGACAGTCATTGGGCACTTTCGATTTCGACTTTGTTGTGTCCACAGGCCCGACTGGCTAATGAACTACCAGGGAATGGTGGGCCTGGCTGCGAGTCAAGTCTGGTGGACGGCCGAGGTGGAGGAGGCCTTCGACCAGGCCCAGAACCACGGCAACATGCGCGCCATGAAGGACTTTCTGGGCAAGAACAACTACCAGATCGAGGAGCTGGTCCTCAAGGTGCGGTCCAATCTCTCCCGCAACGATCGACTGAAGTTCAAGGCTCAGTGCACTGTGGACGTCCATGCGCGGGACATCATTGATAACTTTGTGCGGGACAATGTCCTGGATGCCAGCGAATTCAGCTGGGAGAGCCAGCTACGTTTCTACTGGGTCAAGTTCTACGACAACCTGCATGTCCTCCAGTGCTCTGGTAGCTTTGATTTTGGCTACGAGTACATGGGTCTCAATGGTCGCCTGGTCATTACTCCCCTCACGGATCGTATTTACCTGACCATCACTCAAGCGCTGCTCATGAACCTTGGAGGAGCTCCTGCAGGTCCAGCTGGAACTGGCAAGACTGAGACTGTCAAGGATTTGGCCAAGGCCATGGGGCTTCTATGCGTGGTCACCAACTGCGGCGAGGGAATGGACTACCGGGCAGTGGGCACCATACTCTCTGGCTTGGTTCAGTGCGGCGCCTGGGGATGCTTCGATGAGTTCAACCGGATAGACATATCGGTACTCAGTGTGATATCCACCCAGTTGCAGACCATCAGAAATGGTTTGATAAGGAAACTAGATCGGTTTGTGGTAAGTAAAAATAAGTTATTTGCCTTCTCCTCTATTTAATAAATATATCTTTTCAGTTTGAGGGCGTTGAAATCCATTTGGATCCCAAATGCGGCGTGTTCGTCACCATGAACCCGGGTTACGCTGGCCGCACAGAGCTGCCCGAGTCAGTAAAGGCCTTGTTCCGTCCAGTGACATGCATTAAGCCCGATCTGGAGTTAATCTGCTTGATTTCCCTTTTCTCCGATGGCTTCCTCACCGCCAAGGTGCTGGCCAAGAAGATGACGGTGCTGTACTCCCTGGCGCAGGCACAATTGTCCAAGCAATGCCATTATGATTGGGGTCTGAGATCCCTTAACTCCGTGCTGCGGATGGCAGGTGTGATGAAACGCCAGTCGGAGGATCTGCCCGAGGCTGTGGTCCTGATGCGAGTGCTGCGCGACATGAACTTCCCCAAGTTTGTGTTCGAGGATGTGCCGCTGTTTCTGGGCCTCATCAAGGACCTGTTTCCGGGCATTGATTGTCCGCGCATTGGTTATCCAGACTTTAATGCCGCCGTGCGTCATGTGCTGGTCAACGATGGCTACATACTGCTGCCCGACCAGGTGCGTCCTTGCGTCCAAGTTTGTGCCCCGTCACTGGCGTGTTGACAGAGGCAACAACCCATAGTCGTCAGCCGTGTCACTCTCCTGGCGGCCATCACTTTGACACTTTGTAAATTGCGCCATGTCGCATAATCGCAAATGAAGGAAATGTTACAAAGCATTTTTCCCCGGACTCTGCGTCTGCCTTCAATTTCAAACTTTGCCTCTCTGGTCCAACTGCCGACCATTTTCACTAATACAATTTTCCCTTTCTTCTTCTGTCTTCCATGCACGCTGTTCTCTCGAACTCCTGGCAAAATCCTTGCCGCTTTCATCAAACAAAATGTTGCACAAATGTCCGGCCACCTCCTGCCGGAAATGGACAACTGCTGGACGTGCGACATGTCACCCTGCCTTCTGTCGGGGCAACATCATTTATGACAACTAAATCCCAACGATGGCAACGCCTCCGTCCTTCGTGCGCAACCCACAACCCGCTGGCAGGAGGACAAAGTGGTGCAAATGTACGAGACCATGATGACCCGGCACTCGACCATGTTGGTGGGCCCAACAGGTGGCGGGAAAACTGTCGTCATAAATGCCCTGGTCAAGGCGCAGACCCACATGGGCCTGCCCACCAAGTGCCTTGTGCTTAACCCCAAGGTAAGTGGACCTCTGGCTCCGTCCCCTAATTCCAGGCAGGCGCACAAATTGCCTCCCCCTGCGAGCACTTTTAGTTTCCTCCGCTTTTCAGTCGGGCTGCTCGCCCTTTATGAGCTTTGGTGCTTGTCCTTTGGCCCCTTTTTCCTGTCTTCAAATTGCACTTCTCTCTGTTTTTCGCATTTTGCCTTTGCAAATCGGAGTTTTTAAGTGCTTATAAAATTGTTCAATTGCTTGCACTGTAATTAGTTGGTGCAATATTAAGAAAAAACATTGATACTCGAATTGGAAAGCTCTCAAATTTCGGTTGAAAGAATTCAGACTGTTTTCCATGTGGTCGACTTTCATTATTGTGCATGTATAACTCTAACCAATTATTATTGTACCATATGCGAGTATGTTTATCATCACATTCGTTTTGCAGGCCTGTTCTGTGATTGAATTATACGGTTTTTTGGATATGGAAACGAGGGACTGGATTGATGGATTGTTTTCAAATATATTCCGTGAAATGAATAAGCCCATCGAGCGTGAGGTAAGTGTAGGGGTTTTTGGGTGGGATTAGGGGGCTAGCCGGGAAAACACCTGGGCATGTGGTGGCGCCACCCACCCCACGGGAATTAAAGTGCAGCTTCAGCGAATCCGCATCCGACGACCATGCTCAATGTCATTTTGGGTTCCGACTCGAATGCAAGTGCTTGGTGGCTGCACCGCATCATTCATGCGGAAATCGCGTGAATACAGTAATAAGCCGTGATTGCAGAGCCACCTGTATGTAGCATATACGTTTGAGTATATGCAATTTAAAGACTTTTTAAAAAAGTTTAGGTAGGGAAATGTCATGCTAATTTATTAGATTTAAACACTGAACCATTAAAGGGTCTTGAGTTTTCAATAAAAAATAATAGTTTTTATATATTTTTTAAAATAACTCAAAAACATTTCCTTAATATAACTTTTTAACTGAAAGCTTAATTTGAATAGAATATTTTGTTCTATATTTTGTTCTATTATTTACACAATTTTCTCGTCGGTCTCAACATAGGTTTATTTTAGGATATTAAAATGGCTTTTTGGTAGTTTAAATTGCAAGCCTTTGTCACACTCTTGTGTAAAGTAATTTTCAAGGGCAAATTAAAAAAAAATTCTTGCGGGTTCGCTCTATTTTTTACCGAGTGATTCTGCACTGATTTCCGCATCCAAGCGCATTCATTCGGCTCTGCAGAGTAATCATGGGAGGGTGGTAAGCCGACTGGGGCGCTGTGTCAACGGGAACTCCGGTGACAGGCATTGTATAACGCACTTAGGCTAATGCAACCCAATGCCAACCCACCGACAGGAGCGACGCTACGCCTGCTTCGATGGAGATGTGGATGCCCTGTGGATCGAAAACATGAACTCGGTGATGGATGATAACAAACTACTGACGCTGGCGAACGGCGAGCGCATTCGTCTGGAGAACTACTGTGCCCTGCTCTTCGAGGTGGGCAATCTGAATTATGCCTCGCCTGCTACGGTCTCCCGGGCAGGAATGGTTTACGTGGATCCTAAGAATCTGCGCTACAGTCCGTACTGGCAGCGTTGGGTCTTCAGCCGTCCAGAGGTCCAGCGGGAACTGCTAAACGACTTCTTTGAGAAGATCATCACACAGTCCATAGCCTTCATTTTGGAGGGTCTGGATGGCACTACTCAGGGCAATCCCCTGAAGCTAGTCATCATGCAGACGGACCTCAACATGGTCACGCAGTTCTGCAATCTCTACGACGCCCTGCTGCCCAACTACGCAATGGATAGCAAGAACTACGACGAGCCCGTGCTGCAGACCTACAATACAGACAGCTTGGAGTGTTGTTTCCTGCAGGCCGTCTACGGATCCATGGGCGCCTGTTTGGTGGAGAAACATCAGATCGTCTTCGATGAGTATATGAAGCGTATTTCCGGCTTCCCGCTGGTGCAGGACACCCCGGAGAATCCCGCTTCTGGCGGACAGTTTCCGCAAAGCAAGCCCACGCTGTACGACTACTTCTGGGACGTCAAGGAGAATGTTTGGAAGGCCTGGGAGTGGGTGGTGCTGCCGTATACGCACGACCCGCAGGTGAAGTTCAGCGAGATCCTGGTGCCCACGGTGGACAACACGCGGACCAACCGAACGCTCAGCCTGATGAGCGAGGTGAGTGTGGGTTCGGGAAGGTCATTACTCCGGCTTCCTGGATATGCCTTATTAATGTTTGTCCCTATTTCGTTTCCAACTCCGTTTACACAGATCAAACGACCCGTTCTGCTTGTGGGCGAGGCAGGAACATCAAAGACGGCCACCATCATGCAATATTTGCGCAATCTCAATCCGAGTGTCAACGTAATTGAAAAATCTCTCTGACAAATGTCGCGTTCCCAGCTAACATGGCGACCCCATCCTTTTCGCATCCCTTTCAGGTCATACTCAATATTAATTTTTCATCGAGAACCTCCTCGCTGGATGTGCAGCACACCCTGGAGGCGGCCGTGGAGAAACGCACCAAGGATACGTACGGGCCCCCGATGGGCAAGAGAATTGCCTGCTTTATTGATGACATGAACATGCCGCAGGTGGATGAGTGAGTTCACGTCGCTAAAGCAGGCGAATAGAGTGATGAGCCCTGTGTCACTTTCCTACCACCCCCCACAGATATGGCACTCAGCAGCCAATTGCCCTGCTGAAGCTATTCTTCGAACGCGGCGGAATGTACGACCGCGACAAGGACCTCAACTGGAAGAAATTTAAGGACCTGACCTTCTACGCGGCCATGGGGACGGCGGGTGGCGGTCGAAATGAGGTGGATCCCCGATTTATTAGCATGTTCTCCACCTACAACATCGTGTTCCCCAACGATGAGTCCCTTATCCAAATCTACTCCTCCATCTTCAAAGGTCACATGCAATACGTGAAGTTCCAGGACCAATACATGCTCATCGCCGACATGATTGTCCATATGACACTGAAACTTTTTAAGGTATGTACATAAATGTTTTGTTTAGAAAAGGTGTCTCAGAAATAACATACAATTTCATTAGGTTTTAAAGTGAAATAGGTCTTCGGAGTTTATTCAAAGGAATAGTAACTCTTAAATCTTATTAGAACTAAAGTCTTGGTAGTAATCATTGTCTCTTAAAGTACCTCTATGATAACTCTTTTAGTAAATTTCCTTTGACCAATGAATATCGATTGGGAGACAAATGTTTGTGACATTTTGCATAAGTCATAAGAAATTTCTGTGACACCCCATATAGGCGTCTTCGATTGCATATATTTATCTGCTTTGGTAGAATTATTTTCAATATCGAAGAACACCTTGACTGCATTCAGGGTAAATTCAGTAGAAGAAATCAATTCCTGCATAATGCTTTAAGGCCTCTCACAAATTTTATGAAATTCGATTTACATATGCAAATAACGACAATTTTTCATAATCTGCTTTGCTGTGCCGCCCACCACTCGCCCCCGCCCCGCACATCCCGTTTCGCTGTACAATGGAAATGGAAATTATTCAATGGTCTGTAATGCACTACGACGACGGGCTTCGTCCTCTCCATCGTCCTTGTTCTCAATCTCGTAGCTGCTCCATTGGTTTTTCGAGTGCAACTCAGTGCCGTAGACCCGTGCCACCCGTACTTTTGCACCACTCCACTCCAAAAGCCACTCCACTCTGCCCTCACAATGGTCACCCGCCTCGACGGCTGCCTAGTTGACTGTATCTGGGCCTCCGCCTCTGGCTGTGGATGTATCTGTATCTGTATCTGCTCGTTCCCTGCCGTTCGTTGCCTATCTCTGCCAGAATATCTTGGCCGGAGCGAAATTTGATTATGTTCAAGTATTGAACTGTAGAGAGATGGCTCTTTTCGTAGCTCCTGTGGGCGTGGCACGGGCCGAGGCATTAGTTTATGGTCCTTTTAACAATTGTTGACACTAAAATATTATCGCATTTCATTGCGTACAGATAAAAATGCATTTGTCGCCGCAATTGCCACAGGCAGCCACCCTTTCCATATCCGAAAAATGTTGGGGAGAAATGATTTACTCACACCTGCTACTCCTTCGTCCACCGTCCAAGTTGCAAGCTCCAAGCTCCTAGTTCGTATGTCTTCTTTACACACTCAGGGCAAGGATATTAATGCCCCACGAAATGGAGTGAAATGAATTATTTGAATAGAATTGCCGTTACTCAGATGCGCGCTGCTGGTGCGGCGGCTGCAACTCGATAATGGCTGTAAATTCAGCAACTTGGCAATGTCCCCAAAGGGCGGAGCGTGTGGGAAGTCCGTGCTGTGGCTCTTGTGAACGCATATTGCTAGTCGAGATAAAATTGATTTGTGTGGCGTTGCCTCTTCGCTTCCAGGGAGCTCTCCTCCTGATGAGCGGGGTGTTTGGGGTGCCGGATACATAGGCCATTGTCTGGCCTGGCCTGCTTATGCTAATTGCTTCCTATTCCTCAGATGGTGATTGTGGATCTGCCGCCGACCCCCTCCAAATTTCATTACATCTTTAATCTGAAGGATCTGTCCCGCATCTTCGCCGGATTGCTGCTGATCGAACCGACTTGTTTCAAGAACCTGAGAGACTTAATCAGGGTGTGGCGCAACGAGTACACCAGGATAATCTGCGATCGGCTAATTGCCGACAACGTAAGTAGTCTATATAAATTAATTGACAAAACATAACAAAAGGAAACAAGAAACAATTCTAAATCAATAGCAATTAACATTTTCATTTAGCAAACTCTATCTCTTCTGTCATGTTAGTATCTATTATCTTAAATGATAATTAGTAAATATGAATGTGCTAAATTCCTTACCAAATGAAGTTTGTTTCATTTTTTCTCACTTTTCGATGACTTTTCATCAACATTTTCATTATAACGTTGATAAAATTTTTGACCCATTTTCATGTTAGTTACTCCTAAGTATCCGATGACTTGTAAAAAGGTGACCCACAATTGAACTTGCAGAGTCACCACTACAAATTTTATCCATTCAAGTGCCATACCCTACCACTCGTGTTTCGATTCTCTAAAAATCGCATTCAAAATTTTCATTTTAAGGTTGATCAATTTTGACCCATTTTCATGTTAGTATTTCCAAGTTTCCGATGACTTGTAAGAGGACCCCCAATGGACTTCCAGAGTCCATAACTTACCAAATTTAATCCGATTCAAAGTGGCATACCTCTTACGACTCGTGTTTTGATTCTCTAAAAATCTGCATTCAAAATTTTTATTTTAACGTTGATCAAATTTTTGACCCATTTTCATGTTAGTTATATTCAAGTTTCCGATGACTTGTAATGAGGTGACCCCCAATTGGACTTCCAAAGTCCATAACTTTACCAAATTTAATCCGATTTCAAAGTGCCATACCTCTTACCACTCGTGTTTCGATTCTCTAAAAATCTGCATTCAAAATTTTCATTTTAAGGTTGATCAATTTTTTGACCCATTTTCATGTTAGTTATTTCCAAGTTTCCGATGACTTGTAATGAGGTGACCCCCAATTGGACTTCCAGAGTCCATAACTTTACCAAATTTAATCCGATTTCAAAGTGCCATACCTCTTACGACTCGTGTTTTGATTCTCTAAAAATCTGCATTCAAAATATTTATTTTAACGTTGATCAAATTTTTGACCCATTTTCATGTTAGTTATATTTAAGTTTCCGATGACTTGTAATGAGGTGACCCCCAATTGGACTTCCAAAGTCCATAACTTTACCAAATTTAACCCGATTTCAAAGTGCCATACCTCTTACGACTCGTGTTTTGATTCTCTAAAAATCTGCATTCAACATTTTCATTTTAAGGTTGATCAAATTTTTGACCCATTTTCATGTTAGTTATTTCCAAGTTTCCGATGACTTGTAATGAGGTGACCCCCAATTGGACTTCCAGAGTCCATAACTTTACCAAATTTAATCCGATTTCAAAGTGCCATACCTCTTACGACTCGTGTTTTGATTCTCTAAAAATCTGCATTCAAAATATTTATTTTAACGTTGATCAAATTTTTGACCCATTTTCATGTTAGTTATATTCAAGTTTCCGATGACTTGTAATGAGGTGACCCCCAATTGGACTTCCAAAGTCCATAACTTTACCAAATTTAATCCGATTTCAAAGTGCCATACCTCTTACCACTCGTGTTTCGATTCTCTAAAAATCTGCATTCAAAATTTTCATTTTAAGGTTGATCAATTTTTTGACCCATTTTCATGTTAGTTATTTCCAAGTTTCCGATGACTTGTAATATGGTGATCTCCAATTGGGCTTCCAGAGTCCATAACTTTACCAAATTTAATCCGATTTCAAAGTGCCATACCTCTTACGACTCGTGTTTTGATTCTCTAAAAATCTGCATTCAAAATTTTTATTTTAACGTTGATCAAATTTTTGACCCATTTTCATGTTAGTTATTTCCAAGTTTCCGATGACTTGTAATGAGGTGACCCCCAATTGGACTTCCAGAGTCCATAACTTTACCAAATTTAATCCGATCTCAAAGTGCCATACCTCTTAAGATTCGTTGTTTGATTCTCTAAAAATCTGCATTCAAAATTTTAATTTTAACGTTGATCAAATTTTTGACCCATTTTCATGTTCGTTATTTCCAAGTTTCCGATGACTTGTAAAAAAGGTGTCACACAAATGGACTTCCCATGTTAATAACTTTACCAAATTTAATCCGATTTCAAAGTGCCATACCTCTTACGACTCGTGTTTCGATTCTCTAGAAATCTGCATTAAAAAATTTCATTTTAACGTTGATCAAATTTTTGACCCATTTTCATGTTAGTTATTTCCAAATTTCCGATAACTTGTAATAAGGTGATCTCCAATTGGACTTCCAGAGTCCATAACATTACCAAATTTAATCCGATTTCAAAATGGCATACCTCTTACGACTCGTGTTTGGATGCTCTAAAAATCTGCATTGAAAATTTTTATTTTAACGTTGATCAAATTTTTAACCCATTTTCATGTTAGTTATTTCAATAATAAATATAACTTTACTAAATCCTTTCTTGTTTGTATATTTATTACAAACTACTTTGTTTTAAAATGGTTAACCTTATGTACTTCGCCTTATTCGCATTTCTTAATTGTAGGACATCGCAAACGTAAGGCGTAACCTGGCCGTGGAGGTGGGCGAGCGTTTTCCGCCATCCTTTGAGGAGGAGCATGGGTTTATTGATGCTGCGGCGGCGGAGGCAGAAGCGCAGGCTCGTCTTCTCTACGAGCCATCCAAGGGGGAATTGGACGCTGGTGAGGAGGAGGGCGAGGAGGAAGAGGAGGGTGAGGAGGCACCCCAGGTGATTCTTTCACTCAAAGATTACGTCCTGCGGGATCCGCTGCTCTTCGGCGATTTCCGCAACTTCACCAACGAATCGGAGGCACGTTTGTATGAGGATCTGCTGGACTACAACTCAGTTTACTTTCTGTTCACCGAGATCCTTGAGGAGTACTGCGAACGAAAGCAGAAGATGACTCTGGTTCTGTTCGAGGACTGTCTGGAGCATTTGACCCGAGTTCATCGCACATTGCGTATGAATCGCGGACATGTGCTGCTCATTGGAGTCGGCGGTAGCGGCAAGAAGTGCATTACCCGCCTGGCCGCTTTTGCTGCCGAATGCGATGTCTTTGAGATTACCATTTCTCGTGGCTACAATGAAGCCGCCTTCCGCGAGGACCTCAAGGTCCTGTACACCTTGGCGGGCGTGAAACGGAAAAAGGTGGTCTTCTTGTTCACGGGAGCACAGGTGGGGCATGGATTCATCATTTTATTTATATCTAAACTCTAAAATTGCACATTATATTTTTGACAGGTGGCAGAAGAGGGTTTTCTGGAATTGATCAACAATATCCTGACGGTGGGTCAAGTACCCGCACTGTTTCCAGACGAAGATAAGGATGGCATTGTTAACCAAGTTCGCAAGTTTGCAGAAGAAGATGGAGTTTCGGCCTCTAAGTGAGTGAAAATTGATAGGGCTTGATTAAGTTATTCATGTGGTCTATAAAACTACAGATTAAACCTATAATATTTGTTCTGCAATGAAATTTTTTATCCTACAGAGACGCGGTTTGGGGATACTTCCTGCGCACCTGTGCGGAAAACCTGCACGTGGTCCTCTGTATGTCTCCGGCTGGCGATGCGCTGCGCAATCGTTGCCGCAACTTCCCGGGCCTCATTGGCAGTACCTACATTGACTGGGTGTTCCCGTGGCCGCGACAGGCGTTGTATGCGGTGGCCAAGCTGTTCCTCACCGAGCACCGCTTGATTCCGGCCACCCATCGAGAGGCCATCGTTGAGCATGTAGTCCATGTCCACACCACCATACAGCAGTACTCGAAGGACTATCTGGCCAAACTGAGGCGAAACAACTTCGTCACGCCCAAACACTATCTCGACTATATAAACACTTATAGAGGATTGCTGGGTACGTGGACAAATAAATATACTTAAAATGATAACTTAATCTTTATCTTTTGCAGAGGAAAAGGCGAAGTTTATCACCCAGCAACGTTCGCGTCTCGGCGAAGGCATCAAAAAAATCGAGGAGGCTTCCGTGCAAATCGACGAGCTGCGTATTATAGTCACGGAGCAGAAGAAGAACGTGGCCGTCGCCTCGGAAGAATGCGAGGCCATGCTGGTGACCATCGAGTCGTCCACGCAGAAGGCCAACGTCAAGAAGGCTGAGGCGTCGGAGAAGTCCGTTGAGGTGGAGATAAAGGGCAAACAGATTGCCATCGAAAAGGACGAGGCCGAGGAGATCCTGGCCGAGGCCATGCCAGCCCTCGAGGAAGCCAGGTTAGCTCTCTCTCAACTGGAAAAGGCGCAGATCACCGAGATCCGATCCTTTGCCACGCCCCCGGCCGCCGTGCAGGTGGTCTGTGAGTGTGTGGCCATTCTTAAGGGCTACAAGGAGATCAATTGGAAGAGTGCCAAAGGTATGATGAGCGACGTGAACTTCCTCAAGAGCTTGATGGAGATGGATTGTGAAGCGTTGACCCAAAAGCAGATAACCACGTGCCGGCAGCACATGAAAACTGGAAACCTTGAGGACATGGCCAAGATCTCCGTTGCCGGTGCGGGTCTCCTTAGATTCGTAAGGGCTGTGCTGGGCTTCTTTGATGTGTACAAGGAGGTGAAGCCAAAGAAGGAACGCTTGGACTTCCTTGTGGAAGAACAAGATGTGCAGATCAAGCTGCTGAACCACTTAAACTCCGAAATCCAGAAGCTGGAGGAGAAGCTGAACCAGTTGAACGAGAACTATGCCACGTCGATGAAACAAATGCGTGCCCTCACCGAGATGATGCAACAGGCGGAGCGACGCCTGATAGCCTCCGACAAGCTGATCAGCGGCTTGACCTCTGAGTTGATCCGGTGGAGCAAGGAGATGGCCAGTCTGGGTCAGCAGCTCATCGATAGCGTTGGCGTGTGCCTGATCAGTGCTTCCTTTTTGGCTTACACCGGTGCATTTACCTGGGAGTTCCGCAAGGCGATGGTCTTTGACGACTGGCTGGAGGACATTGTGGCCCTGGGAATTCCCATACAGCTGCCATTCAAGATAGATGGCTATCTCACCACTGATGTGGAGATATCACAGTGGAGCAACGAGGGTCTGCCACCGGACGAGCTGTCCATCCAGAACGGCATCCTAACCATGCGTGCCTCTCGCTTCCCGCTTTGCATCGATCCCCAGCTGCAGGCGTTGCAGTGGATTCGCAAAAGAGAGTTCCGCAACAACCTAAAAGTGCTCTCCTTCAGTGACTTTGACTTCCTCAAGCAGCTGGAGATGGCCATCATGTACGGGGTGCCCGTTCTCTTCGAGGATGTGGATGATTACATAGACCCGGTTATCGATGACATCCTGCAGAAAAACATTCGCATTCAGGGTGGACGAAAGTTCGTCATGCTGGGCGACAAGGAGGTGGACTGGGATCCCGGCTTTCGGGTCTACCTAACCACCAAGTTCTCCAATCCCAAGTTCGACCCGGCTGTATACGCCAAGGCGCTGGTTATAAACTATACGGTGACCCAAACAGGACTAGAGGATCAGCTGCTGAGCGTGGTGGTGGGCACTGAACGACCGGATCTGGAGGCTCAGCGCGAGTCCTTAATCGCGCAGACCAGTGAGAACAAGCAGCTGTTGCAGCAACTGGAGGATTCTCTGCTCCGAGAGCTGTCCACCTCCACGGGCAACATGTTGGACAACGTGGAACTCATCGAGACTCTGGAGAACACCAAGACCAAGGCGGGCGTCGTCATGGAGCAACTGAAGCTAGCAGCGGACACGGCGGCAGACATTGAGGTTCTGCGAAATGGATATCGTCCGGCGGCCAAGCGGGGAGCGGTACTCTTCTTTGCACTCTCGGACATGGCCACAGTTAATAGCATGTACCAGTATGCATTGGCTGCTTACTTAGACGTCTTTGTCTACTCACTGCGCAAAGCTGTGCCGGATGCCAGTCTCAACAAGCGGCTGAACAACATCATTAAGACCCTGACGGAGAATGTCTACTGTTATGGCTGCACGGGGATCTTTGAACGGCACAAGCTGCTCTTCTCCTTCCAAATCGCCACCAAGCTCGCCCAGCGGGATGGCATCCTGCTGCAATCGGAGCTGGACTTCTTCATCAAGGGCAGCATCGCGCTGACCAAGAGCGAACGCGCCAATCCCTGCAAGTGGCTGGGCGACAAGAGCTGGGAGGATGTGCTCAAGTTGAGCTTCGATTTCCCGGAAACTTTCGGCACCCTGCCAGACCACTTTGGTCGCTATCTGACCGAATGGAAGGAGGTGAGTTCGAATTGGTTTGGCTCAGACAATAACAAGTGTTTTTTGCTTTAGTTTTTGAATTTTTAAGAGCAATGGATGGGCTATGAAAAATTAAATAGATAAAAATAACTTAATCCTCCTTTTAAAGTATAGTTTAAACGACATTTAAACGCTGAAATAACACAGCTCCTGAACCTCAAAGGAGGTTCAAGCGTATACGTTGTTAAATGTTCATGTTTTCCATATTTTTTGTATTTTCTTTTCCGATTTTCCCGCTGCTCGCTTGGGTGCATCATCTTCAACGTCAACGTCAACTCCGATGCCGTTATCAAATTGCTGTTACTGCTGCTCTGTGAACGGTGCTATAAAATGCACAATAACAACAACAAAAACGATGGCACAACAACAATAAACAACCGCCAACCCAACAACCCAACAACCCAACAACTTGGACTCGGATGGTCGATGGAAACGAAACTGCTTCTGCTCCTGATTCTGATTCTGACTGGCATGTGGCATTCACTGACTTCCGTTCCGTTGCCGACGCTCATTTTGCCTGCACTTATCGCCATCGCCATCGTCATCCGAATGCCCATGAACTGGGTGCTCTGGATTCTGGGTACTGGCCTTGTGTCCTGCGTCCTGTGTCCTGCGTCCTACCCGTCGCTCAGTGGTTCGACTTGGAGAATCCTGAGGAGGTGGCGTGTCCGGGCGACTACAACATCAAATGCAATGCATTCCAGGCAAGTGCTGCGTCCTGCCGCTGCTGTGTATTCACCCACTCGCTTTGCATGCTTTCAGCTTCGAGTGGTCCTGGCCAGGAGCTGCTCCTCCAACCCAAGCTTCAGATGCTCCTCCTGAATCGCCGTTGCTGTTGCTGCTGGTGTTGGTTTGCCCGTTTGCCATTGAGCGTTATTGGATTTCGTACTTTATGCTCGCTTCTAGTGGATTATTATGTACAAGCCAGGCACCCACACCCACAACTATACCCAAAAGGACACCACTTTGGGGGGCGTTTAGTTTTACTCGACTTTTGCTACGTCCTGCAACTTTGGCGCACATTTTGCTCTCAAGTTATTAGCAGCCTGTTTTTGTCAGCCAGCATGCTGGCAGTATCTCTATATATGGATGTCTCTGTGCGCCAGTGCCTGTGCCTGTGTGCATTACCATATTTTATCAATTTTCCAAACCATTAGATGAGCGGCAATTTGCGCCCGCAGTCGCACTTGAAACCAGCGCCAAGCGAAGCGAGCCCAATTTGCACTTGAGCTGTGCTAGAAACCGCAGAAACGATGGCAACACACCCAAAGGCAACAGCAACAGCAGGGGCAACAATGGAGCAGCTACTGGCCAACTATGGAGGACTGATGACGAGCTGTCGTCGGCTCATTGTCACTTGGATGGTATTAAAATGTCTAAAGCCCAAGGATTTCGCCCGTCTCGCCCACAGAAATTAATGTTCCTTCGCTGCTTCCGCGTGGATCGCATTTTCCGGAGTATAAATCAATATATCGTGGAAACGATGGATGAGTTCTATATCATGCCGCCGGTGGTGAGCTTTACGGCCATTTACGAACAAACCTCTAGCACGATTCCGGTGTGCTTTGTTTTGAGTGCCGGTTCGGATCCGACCAACGATCTGATCAAGCTGGCGGACGCTATTGTTGGTATGTCCAATTTCTGCCACATTTCACTGGGTCAGGGCCAGGAAAAAGCTGCCCTTCGTCTGCTGGATGGAGCCGTCAAACAGGGAATGTGGCTGATGCTGCAGAATGGACACCTGCTCATCAGATTCGTCCGAGAGCTGGAGAAGTATTTGGACCGCATCGAAAATCCGCATCCGGACTTCAGACTGTGGATAACCACAGACCCTACGCCGACTTTCCCCATTGGAATTCTTCAGAAGTCTTTAAAGGGTGAGTGGTGCCATATTTAATTACATTACTGCACTTGGAAAAACATTAAATTGGCAAGCTTAATAAGTTGGAATTTATTTTTTTTTTAATGGAAAACGGAAGCTAACTTCAGCAAGCCAATGTTTATAATGGGAAATAATGTTCACATGGTGGAATATCTACTTCCTTAAATTCGACATAAAATTTCCAATCGATTGGCTAAAAAATGTAATTTAGGGAAATCTTTATCCATATAGCTCTAAATTTAAGAGACTACATTGCGTCGAAACGGACAGACAGAAATGGCTAATATTAAACATTATAATAATTTTTAAAAACATTACAATAGTTTTATAAATTTTTCTGACAAGTATACTCCTTCTTCTACAGTGGTTACTGAGCCACCCAACGGCCTGAAGTTGAATCTGCGCTCCACGTACTTCAAAGTGCGCCAGGAGCGCCTCGAGAGCTGCTCTCATGTAGCCTTCCGACCGCTGGTCTATGTGCTGGCCTTCTTCCATGCCGTCGTCCAAGTAAGTTAACCATCAGTAAGCCATAGATATCGCTATTTACAGTCGGAGCCCAGCTGGTCGAGTGTGTGGAGTCGTTTATTTATTAATCTCTTAATTTCTAGCAGCTGAAAGCTTTTCAGAGTTGCACAATTGATGGAGCCGCGGCAGCAGCAGTTGCAGCAAATTGATATTGATCGTCTAGTTGGAGGCACTTCGATTAATTTGTGTAACCCTTTTCCCGTCCACAGGAGCGTCGCAAGTACGACAAACTGGGCTGGAATATAGCGTACGATTTCAACGACACGGACTTCGAGGTGTGCACCGAAATCCTGCGGACATATCTAACGCGCTGCGGCACCGGGAAGATACCTTGGAACAGTTTGAAGTACCTAATTGGCGAGGTGATGTATGGGGGACGGGTCATTGACGATTTCGACCGGCGCATTACGAACTGCTACATGAATGAGTATATGGGGGACTTTCTGTTTGATGAGTTCAAAGTGTTCCACTTCTATGAGGACGAAAACGTGGACTACTGCCTGCCGGAAGAGGACACCATACTGAAGGAGGACTATATAGGTGAGCGTCGGGCACTGAGTAGTGGTTCCCTGGGCTATTTACATATGTAATGCATTGATAACAGCGCACATCGACAAACTGCCGCTGGTCAACAAGCCGGATGTATTTGGGTTGCATCCGAACGCGGAAATCGGTTATTACACAATGGCGGCACGCAACATTTGGAACAGTTTGATTGAGCTGCAGCCGCAGACTGGTAAGTGGCCTGGTCGGAAGAGCCATCCAATATTTAACCGCCATATACCCGCGGGCGGCCAATCTGCTCGAGAGATAGCATCACCCACAAATCCCACATTTTACCCTGGTTATCACACGTTCGCTCCCCGCGCGCTATCCGTTGATAATTCGAATCGGAATCGGAATCGGAAAAAAGTAATGATAATAATGTAATATAGATATGCGAGCACGAGCAGCGCCCTGGTAAATGGTTCAATTTGCATGAACGTGTGCCAATTGTCAGCCGTTTATTACATTTTATCTTGTTGATTTTCATTCCGACGCTCGCGCTCTGCTATGCAATGTTGTATTTTTGGCATGTTGAATTTTTAATTTAATTTAATTAATTAGTTGCGGTTTTGCAATTAACTTTATTGCATGCGCCATTATTGCCGGCGCACAACAGCAATGCACACATTAAAAATTAAAATAGAACCACACACGTGGCCCACATGGGTCGGGTCAGATTGGAGGGCAAATTACATATACACATCCTCATCCGCACTCCCATCGGCATTCACTCACTTTCATCGGACTGCCGCAAATCGCAGCGAATCGAGTTCAAACCTCACCGCATCGACCGCCATCAGAAGTACCAAAAAATGGTGAAAACGTCACACAAAAGTCGATAATTTTGCGTTACGGGCTTAAACGTGTTAAAACCGTCATCAGAGTGCACTTTCCATGCCACGCCCCCAACTCCCAAAACACCCACACAACCTGCCACCCTCCCACTTTGCTCACCACCCGCTCACAATCATGCATATTTATATATGTGTGGCCTTGTAAATAATTGTATATACAATTTGGAATACTTTTTTAAATATATTCGCACACACGAAGTGACCAAGTGGACACCAACCGAAGTCAATCCTGGTAAAGTATTCAGCGTAAACAGAAAAACCCACCTACAATCGCCCATTTAGTGTAAATAAAAATAATAAGAACAAATATTTCCACTGATTAAAAATCGAGTTTAACCATTTTATTTCAATTCATGGAGATACGCACCAAGATACGATCGAGCAAAAAATTCAGCTGCAGGGAATATTTAAAACTCTACTAATGAATTTAAAAAGCGAAGTTATTCGTACTGCCTGCAGGGAAACTGCACATTTCCAATTGCCATTAAATATTTTTAGGTAAATCTTTGGCTCAAAATAAATGATTTTTATACTATTTATAGGTAAATATAGAAATCAGTAGATAATGTTAATTTAACTAATTCAAAAAATATCAAAGGTTTCTAGCCAATAAATATTTAAAATATATAGAGTTACCTTACTAGAAACAATTTTTTAAAACTGGCATTGATTTCAATTTCCTTCATCACCAATATGCTCGATGTCTCATCAAGTAGCTCCCTGAAAAATGGCGATAATTTGCATATTCATGAGCTTTAGTATTTGCTAATTGACACTATAGCAAAAAATAAAGCAAGGACCGAAAAAATTCTATTTGGGTGCCAGATAAAAAGGCAAATTAATAAAATCAACAGAAATAAAGGGGGAGATGAGGGATTTACGAAAAAAGGCAAGTGGAAAAACCACAGGCTGTGCATATATTACAGCGGCATTTTCCTTGCCTTTGTCCTGACACCTGCCAGAACCACAATCCCCACTCACGCTCCTCCTGTTTTTTCGGTGCATCCAGGTGAGGGAACTGGAGGAATAAGCCGCGACGACTTCATCGACTCGGTGGCAGCCGGCATACTGAAGAAGCTGCCACCCGCCTTCGAGACTTGGCGCATTCGCAAACAGATCCAGATGAGCCTGTCACCCACCGGGGTGGTTCTTCTCCAGGAGCTGGACCGCTTTAATCTGCTGGTCGTGCGGATCAAGAAGACCCTGGAGCTGCTACGCAAGGTAACTAACTGTATGCATATATGGGGGATTTTCTCGTATATGGCTGTCAATAGAGGCCGCACATAAATCCTTCAGCCTTGTTTTGCATTTCGCATTTGTTTATGCATTTGCCAACTTGGCTGGCGACCAAGCAAACAATGTCCAAATTTGAATGTGGGCGATGGGCGATGGGCGTGGGATGCTGGTGGAGAGCACCCACCTCCGAGCTAAGGCTGCATTTTGTTGCCAAAATAAATTTACAAATGCAAATGAACTCGGGCTTTGTCTTGGCCCCGGGATCTGGTGCTGCAGTCACGCCCACACATGTGCTCCGTTCTCCATTGTGCCTTTTAATTTAATTGCATGCTCTCCGCAGGCCATTGCCGGCGAAATCGGCATGGACAATGTGCTGGACAACATTGCCAACTCGTTGTTCAATGGCCTCCTGCCAGCCTCGTGGAGCAAACTGGCGCCGGCGACATGCAAACAGTTGGCCAGCTGGCTGGAGCATTTGCGGGTGAGTCGAGCGGAGTCTAGTCAAGTCCTCTTTCGGAGGACGAGTTCTTTGCCGGCGCGCTGCTCATTAATCAGCTCAGCGCAAAATCAATCAAGGTGAGTTCGTGTCCACTAATCAGGCTTTCTATCGTTCCTGCAGCTCCGGGCCGTGCAATACAAATACTGGACGCTCTCTGGCGAGCCCCTGGTCATGTGGCTGTCGGGACTGCATATACCGCAGAGTTATCTCACGGCCCTCGTGCAGGTGAGTCTGCATTGTCACACCTTCACTGGTGGGGCATTCATACACTATGAAAAAATAAAGGTTTTTAACAAGAGAATAATTTTGAAATAGTATTCCTAATTTTGTAGGTCTTAATTTTAAGAACGATAAGAAAATAATTACCTTTATTTTTGGTTTGAGGAAAATAATTAACAATTCCGCGATTAAAGTAAAAACATTATTTTATTAGATTTAAAAACAATAACATAAGGTCATATAACCTATTTTTAGACGCTTTGTCAGAGTCGGAGCCCCTACACAATAAATAAAATAAATGATAAATCCACCTACTGCACTCGCTAGACAAATTAATATATTTCTATTCCTCAATCAGACGACCAAATGCACTTTTTAAAAATGTTATGTCCGAAATTTTTCTAAGTGTAATTTCCCCTCCTTTCAGATTGCCTGCCGCCGCAACGCCTGGCCGCTGGATCGTTCTACGCTTTTCACCTACGTAACCAAGTTTGCGGACCCCGATGATGTGGAGGAGCGCCCTGTGACGGTGAGTTGGGGAGTAGGGGAGTAAGGGGAATAGGGAGAGAGTCCCGGATCTCCTCCCCCGCAATTCTAAATGCAAAACGATGACCCGACTCCATCCTGGTTCAGGGGCTGGCACTAATTTCGTAATTAGGAATTCTGTTTGCATTTTAATCGCTCAACTTTTTGCAGGGCTGCCTTGTGCACGGTCTGTACATCGAGGGCGGGCGCTTTGACTTGGGCGCTAATCAGCTGGCGCGTTCCCATCCCAAGGTCCTGGTCGAGGAGCTGGCCATTCTCGCCGTGGAGCCCATTGAGGCGCACCGTCTCAAGCTGCAGGTCTGTATGTTTAGAGGACTTTTCGGGATGGGATGGGATAGAGCTGGTCAGGAGGGTTAGCCAGGATACCCAGGATAGCTGCCGTCTGGCAGTGACAAGTACTAATGTGCTCTTGTATCTACATATGCCGGGGTGGTGGACGTCGGAGGGGGCGTGGCCACGCTGATATTTGTTTAAATGCATCGCACTAAATTACCAGCAGCTTCCGCAAACCTCCCAGCCAACTAATGGGGCATCTGTTGTGCTAATTGTTTCCGAGTTTAAATACCGAATGCTTTAACACAAGGGGACCATGAACTTGGTTTCTTAAATTATTTTCAACCTTTCCTAATACATATCCTTTGTAGAATACCTACCTCGCCCCTGTTTATACTACATCGTTGAGGAGAAATGCCATGGGAGTGGGTCTGGTCTTTGAGGCAAATTTGGCCACTTCCGAGGATCTAAGTCACTGGATTCTGCAGGGCGTCTGTCTGACACTGAATACGGATACCTAAAACTTCATAAGCAAGAAGACTGAGAATTATTCATATTAATTTTTCGTAGTCGATTTATTTGTACCACACTGCAGTACTTCCGTATAATTAAATGTTTGCATCTTAGCTGTAAATAAAAAAAATAATTATTTATATCAAAGTTATTACTTAAATACAAAATAATGCTTCCCTTAGCTCTTAAATTGATAGTAAATAGCCTGGTAATAGACAGCATTTCTGAAACTAAAAACTTCAAAAATTTTAACTTATAAACCTGTTTGTTGGACAGCAAAACCATGGTGAAGAACGTTTGAGGACGTTTGTTGTATATATTTAAGGGACTTAACCTTCCTTACTCTACCCCTTTCTCCTTAAAACCTACATTAAAAGGCAGTCTCTCGTTTAGTATTGATTAATATTTATCGAATGGATTTTACTAAGCCAAATAAATCTATGTTTACAGCTCTGTAGTGGCAATGGAGTTTATTATTAAGTACGTAGGTTGCTAGTGCCTGTCAATAACGTGATTTGTGCCTGAATCGTCGTCTGATATGCCTCCGCTCCTCCGCCTGGCATTACCTGCGCCGCCAGCAGCCGAAGCATCCCTTAAACTTATCCAAAATAGTCGTCTTCATGGAGGGCAGCAGTAGCTCGAGATTCTGGGTGCCAGCACTGTCGTCCGACTCCAGATCCGAGTCGATGGTCATTTCCTGTATGCTGAAGGTGTCAGTCAGTTCGTGGTTCTGCTGGCGGCGCTTGGACCGCTTCAGTTGTGCCGGAAAGAAGGAGATCTCCTCGGCCTCATCGCTGCTCTCCGACTTGTAGTCCACCAGCGGCTTGTGTTCGGGCTCGCCCGGAATGGGAAGTCGATTGATGGGTATCAGAGTGGACGACTGCGTCTTGGTGGCCTACGGTTGGGATAGGTATTTTGTTATAAGTAACTGGCCCAGCCATATGAAGGGTGTACCCTGCCCACCTGCTCCTCCTGGAACTGAGTGTAATTGCGCCGGGCTCGCTCGACCTTCAGCTCCAGTTTTCGCTGCAGTATGCGGCAGGTGTTGGGTGGCTCGTGGCCTCGACCGGAGGCGGTCGCCTGCTCCTCCTCATCGATTTCTATGGTCGTGGGGGCATAGACCTTGCCGGCACCCCTGAACGCCACCTCAAACTCCAGATCCGACATATGTTTGGGGGCTCCGCTGGCCGTTTTCTGCAGTGACGTTACCCATGGAAAATTGCATTGCCCCTCAGCTGTTGTGGTTGCAAATACACTTACCAGCAGTCCCGCTGCCCCATCCTCGTATATGTTGGATTGCCTGTCCTCGCTGTCGATGCCGCTATCCTCCATATTTTAAAGTCGGACTCTGCTTAACTCTCTTAAAAATGTCTAAAAAAGTGAATTGCACGCGATGGCAATACAAACAATTTTTTATTGTCTTCCTCTGTACGACTCCCAAACTCCAATCATCCCCAGTTCGCAAAGCGCAGGCTCGAGAAAACAGCTGCTGCGGAAAAGCTGGGGAAAATCAATAAACCCCTTTTCCCAACAGCGTTGCCAGATGTTGTGGCCTGATCAAATCGTGGGTCATCCCCCGAAAGTCTTTTGTACATATGCACTCTTTATTATGTAGTTTTAATTTATTTACAA
This sequence comes from Drosophila fuyamai, assembly GCA_018153365.1. Classification (NCBI taxonomy): domain Eukaryota; kingdom Metazoa; phylum Arthropoda; class Insecta; order Diptera; family Drosophilidae; genus Drosophila; species Drosophila fuyamai. The sequence continues at coordinate 1,170,974 of JAECXW010000393.1, read as the reverse complement.
TTATTAGTTTTAGGCTTAAATGCTTTACTCGTTGCACAGAAATGTAGTCGTAGAAACTAAAAAGTAGAATACAAATTCGTTTTAGCCGCTTTTTTCCTCGATTGAATTTAAGGTTACTCGTAATCAAGAATAAATAGGAACACAAACATAAAAACACTAATACTATTTGCTTTTGTTCTGGAAGAGAGTAAATACTACATTAGACGTTCGTTGGTTCTTGATCTTTAGGCTATGGTTATGGCTAAGCAACGGTTGGCTTTTTGGTCTCTCTGCTTTTGAATGATTTTGAATGTCCTCCGGGAGTGTCGATCCAATTATTCTTGTGTGGTGGTGCGTTTCAACTTTAAACTCAATTCAATGCGAAAATCAAACAAAAATACTCTGCTCTCTGTGTGCCCGGTATGTGGAATTATACCGCATTGGGATGAGGAGGCGCGGGTGCAAAGCCCGCCAATGTGCAGGATAGGCAGCAGAACTTTATGTAGTATGGATTGTCGCAGTATTTACCCTTAACGATCAGCTTGCAGTTGGCAAAGTACGGACTGTCGACGCACTCCGGCGAAACAGGTAAAACGGCTGCAAAAATAATAATAATTTGTAATGTCCTCCAGAATCGCCTTAAAACTATCTATTAACTTACATTGAATGGAAACTTTTGCTTCTGCGTCGGCGTACGTGTAGGCATTGCTGGCCCTGCAGGCATACCTGCCCGCGTCCTCGGGGGTCACACCATTCAGTATGAGACGATGGGGCTGGGCTGTAAATGATACGTTTACAGTTTTTAACAGAGTTTCAAATAAAACAAGAGTCGAGTGCCACGGCAATCAAATACCCTTTACACTGTTACCACTATCAAATATACTTTAAGAGTATATTTTATACTTTGCTTCAAAAAGAGACACAACTCACATGTTATTTGAACGCGCTCGTTCTCGTAGAGAGGCGAGTAGTCCTTGGTCCAAGTGACATTGGGTTCCGGATAGCCTTGCACGGAGCAGCTCATGACAACAGTTGAGCCAACTGTGTAGCTGTTCTTGGGGTCCAGAGCCAACACGGCATGTGCATTAACTGTGAATCAAATCAAGAAACCATTATTTCCATCGTCATAAAAGCTTCCCCCAATAAATAGTTCAATCACCATGCCAAGCCAGCCGAAACATGCAAATGCGCTACTTACCAGTGGGATTAGGCACATAGGCCGGTCGGGTGGGTCGGTAGGGATATCTGGGTCGCTGGGTCACCGGACGAACGGCCGGATCCAGCACATACTGCAAGTATCGGGACTCCTCGTCGCCGAAGGCCCGGACAGGACCCACCGCCTTCAGGGTGACGTGCAGCGAAACGGGACGCCCCTGGTTGAACACCTCACAAGTGTATGGGCCGAGGTTCTTCAACTGAATAGAGTTGAAGACCAGCGAGTAGTCACGGGCCATAAGGTTATTCCTCAGGCCAAATTGTTGTCCATTGCGCCACCAGCTGACGTACGGTTCTGGATAGCCTCCGGCCGGACAGCGAATCACTGCCGGACGGTTCAGCTCCACGATCTGGGTGATATTCTTGTCACCGTGAATGTAGACGGGGATTTTTACGGCTTCTACCATCACCAAGTTATAAGGATGGGTTACAAAAAGCAGGCAGCATGCGAGCAGTGTGCAATACAAAGCAGTTAGTTAAATGGCCAGCACCAAAAATAATTATAGTTTTAGCAATAGCGTAGTTGGTTTTCCAACCATAATGCGCTCGTTAATAAGACATGATCCTTTTTTAACCCCAGCATGGGGTATTTTAAATGTTGTTTAAATGTTTCTAAGCCAGCGGGAAAGACATCTTCCACTTATTACAATTTTTCATAAGGACAAACTGGATAGACTTTAACAGTTTGTTAAAAATGTAAACCAGAAATTAAAGGTAAACAAAGATTTTTACATTTTTAAATAATAATAAAGTGAAGCTCTTTAAACATTCAAGACTCATGCCATTTAACAACGATGCCAAACATAACTTTAAAAATGAATGTAAAAACGCACCTGTAACCTGGAGAGGAACCTCACGTCGCACCGGATCTCCTAGGCCATTAGTGGCCACGCAGACGTAGGTGCCATCGTCGGTCTGACGCACCTGGACAATGGTCAGGTCACCGTTGGGGGTCAGGACGTAGCGGCCCCTGTTTGTGTCGATCTGTAAAGAGGATAAGGATGAGGGTAGGTTAAGGGTTCCCTTTCGATAGCTTACCACCAAGTTCTTGAGCGACCAAGTGATGTTCGGAGCCGGATTGCCGGTGGCGAAGCACCGCAGCACGGCAATGCCGCCGATGGAAGTCTGGACAGCCAGCTCTTCCGGTTGCTTGGGCTCCAGAGCGGCCCTGACATCGCCCGGATAGACGAGCACAGGAGCCTGAGTGGTGGGCGGCAAGGTGGGTCGAGTGGGAGGCAGACAAAGGTTGCCGCAGCCATCGCTGCAACACTTGTTGTCGCCAATGCAGTCGGCATCAGTGTAGCATTCGACGTTACAGTTGCTGGCATTGGCCCGTAGAGCTGGACACTCGCCGGGCTTGTTAATGTCGCGGCAGACTGGGGCAAACCGGCGACCCTCGGGTGTGGCCTCCTCGACGGCACATTGCTGGCCTGTGGGGCAGTTGTATCCCTCGCACGGATTCTCACAGACGCACTGCGTGCACTCTGGCTGAGATTGGACAGCCTCACGGCGAACGCCATACGGACATCTGAGTTCCCGGCAATTGGCATCGTAGGAATCGCACGGGCTGCCTCCAATTCCATTGTCCAAATCATTTCTTTCGGCTGGAAAAGGAGCATATTACCATTCAGTAATTTTAGTTTCGCGAAAGAGCTATTCCATCCCAAGATACCCGTGCATTCTTAGGTCTAGTGAAAGTGCTTTAATCGCTAACTACAAATGCTACTTCAAAGTTTCTACATTCTAAAACAAGCGGTTTGGGTGTGCGCAAGGTGCATTCGTGGTTGGGTGGATTTGAGGTGCGGAGGTGCTGAGTGCTGAGTGCTCTGTGGAACAAAAGTGGCTTACGTCGGCATTGGTTCGCGCATGCCTCGTAGGTTCGGAAGTTGTTATGGTTGCCCGAGCAACCCGCGTAAATGAAGGACATACAGTTTCCTTGCTCATCGTTGTAGTACCAACGGCGCTCTTGCACCGAAGGTCCAGTGCAGTGGCCCATCGCCAAGGGCAGCATGCAGATTTCTACTTACGCAATAGAAAAACCAGTTAGCCCAACGACTCATGATGAACCCCCCCCCTGTATTTTACCTTTAGCCGAGCCCACCGTCGGTTCGCGGCCGGCTATGCAAACTGCCTGGCATTCGTACAAATCGTTGAAGCGATTTCCGGTGCCATCGCATCCACCATAAGTAAACGGCTCGCAAGCCTGGCTCAGGACGTTGAAGTAGTACCGGGTCTGCCAATTACTGCAGGGACCTTGCGTCTTTGGCTCATTGCAAACGTCTGACACAAAAATTTTAGCACCTGAAACAAGTACCCCAGCCCAGACCAAACTTACCCACATCCTTGTACTCTCCGCACTGCCGCTCGCATTGGTGGCGCGTCTCGAAGCGGTTTCCATTGCCCCCGCATCCGGAGTAGGAGAAGGCCGTGCAGGCCATGTTCTCGGTGTCGTAGAACCACGCCATGGTGCTGTTGTCACATTCGCCCGCCTGCGCTGGCAGGGTGCAAACGGAATAGGTCTGCGGAGATATTTGAGAACGTTTTAGTATTGTGGAAGCATCCATGGTTACCTCCGCCGTTTCAGAATAATTAAGTTTTACTAAGAATATTTCTGGTAATGGAGAACAATTTTCTCCAAAAGAAAAATGAATGGTCAGCCCACAAACTTAGGCATTTTTCCATTCCACTTGTATGTGGGACATTTGCTGCACTCTCCTATGTTAGCAATGGCTATCCACTGCTTCAGCCCGAAATCCTTAGCCAAAGCGCCGGCAGAACATCTTCTATGCTTACTAGTTAGGAACGTGGTGATCACTGGTTTACACTAGAATTCTTACCGGTGCTGGTGGCTGTGGCTCGGGCTCCACTGGAGGTCCACCCCGGCAGAAGCTGAGGCACTCGTTCTCCGAAACGAAGTTGTTGCGGTTGCCGCGGCATCCGGTGAACTCGAACTCGTGGCATCGACCGCTGCGCTCGTCGAAGTACCAGCGTCGGGAGAGGTAACTGCACCGTCCGCGGACAGGGGGCAGAGCACAGGTGGTCTGGGCGTCACTGCATTCGTTCTGGCACTCCTCCTCGGTGGCATAGCTGTTGGCATTACCGCCGCATCCCGTGTAGACGAACTCGTCACAGAGTCCCTCTTGACTATTGTAGAACCAGCGGGTCTCGTTGCCCAAGCAGTTGCCCGGCTCGGATGCCAGGAAGCACTTGGACGTGTCAGGACGGGGTTCCTCGACAGGTTCCTCCGGTTCCAGCTCGGGTTCCGGTTCGGGTTCTGGTTCGGGTTCCGGCTGGGGTTCCGGATCCGGTTGACCAAAAGGAACGTCTACATTGGAAGAGCAGCGAGTAGAGCAATCCTCCACGGAATCGAAGCGGTTATCATTGCCGCCGCAACCTCCGTACCAGAACGACTGGCAGACACCCGCACTCGCGTTGTAATTCCACTTGGAAACCCATTTATCACATGTACCCGGATCAGCAGGCTGATTACACTGGCTAACATGTGGTCGAGGTGGGGCTTGAGCAGGGGCAGAAGTCGGGGCAGGACGTCGTTGCCTGTTGCAGCGCCGCTGGCAATCCGACTCCGATTCGAAGCGATTGCCATTGCCGCCACAACCTCCGTAGTGGAACTGACGACAAGCGCCAGCATTTCGATCAAAGTGCCAGTTGACCTGCCAATCACTGCAGTCGCCAGGAGCTGGATCCTCATCGCAGATGTCCCGCTGGCTTGGAGCTGGCTGTGGAGCGGGGGTGGTGGTCGTCGGTTCGGGCTTGCGATCGCAGCGCGCCAAACAGGACGCCTCCGAGGGGAAGCGGTTCTCATTGCCACCGCAGCCGCCGTAGTAGAAATCGCGACAGGCCTGATCCTTGGTGTCGTAGTACCAGGCTCTGGTGTAGTTGTCACACTCTCCCACCTCGGCAGGTATGTCACAGATGTCCTTGGCTGGTGGTTTGAATGGGGGTAGAGTGTCAGTTAGGAAAGGTGATTCGGGGGGACCAAATGGAAACACATTGAAAGCAGCCGCCACGGCAGACAACATTTAAAGCTTACCAACTTGCCGGGGACAGTGGTCCTCGCAGGACTCCTGGCTGGGGAAGTTGTTCTTGTTGCCACCACAACCCGTGTAGTAGAAGGGCACACAGCGCTTCTCGCTTTCGGAGAAGTGCCACTTGGCCAGCTTTTCGCTGCAATCACCAGTTTGCTTAGGAAGCGCACAGTAATCTGGGGTAGTGGTGGTGGTGGTGATGTTGGTGGGAAGGTATCGGTGGGTGCGGGAAGAGATTCGGTTGCGGGTGCACATTCAGAAAGTAGCAAGCAGTCATGCACATACAATTAAATAAGTAACCAAGCCATTTTTTGGGGAGAAGGAAAGCGTGGGAAAATATACCGTTAACCAGGATAGACAAAGAGGTTTAAACTTAAAACTATTCATAGGCCCAAGCAACAAATTGCTTAAAACTAAGCCCATTAACCAATACAAGACTCCGCAACATACTAAATCAGATCTCAAACCTTTAAGCACGCCCGGCTGGCGGCAGTTGTAGTTGCAGGCATGTTCCGTCGGGTAATTGTTCTTGTTGCCCCTGCATCCTCCATAGGTGAAGGGTCGGCAGATGTCGGTCTGGTTGTCGTAGTACCAACGTTCATAGTTTCCAGCACACGGTCCGCTCTCCACTGGCTGTTCGCAGGTTGCTGCAATGCGAAAAGATCAATAGGATAAGTTTATCAGTATGTGTTTGTACTTTAAACTATTATTTATGTAATCATATCCAACAAATGCAAGATATAAATCTCAGTTAGTTCAGATATTGAACAGCACATAATAAGATTATCAAGTGCGATCCACCTATCCCCTCTTTTAAGAAAAACAGAGCTATACTTACGAAGATTCTCGCCGGCAGTGCAAGTTTTCTGGCACTCTCGAAGGGTATCGAAACGGTTATTGGTGCCGAAGCATCCGCCGTACTGGAACTCCTCGCAACTGTTGCGTTCCGCATCGTAGTACCACTTCCTTTTGAAGTTGGTGCAGGGACCGGTGCTGTTCTTGGGCAGCAGACAGACGTTCTCGCCGGTATAGTCCTGGCAGGTCTGCTTGCAGTCGGACTCGGTCTCGAATCGGTTGTCGTTGCCGCCGCAGCCACCATACCAGAACCGAGCGCATCCGCCGTACGAGGTGTCGAAGAAGTACTTGACGTGGTAGTTGCTGCAGTTGCCCGTCTCCTTCGGCAGACTGCAGGCCTTCTGCGGTGGATCAGGGATTTTCTCGCATCCTCCGAACTTCTCATCCGTCGCCTTGGTAACTCCGTCAGGACAGCAGCCGAACTTACTCTCCACACAGGTGCAGCCCTCGAAGTTGGGTCCCTTGGCCGGGGTCTTTTCGTCCTCGCAGCACTTGAATTCCGTCTCGGAGCAGTAGCATCCGTGGAGATGAGGTCCCTTGGCGAATGTGAGTCCATCGGGACAGCATCCGAACTGGGTGGTCTCGCAGGGGCAGCCCTCGAACTGGGGGCCCGTGGCAGCAGTGATCTTGTCGGGGCAACAGCCATGCTGTGTCGTCTCGCAGGCGCATCCCTTTTCGTTGTAGCCCTGGGCGGGCGTCTTTTTGTCCGGACAACAACCATAGGGCGTGTATTGGCAGTCACAGCCCTCGAAGTTGGGTCCTCGGGCGGCCAAGATGTTGTCGGGGCAGCAGCCAAAAGCGGTGTCCAGGCAGCAGCCCTCTTGGTTGGGACCGTGAGCCGCTGTCTCTGAATCCGAACAGCAGCCAAAGCGTTCGCGCATGCAGGCAGAGCATCCTTGGTAATCGGGACCGCTGGCTGCATTTCGTCCATCTGGACAGCAACCGTGTTCCGACTGATCGCAGCGCTTGGCGACTTCTGGCTCATCAGGACAGCCCTCGAAGTCTTTGCCCTTAGCGGGCGTCTCGGCATCGGCACAGCATCCGAACTCGGAAAAGGAGCATGACTTGTTGGTGGTTTCTGACTCAGATGTCGTCGAGTCCTCTCCTGATCCCTCCAGCTCCGTACTCGACTCTGACTGTGATTCAGGCTGTGACTCCTCTGTGGTGGTGGTGGACGGAACGGTGGTTGTTTCGGGACATCCCTCATTCTCCTCCCCGATAGCAGGTGTAAATTTATCGGGACAGCAGCCGAAGAGGGTCTCCGCACACTGCGACTTGGGGCAACCCTTGTTTTCTGCTCCCTTAGCCGGAGACACTCCGTCCAGACAACAACCGTACGCTGTGTCGGCACAGGTCTTGACAATGGGACAGCCCTCGTCGAAGGGTCCCGTGGGAGTGGACTTACCGTCCGGACAGCAACCGTACTCAGACTTAGCGCAGCTACTCTTCTTAGGCTTACACTTTCGGGGCTTGCCCTTGGTAACTTCAGACACAAAGGAGTAAGGTGTACTGGACTCCGACTCTTCATCCTTGTTACTGCTGCTCCAGATATCGCTGGTAGTGCTATCAAGATCTGTAGACTGGGAGCTATCTGTGGATCCCTCGGTTGTGCTGTCAGTCGTTCCTTCCGTAGTACTCTCTTCGGTTGGGCCACTTTCAGTGGACTCAGTTGCATCTGTGGAGAAAGCCTCTGTGGAGGACCCATCTGTGGAAGAAGCCTCAGTTGAGGAGCTATCTGTGGAGGAAGCCTCAGTGGTAGAGCCATCTGTAGTGGAAGCCTCAGTAGAGGAACCATCTGTGGAGGCAGTCTCAGTGGAGAAACCAACTGTGGAGGCAGAGGACTCAGTTGCTTCTGTGGAACCAGAAACGTCAGTGGAAGCTGAGTCTGTGGAGCTGGACAGGTCATCGACGGTAGTGCCATCAGTGGTTGAACCATCACTGGAGCTAACGTCCGTGCTTTTGGCGGATGTATTGTCTTCAGTAGAGCTATTTGGAGAGCCTTCAGAGGAGCTTTCGGTGTTTCCGTCAGTTGAGACATCAGTTGAGCCATCAGTGGAGCCGTCGGTGGAGATATCAGTGAAGCCGTCAGTAGAGCCGTCCGTGGAGCCATCAGTGGAGCCATCAGTGGAGCCATCAGTGGAGCCGTCAGTGGAACCATCAACAGTGCTAGCATCTGTGGTTGAGCCATCGTCAGTAGCCTCGGTCGCTTCCGAATTAGAGGTGGAAGACGAAGCCGAACTATCTGTTGTCGAAGAATCGCTGGTAGAAGATTCTCCAGTAGTTGAGGATTCTGTGGAATCAGTTGAGGACTCAGAAGTGCTTTCGGTTGTATCTTGCGAAGAGGAGTCGGTGGAAACTGAAGATTCAGTTGATGAACTATCGTTAGTTGTGCTATCTGTATTATCCGAAGAATCAGAGACAGATGACGAGGAAGCTTCTGTTGAAAATTCATTAGCGTCAGTTGATTTATCAGAGGAGTCAGTTAAGTCATTTGTGGAACTTGAACTAAAAGCATCTGTAGATCCTGACGCATCAGTAGATTCTAAACCATCAGTAGAACTTGAAGCCTCAGTAGAACTTGAAGTATCAGTAGAACTTGAAGCATCAGTAGAACTTGAAGCCTCATTAGAACCTGAAGTATCAGTAGAGCTTGAAGCATCAGTAGAACCTGAAGCATCAGTAGAACTTGAAGCATCAGTAGAACTTGAAGCATCAGTAGATCCTGAAGCATCAGTAGATCCTGCAGCATCAGTTATTCCTAAAGTATCTGAAGTTCTTGAAACGTCAGTTGAGTCCGAGGCGGACGCTTCCGTTGAGCTTGAGGCATCAGTGGAGCCACCAGAAGATTCCGTGCCTTCAGAGGATACAGAAGATGGTGCTTCAGATGTCGAATCGCTGGAAATTCCAGAGCTGGAGTCACTAGAGCTGGAATCGGTAGAAGAAGTGTCTTCATCATCACCACTGCCCTCTGTGAAAAGTCCGCTGTCAGTAGTTGAATCAGACTCATCTCCAGATCCCTCAACGGTGGTACCAGTCGAATCAGACGAATCGTAGGGCGTCGGACTGTCACTTTGCATTTGATCTTCATCCTCAGGTGTGGTTTCCGTCGACGATTTGTCTTCGAAATCGATAATATCGGCGCTCTTATCAGTTTTCGGTAAGGTATCGTCGACCAGCTCAATACCATCCTCATCACACTCTTCTTCGTCATCCTCGACGATTTGTTTATCGGTGCTAGTCAAGGGCAATATCTCATCCTCAGTGCAGGCTTCCGCATTACACTTCTCCGATGGAGATTCGACCTTTGCTGCGTCGCAGTTTACGGCCTTTGTTCCATTGGATAAGCACAGGACTTCACGAACGCGCTCACCTCCACCGCAAGGTTTGCTGCACTTGCCCCAAGGTCCAGTGAACCATTCGCCGGGACATTCCTTCTCCTCGCCCTCGCATTCCTGTTCCGCCTCTGGTTTCGTTGCCTTATCACATTTCGAATCATCACTAGCGGGAGTCACCGTCTTGCCATCGAACTCCCCGCAGATGACAATGCGAGATTTAACACCCTTGCCGCATGCAGCAGAGCACTTGCTCCATTCCGAGGAGAACCACTGCGCCTGGCACTTGGGCGATTGGCAAGGTCGGGAAAGAGTGGGCACCTCTGGCTCGCAGAACTCCTCCGGATATACCTTACCTTCCTTGTTGCCACAGATGGCGGTACGTGTCTCCGTGTTCTGGCCCACATGCATTGCACTGCAGGACAATGGAATTTAGCGTGTGACGGCTGGATAGGCAACTGCAATACTTACACCGCTCCATTGCGAGATGATCCAATCAACACCCTCACAAGGCGTCAACAGGCAGGTCTTCTCCACCTCTGGCTTCTCCTCCACGCAATCTTCTTCGGGCAGGACTCGCTTGCGTCCGTTCTCCTTAATGAAACAGGTCACCTTCCGCGTCTGCTTGCCCTCGCCGCAGAGCTTATCACATGGCGTCCAAGGACCAAGATGGTACTTGGGACAGTTCTTAACATCGCGATTGCACTCCTGTTTGGTAGCCGGCTTGTTACCCACCAACTTCAGGCACACAGCATCTTCTTCAACTGTATGCTCGCTGAAATAAACAAAATAGATTGCATTTCATGAATACATAATTTTGATGCTGAATTTGTGGCTGAAGAGTTTGAGATGATTCAATTTGACCCACTTTCCCAAGCAATACGTTCTGGTACTAGGAAGTACATATGCCTTACCCTGAAGAGGAGATGCGCTCGCAAGTGATGTTCCTCTCTTGGAAGCCATCCGATCCGCAGCCCTTGGAGCACTTGGACCACTCTCCCTCCTGCCAGTGGGGGGCGCAAGGTTCCGTGCCGCAAGCCTGTTCCTCGACGGGCTTGGATTTATCATCGCACAGTGCCGGGTTGACTTCCGCCAGGGTGATGCGGTTGTTGCAGGTCACCACGCGACTCTGAGTCCCACCGCCACAGGATGCGCTGCAGGTACTGAATTGGTGGTGTGTCCACGTGTGCGTATCCTGTTGCGAGTGACTGAGGGACTCCGGGATGCTGTACTCGTAGTCAAGGCTGACATTTCGGTCCTGCACCAACATCACAATGAAGATGCTCTCTGAGATGGGGCCGCTGCAGGTCAGCTGATCGGGAGCCGCCATGCCCATGGGCTTGCGTTCATAATTCCACCACGAGTTGGCAAATAGTATTGGGCGCGGGAAGTCGATCCGCCAGTCGCCGTTCAGGTAATAGTGTCCACTGAGGTTGCGACAGGCCAGATAATTGCTCGACGGCTCCGTCTCCTCGATGCGAATATTGGTGGCGCCCTTCGGCAGGAGCAGCAGGTCATTGTAGCCGGAAGCCAGGTCCTTGGTGGTGATGGTGTTGCGAATGGTCTTGCAGGTGCTGCCGTCGCCGCCGCACTTGCGGCACTTGTCCTCCTTGGCATCGCTGCCCAGCATCATGTCGCAGCCCACCGGCAGGCACTCGCCATTCACGCAGACGTTGAAGCTCTTATCATTGCACCGGGTTCCGTCCACCACCTTCTCCCGCTGGCGATAGTAGAAGCGCTCCCCCTTGGGCATGCAGTTCAGCTCGCACGGGTTGGGCGCATTGGTGTACGGCACCCACTCGTAGATGATGCCATCGAACTGCTTGTTATCGTAGCGGGAGCACTGCTGGGCCCTGAAGTCGGGTTCCTCCTCCGGACAGTCTTGAGTGTTGCAGGAGAAGTAGCGACGACTGCCTCCACTGCAAACTGCCTCGCCATAGTCACTGTGAAAGATATTTGAAATGAATATAAAAAGGAGTGTCCAGAAAACATATAAGGAAATGTTAGAAGGTATATGATAGATACGTGGTAGTGGTTTCTAATTAGTTGGTCTTTGGATCCTGCATACTCACTCTCTGCGCAGACACTCTCGCGTCTGGTAGGACACTCCTCCGCCGCAGGTTCGGGAACAGTCAGAGGGTGAGCTCCACACAGTCCACTCATTCGGATCGTTGCCCTCGCCGTCGGGCGTCACAGAGCTCTCCGGCAAATACAAGTTCGCGCCATATTGTCTTTTTTGTCTTGATCCATGCTGTAAGGGGGTTCAGTGGATTAGCCGTTTGTCCCGGCAGGATACCGTCGGGCATACTTACGAATCTGCTCTGGGAATCGTGGATGCCGGCCAGAACAATGAATGCTACCAAGGCAGTTGAGCTGCAAAGGGAAAGCGGAGAAGGCAACTTAATAAAACGCCACCCAGACATAACCTCGCCCAACTCGGCCATTCATTAAAATCATGGGACCGAAGTCACGTGTTGACTTGTTGCACATATATATATTTGTTGACTCTGCTTGTGGACACACGAGTGCTCAGACTCATTAGAGAAGCAACAGGCTGGGAACGGTGGAGGAGGGACCAACTTCGGTTGGGACTTTCTCAAAAGACCCAGCCGCGTCCAGCGAAGGGGCACAAACAAACTTTTGTGGGGCTTCGCGGCGACAACATGATGAACTTGTTTATGCTCGCTGGCCAGAGCAAGCAAACATTGAACTTGTTTTTGCGGCTAAATGCAGCGGGGGTATTGGTATTGCAACTGCAAGTGGGGGGGAATGAGGGGGAATGGCGAAAAGAATGGGACTTGGTCAAGTAAAATTTGCAATTTCTTCGGTAACAATTTTTTATTATGCGCCGCGCGCACGGACCATAAATATGCAATGCCACATAAACAAGACATAATTTAGCAGGGCTTCCTGCCGATTTGCCAAAACGAAAGAAGGGCAGAACCAAGCAAATAATAAGTACCGAAGCCAGAGAGAATATACGATTATGCCGCAGACAATTCGACGCCGCCGAATTCCTGACTGCGACTTCCCAACTTTTCCCAAGACGTCGTCGTTTTGCCGCCCGAGGACAAGTTGCGTGAATATGTCAAAGGCGTTCAATGTTGCAGGCAACGCGCTTGCCCCGCCCTGCATCCGCATCCCCTTTTGTTGGGGGCTTGCCAATTTAATTTCTGAAGCTGCGTGCGGGGAGCCTCTCGGTTCGTTCCGCTTGGACGCCTCCGACTGATGGCGCTCGCCCCCCTCCCCTCCCCACCCTCCACCACTTCTCGGAGGACATCCTCTTGGTCCTTGGTCCTTGGTCCTGGGCTTGCCGCAGCAGGCGTGCTGCTTATGACAGCCGCAGAACACGAAGGCTGCTGGAGGGCTGGGCGCCAAGTGTGGCCATAATTTTTATGCTTCTGTGTTGGCATTTTAATGCAATTTCGAGCGCATTTCCCTTTTGAAACCAATGCCAGGACACCTATTGCTTTGGCAAGGACAACGGGCACCGACAAGCGACAACCGACAACGGCACACATTTCACAGTCCATTGAGCTGGCAGGCGAAAGGGCAGGGGGCGGCGTCTCCCAGTCGCCCGGTCGCCTCCTTCTCCGGCATTGCGTCATGCAAACCGGATAACGCCCGGGCCAGGACGAACTCCATTAATTGGGCAGTTCCAAGGAAACCGCTGAGGCGGCAAAAACCGCAAGAGCACTGAGTTCTTGATTTCGATTTCATACGCGACTGCTGATTACGCAAAATCCTCGGAACCCGGGTATCCCGAATAAGTGCGGATATGTGGGTGTGGGAAACAACATTGTTATTGCCACATGCGGCGGATGCCACGTGACACTAGCACAAACAGTTGGCGCAATCGTCAAGTAAGTTACACACATGTCATGGGAACCACCGAATGCCGCCACAGAAATGTCAAACAAAACACAGAGGAAATGCTAAATTCGGAGGAAACTTTACAATAACACAGTGCCAGCTAATGTCGCTCCCCAATCCCTGACCCCATTTAGTGGCCAGGATTTAGTTGGCCGGCAGGCGAGATCAAAGCTGAGAGTCTAAGGGGCCCAATTAACGGGTCGCGTTGCCTTTCTGGCCAGAAATAGTCCCACAATAGCCGCCCATTGTTCATTGTGCGCCGCTTTACAAAGGCACATCGCTGGGTTGCAGCAGCCGTCGCTCTAAGCGGTGATAATGTTTTAAGGGGCAATCACTGCATAGATGCAGCGAGAGTGTGCAGAGAAATGCTCCCTTTTACATTGCTGCTCCACAATTGCAGCCATTATCAGTCAACTTGAACAAATGCTGCGGGGATGCAAATTCAGGCCACAGATATGCACTCTCTCCAGACCAAGTAGCTAAAAGATATTCACTCCGCATCCATGCCAGAGATATTCACGATCGTGTAATTGCTTTCAAATGCCTTCCACGCAACAAGTGCATTCTGGGGTAGAATACCAGATGCACACAGAAAAATGCATTAATTTCTGGTGAATATGCCATTGTGAACCTTTAATACAGTAATACTGCTATGACACGATTAAGAGTGGAAAAGTTATCTTATAGACACTGGAACCCTATGAGTTTTGATGAGGACAGCAGAAGTTCTGTTATAATGAAATGAATATTAGTCGTTCTTCTGTTAAGAACACCTTGGGCTCAAAAAATATATTTTTCTCTGTGTAAAGTGTTGCAATGACCATCGTAAATAAAGCGCCCGGTAATGAGCCGCAACAACAACATTATCAGCGGCACTTACTCCACAAGTGCGTGCACTTAGCCGCCAAACTCAAGACCGAAAACAAATTACAATTTATGCCAAACAAAAAGGAATCTCAAGCTAACCAAAAACAATATGTGTATGGCGAGTCGAAATCCAAACAATTGCCTCAGAAACACAAATAAATTCTGACCAAAATTCACACCTGACCATTGAGAACCGACGTTGGATTTGTTTACATGACTCATCCGCGAGGTCGAGTAACTAGAATTTCCCCACTTCATTCCCACCCACTTGTAGAAAGGAGTGATCGTTGGTTGCTCATTTTGCTTTCCCATGCCAATTGATCAAGGCGAGAGCTGCAGAGAAGTTGCCCATCAAGCCAATCGAATGGCGGGGCATCCATCCTCGTGGATGCCTCTGCAGCTCTCGGGGCCCTTTGATGAAGATGGAATGCCCAGCTGCAACCGTTTGACTTCTGCTGGCCCCTTTTGCCTTTTTATGTTGATTGTAAAGAACGAAAGGAATTTCTGATGCAGGCAAGCCAACTGATTTAATTGCAGAAAACTGAAAGTGCGTATAAAATCAACCAACTACACGGAAAGAAACTTTAAATCATTTAATTTTTCAAAAATATCGCTCAATTCGTAACGCCAAAAGCGAAAAACGATATATTTTTGATGCTATTTACTAATCAAATATTCAATGGGCTTGTATGAATTAGCCTCATGTACAATAATCACTAACAGGAAACCGAAATTCCATAAACAATACCATTTGGTCTTAGGTCGACTAAAATCTTTGCTTGAATGAATAATTTTGGTTTTCGCGAAAGAAGATTAATTTTAGAGCTTCCGGTTCTAAGTTAAGATAAACTATATACAAATTCCGTCCTAAGCGGTTACCGCAAGTTCTGAAAAGGAGATTAAAAGGTTAGCTTAATTTATTTCTTTTTTTTGCCCAGTGTATAGGTCCTAATCAGCTTCGTTAGAGAGTTACATTCGGTTGCAAAATACCAGGCAGCAATTATCCACAGATCCAGCTCATTAGACGGAAGGATACGTGCAAATGTGTGACACCCGTTTGTTCAAATACAATTACATAGTCATACAATTATCGCAAGACAAACCCAGACTAATGCAAAACGCCAAATTGTGGCTGAGGTGCGGCCAGGTAAATGTGCATGTTGCCGTGATGCTGGATGTTGGATACTGTATGCTGCCGCTGCCAAAGCTCTGGCGATGATGATGATGACTCTATGAAGATGCGGGCTGGTGGGATGGTGGGACGACGACATTTGTTGCAACGGAAGTAAATGTTTGCATTGTTGAAATTTTAATTGCATTTGCATAAAGCAACGCACACAGAGGGCGGGGAGTCTCCTCAGTCCCATTTTACCCTAGCTCCAATGGCAAATTCATGCTGCTGCCATTTTGACTGGCAACCAAACACTTGCGCAGCCTGGCCGAGCAATTATCAATTTCGAAATTAATTTAACTTAATTGAGTAGTGAAAATAATAAACACACAGGCGTAGTGCCCCGAAGTGTTTACGAAATGCAGACACAAAGCAATGCTGGAGATTATGCAACATTCTACTGCCTACAAAGTTGCAGTTGTGCTTTTGGGGCTAAAAGGCAAGGCGCAACAAAGTTTGCTCAAATGCCTAATGAAATATTTGCCACGCGTTTGCCCAAATGAGCAGAGCAAATGAGCAAACAGAATGCACATTTAAGCCCAGTCACAGATACACAGAGCCTGAAAGGGAAAGAGTTTCCCTGTGCGTTTCACTCTGCCAACTTACTGACCCATAAATTTCACTCACTGTCAACGGCGGCAGCGAAATGTGTGACTTGTAAACAAATTTTTATGGCCCAATGTTTGCACCAGCCACTTGCAGCATGAGTGTGGATGGAGGCTGCTGCAAGAACCATCAGCCACAAGAGCATCAACAAGGCAGTGCAGCTAATTAGAGGCATCATAATGCCGCTGTCGCGATTTCCCATCCTCAAAGACCGCTCCACCCCCTCCCCCATTAGACACACAAACATTGGCAATTCTCTATTTGCCCAACTGATTCGGTTCGAAATTGCAACAAGCTGCTTGACTTCACTTATGGCAAATAGCCCTCGTAAGAGGAAAACACTTATCGGCCTAGAAACATCCACTTTTGCACCCTTTTGAACTTTGACCCCACCTCAGCCAGTGGGGATTATTAATCAGGTCTCCGTGTAAACATTTTAGCGCCAACTCGTGATAAAAAAATAGAGAAATCACAGGATGCCAAATGAGCTGGCATATTTCAGCACTTAATTAGCGTTGAACTATTCTTAAGGTATAAAAAACACGGCTACGTAAATAAACGCGTCCGAGTTTTTTAAGAAACAAAAGTATTTTTGGAAATACTACTTTTTATCGGAATTTCAGCCTTGCCAACTCAACAAGAGAATTCAGAAAGTAATTAAATTGCTCATTACTTATGCTTAATAGAAATATCTGTCTTTATTTCTACAACCTGTTCTCGGAAAGAGCCCGAATTTCGAATCTAAAACAAACAATGAACAACTCCCGTGCTTGACGCACACGAATTTCAGTTATTTATAACAGCCTTCAAATGAAATGGTAACCCAGGCAATTGGGTTAAATGCTATCATGTCAGCAAGTACCTGGCGGATAAAATGTGGAGCAGACATTGATTTATAGTGCAATTACGGGTTGGCTCGTTCAATTGTTCTACTTGTCAGTGTTACTGGTAGAACGAGTGTAGCTTCCTTGCGTTTCACAGATTCCAGCCGCCAGTTCGAGGCAATCGGAAGTCGAGAAAGGGCTACGTCCCTGACCCTCGAAGGGCTATCACTTTGGCCTGCACTCGGTTCATTTGCTGTCATCAAGATGCGCATCACGTTCCCAAGAACACCCCGGCAAACCGATCGTCGCCTGTCGTCCCGTCCACCAAAACATTTTTATGGCTTTTATTTTCATTCGTTTTTTTCGGTTTTGGCTGACGGCGAATTGTTCACTTGTTGCTATATGCCCCCCGATTTCTGGTTTTTTCGTTCGGTCGGTGGCTCCCCGTTTCAGACAGAACTTTTTAGGCATATTTTACTGCAAGTGACGCATCGTTTGAATCTGCCTCCTTGTTGGATCTGCAGAGTTTTTGGATATTTTTGCAGTCATGCCGTGGCCGCTCTTCGTTATTTTTTTGGTTTCTGTATTTTGTATCTTGTTCGGCCTCTGCAATTTTAGCGGCGGCATATTTTGGGGCATCCTTTTTATCTTCCGCGTTTGCAGGGTGCGACGACCTCGTCTGCGACTGATCGATCCGATTGTGTGCGTTTGTATCTGTGAGTTTTGGTTTTATCACGAATAACGAACTATTTCCATCTCACACATTATTAGCTGATTTAGCTGTGGACTATGGCATAATTAACCGCCGCCCAGTCGGCAGTCCTTTGTTAATTAAGCATAAGACATTAAGTCATGGGAATGCGATGGGCAGATCGCCCGATCTGCTGTCGCGAAACCATTAACCATCAACCATGCCATTGGGGGTCCATGGGGGTCCACGTCCTCGCCTCGGGCCCCCAGCACATGTGGCAAATGCAGCGTGCAACATTGCCGCCATGAACTTGGGAGGTAATTGAGGCATGGAGTGAGCTGATCCGCAGGATTGCTGCAACTGCAACAACAAGGAGGGGCGATTGTCCAAACGGCACTGAACATAATTTGCTGCTCATTTGCCGCATCATTCGATATTCTCGAGAAATCCATCCCCGGCACACATGCCATTTCCTGGCGGCATTTTCCCCCCACAACATACGCAAAGTACAGACTTTGCAGAATCCGCACACTCTCACGCGAAAAGCAGCCACTTCGCTAGATCAACATTTACATTATTTGATTTATTTATAGCTATTAAGGATCAATTATGCAATTCGAGTGTTTACTCTCGACTCGTGTGCATGATTTTCCAAGAGATCGTCGGTTAGTTTCCTAATTTCAATGCAACCGACTCTGCGTGTATCATTTCGAAAGCATAAATTTTGGAAATTTAGTGTTTATAGTGCGGCTGCCACAGATCACACTCAATAAACATTTTGGCCCAGCAACTATGTGTGGGCAATTGGATGTTGTTCTTGTTATTCTAGTTGCACTCATTTTCCTGCCGGTCAGAGTTTAGTGCTTTCCGCGGAATATTATAGTTGAAACATAACAAACAGAGAGGTCCAAGTGTGGGTAAAATTTATCAGCATAGGTAAAATCTTATATTTAGATTGGGAATTTTCATTGAATACACAAAACATCCTAATTCCCCAGAAAGACGACTGAGATGTTTAAATTCTTCTCGGACTGTAGCTCTCTGCGGACGATCTCCGAATCTCCAACAGCGTCAACTGGAGTCAAGTTCAAAGACGTCACGAGTCACAAATTTTCGCTTAATGTAATGTATATTTCGGCCACTTAATGACCACACACAGACGGGCCATCTGCCGAGATTCTGCCTACTAGATACCCGGTTACTGATTTACCGAGTGCGTTAAAACGTTTAGTTTGTGCCATTAAACTACAGACATAATGACGGCCATACGTAACTCGGGCTGAGTGTTGACCCGTTTGGGGCTGTTGGTCTTGGGCCAGGCCGTCCGATCGGATCCCCTACCCAGGAATGCCGCTCTGAAGATGATTTTCAAGCGATTTATTCTCGACTAGTGTCAAATTCTCAAGAACAGCCAACGAAATCATTGGGAAATTGTGCTAAGAAAAACTATGACTTCCTGCTAATGCTGATTAGGCC
Source organism: Drosophila fuyamai (assembly GCA_018153365.1). Classification (NCBI taxonomy): domain Eukaryota; kingdom Metazoa; phylum Arthropoda; class Insecta; order Diptera; family Drosophilidae; genus Drosophila; species Drosophila fuyamai. The sequence continues at coordinate 1,152,039 of JAECXW010000393.1, read as the reverse complement.
CCCTGATACCAGGCACATATGTCGCCAAACTTTGGCCAGCATGGGTCATCTGTTGGCCACATTTTCATGGCACCGTACACCATACAGAACAATGCCGAACCATAGATTTTCCCCCTGCCGCTGTTGACATAGAGGGATTTTCGCTTTCAAGTGGCTAACGCACAATTTTCGCGAAAAACTTTAAAAAACTTGACGAATGGATGCGCTAACTGCCAGTTGGCCGAGGAACGAGTTTCTGGCCTTTTATGTGTCGGCAGCGGACTTTATGACTTTGGCCAAAAATAAAACGCACGCAACGCTTGTGGTCAACGGGCAGCAACGAGACATCGGCCCGAGAAAGAACAGCCTGGGCCGGAGATTATGGCCAAGATATGTCCAGCATGTGCGTGAGAGCAACTGGCCCGTCGAGATCTCTGCCGTCAACTTTGAACCGGCCTGTGAGTTGCCTCGCAAGTATCTTCTGGCCTGTCCAGGCATCTCACCTCATTTTCTCTATCTTTTTTCGGGGGGAAAGGGCACTTCAAAGCGCACGCACTTCACCTACGCTGGGCAACCAATTCGAACGCAACTCTTTGGGATAAATATTTACATTTCGATTCGAAAATTTGATTTGGTTTCTTTTTTTTTGGGAATCGCACACACATTTGGAGAACCAACAAAAGGGGCGGCGGTGGAGAAACAGAGAGACCTGTCGATGAGATGCAGGTGAGGTAATGGCACAATTTCTGAGGCAGTGGGTGGTGGCTGTTTGAAGTCATCGTGGTGCCGGAAATTGAGATGTTAAAGGGAAATCGATTGGCCAACAACAATTACGGCTGAAATTAGGCAGTCCCAAAATTAGCAAAATAATAAGGGGTATTTTCTGGCCCATTATATCCCCGTTAACTGATTAAATTTTATTTATTAAATTCCACGCAAGGGATCCCACCATGATAACCGTAACTTTTAATACAACTTTCTGGCTTAATTGCTAATGGAAACATTTTAGCCAGGACGAGAGGGCAGCAAGAGCAGCAATCACGGCGCGCACACAAACACATTAGGAGGGCTTTGAAAATGCTTTGAAAAATGTTGCAATTTTCATTAACAAACTTCAATTAAGTTGGCAATGTAATTTGGCATGCAAACAAAATGCTGGCCAGGATAATGGCAGTCGCGCGCAGTGTCAACAGCGAGGAGCGCCTGTTGCACAGCACGTAGCACGTAGCCAGGACACGAGCACATCTACATCTACATCTACGCCCACATCCGCACATGTGGCAGGACATTCGGAAGGAGCAGGAGCAGGAGCAGGAGCACCAGCCAACTGGGAGCCCCGTGTCAAGTGTTTGCGCATGTAGTTCAAACGGAATTAAAATTCCAATTGACACAGTAATTTGCTAGCAACACAAAGGGAATCAATTTCAGCGATTGCACTGCCACTGGCTACATCTGTCGCGTTCGGATGGATATGGATGGATACATGTTTGTCGGATGCTTACCACAGCCGCCTCGATAAATCCATTTTGCGGCTCCTTGCTGGGGACAGCACAATAATCGGTCGCCTCACTCTGCGCGGCTCGCCACTCGAATATGTGTTTGGTGTATCGTATCGCGGCTCCTTTGGTCCTTCTGGAGTGGCTAACACTCGACGAACACCACTTGAGTTTTAATTATCTGTCACACTTGTCACACTGGTAAAATTTCAGTAATTCTTCTGCACTTCGCGCCTGCGCATTGCCGCAGGACATATATCCGGTCGCGTACTATCCCAAGGGTCGAACTCTCCGTCTCGATTCGGCACACATCCGCAGGGTTAGACGGCACGCCAGCAACTGATCGAGTCGGGCGTGTGCGATCGCTCTAATTCAGTGCCACACTGGAGCACAGCCAAGAGCAGAAGCGGCAGCAGCAGCAGCAGCAGCAGCAGCGGATCGGCGGCAGCAGAACGATATCGTGGCTACACACACAGCTTGGGCTCCACTGCGATAGCGCCACTGAGGACGGCTTCCGCCCCTTCTAATCGCGCGTTCCGAATTGAATGGGTCTCCAGATTCTGCAGTAGCAACTCTTGTCGTGGCAGGGTGCATCAGCGAAGTATATAGCTATAACACTGCCAAGTTTATGGCCGCTTGATCCAGTGTGATCCTTTGCCAACCGGCCCCCACTAGAGACTAAAGTCGAGTGCGGTTTTTCGCAGACTTCGGCCTGTGGCGTTGTCTTCGCGCCGCACTGCAACTGGTTCCCCGGCGACTGGCGACTCTCACTGATCTTTATGCGTTGCACGTGTGTGGGGAGCGATACAATCCCAGCGATCCGCAGTTGAGCAGTGATTTACGGGCCTGCCCTCCGCATGCTCTCGCCTTGCACTCGCTGTCAAGATCAACCGGCGGTGCTAATGAGCCGCCCGGCCAACACATGTCGGGATCCTTTTCGGAGGAGATCCTGGCCAACCAGCCATACCCCAAATGCATCTCAATTTCGCTCTAAATGCTGGCCAGCACATGTGCACTGTGTTTACTCTGATTTTCGACCGCTTCACATACAAATTTAGGCATCCGTTCCGTTGTGGGATAATTATAATGCAGTCTGGCATTGTACGAGAGTCATTGCTGCAGCATATCAGTTCGCTTGGGGCATCGATTTCACGAAATTTGAAGAGTTCATTCATGAAATTCACCCATTCAGAAAAAGTCAGAGTCTGAACGATAATTTCCGCATTCCATCATATTTTTAGGTTATTTTAAACGATAATCTGTTTCGAAATTATTGAAACAAAAAGCGGGTTAATATGGGCAAAAATAGTTTCCTTCTATTCATTTTAGATTTTTTCTTTAATCCTATTTTCTAGTGCTTCAGTTTTTGTCCTTTAAGAATGATAACATGTGATGAAATAATTTAATCATTTACCACTTTGAGATGAAGTCTATAAAACAGGTTAAATATACTGTTGAAAACGATGAACCGGGCAACAGAGCTTAAATTTGAATTTAAGAAATGTATTACAATATTTGGGTAGCAAAAGATTCGTATTTAAACTGTTTTTTCGTTGAATTTAAATATCTCTAGGGTTTCGCTTGAATCCGTCGCAGATGTTGACTGGCCGGCCAAAAGCCACTTCCATTTTTTTCCCCGACCGAATCCACTTTATCAAATATTTCAAAGCTAGGCTAAGCTAGCTAGGCTATTGTCAAATTTAAAATTCTGGAACCTTATGGAAATACCCATGTATTACTCATAGTTGAAATTCAACCAAATCTAATTCCCGTTGGAGCACTAGAATTCTTGGTGATAATGTTTCTTAATATCGAAAGTCTAATGTTTTTTGGCATGTTAAATGCAACTATTTGAATTCCAGAGGTAGTTTCATTATCGTAATTCCCAGGGCATTGCACCGTTAAGCATGCTCCCCAATTTAAACAATTTTCTGATTTACCACAAATTAATAAGTAATTCTTTTTGCGGCTCATAACGGCAAAGTCGGCATAAAATATATGTGACTGCGATACGATGTAGTGGGTACAAAAATGAAAATTCCCTGGATAGCAACATGTAGAAACTTTTGAAACTTAGCACTATCGACATGATGGTTAGGAATTTCTTAAATTACAATGTCCACCAAACCATATTCCCCGGGCACCGATAGCGCCATTTGTTTTAAATCCCGAATAAGCGGTTATATAAGCTATATGTTCTATTTTTACACCCGGCCTTATCGACTCTGTCCAGGGAAAGTCACCCTCCAGTTAGCTAATAAGTCGCAGAAATAAATTATCCACTTTTCAAGGCTAGCCAGTGATTAGCGAAATATGGAACGCACTTGGTATTATACAAATTCGCAAGCATAAATGCTTGGTGGAGCCTGATATAAAAAGCTCCATTGATGAATGTAGGACCAAGCTCTACTAGGCCTCCTCGGCGGCGGAAGTCAGCTATCTCTAAACAGTCGATATGGGGCTATGGACACTGCCATGGTTTGGGTGAACTCCAATTAGCAATGCGATGACCCATTTTGAGCGGCTTCCGTCTCTGAGACAGGGGCGCTTCTCTGGCTGTCGCACTAGTTGCTAGATGCTAGCGTCCCCTATCGCCGCCCAGTTCCGCTGGCAGCGTATATCGGTATCCTAAACGCTAAGCATGTGGGTGAAGGGTGGCCGCGGCAGCAGTGGGATCAACAGGAAGTCGGATAGTGGTTTGTTTTATATAAACAGTATATAATAGAAAACTACAGATTACAAAGGCGATAACAGGGCGTATTGAGTCGCTCATACCAACTAGAAACCTGGATCCCAGTCCGTTTGCTGGGCCTCCATTTTCGTCGTATAGCACTGCAGTATATCGCCGGCTTGTGGCAGCACCTTGGTGTCTTTGAAGCGCAAGCCGCACTCCACATCCTTCTTAATGGTATCCACCTCGTTCTTCAGATGCCTCATTGACTCTAGGGGTCCATTGTAGACAACTTCTCCATCCCGCAGCAGGCGGAACTTCTGGGCCTTCTTCAGCACTCCTTTGGTGCAGCGACAACCCGCCACTGGAACCTCCTTGCGACCCTCATTGATGAGGAAGTTTTGCAGGACATTGGCCTCGCCCAGCACCTCCTCCACCTCCACTGGAGGCAACTTGCTGCTCAGCTGCTCCTTGAGGTCGTCGATTAGCCGGTAGATGATGTTGTAGCTGCGTATATTCACATCTTTGGCCGCTTTCAGCTGAGGCGTCTCCACGGCGAAGGCATATATAATGGAATCGAAGGCCTTAGCCAACTCGAGATCCCCCTCCGTCACATTTCCCACGCCGTAGTGCACGATGTCCAATCGGCAGCTCTCATTGCTGCTGTACGTCTCCAGCACATCCAGTATGGCCTCCACAGAGCCATGAACATCGCCCTTGATAATGACACTGACCCGTGGCTTGCCCTCGTTGTCGTCCACCTGCTTCACCCGCTGGCCACCACGCATTCGAAAGCGGCCGGCCAATCGGCGCGCCTCGCGCTCCGCCCGGTACTTGGCCTGGTGCTCCTCCTCCTTTTTGCGGATCTCATCGCTGCTGGACTCGATCTTCTCCTGCTGTGCCTCATGCTCGCGGTATTTCAGCACGGCGTGGGCTTTTTTCTAAATGTAGAAAAAGAATGGGGTATTATTTTCATGGCTATGAGAAAAATCTAAACTAAGGCCACCTCTGTTTCCACCTCGAGAATAAGGTCGCCAGCCAGAGGCAGTTCGCGCCAGCCCAGAATCTCCACTGGAGTGCCCGGCGGAGCTTCGCTCAAAGGCTGGCCATTGTGATCGAAGAGACCTCGCACTTTGGCATGAGATAAACCACTTAGCAGCACGGAACCTTTACGGAGAGTGCCTCGCGACACGATGGCGGTGGAGAGCTTTCCACGACGTGGATCGGTCTTTGACTCCACCACAATTCCCTCAACCAAGCCAGTGGGATCTGATTTGAGTCCCATGAGAGTGGCTTGTGTGCTAACAGCCTCGGCTAGAAGTTGTAGGTTAGTGCCCTTGAGGGCAGAGATCGGTATCACCTGGACATCGCCCCCGTGCTCCTCGAGGGCAAGTCCCATTTGCGCCAGCTCTCTCTTGCTCTTTTCCTGAAAGGAGAGTGGTATTATTAGGATGATTATTTTTCTTGGGTGGATCCTTTGAAACTTACTATATTAGCCTCGGGTTTATCGATCTTGTTAAGTGCTACGATTATAGGAACTTGGGTTTCCTTGGCCAGCTGGATGACCTCACGTGTTTGCGCCATAACGCCATCTTCAGCGGCCACCACCAGGACAATGATATCGGTGGCCACGGCTCCGCGGGCCCTCATCGCGCTAAAGGCAGCATGACCGGGTGTGTCCAAGAAGGTGACCCGCTCCCCGTTCTCCAAGGTGACGGTGAAGGCGCCTATGTGCTGGGTAATCCCGCCAGCCTCTCCGGCAGCCACATCAGCACCTCTCAAGGAATCCAGCAGCGTGGTCTTGCCGTGATCGACGTGACCCATTACAGTGACTACGGGAGGACGTGGTTGCAGAAGATTAGCTGGAGCAGGAGGTCTGGGTGCCACATCGCGATCTTTTTGGTCATCTTCGCCGGAAGATTCGGGTGTGGCCACCACACGGGTTTTGGCGCCGAGTTTCTTGGCTATTTCCTGGATGATTTTAAGGTCAGCTAGCTTAAAAGCGGGTTCAATGTTGTCGGCACCCTTTACATACAGCATGGCCTCCTGGATATCATCTGAAAGATGGAAGATCATTAGTAAAGGTTCATTAAATTGCAGGTAAATAGAGTATCTACCCAGGGGCCTGTCCAGTTCCTCAGCCAATTGGGCAACGGACATGTGCCTCCAGATATCAGATGCTCCGCCATCCGTCTTTTGCGTCTTCTTGGGGGAGTACTCTATAATTCTGGGGGATTTCTAAATCAATTAGTGAGTGTGCCCTCTGAAATCGAGTGTATTTTTGAATCTTCAACGTTTGCCGGGCTCACGGTTTGAGATTGATTGGTGCAGTCGCTCTAAAACCTACCTTCTCCTCTGCTGTTTTTCGGCGTTTCAATCGCGCGGCGTTCACATGGAATCCTCGTAAGGCGTCTGTGGGCTGATTCCAATGTGTGACTGCTCGGCTGGAGTGCAGGGTATTGGCCAGTCGACTTAAATTAATAATTCGAAACATTTTCTACTTTATTTATCTAACTTTTAATAGACTTTAACTTAAGTTTTGCGAGTCGCGTAACCGCTGCCGCTGATTTTTACCAGGGATGGATTGTTCAATCAGCTGTTTGCCAGCGTTGCCATACAAATTGATTATAAATACATAGGTGGCGTTTTGGTGCTCATGTAGAATACTTTGTAGAGGTTTTACATTGAAAAATTATTATTAATTTGGGTTTTGAGGTTGAATTTTATGGCACAATGGGTAACAAATTCCACTGAAGACATGAAAACATGCTTGTGTTAATGACAATAATTCAGTTTACAATTTTTAGATCATATAGACTTACAAGCTTAAGAAAAAATTTGCTTAAATGCCTTGGTTAATTCATGAGCTACCAATGTATTGTTGTTATCATTCAGGGGCTTTTAAATATAAATGAATAGTTTTACAGTGGCGCCATCTCGCGACAATCATAGCCAAGCACGTATTCCCATTTTGACGCTAGGGGTCTCTATGTAATTTTACATTGGAAATGTAGTAGACATGTAAATATTTTTGTATCTTTAATTTTTTTAATGTGAAACCACCAGTGAGACCACCTTTGGGTTTAACGCAAATATAAGCGATTTTTTATAAAAGGAATATGTTTTGATCTGTATTCAAATATCTTAACTGTGCAATTTTACAAGAAATGATAAAAAAAAAGACAAACCAATTGCTCAGCTCTAACTTATCTACATCAGTGATTTTTAAATTGTTGTAATTATTCCTTTAATTTGAAGTCCGCATCCTTTGAATTACCCTTCTAAGCGGTTGCATGAGTGTCAATCACGGCCATCGGGGCTGCAACTCAAACTGCCAGCTAGTTTGAGGGATTCTCGGCTCTCGAGCCCTTCTCGTGACTGACGCTGAATGCCACTTAATTCGGTTTTGAAGCGAGTTGCATGTCAAAATGATTGCTCTTCTGCAAACAGCGCATCTGTGTTTGAATTATGATGGAGCGCGCAAATATTCCAGATGCAAATATTTGCGCAAAACTACACACACACACACTCACACTCACACACGGAGTAGTGACTTGAAGTGCATGGAGCCTGCTGGCCAGGAGCTGCAGATACAGATACACATGCAGGACTTTGGCAGGACTTTAGCAGGACTTGGGACTGGAAACTTCGGACGCCCCCACGAGTGCGACTACTAATGGCAGAGCGTGCTGCGCTGGCAGCGCCAAAGCACTTTTGAAAATGTGTAACCGGCACTGACTGACTTTCGCCGGCCGAGGACTCGATCCGGAATCGTTTGGCCGGAGCCAACATTCGCCGGTGGTGATGGTTGAGGGGCATGGTGATGGGGATGGTCCCACTGCCACGCTGCTGTTGCAGACATCCGCTGCCGGAAATACGCTTACAAACGCAACCAGCACGTACCAGGCGCTCCTTGGAACAGGGTGTCCTTCCCAGGGTGGTGGCACGCCTTCCTGCCCCCATCTGGGTCCGCCTCCATTGTCTGTTTACTTTGCAGCGCAAGAAGACGGCAGCGACGCAAAGAACTCAAACAAAGTATAACTGTTGGAAGAAGCTGATGCAACGGCTGGATTCCGAGGGGGCAGCGTGCACAGAAAAAGTTTACAATTTATCTAGTAAAATGTAATTAGGATCCTGGGTGCCGGCGCCTCGGCACAGCCCCCGTCCCTCCTTCAGGATTTAAGTGCGTGCAACTCCAGCCAGTTGGTTGGCTTAAAGTTAAAGCTCCGAAGGATTTTAGCTGAGGAGTTTGTGCACAAGATAGAAAATCAGCATTTTCAGCTTGGATCTATTGATTTTACTTTAAAAACTATTATATGTCTTAAGGCAGTACCAGTTCACTTGTACACATTCTCGTCACCTTTTTAATGGTATTTTGTATTCAAATGTATTTTACTTTATTTATTGATATACATAACATTTAAAAGAACATATCTTTAAAAAGTTTCCAATCTTTAGAGCATTCACTGTATTTTTTTAATAAATGAATACATAAAAATACATTTTTACCAATTTCATAGACTCAAATACCCTATTAAATAAATATGTTGATTTTATAAAGCTCAAATACAACAACTTTTTTAAGTCAAAATGTTTGCTGACATCTGATGCTTTTCCTTTAAGAAAAACAATCCGGTAATCTAAAGGTTTTTATTTTAGGACTGTTTGGACTTTCATATATGGACTTTACCCCAGAAGATAACTGATATGATATTAGCTTGCTGTTGGCCAGAAATAGTTGGCCTCCTCTGTCAGCTAATCCGTTTCGCATTAAGGCTGCACCGACCGATGTGTTTGCGTTGGTCGCATCTTAATTTTGCCGCCACAGCCGTATAAATCCGGTTATTTGCTGAGAAATTGATTTTCGTTAATTTCAGCCACGGCGAAAATGGCGTGCCTGGCGAGGGTCGTTCGGTGAGTTTGCCCATTCAGTTGAGGCACTGCAATGGCAACTTTTCGGGCGAACTGCGCACAAGACATGCGCAAGAGCGACTGAGATACAGACACTCACAGATACACACACGCACGGATGCGGGCACAGATACAAAATACAAGATACAAGAGAGCGCACACCCATACAGCCAAAACGACGAGGCGGAGCAAAGTAAACAAACATGGCCGAAAATGTTTGTTGCCCATCATAATCCGATACAAGTGCAAATGCCACCGCAAACACACACAGTCACTAAAAACCTCGCAGTTTCCAACTGGTTGGCGATCCCAAACCACATTTCATCCCATCTCGTCCCAAGATGTGCGAACTTTTTGGCCAGGTGTTAATCACGGCAGCCATGTAATCGCCTTCAATAATTCAGCTGCTCGTTTCTTGGGCAATCGTGGAGGGGCTAAGTGGCCACTCAGGCGTGGCCAAATGATTCTGCCGAATTCGGCAATAATCGACATACAATTGGATGCGAAAACAATCCGTTCGAAGTCCACATCTCGCTAAAATTTTATATATTTTGTATTTATCTTCAGACCAAACAGAATAAAAAGAAATTCTTAATTTGTACACATTAATAAATGAATATTTGAAAATATTAAAAAGAATAAAATAAAAGAAGACAACTCTGTAAAAAGAAAATAGTAGTCATTTGGTAAATTTTCGTAAAAAATCATGTGTATGCCAAAAAATACGAACAAATTATTTTGACACTCTGTTTTTTAATCAAATCAAATCCTGGGAAATAATGTTCAAATATTGGAATGCCATACCTCGTTGAATTCGTTATAAAATTTTCAATCGATTGGTATTTACAGAAAAAAAATGTATTTTTGGTCAAATTTTGCAAAAACACATAGTCTACCCCCTTATGAAAAATGCGAAAATCGGTCAGAAAATTTTGTTTTCAAAACAAACCTGGAATTGAAAGTTTAGGTTCGTAGCTGCACAAAACAGTTATTTCTTTGGCTGTGCGCCGTATTTTGGCTAAGTTAGAACAATAATTCATTTTTTATTACAAAAATCGAAAGAAATCAATTCATAATCTACCTGTTTTTTAATTGTATACAATCAACAAACTCTACTGCCTAAATTAAATCTTAACTTACTTCCATGCAATTTAACCATATAGTATAGATATAAAAGGAACTTATCTGTAACAAAATAAAAGTTTGCATGAATTGAACGGTACTTAAAATAAAATGATTGCGCTTCCGAATCCAATGTTAAATTAGTAGTATTATCTGATAATAGTAAAAGAAAAGGAAACGCACTTATCAGTGATTAAATTGATAAAAAGACTTCTCGGGGCCCTGCCCCTTTACTTAATTTATCATCAGTTCCTTTTCCGCTTGTTTACCTCGTTTGAAATTGATTTGAAGTCGAAACTTCAAGTGCCAAGAGTGCCAATCATGGCCCATTTATGAGCACTTCAAGCCAAATGGAAATTTTTGAAGCTTCTTTTTAATTGAAGAACATAGCAGCTAATTAGTGGGAACTTCGATGAGGTGGCCTACGGAATTGACCCTGGTCACACAAGGGGCCCAAACTTTTTGGACATCATCGCCGCACTTCAAAGCTGCGGCCGGCCACTTGACAAGGAAAAGTGTCTCCCTAGTTGTGACCACTTCAGTTGCACCTACCACAGCGTCGGCATCTCGGCTTTTTAGGGTTGGGCGGGGTTCTCCTCTGGATCGGGCTGGGTTTGGGTTTTTTCTGTATTTTGTCTCCGTTTTTTGCCAGCCAACAGGTAATCATCGACGCGATGGCGGCTTTCAAATATAAGCAAAATATTGACAGAGCGGCAAACTCCAAGGCGAAAGGCCCCGACATCAATTTCTGGCCATATACCCGCATATATGCATATGCGATCCGTCGCGATATGACGTTGCCGATTCATCCGGAGCCAGGTAACATCGACTACAGGTAATTCGAGTACCGCCAGTCCGCCCGTTCGCTCGTTCGTTCGTTGGGTTTCACTGTTTACACACATTAGAGCCCAACATCCGTTGTAGCCGTTGTCGACTGTCGCATTCAAATGTTGTTTTTAGCCATTGAAGTGGTAAATTTCACCTGTGTGCGAGGTGGAACGTCGATGGCAACGGCGACCCATAGACACGGCCACTTACAACAAATGCATTTTGGTCGGTTGGTCGGTTGGTCGGCGGTTCGGCCTTTGATAGTGGACCACACAGACTCTCCTCATAAATGCGGCGACACTTGAGTTGATTGATTTCGAGATGCAAGCATCCGCGAGATGCAAAAAAAGGGAAAAAAAGAAAAATCCTCAAAGGGAGGGGGGTATGGCTCTGAAATATTCCACTCTGGTGGTCCTCCCCAACAGAACCGAGTCTTTATACCCTAGACTTTATATAACAAGGGTGTATTACAATCAAGGGTGAAAATAAACAAAATTTAAATTTTTTATTATTTAATAAATGATCTGCATACTTTATCTATCCTTATGGGAAAAACATTTTATTTATAGATAAATGGGACTGAATATTTCGATCCCAAGTTTTTAGCCCCCACTAGTTGTTTTGATCTTCGAAATAATTAACCATATTTGCTTATATGGCTAACTAAGGGCTTATTAGTCCATTTTAAAGATAGTTACCAATTTGTTTTTATGATACAGTTCAAAACTTAATAGCAAGAACCCGGTATCCCACAGTCGAGGACACTCAAATATAGCATTCCTTCTCGTTGTCGTTGTCATCAAGAGATCGGCCATGGCTGTTAATTTGCTGGAGGAAGTTTCCATTTAGCACTTGGGCAAACAGTCTCTGGTTTCTGCAGTTGTCACCGAGCACAAGCACATTCCTCGATGCCAAAGTCCGGCCAAGTTTGCCATAAATACAAAATATCAAAAATATTATTGCCAGGGGGTGGCAGAGTCTTATTGTTGCCACTGTTTGCGGTTTGTTGCTGCTGCTGCTGCTGCTGTTTGTGGCTCGAGTGCCATTCAGCTAAATTGTTTGTATGTCAATCAAAGATGAAAACGCGCAACGGAAAATGCGAAAATTAAACAGAGGGCGGTGGGTGGTTTCTGGGACGGATTCGATGGTTCTACGTGGGCCATGCCACTTAAAGTTCATTGAGGTGACGCTGTGGTTAACGAAAAAAGGGGACAACACAGGGCACAACAAAGCGGCACTACAACAAATTGCTCTGCTACATGAAACTGTTGAAAGTACTCGTTGAATGTGGTTTATCTGGAGGGGTGGCATAAACATAAGGCGGAATAATAAAGCAATAACAAAGGCAGCGAGCGTTACAAGCGGCGGTAGTAACAATAACAATAACAACAGCGACGACACTTAATCAACCGGAGGCTGCTTGAAAACCTCTTTATCCCCCGCTCAGGACATGCAGCAATAATGTTTTAACAAAATATTGATTTACTCGAATGGTTCTAGACAACGGAGTGCAAATCGATTTAAAAACATGTTTTCAATTTTATTTACTGAAGAATATGTTGTCAGCAAAATTGAAAATAGACTGGTTAAACACACAAATGTTTCAGGTGGAAAAGTTATATTTAATTTTATTTATTATGAAATATTTTTAAGGCCATTAAAGACATTGTATAACTTCATTAACTTGATGATACTACTTTTATTTAAGCCCCAAACCCAAGCCTTTGAAAGATTAAAACTGTATATATACCATTCTTTTGTTTAACATTAAAATACACCTATAATTAATTTTATATCTTGTTATAGTGAACATATAAGAGAAATATTTCCGTTGAACATGAGGCTTTGTTTTCGACAAACTCATTTGAACTTCCATTAAATTTTAAAATGTAAATTAAGATTTTCTCACATCACTTTCGAGTTGTCAAAACGTCTTTGCCAAATATTTCCTAATTCATTTCGCACCAACAACTGGAAAGTGCAATCGTTTTAGTTTACCGACCTATAAGTTTGGTCGGTCCTCCGTAATTTATGCTGTTCCCGACTTGACTAACCCATCAACAGCTTTCGACCCAACTTGTCCGTCCGTCTGTCCCGTCCGTCCGATAGTCCGTCCGTCCTTCGATGCTCCGGCGAGCCCCTTGTTGTTGGTTAAATTTACATTGAAATGCGAGACTCGAAGTAATTCGAAAGTTTGATTTTAATTTGTTTTCATTTCGCATTAGGTAGAGGGACCGAGCATCGTTCGCTCGCGCTGTCTCTTTCCCGCGCCGTACGTGTGTGTGAGTGGGCGGTGGGCGGGGGGAAATAGGGCTGTCTCTGTCTGTTTACACGCCCAGTTTGCATCACAAGCTGAGTGACAAGGCGGCTCCTCCTCGGATGGGAAGCCATCACCATCCACATCCGCATCCCCATCCCCCTCCCCATCATCCCCAGCCCATGAGATGGAAAAGCTCGGCTTGGGCTTGGGATATTGCTCCATTTGCGCGCCCTGCTGCCTCTCCTTTTCCCCACTCCCCACTCCCCACCCCCTCCCCCTCCTCTCTTACTTTCTCGTTCCACGGGTGTTGGTAAACTTTTGCCTGATTTTGTGTGCTTTTAACAGTTTTAATCAAATAATTGCACATGTGCTAAATGTAAACATATTTGTTCGATTCCACTAACCAGACACGCCCCAAACAACAGACGACCTCTCGCTCTCGCCTTCTGAGGACGCCTGTAAATTGTGCAAAAATTGTTAAGCCATCCAATTGAGAGTGGGTGGTGGGCGATGGTTGGTGCACTTCTGCAGCCCCAGTTTCAACTGAAAAACCGAAGCGACGCTCCACAGGAATATTTACAAATGCAAACGAAACAGGAGAAAGTTCAAACATACAAACAAATGAGCGTGCAAACAGCACCGAAGACATCGGCAGAAAGCAAGCAAAGAGCCGGAGTACCACCACCCACACCGAGCCCACTCGACGCCAATTCCCGACAGGATTGCCGGACGACGCGTGCCTGGCACATTTTTAATTTCCCATTTACTTTTCGTTTTGGTCTAGCCGACTCTAAGCCTAAAGGATAATAAGTTGCACCCGGCAACGGCCAAAGTAGAGTAAAAAATCCAGAAATGAAGAGAAAACTTTAGAGCGCCTGCTTTTGTTTACACGATTCACGTGGCTCAGCGCCCGTTCGGGGATTAAATGCAACTTGAAAATATTAAAACATTTCGCGACAAGTTGGCAAATGAAAGCCCGCCCAATCATGTCAACAGCCAAGTGCCGAAGGAGCGGGGAGTGCGGCGCCGGAATCCAGGATTCAGGAACCAGGGACCAGGCAACGACACCAACAACAGGAAGGAATGATTTCTTGTGCCAATATTTTTCCAGAGCACACAATTTCGATTTGTCGAGTGCAACTTTGGCGCTCATCGTACTCATCATGGCTGGCGCTCAGCATTTGGCTCCGGCTCCGGCTCCAGCTCCAGTCCCTCTGCCCCACATTTCCCCTCCTCCCCCTTGGTCCTGCCGGTGCTCCATGCCACGTCCTTGACACCCAGTCGACAGTCAGAGTCGCAGTCGCAGTCGGCATTCAACTGTGGATGTGGATGTGGATGTCTCCTGCACGAATGTCAACGGAGCTGCTGCTGCACCGGGAAAAATGACTTACAAGTTGGTCATCAATTCGGTTCTAATGCCTTCTATTAGATATTATGATAATACAAATAATCCTTTTAATACTTTAAAGTTATTAGTCTTACTAAAATGATAAATTCAAAGGGCTAAACTAATAAAAACAAATTCAAAATTATTGATAACAAAATAAAATCGTATTTTCAGCATTTACTAAACAAAATTTAATATATCATCTTGTTATTTACTTAAAGATCATATTTTGTAAAGAGTTTATTACAATTACTTTGTCATTTTTGAAAAATACCCTTGAATATTCGATAACAAAAACATTTGAATATTTTTCTGTACAAAACAGTTGTAGTTTAAAGACTTTTCCTTTTTAAAATCTTTTGGCGACTTGTAAAAAGGACCTTTGTTATTGGTATGAAAACATTGAACTGATTTGTCTCTATTTTATTCTCAGTGGTGGTGCTGCTAAAAAATACGTTGTGTGGAACGTTCACATCCGCACACCCACACACCCACACACATGTGTGTGGACAAACACAAGCACACTTACAGGAGTCTGGCCCGGAGTGGGTGTTTGGGGGGAGGGGAAGGGGAAGGGGGTCGGTGGGGCTGCTACTCGCTTGCAAATCAAGTGAAATGTTTGCAAATAGAATTTGTCTGTGCTTGCTCGAGTGTTTGACTGAAATCTATATACACATATAGTTAGTGTATGTGTGCCAGGATGCTCGCTCTCTTTCGCTCGATGTGTGTGTGTGTGTGTGTACATTATGATCAGTACAAATGTGAACATAACTGCACAAATATGTACATAGCAAGTCGCTCGCCGAGCCACCAACTCAGCCATGCCGAACACACCACCCAACCACCCACCCACCGACCCACCCACCAGCACCACCCACTCGGAAAAGCCAGGCAGGCGAGCCAAAGAGTCGTCAGCTTTTTATACTCGTATTTGTGCATATTTGACTGCGCGCTCTTCCAGGCATCCACGCATCAGCCATGCGCCCTGTTTGCCTTTCCCGGCGTAAGGATTAATTAGCGAGCAAGTGTGGCATAAGCAAAGCAAAAAATATTTTAAAAAAGCAGCAAAGTATACACAAAATGAGAATAAATAAAATTATCCCTTCAATTGCATCATTTACCGAACGAAACTCAATTGCCATGGCACATTTACAAGTTGCAAAAAAGTTCTTTGGCCTTTGGCGATAATAACTGGTAAATAAAATCTGCTTGATGTAATTAATCAGAAATTACACAGATAACTAGGTTAAGACGATAATTTACCAAAATAGATAAGATTTAAGGATGATAAACCAGGTTATAAATACATTTCACTGTATTGGTTAACAATTAATTACGATGGTCATTAGAGATTTGGAGGAGGTAAGCCTTGATGTGTAATCTAATCTTCACAATATATATTTTCAAACTCGAAATGACGCTGCAAAACATTCCCAAAGATGCATCTTCTAACAAAGCTCTCAAATAATCTACTCATATTCATGATAATTAAGCACCAGTCAGCCTGTGACATTATTTATATTTGTGGAAATTAGTATACTCTCTATAGGCACGACTTTGTCTCGCTTGTATTTGAATTCAATTAGATGTTATTGCTCTATTATCGGCCCTGTTGTGGAAATTATTGTTTGCCAAGCCAATTAGTTTGTTTTCCAATGTCATTTTAAGTACACAAGTTATACGTATAGCTAGCTATTCAGTAATTCAATTTAGAAATACATGAGAGGTGTGTATTCGTAAGATTACAATCCATTAAGGATGTGAGATCAATTCAAGATGTATGTTCCTTTTTATTATTTTATATTTATGATTTCGATTTATTAACGTAACAGAATTGCATTTATTTTTAAAACCAACTCGGAAGATAATTATAAGTATTAAGTATAAGTTATTACAAAATATATTGACTTGATGATAAGTATTTGAAAAAGATAATAGAATTTTTTATATTTTGTTTTATTAAATACTTTTTATACCCGTTACTCGTAAAAGAGAAAAGGGAATTGTATTCGCAAAAGTATGTAACAGGTAGAAGGAAGCTTTCCACCCTATAAAGTAAATATATTGTTCAGGATCACTAGCCGAGTCGATCTAGCCATGTCCGTCTGTCCGTCTGCCGTCCGTATGAACGCGAGATCCGGAAACTATAAAGCTAGAAGATTGGCATTTGCATGCAGATTTAGGAGTTCCACGCAGCGCAAGTTTGTTTCAAAAGGTGCCACGCCCCCTTTAACGCCCACAATCGCTTATATACGATTTTATTTAAATATAAATTTAAATATTTCGGAAAAGTAAAAATGCAGTTTTATTGTGTTTATCAATACCTATCGAAATGTAGAAGAAATTTTTCAAATCGGACCATTCGTTTAAAAGTTATGCGTGATCAAAGTTTCCATCTCCATCTCCCTCGCACTCCTTTTACCTGAGTAACGGGTATCTGATAGTCGGGGCACCCGACTATAGCGTTCTCTCTTGTTAATAATGGCTACCTTGCATCTTCGAGTACCATTTATAGAACATGGCCTCATTCATCCTCTTTTTGGGCTGTGATTTACACTGCTCTTCATTATCGGATCGACAACAAGATTATCGCCTGATTAACATTCCAGTTTCAAGTGCATTTGCCCCGTTTTCTGGCCGAGTTGCCTCGTTCATTAGCACAGAAAATTATAATTTTTTGTCAACGCCGCTGCTGCTGCTGCTGATGCCGGTTAATTGTGCCCGACAATCTTGCAAAATATGCAAACGTTTGAATTTGACATGCACACACGAAACGGTGGGCAAATAGCAGCGCAGCCAGCATCCTCCGACGGTCGACTGCAAATTTACGGGGCCCAAAAAGGAGAAAAGGAGGGCGGGGCAGTGGCAACTGCAACTGCAACTGCACCTGCATGCAAATGCAAACAAAACGCAGTCGCCTCCCTTTGCTGGACCCCTCCTCCGTGGAGAGCTGGAAACTGCAAACTGCATATCCCAGCAAAGGCAAAGGCAACTGGAACTGGAACTGCATCGCCGGGATCGGGATGCTGCTGAAGATGCTGCCCCGGCTGCCTGACTGCCTGACTGCCTGGCGAATGACTTTGAAGTGGCAACGCATATAGGGCAGGGTGTTCTTAAAAATTCATTTCATTGTCCTGCATTGTCTGCTGCGAGCGGGGAGGGCAAATACAGCTTTCTGCAGCGGTCGCTGATGTTCCTGCAGCCGCCATCATTTCCGTTTTAGAGCTGCCTGGGTCCTCCTCGGTCCTTCGCAGCTCGGCAAAAAGATGCAAAGACAGCTAAGCAAACATCATCAGCACAAAGATGGCAGCGACAGGACGCAGCAGCAGCAGCAGCAGCAGCAGGAGCTGAAGCTCTGTTTGCACAACGTACGACGGATATTGTGCCGATGTTTAGCAGTGGAAAGTAGTAGAGCCCCTGACACGCAGAGAAAAATCATCAACATTGTAATATCACCGAAAGATTGTAAAGCAATTACAAACCAACTACCTTCAATTTTGTTTAAAACGTTCATAAAAAAAGGTTAGTAATTAGGATCATACGTTACTTCTTAATATTTCTTATGGTTTGTTTATATATCTTAAGTTTTCTCAAGGTGGTGAACAGTAAGTATATGTCTGTAAATCAATAGAGCATTTAACTCCCTTCATTCTCAATTAATGAGTTATGATGAATAAAATAAAATTTAATTTTTATAATTCATTTTCTTAAAAGTGGTTTAAGTTCAATTCACACAGTTTGTAATAAAAATAATATTTACATTTTACTTGTGTCTTATTTATATTTCACCTGATATTACAGCGAATGAAGTGCATTTTTCTCTTGGTGCAAGGCTGCAGCAGCGGCAGTCAAGCATTTGGGCAAACACAGGAGAAGAGGCGCCGGCAAAGGAACCAGAGCCCGCGGCCATAATAAGCGTGACCAGGACGAAGAGCAGCAACCAGCAACCAGCAGCCAGGAGGAGCAGGAACCAGAGCCGGAACAGGAGCAGTAGCCCGATGGTCAGAGTCGCTGGCCTGCAGCGGATATCCAGAGCTAGGCCTAACCCTAACACAATTTGAGGCAGCCCTAAGACGACAAGAGGCCAAAGAGGCCGTGACAAGTGCAGCAGCAAATAGCCGCAGGATGTCGTCGACAGGAGCAGGGGCAGGACCAGGATCAGGGGCAGGAGCAGGACCAGCTGCTGCCCAAATCACGCCAAAGAAATATCTGTCACAATTACAATAAAAAGAGGGCACAAAAAACTGTCAGGCGACTTCAACAATTTATAAATATTTAGCTTGGCCAAGGAATAGGAAGAATAAGAAGAGGGGAAAGGAAATGAGGTGCCAGGGAAACGAAAACCAAAACGAATTTGTCATTGTTGTGCCATTTCGACTCATAAAATTCACCTTTTGCGAAATGTGTTTGGGACCAGGACTAATGGTCCAACCCCCCCACCTCCCTGCCCCTAATGGGCCGTGCAATGTGTCTTGATGCAATAGACTGGCATCCTTTTGGGATCTCCCGCTGGGCCATACAAATCGCATTACACGACTTTTTGACTCTCGCATTCAACTCTAATTACCCGGTAGTTGATTGTGTCCAGGCCGTCTTTGTGCCCAACAGGGCTCGGGATAGGGGCGTTATCTGTTTGCTGTCCTGTGCGGAACATGTCCCCTCATTTGTAGCCAATTTGTCTGCACTGCCATGGTCGATTTCGGAGAAGAAAGCGACTTTCACACGCCGCAAACCTCCGTCCAGTCGAAGGTCATTTGGGGTCGATACCATCTCTCTGCCCCTGCCGCAACTTAGCTCGGCTCAGCTCGCAGCGTGTATAATTAAAAGAAACGACGCATCGTTAGGAGCCTTATCACCATTTGGAAGATAATGCTAAATTCAATTCTATTGTCCCCATCCAGAACAACTGTGCGGCTTGTTCAAATATTGTATTGAAAGAGTGCTAAATGAAAAATAAGTATCTCTGTTTCAGCTAGGCAAATAGAACGCCTCGAAATTGAATAGAAATAAAGAAACAGAAAGGGGCAGTTTTCATTTAATATTAGGGGAAGATTCAATGCTCTAATTATGAGAGTTCAATCACCCTGCACTATCTATCTTTATTTTATTTACAACGTGTAGTAAAATGTAATCAATCTCAGCTAAACAATTTTTCAATAAATTTATAGAAAATACTAAAAGTCTTCAATCAGTGATATAAAGATACATATTATTGTAATGTATACATACCCCAATTTATAGGCTATTCATAATATTTATAACATTGGATCAGTATGTAAAGAGTTAAATTTTAACCAAATTAGCAGTTTAAAGAATTTTTTAAATAAGTTTATTATTTTACCACTAAAAGGTGCCCATGGGTGAAACAAATAAATTCCGATGAGGAAATACTTAAAGGTCTTCTAAATAATGCTGGATCACCACCGAATGAATATTTGCTGATATCCCCGGTTAAAATAGATCGATCTCGATAATTCCGCCGATGCTGTCGCCTGTCTGGCGGTTCATCGTTTTTCTAACTTTCCAAACAGCTTTCATTATCGCTGTCGGAGTTGTCACTGTCGTTGGCGTTGTCGCCTGCTATTTGCACAGTTGCTGCATTGTGAGATCTAGCGAAAAATTCCAAATAAATGGGAAAAATACAAACGGCCAGAAATGAGGAAAAAAAAATAGAACACAAAAATAACATTGTCGCGTTAGGTCAACACGGTCTGGCATTCGTTCCAATTTCAAGTCTATCAATATGAATGGTGTTTGCACAGGCCCCAGAATCGAAACAATTTTGTAACGATCTTGGCCGTATCTTGACTCGCGTCAAAACACACGTCAAATGTTTGCACACCCCCTCGAAAGATCGGTAATAATAACTGGGAAGACAAGCCCAAAAACTAAGGTAAGGCAAAGGCCCAAAAGGAAAACGTCTGCTTCCGCACATTCCCAACAATGGCCTTTATCGGCCCCAGGTAGTACTGGTAGTAACCTGTCAGCCTCAAAACATAACACGGCAGACCGATGGGCATGACATTGTCATGATCCACACAAAACACATCCGGCCCGAATGACAAATCTCGTTGCTAAACAACGCACTTCTGCGGAGAAAAATTCCCCAATTTGTCAGTCATTATTACGAAATACAGTCGGCGGCGTCGGCTTCCGTTCGTCCAAGGGGCAGATTGGTAGCACCTCGCCTCACGTCCCATCCATTCCCATCCCAGAAATACAGTAGCGGATGCTGTATGCAAATTTCCTCCATTCAGTCCAAGTGCCGCCAAAGAGGCGTCGGCGGGGCTTGCCTTAGCATGCAGCTCGAAAGGGGCTGGGCCAAGTGCTCCTCGGCATGGCTAATGAGGCAGGGCAGCCATAAAGTTGAAGTTGGTCACCTAATTGGGGCCAAGTGTAGCAGGAGGCTGATTGGGGGGCAAACATTTTGAAATTGAAACTTTTTCCCAGCCCAAGAAACTAGACTGAGAACCCAAGCGGGAAGCTGATGCAAATATATACCTGGATATATTTAAATTAGATCAACTTAAGCATAAATTAAATTAAAATAAAACCTAAGTAGATTTTGGAATATTGTTTGATTTCGTATATTCCGACTTCAGTGATTCATAACTGAGCTAAACAAATCAATTTATATATTGTCAAGAATTTTGAACTCAAATTTACTCATTTAATTTTAAAAAAGAATATTTTTTTTTTTTAAAAGATTAAAAAAGGAGAAAAAAGGGTTTGAAAAAAAAAAAATAAATTTTTTTTTTTTTTTTTTTTATTAAATAGTTTTAAATGGGGTTTTTGGTTTTTTTTTTTTTTTTTTTTTTTTTTTTTTTTTTTTTTTTTTTTTTTTTTTTTTTTTTTTTTTTGTGTTTAAAAGTGGGGAATTTTGAAAATATAAAAGTGGGGGTTTTTTTTTTTTTTTTTTTTTTTTGTTTTTCCAGAGGGGGTTTTTTTTTAAAATCCCCCCCCCCTTTAACCCCCAAAATATTTTTTTTTTTTTTTTTTTAAATAAAAATTAAAAATTTTTGGAAAAAAAAAAAAAAGTTTTTTTTTGTTTTTTAATCCCTTTCAAAAGGAGGAGAAAATTTTTTAAACGGCCCTTTTTTTAAAAGTTTCGTGACAAAGTTTCTATCTCCATTCACTCCCCCACGGGTATACTATTTTTGTTTAATTTATTTATGCTTTTTATACGTTTGTTTTTCATTTATAACAATATTTTAACACCCCATACCAAATCAACAAATTGGACACGAAGCTATAAATTATTACTTTAAACAAAGAAATGCATTAGGCTTTTTAAAAGGCTTAAATATGAAATGGTCTATTAGCAAAGTTATCTGGTCAGAAGTAAAGATCCTTTTGCCCGGATACAAAAACTCTGCTGACTATATGCAATTATATTTTTGATAAATATGTACTTGTGTTAATCCCCGATTACTGGTTCTTATGAAGCTTTAATTTGGCAATCGGTCATGGCGCAGGCCTGTTTTTGTTGGTTTTGACCAAAATGTTGATTCATTTTGTTGCCAAAAGTCATTGAGGCGGCTTAATGCCTCATATAACGGTTGATCGCGCGTATTGATTGCTTCTGTTTCGGCGGCTGCATTGTTTGGATTGACTGCGGCTGATATTTGCATTTGTAATAATTTTTAAAATTAATTACATAAATATCTTCCAAATCTGTAAAATAAATTTTATAATAATTCATTTATTCCAATGCACTTTAAAGTGTGTGCACGCGTGAACGCACACACACACACACACACACACACCCTGCTGCCAATATTAAACATTAAATGGCCAGTGCCAACAACATTAACGTCCGTTATTTGCTTGGCCCGGACTTTTGGACGGTTTGCCGGACTGGCAGGCCGATGTGGCCGCATGAGCCTCCAATTAGCAATAACTGTAAATGTGAAATTTGCACAAGCATAAAAAGCCTTTAGCCGCCATTTTTCATTTGTCAATTGTTGGTAAATAGAGCAACCCAATAACAGGAGCAGTTGTTACCCGAAGCTGAATTTCCATTTGCTTTCCATTTGCACTGACTTTAAGATCTGGCCAAAACACTCTATTTAAAGTTGCCAGCCTTTGGCTCATAGAAATGCGTGTTCACATGTAAAATTCCATCAAAAATCGCGGTTTTTGCACAAATGAAAACTCCCAGCGAAAATTAAGTTTGCCTTTGTGGTTTCATAGCAATAGGAATGGTATGGGGCATGCTACATGTAAGTGCCAAACAGGATGTGAAATACTCTTGTCTCAGACTTGGAAACCAATTCCTTAAAATCCTCTTTCATTCACAGTCTTTACAACCCTTAAAACGTTGAACATCTTCTTTGTGTCTCTTTTGTTTAATCCTTAACCATATCCAACCGAATCAAATTGATGTTCTGCTGGTTTTTCATGATAGATTTTAATATCTAAATTTGGCTTGTGCGTTTCTTACCCCTAATTCCTTGCCGAAAAAACCTTTTGGAAGGGAATTCACCAGGGCTTGTTGCAATAAAACAACTTACCACTTTCCCTATCCCGTTCCGGCTTTTTGTATTGTACTTGGCGAGCAAATATTGTGCCGCCGTCGACGGGCGGCGTGCTGCTTCGAAAATCAAATTCCAATTGCAACGCTGCGTATACGCAACGCAATTTTTCCACAGCCAGGTTGTTGGCCCTCTTTCGCTGGTTGTGGCCCCTTTTCCTTTCTTTTTGGCCACCATCTTCATTCCGCCTGCAATTCGCTTTATTTGCCTTCACAATTTCGGCTGTTTGTTGTTGGCCCGACTGAAGTTGCTGTTGTTTGTTGTTTTTATGAGGGGGGCGAAATTGTAACGTCCTCATTTCTCCAGCCGAAATCCGGCCGAGCGTAAGTCTATATAAGTGTATATATAAATTTTCATTATAGACTGGAGGGCGCACGGACACCTCTGCCGGCGATTAGTCAACGCCCCGAGTTCGCTCGACATTTATTTGTCCTGTTGCAGTAATCAGCCGACAGCGTTGAGCAACCAGCTCTTATTTGCCTTGGCACAAATCCTGGTCCCAGCCATTTGACTGCTCTCTGGCAATATTTGTTTAATTTGCAAGCCCTTCGCTTTCCAGTTAATAAAAATGACAATGAAGCTATTTTCGCAATGGGGGCGGAGTGCAATTTTTTGCTGTTTGTGCACCGACTGCTGCACCCCGCGTATGTCATCAATTTTGGTTTGTGAATTTTTTAAAATGCTAAATTGCCTTGGCCATTGTTGTGTTTAGTGAGCGATAACCAGGCGGTCGACGGAATGCCGGCCAACTAATACAAAAAAGGCGAGGAATATGGTGAAAAAATAGGGGAATAACACACTACACACTGTAGGTGTGCGTGCACTTGTGTTTCGGCCCATTCGAGTGTGAGTTTTTTGGTTAAATATTTTATAATTAAAAAGCTAACACCGACTAACACCGTGCGAGGTGTGTGTGCAAACAATAAACAAACAAAATCCTTTTCAAATATTTACCGTTGGCATATAGCAAACGTTGACGGCGACGGCGACAGCGACGTTGACGTCGAAAGCTGCTGACCCCTTACGGCACCCCTCCCCCACCGCATGCCCCTCTGCCCCACAAGCCCCAACGGGCTAAAATTTAAAATTTCTATTTAATTTCGTTTTGTGGCGCTCGAAGGAAAGTGACAAAAAAGAGGTCGGGTCGTGTGTTTGTGCGCCTTTGGGTCATTTAATTTTGCATAGTAATTTATTTAAAGCAAAAGGAATATTTTATTGTGCTTTATGTTTTAATTTTTTAGCACGCCGCTGCCGAAACAATGGCAATCATGCCCGTAGTCTATTGGCATTTCAATTGTATTGCTTTTTGCTCCATTTGTTTTTGTGTTCCTGCCAGCCGTTGTGTGTGTACGTCTATCCTTTATTTATAACTTTAGCCAGGACACACTCACCCACACACGTCCAGCCCTGTGTGGGTGTGCGAGAGGAAGTTGCCAACGCGGCAAAATCCTGCGCATGTGTCACATTTTATCGCAAATTTTCACTGCGTGATGAATATTAAAAAAGGAGTTTCAAAGCGGAACCCAAAAGAGAAGGAATTCTATATGTATGCATAGAATATGTCAAGGATTAGGGCAGGATGAAATATTTATGCTCTAACATTGAATGACAACAAATCTGGGAAAGGATACAAGAAAAGTAAAGGATACTACAGCTTAAAGTTTAAAAAAGATTAAGGACTGAAAAAGTTAAATTGGAATTTATTAGAGTAAAATGAATTATCTATGTATGTTAGCTTGTACCGAAATCTTGCAAGCTTTTTTCTATAAATGTGCTAAGGTTTAAAAAAAATTCTAATATATTTTTTAAACAAAGGTTAAAGGTTTTAATAATGAGTTAATGATAATTTTCTATATCTGCTATCAAGCTTCACTGATTTTCGAACCCAAAACAACTCTATTCGTTTGATTGTAGCGCACATTGGGCTGGTAAAATTCTAATAATTTTTGCGCACTCCAGGCACAAACCGAATCCATCATAAATCTCGGCCCGGCTCGATGACAATGCATCATCCGTGTGCAAACAGAATGCTAAATCTCTTATAATATCCTTTATGTCCAGGATGCGCCATATGCGTGTGTAGGCTAAGGCATGAGCACACATTCATGTGTGTGTGTACACATGTATTCGAATAGCAGAGAACGATTTTCATTTTAAACTTCGTTATTAAATTCCTGCAAAAATGAGCGCTTTAAGCGGAACTGAAATTGAGGAAAACGGCAAACGTCTCTGTTCTGTGTTTTTGGCTCTCATTGTGTATCTACAAGATACAATAACTTGGTCCACTAGTGCCCCTTCAAAAGTAGCCGAAAAGTACCGACAAAGTATGTGCAAACAGGAGGCCAAAAAGGAGAGCGCATAAAACAAATGAAACTCTTGTAGCAGCAGCCGAGAAAAGCACAAGAAAATTTCAAGAAAAATATTAAGACAACAACAACGAGGGCAAAAGCAGCTAAGGAAAATGCTCGAGTGTCTGCCTTAGAGTTGGGCGGTAAATCAGGCGATGGAGGAGCCCGGGCAGACTGCCAGCCATTTGTAATAGTTGCCTGGCTGCTTCCTGTTTGGCAGCCAGGCATCCTGCTCCAGGACCTCGCCACCCAACCCCACCCCGAGTCCTAGCAGACAGCAATAAAATGGTATAAAAGTAAAAATCAAAAGTGAAACAAAGGGAGGGGGGTGGAGATAAAAAGGGAGCCAGTTCTTGATCTGGTTGCTGTATAGCTGCTGCTGCTGCTGCGGGCGATTTCACGTAGTCGAATCAATTCAAAACAACTGCGAATGCAATTTAATAAAATCCGTGCACGGGCGAAATTCTTTCCAAGACGAGAGGAGAAGAGTGGTGAAGTCCGGGTGGTTCCCCTGCCGATGGTGCTAGTGGTGGTGGTGGTGGGTCGCGTACGCCTGGGTTGGCTGAAGCTGAAAGTCCGGGGCAAGGAGTAAAGCCAGCCCAGCGCAAAACAATAAAGCGAGCTTGTGTACACAAGGGATATGCTCCTGTCTTTCAGCACACACACACACACACACACACACAGGCACACATCTACCCGTCGTACACTGGCATGTGAGTCCTGTGTAACAGTCGCCATATTGACAGTCCTCGGTCGCTTTCTTTGTTTGCCGAGCGTTGTTAATTTGGCAATACCCGCTTTCAATTATCTTATAAATATGAAAATGCAGCAGCAAACGCTGCAGGCAACACCCCAGAATCGTAATGAAAAACGTTTCATTTTTCATTAAGAATATACAAAGACCAACTGCGCTGTGTGCCTTTCAGATCAATCAAAAAATCATGACGTACACTCCTTGTCCAGATTGTTTGGCCAAGGACCAAGACGCATGGAAGTGGCAAAAGTCAGCGAGTTTCGCGTACGTGCCACCAGCAACATTCATTGCATGTTGCCGGTACGCCGCTGTGACGCAATTGTGGGCATTACCTGGACGGGATTGGGAAACGGCCGCTCACGCACCTTTACTTCTAGTACAGAAAAAATAAAAAAATACGGTGGCGGCGGACTAGGCGAGGTCGCCACTTCGTTGCGCATCTCTGGCAATGCGCAAATATGTGCACACCAGCAACATCCACATCCACATCCACAGCGACAGCAGCAACATCTACACCAGCAACAGCCACGATCACCGCAGCGACACTATTTCAATTAGCAACTGCATTGCACG
Source organism: Drosophila fuyamai (assembly GCA_018153365.1). Classification (NCBI taxonomy): domain Eukaryota; kingdom Metazoa; phylum Arthropoda; class Insecta; order Diptera; family Drosophilidae; genus Drosophila; species Drosophila fuyamai. Next base: position 1,125,176 of record JAECXW010000393.1, on the reverse strand, counting down.
CGCTAAAATATGCAAAGTGCCTGCCACTCGCGTCATGCCAATACCGATCGATCCTCCTCCTGCCCCCCAGCTGCTCCCCCGATCGATTCAGCACTTGACCCCGCCATTTGCGATGTTGTTGCTGGCACACTTTGCACCGCACATTGCTTATTGGGCGTGTACCTCTCCCAGGCAAATATTTAACGCGAAATACCGCGAAATGGCCAGATACCCGAGTTGCCAGATACTCCAGCTCTGCCAAGGGGAGCAGCCATGCGAGGCTGGGACGCTCCTGCAAAAGATCTTGGGCAATCTGCGGAGCATGCGCATCGATCTGGTCAATTATCGCTTTTGTTTGCCATCGGAATACCGCAAACTGCCATTGGATACTATTTCTTACTCGAGATCGGAGGCAGTCTTCGGACTAACGAGATACTATTTCTTACTCAAGATCGGGAGCAGACTTCGGACTAACGAGATTTACCCACTCGATGGCTTATTAGGCCTATTTGCCTTGACCGAAAAGCATTTGCTTGTATAAAACCTGTCCTTCCAAGACCCAAAAAAAGAAATCATTAGTGACAGGTGGATTTTATTGTCACGACATTGAGTTGCCCATTAGTTATTCTCTTTAAAAAAAAACTGTTAAAAACTATTAAGACTGGTCGATATTTTGTTCTCACTTAGGTGATTTATAGAGTATCTATGTAGATACTCAGTATCTTTTTTATGGAAAATTTTAATTTCTCAAATAATTCATATCTTTAAATCACTTTAATGAAATCCTTAATAATACTATGTTTATTTATGTTTCGTGTATTTCTGATTTTATTATTTTACTTTTATTTAAAAAACATCAGGTTATAAAGTCCCTTAATAACTTATCGAGAGTGCATATACCTTAAGGTCTCTTGAGCGTTTCCTTCCCCAGTTACAAAGATTTAAATAAATTCAACATACCCCTGGACTCCTCGAGTACCGTTTATAAAAACAGAAAAACTCTATCCACCATTTAGAGTCAACCGAGCGCGGCATTTTTGTAGTACGAGTACCTCGTACTCGTTTCAAACACTCATTATAGATCCGAGATGTGCTTGTTTGCGGCGATAATGACGCTCGAGCAGCGGAGACCAGAGGCCCAACAGTCAATTCAACGTTAATCACGACTTTTACTTGTCTTTAATTTTTTTGGCAAATAAGCCGGGACCGACGGGGCAAGAAGGAGAAACGACTCGAAACTCTCGAGCGACTGAGAAATGGGCGCGGACGGATCGGCGGCGTCAGTCGATGGATCGAGTTAACATATACGGCGAAATAGCCATATGAAAAGGTGGATATTTCAGGCTAAGTATGGCCAAGTGGTATGTGTAAATTTTCACTGTCGCTTGCTTATTTTTGGTGTTTTTGTTGTTGCTTATTTTTTTTGTTTCGTGTTCGAATTCAATTTAAAATGCACGTAGTTATGTCTGTTTACTTAAGTTTTTGACGGATATTTTAACGATGTGAGCTCAACACAAATTCACTTTAAACGTTTTCGTGTGACGCGGGGGTGGGGAGGTAAGGCCGAGGCATGGTCAAAGGAGGGGGGCTGGAGATAATAGGGGAGGCGGGTTGGAGATGGTGATGGGGCCAAGACAGCGACAAGCATTCGCGTTCGCATCCGCACCGATGACGAACGACAACGACAAACATGTCGAGATATTCACGTCCGAGTGATAATGAGATGCGCGCCTTTTTCCAGTGGGTTTCTCTCTCCTTCTCCGTCACATTTTTCTCCTCCTCGCTGTATTTTCGCTGATAAACAAGATGGAGTTACATTTTTAGGTTAATTATGTGCTAAAGTGTGGGACGGCATACGAAAAGGGGGAGTGGAGGAGGTAGTTGGGGGTCCGGGTGAGTGTTCTCCTTTCGAGAGGAGAAAACGTCAAGTTATATAAATATGATATCATAGCCTGAAATTGTAAGTCCACCGCATTCTGATTCGGAAATGGGATGCATCAATGGGTCTGACATTTGGCCAATTACAAGGGATGTAATTTAAAGTCAGTCCACTCAGCAACATTCAAGGCCCTCCACCCTCTCAAATACACAAATCTTGTTTGCTCATAAATACATGTACGGACGCATATGCACCTTATAAATTAAGTGTGGGTTGAATTGGGCATGGGCAACAGCTTCAAAGTCCAGTTTTAATCTTTTCTATAAAGATTATAAAGCCAGGGGCTAAGATTAAGCTTTGAGCCCTAAAAATAATATAATATAATTATATAAACAAAAGAATCAATATATTAAAATTTAAAGCTTTCCAAATAAAATAAAGAAATAGCACTTTGAAGTAAATATAAAGCAAGGTAGTGACCTATCGATTTAATAGAAATGTTATTTCATCTGAATAGCTACTATACTTAGCAATCGGGGTCACCAATTGCCTATTTCTGAGGGACAAACAAGGCATTACTTATTTATTAAATACTTAGTCAACAAAATAGTTTTTCGCCTTTTTAAGGCTTTTACTATGCTCAGTTTTAGGGACCCCAATTAAAATAGGTACTAACAAATTCGATCAGCTCCCTAAGGATATATTTTAGGCCTTGATTTGGTATCTGCTGAAATTGTGCTAATTTATCAAAAATGACCAAAAACCAGACATGGTTCAACATGGCACAAGACGTTTGCTGATGCGGCAGGTTGTAGTGGAAAAGGAGCCCAGATCGCCTGGCCGAGACCCAGAACCCGAAGTGGTCGAGCGCTGGGCTGCTGATTCATTAAATCTGTGCTGGGAAAATGCCTGTTGTGTTGCCTAGTTTATGGACACGGACGAGTCCTCAAAGCGAGGGCAAACCCACAGCAGTAGAAGCGGCAGCAGCAACAGCAGCAGCAGCAGCAGAAGCAACAACAGCAGCAACAGCAGTGGCGTTGCACTAGCCGAAAGCTGTGCAAATATTTTATGCAAATGTCCGGGCCCGTCGTCATTGCACGGACCCGGCTATATGGCCAGAGCCATACGGCTATGGCTACGGCTTTGGCTACTACGGTTGGGGCCACTGAAACGAAATTAATTTGTGTTTATACATAATATGCCTGGGTCCGGGTGTGTCCTGTTTTCCACTCAGCGCACACACGCACACACGCTGCTGGATGAGGGGGTGGCGGGGCAGGGGGTGTGTGAGGTCCTGCCGCAATGAAATTTCATTATGAATATGCCGGCCAGCATCATTATCAAGAGCGGCAAAACAACGCAGTGCAGCGCACACAGCAAAGGATATGCATACACACAAGGATATGCGAGCGCTTTTATATGAGCTACTGTTGCTGTTGCTGCTGCTGCATTTGTTGCTGCTGCAAATGTTGCTGCTGCTGCTGCTGCTGCGGTGGCTTTACCTCCGACTGTTTGTTGTCGGCACTGTTGTTGCGGTCGGATAGAGAGCGTCCGCCAGATAGGCAACAATAATGCACATGTGTCTAAAATTGAGTTTAAATATACATACAACCGTGGGCGGCTTAAAGAGTTTGCCGCAAAGATACACTTGGCCCAAGGATATTACGACAACAAAAATTTTACTTTGTAATGTCTAGCCTGACAACGGATAAGCCCCCTAAGCAAGTAATTTATAACTATTACCCTTATCACAAGCACAACATTAGTTAATTTTATTTTCATATACTCAACAGTCCTTTGTATACCGAAGTTGATTTTGATAGATTAAGGCCCGATTTCAAGTCTTCATGATACGCTAAATATAGGTTTTGAGCTTAGATATCGTAAGGAAACGAAGAAAATGAAGGAAATTCTTAAAATTCTGTTTAAGTGTAGATCCCAAAAGTTTTCTCTTTAAAGGCCGAACTATGTTTATGTGATTGATGCAGCTTACTCTATGAAGAATCTGTTAGACAGTAATATTATAAGAGCAAATGATTTTAGAATTGCTCCGTGTTACTGATACCCTTTGACCAATCCCGCAGAACTCATGGGTCCATCCTCCAGCTATATATACATAGATATTTAATGTCTGTACATATGCAGGCAGGCTGACGACCAAAATCTGAAGTTAAATATTTCGTGTTGCAGCGGGCCAAACTTTGTTGAAGTTGTGCGGGCGACAGCCACGACGCACAATGACCACCCACACACACTATAATTTGTTGATTTTGCCACTTAAAGTCAGCTACAGTTCCCAGTCCAAGTGGTGTTCCCTGTGCAGCTCCTTGAAGAGCCATGTCCTGGCTTCACCTCACCGGGATCTCCCTCTGCGAAGCGGGTGTGTACATTTTTTGGAAATTATGCCGGCACAGCAGAAATCGTTGATTCATACGGTTGACTCCGCTATGCAAACGCAACTGGCTGTAAATCGGGTAAACTGTTGATGCATGTGGCAGTGGTACCCCGGCAAATTCAGTTACCACCCCACGGGAACTGGCCAAGTCATCAGCCCAGGGCCGTATGCATATGCAGGCAACTGCGATATTGCTGCTGCAGTTCCTCGCTACTGGCAACTGGACTACTGCCTACGATTGCAGCAGCAACTGCCGATGCTGCTGCTGCTGCTGTTGCTTTTGAGCAATCAATCAGCGAGCAAAAGTCAAACATTGACTTACAATCCAATCCACGGATTTAAATTGACGTATTTACCTGCGCAACGACTGTGCCTGGGCAGCAGCCCCAAACCGGAGAGCTGGAGAACCGTTGAACAGTAGACAATGGCGGCAGGTTCCGGAGTTGCAATGGCCTGCAACTTGGACTGCCACCCACCCACTCTGCCCGCCACCACCATCCTCGTGCTGATCCCCCGCATTAAATTGGGCGATTCGACAAATTATTGAGTTGTCGCCGGCAGGAGCTCAGCCAATGGACGGCAAAAGAGGGAGGGGGCGGAGGACAGGGGAGGGGGTCGAGAAGGATTTCGAGGGGTCAACTTTCGAGAGGGGTTGCAACTTTGGGCCTCGTGTGCGGGCACGCTGTTTGGCCATTAAAGCTTCATATTTGACTTCTGAATAATTCAAATTACTAATATTGATTCGGGCCACGAGAAAAAATGTAAACGCATTGTTGTTGCCACCGGGCGGCCTCGTTGAGCGACATTTCGGGCATTTTGCTATGCAGGAGGAGCGGAAACACAGCAACAGCAACAGCAACAGCAATAGCGACAATAAAACAGTCAACATGACAAACGTCGCGTCGCTGACGTTGACATTTGGTTGATTGGCGCCCCAGTCGTATACGTAATCAACGGAATGTTGACCACGTCCACCACGCACACGCCCACATTGGGCGGACATATAGAGCATATAGGGCCTGGCCTAGCTACAAACGATATATGCTTGATTGGATACGCGCGTATACGGAAAAATGCCAGGCGGCCGCGGCAACGGCGGCGGCCAACGGTCATCAAAATCGAAATGGAAAATGGAAATGGAAATGGGTCTAGAGGAGCGGGAGGCGACTGGCCATGGAAATGGCTGCTTGTCATGCGAGTGTCAGCTCCATTGGGGCCCCGAGTTCGGGCCTGGGTCCCCGGATCCGGATTCGGATTCGGTATGGATCCAACTGCTTATTTCCTTTTTATTGACAACCCCCAGATGGACGGCGGCGGGGGGTTGTTGGCGGAGTCGTAGCTTTTAACTAGTGTAAATAACGTCCTCATCAAATTGTCATAAGGACTCGCCAATACATCGGCACACACACACACACATACAGTCGCTCAGAACAGACAGTTGCAGGCGTAATATGCATGTGGACAGGAATGGCAACCAGACACGCTAAGCAGACCCGGTTCAATAATTGAATACACTATCCCAGATGGTAGTTTTGACTTTGTGATCTAATGTGAGTCAAGCCAACCAGCTTGAAACTAAGTTAAGACTGTTTAAACTCTTAAACTCTTTATTCCATACGCACATAATTTACTCCTTTACAATGCTTCCATATATTTAAAGTAACCAGGATTCCTAGTTCTAGCATGAAACAATCTGTATAAATATGTAGATTTTATGATATAATACTGTTCTTTACTATCAATTTTAAGAACTATTTTAAATCTGATGATTTCATACAAAAATGAATTCATTTGTAATACCTACCTTAAATAACTATTGCTTTGAATTCGTTGTTGAAAGTACTGGAAGAGAGTAGTGGACCTTACACTATATGAACTTGGAGTACTTAGGTATTTTTCGAATGCTACCTCATTAGAAAATCATTTTCGTGCTTTAACTTGGGCTTGTCATTCGGGTCGCACTTACTGTGGTCGATGTCCTGCGGGAAAGTGACTGACTCTCACCGCCCAACGCTTACCACCCACCACCCCTTACCCACGACACCCACTGATAGGGCGCGATAAGCAAGGCCAACTATTTTCATTGTCTGTCATGTTTGCCAACTTGTTCTTAATTAAGCCAGGTTGGAGAGCCAGGTAGACCACCCCCCTCCCCTCGACACTCGCTTGGGTCAACAAGCTGTTCACATATTCTCCAGCACAGAGCCAAAGCGGCCACCATTTTGTATTTCTTGCCTTAATCAGCAGCCATATAGTGTGTGGGGTGCTCGGCTGTGGGCTGGCCGATAAGGGCCGGAGCTGGAGATCGAGTCTGCCGGAGAGGAGGCACAAGACCCGGGTCTGAGCCAACGCTCTATATATAGCCGTGCACACAGGCCCGACCTTTTCGCCAGTGTTCGCCTTATCTGCGCCGCTGGCAGAAGAAAGAATTTGCTCTGTTCTTGGGATTGTTTGCTCGGTGTCGTCGTCTCTCCGGATGCATTCTCCGGCGGGCTTATCGCTAACCTCGACAACTGTCTCATTATACGGCTGGCGGTGCTACAAGTATACCAGCGGTGCGATGTAGCGATCGTAGCCATCTTTCGTTATTTGCATTTATGCAGCGTCAGATTAGATAAGATACAGATACAGATATACGAGTGCTTTGTGCGCCGTCTTCCTGTTCTCAGGTACCAAACCTGATCCAGATAATGAGGTGGCTTCCACGCGGACCGCGACTTTATCGTTTGCCCAGGCCAGAGATAAACGACGGGGTCTTAGCGCTGATTCTCCGCCTTGCCTTGTTTACAAAGTGCAATTTACAACTTTTCCGAGAAGTGTACAAGAAAAGTATGCCGCCGCGCTGAGGTTTAATAAATGCCGTAAACTCCACCCAACCCACCTGAGAAAGTAACGAGGGGCTCCCTCCGAAACTTCTCATGGGCAATCCCCTTAATGCTTTCGCAAATAGTCCACAAACATCCGGCGAACGGCGTCGATCTTGGACACATTTGAAATTCCCAGTCCCCATTTGAATAACCAAATTATTGTTTACTTGCTGTGGCTTTTGTAGCGAAAATTAAGATCATATGGACTGGGACAGTGCGTCAAAGTAACCAAAACCACTCAATTGGACAAACAAAGCCAAGGCTGAAAAAAGGCTTGACCGACTGAGTGTTGGAAGCTCGGTGTGAAAAGCAAAAGCTAAACGATTCCAAGAAATTCCTGCATTTTACATGGGCTGGCCATTAACAGAGATTCCACTCGTTCGTGGAATGATAAGTATTGCTTCAAGTTGGAAGAATCCCAAAATTTCCCCTGAATGTTTAAAGGAGCAAGAGTACTTACTGTATCCCTAAAATTTTCTGACTGGCTTAAAATAATTTACGTAATGTTTCAAATAACTATCAAATAAAATATTGTAATATAGGAAAGCCAATGAAGTAATAGTTTTCATCATTTTAAGATAATAGGTATAGTATCATGCAAATCTCAAGCTAATATCTAATTTCCAGTAAAATACTAATCCCCAACTATCCCACCCGTATCTTATCTATGACGCTATAGGATTTTCTAAATCCCATGCATCTCCTTGTCTTATCAGCCATTTTCCAACTATCAACCTAGAGAAAATCCCCCTGTGTAAGACTTCACTTTGCTCAACAGAGCTCAGACAGCTGACTCTCCCTAGAGTCTCCAGCTAATTGTAATCCCCATATTTACATATGCATATGTGTACCTGCACCTCCCACAGCCCCGGAATCACTTCGATTGGCAGTCGTGGGCGTCGTGTTTCGATTGTTTATTATTATCACCTACAGGTGTCGTTCCATAAACATTTTCAAACATGACGACAACATCACAGGCAGCAGCAGCAGCAGCAACAACAATATTCCACTCCAGCCAAAAGCCAGGGAGCTGTAGCCCAAGTTGGAATCGGAATCGGAATCGGTATTGGAGACGCCGTCTCCAATGCCTGTATGAATTGAACAATTGCTGCGTTCGTTTGCGCAAAGCAAATATTTTACAAATCAAGCGCTTTTCTGATTTTGTAAATGTGGGCTACCAATTTCCCTCGGCACACACACACACTCCGTGTACTCCGTGTGTACACATGGACGAAAGCGCAAGTCATTGGCAATGTGGCGTGGCCTCCTTCGGAGATCTACATATCCACCAGCACCACCACCTCCAACACCACCACCATCACCACCACTCACACTTTAGTGGCAATAAAAAGCAGGAAAAGAAGGCTCGTGCCGCAGCAAGTTGGCCCTGCGAGTCCGCAAGAGGCATTCTACTAACAATATTTAACTGAAAAATATTTATTATTTACCAATTTGTTTGCTCGACTAATAACAATAATCGTAGCAGCACAAGAACAACAAGAGCGGGCGCAAAGAGGAGCCACAACAGAAAAGAAAAAGTCATTCATAGAGAGGGCTCCCCAGGCTTCCCCAATGCACATAGCCCCACCATCGCATCGATATACCCACTTCGATTCCAGCCAAGGACACTGCACCGCTATGAAAATCGAATACGAAACAATCACAAATATTGGCAGCCAGCAACTGCAGGCGGGGATTCGGAGGAGCTGGAGGAGCAGGAGCAGCAGGTCGCCCCCATTTCGCACTTGGCAGACATGCGCTAGACGGCGGCTTGTGTACACTCTGCCCGCCATTTGCCTGCGACTCCAGCTGCACTCGAAAAAATATTCACAAATATCACAAAATTCAATAAACAAAAGAAGCAAATATTATTATGTTTCACTAATCAATTCCTCTAGTTGAAAATTAATTTATATCAATAATCTCAGCTACAATTAAGTAACTACAATTTATTAGAATGTTAAACTCTATTTAAGGTACCATTTTGCATTTTCTAAAAAATATAATTTCATTTTCTAAATAAAAAACTAAATCTTGGATATATCAAAAAAGTCTTGAAAGTGGTTAAACCAATCAATTAGTTGTAAATTGGAATAAGACATTTTTAAAATATATGAGGAACTTATGTTACTATGGAATACCCATAAGGTATTTGATGTTAATGAACAATGTTCTCTAAATAATTGATGTAACTTTAAATATATGGAAATCCGTTTGTCTGTATTTTTAAATATATTGAATTTATATTATATATCTTTTAAGGAAACTCTTTTTAAAGTGTACCAAAGGAAATGGTAGCGGTATTGCCTCTCGCCATCGACATCCTTACTGGCACAGCGGCATTGTTTTTGTTTGCCTTTTTGTATTTCTATTTACTCGCAAGTTTAGTTTGAGTTTAAATTTATTCCCACCGCCGTCGAAGCGTCCTGGTTTGAACTGGCATGCGTGGGCGTTCGCCGGTTGGATTTCTTGTTGATTCCGCTTTGCGATGCGAGGCGACTCTCGCTTCGATCCAATTGGAACGGCCTTGCCCCGCCCCACGCCCCTCGCTCCCCGCCGCCCCTCATGCCCGGCTGCATTAGAGCCAAAGTTGTTAAGCAGCGCTAGATAAGTGCTCGAATAAACATAAATAATAAATGACATTTACTAAATAAAAATATTTGCGTTCGCATAATATTTGAGCAGCAAACTCAAACTCGACAGCCAGAGCTCCAGAGCTCTCTTCCATGGCTCTTTGGGTTCTGGCTGGGTTTTGGATTTCCCTGTGTGTGTGTGTTTTTGGGATGGCCAACACAACATGGCCGACACACACACTGTGTCGCTTCTGGCTTTGGTTGATTTCGGAAGCAATTTTGGCACCAACGACGCGCTTTCCTCTGCCGCTTTTCGTCTGGCTTTGGCTATTGCCATGGCTATGTCTACTATGAAAGCGGAGGAAAAGCAGTAGTGGTATCCGAAAAAAACATCGCAAAATTTGTGCTTTTACTTTCATTTGTTTGCTGTAATAACAAGCGCAAGGTAGCGAGCGCACACAAATGCGATTCGGAAGGAGATGATGATGGTGCCGCCGCGTTCTCGATGGCTGTTCGTTCGCCTTTGTTTATTTTTAGCTTTGACTGTGCATTTGTCAATGCAAATATACACAAAATTAAAACCGTACTATGGCAAATGTAGGAGGGAGAAGTCATTGACATTGACACATCGAAGTTAGGCCATTTAAATGCGTACTTTTGGGACCTTAGTTCACTTTTATTAGCCCAAACAAACGGCGATTAATATGCAGATTCAATGACAATTAGACACGCTAATTATGCAAAGTCAATTAAGAAAACTTCCAATGAGTTTCTCTCCATCGAAAGCGAAAAGGATGTAAATTCAAGCGGTTTTTGAGCCCTCAATTATAATTACTTCCAGCGATTTTTCTTTGGGCCAAGACAGACAGTTGACCCGTCCGTGCAATTAAGCGGAATCGAAAGGGCAGACGGAAGATTAAACTGCAATTGGCCGGCCAATCAACTGAAGTTGGCTTGAATCCACTTTTTTTTGCACCAGATTAATGCAGAAATGCCTGCAATTAGCTTGAAGTGTCTGCAAGCAATGTGGAGAGCCCGTATTGCAATTGGCTTATCATCCTCCTCCCGGCAGGCAAACAAATGTCGGAATAAAAAGCAATCACCAACTGCAACAACTTTGCCTCCTAAGCCGCAGCAACAACCCAAACAAAAAAGGCTAAACGCCGTTTTATATTAGCCCATTGCTGGAATATCAATTGTATTAACGTCGCCGTAATCAAATCAAGATCATCGGGCGGGTGTCAGTCACCCTCCTCCTTTCATTCATTTGGGAAAATCAAAGTTCAGCCAGAGAACCAAACTATTAACTGCTAAAACGGCAATGTGCATGAGAGCCATGAAAACCGAGCACAGTTGGATTAACATCCGTTCAGCACCACCCCTGCAATCAGTGCCGAGCCGTCACCACATCTACAGCACTCCACCCCCCATCCCCCGAACGACTTTTCCCGCCTCCCCCTGCACCACTTCCCCACCCCTTGCACCACCCGGTGGGTCGACCTGCTCACAAATTGCTCGCCCCTTGCAGTCACACAAATGAATAATGAAACGCTTATTGTCGCAATTATTTTATTGCCCTGATATCTGTAGCCTCAAAACATACACCAAAAACGAGAATACGAGACCAAACGGCACGGAATGGGCTGAAATGTCGACGTCGATGGAAATGACGATGATGAAGAGGAATCAGGCATCGCCGAGCTAAAGCGTCCCTTTCTGGAAAAAGGTTATAGTATAGGAAACTTAATAAATACCCTTCAATTAAATTATTATGATTTTAGGGAACATACATAAACTGATAAACGATGCGTACCCATTTTTAAACATTTTAATTTGTATAACTACCCAAAGGTAAAAAAAGTAATTCTAGACATTAAATAAGTAAATAAAATGAAATGGTTTGGGACCCACAGACCGAAATTAAAATGTATTTTATTGTAGAAATTGCACATACAAAATAACTTTATTCTTTTTGTCTCCAAACCAAATTCGGCTTTTTAAAAACTTAGTATAAAATAATTAGCATCGAAGGGAATTGATACAAAAATTAAAGGTTTACCTTGGGAAGAGTATTTCCGCTTCGTCACCAAAACCTTTAATTTTTCAGTCCTGCCAGGACAATGCTCTCTGTCTCTATCGCTCCTGCGCCCCGTTTACGCCAGGACCCAGGACCTTCGAGCACGAACCCAAGTCTGAGTCCTGATGTATGGCATAATCCTTGCTATTATTTGGGGTTGATTGTTCGTGAATCGGGAGTGAGCGCAGACGGGCGATTTGTTGTTGGCCGCTTTAGGGGTTGTCCTGGCCAAGAACAACAACAGTGCATTAGCACTTTAATGCGGCTAGTGAGCATAAAATGTAGAAACAAACGCTCGCGCCCATTTCAATTAAATGCCACACGGGGCAAGGGTCTGTTCGGGGGACAAAGACAAGGAGCAGGGAACAAGAGCAACAACAGCATCAGTAACAATAACAGCAACATCCTTCGACATCCTTCCACAACCCACACAATACACCCACCCACTGCCACTTTCATGTCCTGGCAATTTATTTCGAGGGTGTTGATGGGCGGTTTTGTTTTCATTGGATTTCTGTTGCTGTTATTCTAATGCCCAGCCACGCCGGCATATTTCCGATCAAAAGGCGTCAGCCACCACCGGACGGATTCTGATTCCGGGGCTTATTCTCCGGAACACAGAAACCTGCGTGTTAAATGCCAGCATATGTGAAAATAAGCTGTGACAAATGGCTTAATTTAGTTGTCAGCCGAAAGGGCCCAGAAAGGGCCGCGACAATTGTTAAACATGTTTTGAGGCATGTAAAAATATTGGCACATTACGCAGAGATAACAACAACCTGGCCGTGGGGGCGTTCTCGAATTGGCCCTAAATAACTAATAAAAAACGAATATTTAGAGCTTGCTAGTTGACCTGCTGTTAGCATTTGGCCAGAGTTCAAGACTTTGATCTGACCCCGGGACTTGCACCTGTCGCTAGAGCACTGACATTTATATTTATTTGCATGTCAGTCAGGTTTAAAAACTTTTTTGGCCCTAGAACATCTGCCTGAATTTTCACTCCACGATGGGGTTGCTGCTCAAAGACTCTGGCGACGTCGGGTTCGAGTTAGGGCCGTTCTTACCCGTGATTGACAGTAGTCGCCTTATGAATGGGCGCCCATTGTGCCGTAGCAGGTACTTAGCCGGTATACAGCAGCATTACGGATTTTTATTGGGATTGCACCCGCGGCGACAGTCGGTAAGCTTCGCTCCGTGGGCCGATCAATTACGGAGGATTTGCGAGCTCTGACATTTACATGTGCTTTGCGGTGAGCTTTAGCGCCGGGGTGCCCTCTTTTCCCCCTCAATGGATGGCTTCTGGTTTCTAGTTTTGAACCGCCGGCAGCATTGTTGTGGGCCCTGCTCAATTGGCCAGAAAAACTGTTTGAGCACTCTCGAACACATGACTAGAAAAGTGCACTTCCCACAATTCAACAATCCAACATGCTGCTCATTTGATGTTTTGCGGGGAATTCCGCCTGCTTAAATCTTTTTGACTTGCAATTCGGAAATGATGGCTTATCCTGTTTTCTTTATTGGTTAAAGATGCCGTGAGTCGTCGCAGTCTCTGAATGGTTTTTGTTTTGATGGCTTAGCTGGCTAAACAATTACAGTAGGATCCCTAGGCCGCTCTCATGCCGAATTGATTCTGTTGTCCTGCCCGTCCTGCTCATCTCCCTATCCATTCACGAAGGACTCAATGAATGAGCCTGCCGGGCAAAGGGATGCCATCGCGTTCACCTCTGAGCCGACGACTGAATGTGAATGTATTCCAAAAACATCCACAAAAATTTATTTTAATTGAATAATGGTACTTATGTAGTCAATACAATAAGTTTAATTCATTTACATACATTCTGTTTACTTACCATCGTAAAAATAAATTAAAACTAAAACTTTAGTTCTTTAAGAGATTACGTTATTTAAATAACAAAATACGAAACCGAATCTTTGAAAGAACATATTTCTGTTTTAATCGGAATAGATACCATAATATAAATCCATTTAAAATAAATTCGAAAGTCTAACATTTCAACAAAACTAAAAAAAGCTGGACTACTTAAATCGCATAAAATTAAAAAGTAATTTCTTGTCAGATTGTCAATTATATGATTTACATTTTAATTTGTAATATTGTTCAACACGTATATATTGTATTTGTAACAAAAAACTGATCGTATAAAATAAATTTAGTTTACAATTGTGGCGTACCGATATCGGTGAAGGTATATATCCTGGCCAAGTTGGCCAACTCGGATGTTTTTCAGAGTCAAACAAGCAGTGGCTCACATGCGATATGCCAGGAAAAACCATGGAATTAGGGCAGCCGGTTTGTGTGTCAGCCGGAGTCGCCATTTCCCGGGGCTGTTGCTCAACGGTACTTGAGCAATTTGAAGGACACACACATGGACCCTACGATTGGAGCGGTTCGTTCGGTTTGGGGCCAGTAAAGAAGTCGGCTGTGCTGCTCTTGCTGAGCTATGCAAATCCAGAAGCCCAACAGAGGGGCGGTGAAATGGGAGGAGGAGGAGGAGGCGGAGGGGAATGAGGATATGGCGCCCACTTGACAAATACCATTTTCGAAATTGAAAGACAAACTTTTGAACAGTCGACGTCGGCGTTGCTGAAAATGGAAATGAGACACAATGTGCACCAGCCAGCAGTGGCGACGGCATCCGCATCCGCATCCTGCTGACGAATTTGCTGAGTGTGTTGATTTGTTGATTCGTTTCGCCTAATCGCACCATCACCACCACGGGCAGCAGGAGCAGGATTGCAGGAGAGCCGTAGAGTCGCAGCCGGGCAGCCGGGCAGCCATCCTTCCGTCCGGATGGACGAGAAATGGCAGACAAACTTGTCCAGTGGGCGAGCACATTGTCCCAAGTTGGAAGCGGGCCAGCAGACCGGCTCCTTTGGTCCTTCGTACGCAAATGTGTTTGTCCTGTGCACGGACATGTGTGAGGAGTCGGAGCCGGAGCACGGAGCACGGAGTCCGGAGGAAAGTTTGACTCTCTGCGTGTGGAAATGTGTTGAAAATTTATTGACATTATTCAATTAATTATTGTGCAAATATTTTCGCTCGCAAACACAGATACACTCGCACACATCGAGACTCGTAAGTGGCAGGGAATTTGTCATTAATTGTGAATTAGATTGCATGAAACTGTTGCCTGTGCCAAATTTGTTTATCCTTGTTTTGTGCCCGTTGTGTGGATCGCATTCAATCACTCACTCGTCCATTTATGCAGTGAGGCGTTTTCCGCAAACAACGGATCGGATGGGAAACATGTTCATGTCCATTTCCGCTATCCGCTATCCGCAGTCCGCAATCCGCAACAGGAACTGCCACGCCCACTTCCACGCCCGATTTCACATTAATTTCGCCTGCGTATGCAAATACATTTTCAAACAAATCGAATTAATTTAATACGAGATTTTGATTTGATTTTTGCCAAATGCTAAATGGATATATATATATGTAGTTTTCCCTCGTTTGTGATGATGTTTGGGCGCATTAACTTAATTGCATTTAAATGAAAAACATAGCAAGTGCATTTCGTGCGAGTTTTAATTAAAACAAAAATAAATAATCAATCAGCCGGAATATTGACCCCTTTCCGGAACCTCTTTTCCGTGGTAGCATTTCCAATAAGACTTTCTGCCGCTGGCCACACAGGATCCGCTGCTCTGTGTTCATTCATCATACTCAGCTCCTAATGAGTTCCCCCATCCCCTTGCCCCAGTTCCCACCCACCACTCGTTGGCCTGTCAAAACGCAATTTGATTATTAGATGCCATCCATGTGGTCGTCTGAAATTTCATCCAATCGAATGGGCTGCTGCTCCACGATAAAGGTGTGTTCGAACTGCCAATCGATAAGCCGCCTTCCCTGGTACATCAGTCACTGTCACCCCACCTCCCACCACCCACCACCCACCAACCACAAATGGGCAACCAGAAACTTCCCCATCCCCATCCCTATACCACCTCCACATGCCGAAACGTGATTAATGCGTTGACGTTGCAGCTATGCCCGCTGTTGCCGGCCATCAACAGCAGATATAGTCCAAGATATCGGCCGAAAACGTATGGCGGCAAGCTTTTAGATAATGCCTACCAGATTTCACACCCAGCCCACAGAGATTTGTAATGTTTTGATTGCCGAGAGCACGACGACGACGACGACGCGTGTCAGGACTTTTGGTCCATGGCAAGGAACTCTTTACGGCGGACACGTGCCAGCAGTTGGGAGCGTAAGGTTTCGCGGATTAATTTCAATTTGCTAGTGGAAAAACAGGGGTGGATGTGGGGGAGACTGCAGAGCTTTGCTGCTAATTATGTGTGGAATGTTTTAGATAAACAAAAGAGTGAACAATGCAGCAAGAAAACAGGCTGCAGCAGGAAAAAGGACAACCGGGGCCACTTGGCCGCTGGATGTTGCTGGTGGGTGTTGCTGTTGCTGGCGCTGCTGCTGCTGCTGCTGATGTTGCTGGCCTAATCCGTAAGTGTCGTTCTCAAGCACGCAGCAGCGGCAGGCGCTGATAGAGCACACACACAGCACGGCCGCGCCAAAAGGACACTAAGGACATCGACCCCCCCCCCATTTCCTTCATAATGATGTGGCGCTGTCGACATCGACGTGTCATCGACAACCGGCAACGGTTTTGGGTGGGGTCACAGTCACAGTCACAGTCACAGTCGCAGCAGAGCACAGCACAGCACAGCACAGCCCAGCCACAGCCTGTTGGTCAGAGATAACAGCAATTTATTTTCAAGTCATCATTTTAATTATCCCGTTCGCAATGCTGGCATAACCTTGCGTTCTGGGCGCGGCTGGCATTAAAACGTGACAACACCAACACAGCGGCACAGACCATCGCATGGATGGCAGCCATTTTGCTCATTAAAATATAATATGTATTTTTTAATTTCAGAGAAATGTTTGCACAAAAATTTTCTCGAAACAAAGTTGAGAGCCACACCGCCGCCGCCGCCGCCGTTGTCTGTTCTTGCCCACACGGGGTCCTTTTCCTTTTACCAGAACGTAACCGCCCTCCCCCCACTTAGTTTTCCCAGGCCTTGAACATTTCCATCTTTTATTCCCTGTCTGTCTCTGGCTGCAGCTCAACTGGAGCCCGAAAATCCTTTTTTGTTTCATTCCCTTTTTTTCTTTTTTCTTTTTCCATTTGCCTGGCCCTGGCCCCACCCACCGGGCCTAACCCCAAAAAACCCCGCCATTCCACCGCCCCATTCAACCCATCCGCCATCATGCGTTTTTATAACCGGAAGCGTTCATGAGAAAGTTTCCGCTTTCATAACCGAATTTTAATTAACTTTCGAAAACCTAATTACAAAGTATTATTATAATGAAAAAGCAGTGCACAAAGCGAGTGGAGCGCCGAGAGGCGGATGAGGGTCCGTGGGGTTCCACGTAGAGACGGCACCATCCAGCCAACCCAGCCAACCGAGCGAGAGCTGCCCCTGCAGCGACATCCACGACTACATCCTCCGCTGCTCCAGCCTGCGACCCACAAGATTTGTACACTGAGACAAAGAGCAAGATCTATCCTTAAAGATCCAATTTATTAGCCAGTAAGGCATTGTTCACCATAAAATAGTAATCAACTTTCTATGTTGTTCTATACTCGAACATCTTACTACCAAATAATTATATATATTTAAATTATCTTAGCCATCGCTTTCTAACTTTCTAAAAGTTACAAGATAAAAGTTAATATATTAAATAGTAACTTTTTACGTAGGTAGGCAATGTGGATGGAAGACTTTTCTTAACTTCTAAGGAATTAAATTTTTTAAGTTGAATGTTTGAGTACACTTTAAGTACATATGTATCACTATTAAAACGTTAACGTAATCACCTTTTTATCCCAGTGTACGTGCGCTGTCTTTGAGTGCCTTGGTTTACGGGGAAACGGGAGAAGGATGACGGAGCTCGGAGGATAGCAAAGGCACTACTTCCTGTGTATCCATCCGGCATAAGCTCAGGAAAAAAGGGTTGCCCGACCACTTTTTCTACGCTGGCAGAGATTCTCCCCCACTTGTATGCCCCAACTTGGCAGTGTCTCGTTTTAAAATTAAATATTCCATTAGAAAATTACTACAAGATTGTGGTTCTTTATTAGCAGCAACAACAGCAGCCAGGACTTTTGGTCGGAAACTCAACCGAATTCAACTTTGTTGCCACAATCTCTGTGCGGGAAAACCAAGCGAAAACTAAAATTCGGTTGCTTTATAAAATGCCCCGAACAACTGTCTGAAACTTTCGGCTCTGAATGCAATTTAAACTCGGAATTTTTGGTAAATTTAGCTTATGCAAATAATGCATTTTATATAATAAAACCATGCACATAATATTGAAAGCGGGGGCTCACAGACATGCGATGACTTTCATGGCACTGTGGCAATCATCAATTTTTAATGACCAGGCGAATGTCATGACAATTTTTCCTATTTGCCAATAACCCAAATGCTTTTGTTTTGCAAGTTTCGCATGAAGAGTTTAAGTCGAACTTGTTTATGAAAATAGAATTTTAAATCTGTCCTGGGCAAAAGTAATTGCAAATTGATGGCGGATCGGCAGCTTAGTGAGTGTCTGTGCAGCGGGGCATTTATGAATATATATAGATATGGAATATAGCTGGGCCGCCTTGTCTAGCGAGCTCAACAAACTCTGAGAGCCCCCTCATACACACTCCCGTGTATTTCAGCGTCTTCAGCGCGCATGTCTGGCATTAGGGCATCGATATATAAATTGTGGGCTGGCTCGGTGGGGGTTCGAGTGGGTGGTTGGGTGGTTGGGCGATTGTCAGTTTAGCCGAACCAACCCCAAAACACAGATTTCCTAAGCCAGCCCAGATGGGGTTGTTTGCCAGCCGGGGCAAAATGAAGAAACTCCGCCACAGCGCTGACAGTCACAATGTCAAGGAAAAATCGAAATTGAAGCGACAACAAACCCAGCGCCATTTTGTTGTCGCTTTTAGGGACCGAGACCCAGACCAAGTCCCCAGTCCCCAGACCCATTCCATCCCCAGGCGAACAACAAAGCGAGCTCTTTATGGAACAGCTCCAGTCGGGTTGGAGGCTATAAAAAATGTATTAAAGCCCGTCGTCCGTCGCCCACATGCACATGTATAAATAAAATGTCGCTTATAGATATATAGAAATGGTGACCTTCCTGCTTAATTAAAAAAGACAACTGCTCGTCAAACATGCCCCAACTCTGTCGTTTCTCGCGATAAGTGAACTCTAATGTCGGCAGAATGTCCGAGAATCGTAGGACCCGGGATCGTGGATTCTTCCAAATGAATCACACCGATGTTAATCAACGGTGGACGGTTACTGGTTACTGGTTCGCCAGGGGGAATTGCGTCGGATCAGGCTCCGTGGGTTGTTTATACTGCGGAGATAAGGTCCACGATAGGGAAGGCACTCCATACTCGTAGTCGCACTGCTCCATGAATATTACTAGAAGGCAAACAAAATGGAATAGTGGCGGGCAGAAAGGCGACTTCCCTCCCCGTTTTCGGGAAGAGGGCAGGGTTGATGGGCTGTCTGGGCTGTTGGGTTGGGCTGAGATGGGTTAGTCAGTATGTCAGGTCCGGGTGTTCCATCCATCCCGATGTTGTTTACCTTCTTGTTCCGTTGCAATTTATGAGTGTGCTGCGATAAGGGTTTATCATCGGGTCGCATACGAGTACAGTGCAGTGGAAAACTGCACTCTGCATCTGAGTGACACCGATAAGATAGCGTCTCCTGGAACTGTTTGGCTATCGGTCGTTCAATTCGAATTCGCTGCATTGATATAGTCGCCGATGTAGATAGTGGGTAGGCCCAGAGGCAGCCCAATCAATACATAAATGATTGTTGGAGGTCAGTTGTTTAAATCAACAAGGGTGTCCCTCTGATGGCTGGGAAATGAAAACTAATTTATGATTTCTTTTTTTCCTTTTTTCTTGTATTTCAAACATTAAAATAGTCGATTTTGTTGTCGTTGACGTTGTGTTTGTGGTTGCATGATTTATAATAATATTAATTTTTACTAGCTTTAGAGTTGGATTTTAATTCTTGCATTGACATTTATTGAATTTTATATTGTGTATTTTACAATAATTTTCATTTGTTTCTGTGTCAGTGTGTGTTTATATTTAGACTATTTTTTATCAAGTTTAATTAATTAGCTTAGCTCAATGTAAAAATGGGTCTTTGTTTTGTGTTTGCATTTCGTTTTTTGTTTTTCTTTACGCACAATATAACTAATATTAAAAATTATTGAATAATAATTGCAGTTTTTTCGCTTTTTATGTGATTTTTTTTTTCTTTTGTGTTTTGCTTTCATTATTTATGCTAATTAAATGTTAAATGCTATACAATATTTATATTTATATTATGTTTACTTTCAAGTGTTGTGGCATAATTTCATACAATTTGATTAATTCTCGAGTTAGTTAAAAGTTGCAAGTGGGACCTTAGTTATGTTGGTTTTTTTGTTTTTTTTTTGGGGGGGAGGTTGCTTAAAGGTATCTATTTATAGATTATTTACAAAATGCCTTAGCCTAACGAATTCGTACAACAACAGAAGACACACAATGTAAATGAAATGCGGGATTTTGCGATACATTTGGCGTATATCGATGCGCGTATATATAAATGGGATTTTGATAAATTATTCAATAAAAACGTGTCGTTTCCTTATGCATGGCCAGATTTTTGTTGCTTAGATAGTTTGAAGATTCTTAGGGTGTTTGCTGGGCTGCTGCTGAATATGATGATTTAGATTTTAGATTTCTTTTTGGTTTTGATCATTTGCGATTCGAATTCGATTGCGATTGCCTTTGGATAAAGGATTTAGTATTTGTATCTCTCTTTTTGGGACTGCTTTAGTTAAGGTTTTTGTATTCTGAAAGAACATTACACACGATCCCTTCTCTCTCTCTCTCTCACTCTCTCTATATATCTCTCTACCTTTCTCTTCTCCTCTCGGTGTTACATTTAAAATGTTTAAATTTTTAGTTATAACCGCTTTGATTGTTATTGCTTGTTTCGAAACAACGAAAACAAATGGCACGGAATTATTATTTTGTATTTGTATTAGCAAAACGTAAAAATGTTAACAAAAGTTCTGCTGCACTTACAACTACATCACTTTTTCTTTCGCTCCTCCTCGAATTAACGGATAAACCTAAGCCCCCCGGGAACAGAATGGTGTTTTGTATGGGAACTGGACAACTCAAAAGGCAGCGTCTCGACCCCTCGGCCCCTACATATGTACAAGTGCGAGTCGCGGCCAGAACTCACGTGCTCAAAGGATGCGACTGGGCGGTCGACCAGGTGCTAAAAGCCACTGGCACTGCACTCGCTAATTGGCAGGCCAGCGACCAAGCCGCTGCCCGTCGATCCCTACAGCTACAGCAGATTCTGCAGGGCGGCGGCCCCGTTGAAAGTCAGGCTGTGATTCCAGTTCCTGTAGCCCGCCGCCGCGGCATACTGCTGGTAGTTGTTGTACAACTGCTGCTGCGCCGCCTGGTGTTGCTGCAGTTGCTCCTCGCTCAGATCGCTGGTGATGTTCGAGGAGTCCTCCTGCTGCAGCTCCTGCAGCAACTGTTGCTGCTGGTGGTGTTGCTGCTGGGCCTGCTGTTGCTGCTGCTGCTGGTGTTGCTGGTGCAGCTTCTGTGAGTAGTTAGATCCTGAGCCCGATCCTGATCCCGATCCCGACCCCGATCCGGAGCCCGATCCCGATCCCGCCTTGCCGCTGGCCTTGGCTGCTGAAGTTGCTGGTGTGTTGGAAGCGGATGTCAGTTGCTGCGCCGCCTGCTGCTGCTGCAGCTGCTGCTGCTGCTGGTGTTGCTGCTGCTGCTGCTGCTGGTGCTGCTGGTGTTGCTGGTGCTGCTGCTGCAAGTGCTGTTGCTGCTGCGAGCGCAGCATCTGCTCCGCGCGTCCTTAAGCCAGCGGGTATTGGTGATGTCACAAGCTCGTGGTGCCGGCGGGCGCGTGGTAGCCGAGGCTCTGGTAGTAGGAGTCCTGGCCTAAGGCAGCGTGTGAGTTGGTCAGCGGACTGAGGGCGTTGTAGCCGGCGTACTGGCTCATGTCGTACATCTTGATGTCCGCCTTCGACTCCGTGGGCAGCAGGCGGTTGATGGAGAACGGGTGGCTGGAGGGCGTGTAGCCGGAGGGCTCCTGCTTCAGCGGGTGCATCGAGGAGTGGTAGTCGCTGATCAGCGACGGGTGGCACCGGTTGGCCATCATCGCCGTCAGCTCCTCCTGCTGCAGTTGGTGGTGCTGGTGGTGGTGGTGGGTGGGCACGTGCTGCGGCTGCTGGCTGAGGCACAGCTCGGCGTTGGCGTGCAACATGGCCAGTGCCTCCGCGTCCTTGCTGTGCGCCGCGCTCAGCACATTCACCCCGGCGATCGATGCCCCGCCCGCCTCCTTGTGGTGCTGGTGGTGGTCCAGTCGGCTGTGGTGGTGGTGGTGCATGTGGTGCGAGTCCTCGTGATCCTTCTTGCCCGGACTGGTCGCCTCCAGGCTGCTGTGCGACGGACTCTTGTGCAGCTGCCGAATGGCCTCCTTCTTCTCGTCCTTGAAGCGCTTCTGCCGCCTCAGGTAGCACCCGTTCTCGAACATGTTCCCCGAGTCCGGGTGCAGTGTCCAGAACGATCCCTTGCCCGGCTTGTCCGGCGTCCTGGGGATCTTCACGAAGCAATCGTTGAAGCTCAGCGAGTGACGGATGGAGTTCTGCCAGCGCTGCTGATTCTGCCTGTAGAACGGAAACAGGTCCATGATGAACTGGTAGATCTCCGAGAGCGTCAGCATCCGGGTGGGGTTATTCTGGATGGCCATGGTGATCAGCGAGATGTAGCTGTACGGCGGCTTGGCGTGTGTGTAGCTTCTCCTGTAGGTGGTGGGCTTGTCCACGCGCGATCTGCCCAGCGAATTGGGCGAGCCCGTCTCCATCTCCCGCGATCCCGGCGGCATGGCTCCGTAGGTGCCGCTCAGACCCGCCGCCGACATGGCCATGCAGCCGCCCATGTTGCCCAGCGGAGATCCCATGCTGGCGTAGCTCATCGAACTGGGGGTCATGCAGTTGCCGCCCATCGAGTTCATGGCCGCCGCCCCCATGCTCCCGTTCATGCTGGCGTTCATGCTGGCGCTCATGCTGGCGCTCATGCTGGCACTCATGCTGGCGCTCATGCTGGCCACCGCCGCCGCCGAGTCCAGGACGCTGGAGCTGAAGGTGGCCGCCGCCTGGGGCGAGACGGAGGACATGCCGCCCACCGGCAGGCCCATGCTGTTCATTGTGTAGGCGGAGCGGGCCAGGGGACTCATGGTGCCGCCGTTGCTCGTCGGATTCGGGTTGTTGTTGCTGGGCGGCGGGGGGCCACCGCCTCCTCCGCCGCCGCCGCCCCCTCCTCCGCCCCCGCCGGAGGGGGGACCGCCCGAGCTGGCCATGCTCACCGGAGCACTGCTGGGCGGCGGCTCCGCGTAGAGCTTCTGCATGATGTCAATGGTGGTCTGGTGGGGGCTACCCTTCAGAAAGCTGTTCAATAGTTGCGCCGTTATGTTGCCGGCTTTCGGACGCGCTGCCCTCTGGTCGATCGATGGAAAAGGCAACGCGTTGTGCACAACGCGTTATTATAAACGAAAAAATGAAAAGTGTGCGTGGAACGTGGCTTTGTTTGCGATATATATCTCAATGCACTAACACTGCCTCAATGGATTTGCATTTTTCTGGCATTTTATCGAGAGCACTCGGCGCACTTGTTTGTCACTTGTTTGTTTTGGGCTGTTTGGGCTGTTTGGGCTGGCGAAAGTTCTAAGCTTTTGTTTGTGCACACTCGAACACTGCGATTAATTTATTTGTGCGGGATATATAAAATAATGCGGCTCTATATATATTATTTGCTATTTGCTATTTTGATTTTGATTCTTTTTCTTTACTTTTCTTCTCTTTATTTTTTATTTTTGTTGTCTGCCGCACGGCGCGGCCACAAAACACCGACGCACGAACGTGGATATTTAGCTGGCTGTTGGCCACTGAAGTCTGAAGCTGGGAGCTGGAGCACTGAGGTTGCTGTGTGCTGGGTGCTGCTGCTGCTGTTGCTGCTGTTGCTGATGTTGCTGATGTTGCTGATGTTGCTGCTGCTGCTGCTGGTCCGCTCGAGTGTCTCTTTGGCTTGAGCTCTTGAATGTGACTGTTTGCAGAGGGGAACGCTTGTCTACTATTTGGCTTGCGCTTGCTGCCAACAAATATTGTTCGAGCCGCGCTCAAGTGCCGACGCCGGCAGCGAACGACGCCGACCGAGGCAGCGGCGGCGGCCGAGGCAGCAACAACTCCGACTCGTTCTCACCAATGGCCCGCTGGATAGTGCGTCTCACCACCGGCGAGGAGTTACCAATGACAGGCGGCGGTTCTCTTACGTACACAGTGGTGCGTCGGCGCAAGCGCATTGGTCCGTCGGCCTCTTGTGACAACAGAGCAGCGCCGGTTGCCAGGCAACTGGCCCAGAGGGGGCGTGGCCAATGGCCAGTGAGCAACGCCCTCCACTCGCACACCCTCACAGATGCATATGCACAGATAGGCATACGGGTAGAGGCAGAGACACAGACACACACACAGATGCAGATACACTCGGCTAATGCTGAGCGACGCCATGTTACAGTTAACGATTTTCCCTAATGCGATCAATAATCGCTCGCTCTCGTTCTCGCTCTGGAGCGGCAGCCGAAAATGGAAAAAAGTGTAGGGAAAATAAAGATAGACGGGGTCTGAAGACGGGAATCGGAATCTCTGGGGAGACTGAGACTCCGACGACGCTCTGTTTTGCCAGAGAATGTGAGAAACAAAAGTACGCCTTGGCTCCCAAAGAAGACATTTAATAATATGTGTGTGCGGTGTGTGGTGTGTGCGGTGTGTTTTTTGTTCTGTCACTTTTTTCCGCATTTCAGCGAACGAGCGTTTGGCTTTTTTTGAGGTTAAGGTATGCCAATGTCACTCTCATTCATTCCCATTCGCATTCGTGGCGAGGCATCGCGACCGGCAGCAGCAGCAGCAGAACACAGCGGCGCAGTTCTCCTTTTTGGCCAGTCATTGCGAAAGTGACCCAGTTCTGCAACCCAGGCCCAGGTCCAGGTCCACATCTCAGCCTCACATCTCACACATCCTACCTGAGTGCCCGAAATATCCGCAGTTCATTGATAGCGCGTGCTGGCGGATACTTCCTGGTACTACTCTCACCCGTCCATCCATCCATCCATCCATCCACGTTTATGGCCACGGATAAAACGCATTTTAATTTCGGCCATAAACCAGACGCCTTTCATTGTGCATATTCTCCGCTTAACCCTTTCGCCCAGCCAAGTGTATTTGTGTGTCTGTGAGTGTGTATGTCCTTTGCAGTGTGTGTGTGTGTGTGAGCCAGGCTCATTATTGCGGCCATAAACGGACAATTGTCTCGTTTCTCAATGAAAGTTTTTACTCAATTAAGATCTACCTGAGTGGGAGGAAACGCGGGGAATTTCCGCATTACGCTTCCATTTCTCAATGCAGCAGTTCCATTTCCTCTCGCATTTTCATAGTCTACATCTAGGCGCATGGTCTTTAGATTCAAAACATAGTCTTAAACGCGATTCTTAAAATGTTATATTTTCATGTAAACACATTTGTCAATTGAAATCAATAAATATTTTTGAATTATTATTATTATTTAAATGTATTATAAAAGGAAAAACCGTTCTGGTAGTCAAATTTTCTTTGTTTTCAGTCTTCGAGTTATATACTATACTATAAACTATAGTGTTGAATACTCTTAAATGTATTTACAAAAGAAATCACTTGGTAATATCATCTTTTTTACAGTATATTAATATTAATATGATTCAGGATCACGTTAATAAAAACCATTTCCGTTGTACATTAGATCTACTGAGTAATATTTTTATCATCATCACAATAATCACACAAATATTTAAATAACCATCTGATAATTATTATCAGATTTCAGATAACATAAAAGGTAAATGAAAGTGATTCAGAAACAATCGCTTTTAAAAACAAAATGAATTATAGGAATCCCCTATATCCACAATGTGTTCCCTTCCACTTCGTCTGACCTGCCCCATTCGGATATCTATATCCCATCATCATGATCATTAAACCCCAAACACTTTAGGCGACTGAACACATATGTACCTAAATGTTTATGTGCACTTCTAATAACCGTAATGTGCTTAAATATTTAATATTTTTATTGTATTTCACAGGCAATTCAAGTGGCTTTGGCTCATTAATGTTTGCGGTGTGGGCGGGCGCATCAAATGTGTGCTTTTTTTGGCGTAGACTCTCTGCAAATAGTAATGCCAGGCAGTCCAAAAATTGTGTATTTATTTACCTTTTAGTCATTTATCTATTTATTTATTTGCTTTAAAAGCGCGCCACTGTAGGTCGGATCCGTTGACGTTTCGGTTTGCGTTTCGGTTGCGTTTTGCAGCGGTACGATTTGATACAGTTGGTTCGGCTGCACTCGGCGGCAAATCGGGTCTAAGCCATGCTCAAACTTTTTAATTAGTTTCAATTGTTTGGCGCCCCAATGGCCCCATGCATCCCCAGATGGATATTTATGGAAAATATTTGCTTTGCTACTTTTTTCCCGCCGTTGTTTTGATTTTGTCGGTGGTGGAGTTGTGTGTTGATATGGCTTTAAAACGCTGCGCTTTCTGTTTGTTTTAAGCATTTGTGTGACGCATGCGCCGTGTGGCAATGACTTTACAAAAATATATCTATCAAAGCATTTGACCAACATTTCTCAAATAGATGACGTCCAACGACCGACGGTGTCACGAATCCGTATCTGTATCTATATCGGTGTATCGCCGTAATATGTATAATATTTATTTTTATTGTTATTATTTGTTATTGTTGATTTATTTGTTTGAACAATATTTTCACACAAATTAAAATACCCGGCCGCATATGAATCCACACCACGCACATCGGACATCGGACATCGGACGACGAGCATCAATGTCGTTTAAACGGTTTTTCGTTGTTTTATTTGTTTTGTATTTTTTGGCTTAACCCAATTATCAGCGCTCATTAGTGATTATTAAATCATTTGCAACAGCAGCAGATGATCACAACGTTCTAATATGCAGCGCAAACAAATCGAGATCTTGCATTCGTTTACTTGGCGTTTCTCTTTGGGATAATTACGTGATTTTACCATATAACGACTTAGATAACAAATGCAAAAAAAAGAGAGGGATTTTCCATATATTTTGTTTGTCCCATTTAACATATACACATGTCGACTAGCCGGTTTTGATTAGCAGTTGAATCTTGTTTCGGCTCTTTTAACTAATTAATAATTCATTTGTATCAACAATTCCATGAAATTGATTAGAGAAAAGTTTATAAATTGTCGTTTTTATTGTAAAATATTATTCTTGTCAAATTCATTTACAAAACTGAGTTATAGAAATAAGAATTAAAATTTATATTATTAATTATATTGTATTGGTTAATTTACTTGAATATTTTGTATAAAAATTCCAAAAGCAAAAAACCTTTTACCAAGTGTTTCAGATAGGAAAAATATTATTTTCTTACGACTTTGATGATTAATTTTTATTTGCAGAGTTTATGGCCATTGAGAATTTGAGGTGTATCTGCTAGGTATTTCGCCATGGGTCTATGAATCGGTATCCCTATCTGCGGCTGCGTGTGTATCTAGGTCTTTGCACTGCGTGTGCCGTAATGAGCGTTACCATAAAAGCGTCTTTTGTTTTACGACCGCATTGCGCGCGTGTTTACCGTAGAAACAATGCCAATTTTATGGCTGCCCCTGCCACGCAGACAATGGCCGGAGAACCGCATCCCGGCAGTCCAGCATCCGCCGATATGTATATAGTATATAGTACATACTATATGGTGTAGGTGTACCTCACCCAAAGGTGAAACGAAACTAGAGCAGTCGGTTGGGAAAAGGGTGATGGCGAGCGGGACGCTGCATTAATTAGGTTTAAGGATCGGGATGGAATGGGGTGGCGATTACTTTCTTCGGGGCCATAAAACTAGGATGGACTCAACTGGCGGCTCTTATCTAAATTAGGATGTTGCTTGTTTGCGGCTGTGTCTGCACAGCGCTGCCACTATTTGCGTAGGTGTTTCATTTCCGTTTCACAATTTATCTGGCGTACTCAGCAGCGCACCTTTTGCCGCCTCGAGATTTTCCTTTTCCCTACTTTCACATGTGATTTTCTTTGTTGTCTTATCAGTTTTTGGCGCGTCAGTCGTCAGCCGTCAGCCGTCGTCGTCGTGATTCACATTTTCCCTGGCTGCCTCGGTGCTGTTTGCACCCAAAAACTGCATTTCCTCAGGGGCCAAAGACGCGGGTCGATTCACCCGATGCAGTTTTTCGAGGCGAGGGAATTTGGCGCATTTGGGGTGCGTGCCTTATCGGAGACACTACGATATCGCATAAATCACAGCCTAGTCGCGGTTTTGCTTGATTATTTCCATTTTTATCTATTTCGTTGCGGTCGGCTATAAAGTTTCTGGTTTTTATCTTTGTGCAAACACGGGAAAGCTGCGCTATTAAGGCCCTGGCGACCTTATTTCCTCTGGCCCCAAGAAAACAGCAAATTCTATTCTTTTAATTAAAAGAGTCAGGCGAGGAAGAACCCCTACCGCAAAATTCAAACATTGAGGTCAGCATGGCAACGGAGTTTAACGATAACGTATTAAGGTTTTTATGGCTTTAAATCTGTATTTACCGAATCTTAGAAAGTATAAAACAATCTTTTAGGATTATTAAATTTTTCCTTTTTCTCAAAATTTACTATATTATTTGTTCCTTTTTTCCGCTTTTTTTTTCGAAGTTCTTCTAAAGTAAAATATTTAATATGGTCACTGAACTTGACTTAAACTATGCTAGCAAACTATTTTTAAAGGATAATAACAGATAAATTAATATAATTAAATAATAGTCTATTTATTGAAATATATTTTACAAAACTATTTTAAATTCCAGCATAATTACATAAATATTGGATTTTATTGACAAATATGATTACATATTTTGAGCAATTTTCAAAAATTGTTTACATAAAATGAACATGATCTTTGCACTTCCCGTTTATTCGCTTTTTATGTTATTTTCCAAACAAATTATTTTTTGGCACAAATCGATTGGAGTGTCTTAATTGATTAGGAGCCGGTTTTCTCCCACCAAACCAGTTTATGCAACCCCAAACTACGGAGGCGATTCAAGAATCACCAAATGACCACCACCACCACCACCGCCCAAACTGATCATGCGAAAGAATGTTTTGTTCATCTCCCGGCCGAACATCGAGATTTGTTTTTGTGCGCTCCCCTCAAAATACTCATGGAACTTAGCACATGCCTGCTAATTATTTATTCGTTGCCTGAAAAATTAACTTTCCAGCGCTGGGCCATTGTAGTACGCCAGTGGCGACAACGAGACTGCTGCCAGTTTTATAAAGCCCAAAAAATGTGTTTTTTATCTACCTATCTATCTAACAATATGTTACGGACTGAGCCTGGGCCCAGAAGCCTCCCGTGTTCAATGACGAGCGTTGCGGCAGCCGAAAAGCTGTCAAATTGTCGAAAAATTATTGTTATCGTGCTGCCGCGTTATTGAGTGGCCGTGTTCACACGAAGCTCCAGCTCAAGACACAGATAGAGATACAGATACTGCGACAGAGATACATTTGTATCTACACATGTCCGTACAAACAATTCAATTAATTGTTGTGGAGCGGAATATGTCACGTCGGTTAGGGATATGGATGGATGGCTGGCTTTGGAAGGGGCGTATTTCGGGGGAGGTAAGCCCGAAACTTTTCGGTAGTTTATTGATTTACAAGCTCTGGGCCCCCTATCGCAGATAGATGCAAGTTTATGGGTGGCGTCCACTTCGGGAACTGGAACTGAAACTGAAACTGGAACCGACTTATCGCGGCGGCGTTGTGATTTTTGGAGTGTCGAAACGCCAAAGCAAATATGATTGGAGTTTTATTTACTCAGCCCCGTCCGATTGGGTCTTAATTACTTCCGAAAACAATGACAACCGATGACCAGTGGCGATACGAGCTGTACGAGCCAAGTCCCCGAGCATTAATCAATTTACAACGAGATTTAAGCAATGGCATCGGTAAATAACAAAATAAATACAATTTGAATACCGGTTTGGCATTTTCTGGCTATCATTCATAAACTTTTGCCCGGCTGACATGAAAATTAGCTCTTCAGCCAAGGCAGACAGCGCCGAGATCGCTGAGTCTAAGGCTGGAACTCCGAGGCTGAAGAGCTGCAGACTGTGGAGTTGGAGACGGAGTTGGAGTTGGAGATGGCGATGGAGACCTGAAGAGCACCCGTCCCCATGGCTGTTGATCATGGTGATGACTGCGTAAAAACGAAAAGTAAAAACACCAAACTGGCACAGCTTTAGATGCTTGAGATGTGTTGGCCGTTTGTGTTAATCCCATCAAGACCCAGCACATTATGAAGTAGCAACACCAGCAACAATAACAGCAGCACCACCGACATCGAACTAGCATAAACTGGAGCTGCACTGCAGAAAAATTGATGCCCAAAGCCAAAATCAAATCTCAAAGGTCTCTCCTTATTTTTATTGCCATAAAAGGAATATGGTTATTTTGAAATAATACCACCCAAAAAAAATTAAGGTCTAATAACTTAAAATAATTATCTAGGTTATACTGTTGTAAATAACTATTAATACTATTTTATTGATGGGGAAATAAGTACAATATATTGATTACATTGTAAGTAAAATTATGTAAACTTTTATAAAGCGAGTAAATAAAATTGAATCTAAAGATATTCACAACAGTGTTTTTTAATATCTCCATTATAAAATATCCATGTGTCTCCATTTTTTTCTCTCTGTGTGCAACCTGAAGCTGCGACTGGAACCCGAAGTTGGAGCTGGAGTTGGAGCTGCATGTGGTGAGTGCTCATGTGCTCCATTGGAGGCTCCATCTCTACATCAACGGCACAAGTGACATAAGTGGCGCTTACCCGATGATGCGTGCGCATCCAACGAGCAGCCAAAAGTCAGCCCAGAGCTCCGAGCTTGTCTTCATTGTTTTGTAAGAGTCATCACATCGCCTGCACGATGATCATCATCTTCGTCGGCTTGGTCGTCGCCATCTGGGTTCGCGGTTCCTCCGCTGATAAGAACGTGTGATGTGCCACGGAGTTGTTAAATGCAGCACCGCTGCTTCGTGTGTGGTCCATCGATGGCGATTGATAAGAGAATTTTGGATGTACAACTGCTCCATGGATCTGGTCGTCTGGCTGCGACGACTGGCTCTCCTGGTTTCTGGTTTTAGGTTTTTGGTTTTGGCCTGGTACGCATGACGTGACGGCCCGCTGACGTGCCAAGTGCCATCGAAAATGGCAAGTCATTGGCATTTCAACTGGACATGCGGCACCCTTGTTAGCCCGAGCTGTCTCTGGGGTTCCAGCTCCGACTGGGACTCTGTGTATCTGGCTGTGCGGCGGTGACTGTTCCCGAACGCACATCCTTCGACGCATAACGGGCAGCACAGGATAGCCCACTCCATCTCCTCCAAGATGACGCAGCAATCGGCGAAAGCGTTAATTTAATAATGGCCAAAATTGAAACCCAGTCGGTTACAATAATTTGGTGCAATATGGGAAGTATGTGTGGCACCTTTCCGGCACGGGAGGTGTGTTTGTTTTCCCTGTCACTGCTGCCCATAATTGTTACACTCGGCTGCACCAAAGTCAAAGCTACAAAGTCAATGACATCCAGAGCAAATAGCCCAGGAGCCATGCCCGGCAAAACCGAAAGTTTAAATCAATCGATAAGTGAAAGGGAGGGAAACTCAAGGAAAAACTCCTGAGCGAAACTTGGTTACGTTTAAGGTAATGAAATAAAAGTTCTGTAAGGATAGGGTATATTTTGGAATAACAGAATGGCAATTTTATACTTTGTAAATGTTTGCAAATATTAATGAATGTATAATATGTGAGAACTTACAGTTTTTCTGTGACTTTTGATAATAGAACAGAAGTACTGCAGGTCAGAGAAATAAAGGAATATACATAAACATTCATTTAAAAATATTTTATACAAGTTAATAATTTTTGAAAACGAAAGATGGTCAGGATGCAAATTTTCCTTTCGCTAAAAATCAAGTGGCAGTAAAAGCCCGAGACTTTTATTGCCGGCCACAATAATTTGCTAGACAAACAAAGTTCGTCGTGGTGTGGAGCACAACACTTCATAAATAGTTTGCACTTGACAGCTACTGCAGCAGCAGCAGCCGCTGATTTGATTCCTGCCCCAATCCCCGGTCCCCGGATTTCTGGTGTGAAGTTCTTGTGATTCACTTGGTCGGTGCGAAATCAAAGAGATCTCCAGCCAAGCGGCGACCAAAAGCATCATAAAAAGATGGTATCTTGTGTCCACCAGAAGAGTTCATTGATTTTCTGTTGGGCAACTCAATCAAAAAGACCAGAGAAGAGAGGTAAAAGAACAAGAATCTGGAAACATAAAACCAAGCGAAGAACTTGGGAAAACGCGCACGGCGGTGGCACTCTATTAGCACCTTTAAAGCACAATTTACAACAAACATTTACAACTGTCAATTGGCAACAAAGCAGCCGAACAGAACAGATCTGAGCCAAGGCGGAGATCGGCCAAGACCAGCATTGAATTAAGGATACAGGTCACACCGGCCGAACAAAGGGACCGCCCGATTCTGGATCGAAATGCGATGGTTTTTCGGGAACTGGCCGCTGACGAATCGCCGGCAATTTGTTAGCATTAAACAACAACTAATGGGTGCCATTGATGAGAGCGTGCATCAGAACCTTTTAATGCCAGTATATATGCACACACAGTCGTATCTGTCACAGCCTGTGTGCCCGAGTGCCTGTGTGTATGGTGCAGTTTAAAAACGAAATTAATAAAAATTTCACTTGAATTGACAAAGTGCCCGAACGCCGTGACGTTCAACTGACGACAAGTGCCACTTGACAAGCTGCCGAACTTGAAATTTTTTATTATTTCCCTCCGCAGCTCAATATTTCATTGTTGGCCGGCGTATATAGAAGTCTGACTCCTTGTCTGGCTCGATTCGCTGGCTGATTTGTCGGCTGACTGGTTGGTTGATGTTACCTGTCCGCTAGCCTCGTCCCACAGCTGGCGATTAATCTTGACATTGAGTCGCTGTGCGCGGTACACAGATGCAGATGCGGAGACAATAACCCATTGGCATATATAAATTCGATGTCAATAAATAATGTAGCCATCCAATAATGGGGCTCCGATGAGTGTTTATCCTGTGAAGAGGCGACGACGCTCTCACAGTTTGTCCGAAAGCGATTGCATGTGAGATCGTTATCGTGGGAGCTCACGTGCAGAGCACGCGGCCGATATAAGAGACAAGTGCCAGGACTCGGCAATCCAGGACATGTAAAGGGATGTACAAATAGATTCCCAGGCTGGCGGTGCTGGTGCTGGTGCTTCACGACAAGTGCAGGTCATCATAATCATCGGCATCATCATCGACATCATTACAATGAACCGCAACTACTTTAATTACACTGTTAGCCGCAGGCCAAACTACACTGGCATACACACATTTTCAAGAGAGTAAGCCACCAGTAATTTGGGTGGTTAGCAAGGGGTTGACATACAGCCAGATTCTTAATATTTATATTTCAAACTAAAAGATATTTAATTTATAGAATTACAGAACTCAGAAGCGTCAAATTCGAAAGACTTTTATTTATGAAATTATTTCTAAGGACCTATTTAAATATTTCTGTTATGTAAAACCATAGACAACCATTTAAAACTATATAACTAAAATTGTAACAGTTTTTTGATACTTAAAGCTATTTTTGGTTAAACGATTTTATAAGCATTTTAAAATAAAACAAAATCTCTTTTAAATTTGTATAAAGGGTAACATCACTTATTTAAATTGAATTTTTTCATTTTTGTTTTGTAAGCCCCTAAATAATACATTCAAATGAACATTTAAATAAAGGTCCTATGTAGACCAGTGTAAGCTGAGGTTAATAACTGTAGCATGCCGAGGGCGTAGTTCTAAGGGGTGGGCGTGCCCCCGCCCGACAATTGTAATGCAAAGCGCGCGCGCGTGTGTGTGTGTGGAGTGGACTTCGAACCAGGATCCCCTCGGGCGCATTGCAAAATTCAGTTTCGTTCGATGGCAAAGTTGAGCGTCTCGCCGCTCAAGTGCCAGCCCGCCGGGCTATTGACAGAAATCAAAACGGGCCAAGCTGGGCGGGCTCACTGGGATCAGGCCAAATGGCAAGCGATGCCCAGATTTTTTTTTGGGCTGCCCCCTTCTTCCATTCCATCCAGATGATGACGTCGTCGCTGTTGGTTGGCGGCTTATCACGGCATCAAAACAAATTCGTTTGAAATTAATGCGGAGATTTGCTTTCATTAGGCGGCTTGCCGGGTGCAAAATGTAACTGTGTTGGCCAACACAATGGAGAAACCACCGACCCAACACGCTGACGCCCTGAGCTGCGGCTAATCCCTAAGCTAAACTTTCGGCTGGTGGAAGAAGGAAGGTCGTCCCAAGTTACAGCACCAACCAACCACCCACCCCACCGGCACGTGACCCTCGATGGTTAACATGCCACCCCCCGCCAACCCCTTTCGATTGTGTTCCGGAATCGCTTTTTGGGCTGCGTCATCGCTTTGCATTTCGGCGGAGAGTGGCTCTAATGTGACAGTTTAATTGCAGGTGAGGCGCATGGGTCGCGTGGCCAGGGAAGCGCCGCTGATGCAATTAGACAGCCAACGACTTTCCCATTGTCCTGCCGTGACTTCTCCATTGGATCGGTTGTGTGCGGGTGGTAGAATGGTGTCGCTTTTCTGAGTCCGGTAGCTTCTGCTCTCCGTAGCCCCATTGTGCGGGTGCAGTGCGGCGTACCTGGATAAAGCTCTTTTCTGGCTCAATAGAGATGACTTTCTAACAGCCATTGGTGAGGGTTATTGGAGGTGTTGGCACCACAGTTGGGAATTCAAGTTCTCCAGTTTGGTTCAAGATATTTTCTTCCTTTAAACATTCTAAAAAAATAATTACTTGTTAATAGAGTAAATTATTAAAACAAAGGGTGTATTTTATTCGTTCAAAAGTGTTTAATAAAAATGCCCCTAAAACATTAATCGATTAGAATATATTTTATATATATAAATAATTTGCTTTTTCACCCATTGTACCAAATTGTACTTCGATCAGCAGAACAATTTTTTTTTTCGATTCGGGGGACGGGTAATTTGTATTCGAGGTACACCACTAAAGGTTTCTTAAATTTTTTATTATAAATAAAAAATTAACAATTTAATTATTCCTTGTTGAACAATTAAACTTTCCCATAACTTAAATACTACAAATACTTTTAAACGTTTTTAAAAACGATATGAAACCTATTATAATAGAGAAAATGATTTAAAATATCTTGTTAAATTTAATAATGTTCGAAATATTTGCCATGCAATAAACCAGCAAACTTCAATAAGTTATAAATCAGTCGGTGACACTTTTCCCTCGGGAAAGCTAAGGTCAATTAACCCGTAGTTATTTTGAGAACTTATTCTCAGGGACTCGCCCTCACGGCCAAATAGATCAAAGGCGTTCCCCTGCGCCGAAAGCCCCAGAGCAGAACTCTTCTACCCCACCGTTCCTATTCCTCCTGCTAGAAACTCGACCGACAAAAAGTTTCTCACATTACATCACGGACCAGCGAGGACGGTTGAAACAACAAGGACAACTGGAGCGCTCTAAATGGACACCGAACAACATCGTTTAATATTGATGGACATTGTTTGAGGTCTTTATGATGGGAAAGTGAGGCCATCGCTCAGCCACTGCCTACGCTGGCTGTTGTTGGTGTTGCCGGTTCAAGTGAATATTTAATTAAATTGTTTTCTAATAACCACGCGCAACTTTGCTGGACGCGAAACACGCGTCCGCAAGCGGCGGGCGGCGGCAGGACACGCGGCATTCGGGCCGCTATTGGGCCAGGACACACCTTGTTGTGCCAACAACATTAGCAGGGGCCGAAATAAAAAAAAAACGAGAACGAAAACGAGAGCCACCCCTTTTTGCTGCGTATCCTGGTTCTAATTTTCCAAATTACGCACCATCAATCATCGCAAGCTTTGACGAACGTCGAAGTGGATGATGTTGATGATGACGTTAGGAACTACCATCCACCCAATCCGATCCCCTGGCGCAATCACTTGAAGCCAGCGACGTTGCGGCAGCCGCAAGAAGAAATTAAATTAAACTTCAAGTGGCCGCAAGGACCTGCTGCATCCTCCATTGTGAGTCCTGAATCCTGAAACCCGTAACCATGGGAAGCCGTGCCGTTCCTGCTGTTTTCCATCGTAATTAACGCTAATTGCGTTTGGCCATAAGCCGGACTTTTTGACTTTTCCACGTGTTTTTCGGATTGTCCGCAGGATTTTCCCACCTTAATCCTTAGCCAACCTTTGTTTTTGTTATGGCTTGACTTTGGCTGACAAAAATATTTGTGTTGCATAAATAAGCAATAGATAATGCCGATCGGAAGTGATTATTGTTTATGCGTTTTCTTGGGAAACAGTCTGCCGCACTATGCTGATCCCAAAGAAAACTTTAAACTGCGGACTGGCCAACGTTAGATAACTCACGAACCCTCCATCTGGTAATTGAGAATGTACTCCGGCTAATGAAAACGGCCATTGTGATGGGAAGTGGCCAAATTGACTGGACAGTGGGATGTGGGTGGATGGGGAGGCTGCGGGGGGAACGGCTCAAGGATTAATATCGCAGTGCAATTAAGAGCTCAATCACAGTGACTCGACTCGGGCCTTGTTTGCCTCTCTCTGATTACATTTATGAAATTATTATTGATGTTTGGCAGTGACCACCGCTGCCCAGTGTCCACTCTACCCGGCCCCATCATCCACCCCATTTCTAATTTTGTTGAGTAGCCCTAACTCCGATGGCTTGGACATTGCTTTGACCGGCCGGACAGGCCATTTTGATTGAAATGCAGACACAAAATGCTGGCAGGCAGCCATTATATTTAAGCTGGCCCCGATCTATACATAAGTATGTGCAAGTGGAAAGGCACAGAAAAGGAAACGTTATTAGACAAACGAGTTATAATTTTTAATTATTATTAAAAATAAATAAAAATACATTTTAAATATATCCTTTTTTGAGTAAATAAATGCCTTTATTGTCTTCCTAGTTTTCAACCAGGGAAGCTTAGCGAATTTTAAATCGAAAAGAAAATGGCACTTGCACATAATAACATTATATGTATATTTTAGCAGATCCTTTATTTTACGAAATACTATATACTATATTTTTGAATTATAAGTTTGATGTTTATCTTTAACTAATTTTTAGGTACCACTATTGGCATTTCAAAGAGTTGTTATTCCTTTTCGCTCTTATGGTATGGTAGATGATCTGAAACTTTATTGCTTTCCATGCTTATCGCTATTGTTTTGACCGCAACTGTATGTGCATCCCATATCCTCTCACACTAATCTGTATTATGTACACAGTTGATTTGCCTGCCACTCACCCACTCCCATTCCGTATAGATCCCCGACCAGGACTCCCCCACATAAGTAACGCCACATATGATTTCATTCATATGCAGAAGAACTATGCTCCACCCTCCCAACAAGTCGCTCATTGATTTGCAATGCCTAAAATGTTTCAGCCTGATGGTGGGCCTGCCCCAGCCCACATCCCACGTCCACATCATATACCCCATCATCACCCATGGCTGTTGCTGTTCCGCTCTGCCTAACTGCCAAACATTCCCAAATGCCGAAGTGCGTGTCTCTCTCGCTGTGTATGTGGTGTGTTTGCCATCGTTTTTGGAAATATTATATGCTCATACCTCCGTTTTCGAGTAAATTGTGTAAATATTTGCGCTCGTAAGTGGATTGGAGATGGATGAGTCTATCAACAGAGAAGTCGGCGTCGGCAGTGCCGTTGGCATCGCCATCATCATATGCGTATGGACTGGCCCTGCTCTGCCATTCGCATACCGCACCCTTGGTTCCCCAGATATCCTCCCTCAAGGAGGAACTTGGTACTCTAATTTTGGCAGTAAGCCCAGATGCAGCTTGTTGCATTTTACAGAATTGGTACTCTTCAGGAGCTCTTCGATATGACAAAGAATTTATTTCACTATTACATTGAGAGCAACGAGTGCACAGCCCAGAACTCACTTACTTAGTGGGTGGAACAAAATGCCAAGACAAAAAACAAATTCAGCCTTATTTAGAGGCCTTCTTGTTGGTTTCTTTCTCCGGCTCACTTTCCGTGGTCTCATCTTCGTCTTCATCATCATCATCCTCTTCATCGCTCTCATCCTCGTAATCCCCATCGGATTCATCATCATCATCATCATCGCCGTAGGAGTAACCTCCACTGGCCGCACCGCCATAGTAGCCACCGCCACTGCCGCCGGCTCCAAAGTAGCCACCATATCCCTCCTCGTCGTCGCTGTTGCCGCCCTGTTGCTGGCGTCCAAACTTGTGCGAACGCGTGGACATGCTGAGGTCCTTGGTCACCGAGGTGTCGTAGTTGCACTTGGGGCACGGAATGGGCTTGTTCTTGTCGTACTTGAAGCCCTTGCGGCGCACATGATCCTCGCAGTAGCAGGTCTTGCAGCGCAGGCAGGAGTACTGACCCAGTTTGTTGCACGACTGGCACTTGTAGTTTTCCGACTCCAGCACCTGGAAAGGATTGAAAGCGAGTATTAGTTGAGCTCAACGGAGGAGTAACTAAATATGGTTGTAAACCGTCAGCTGGAGTCTTGATACAAATGATGATATCAACACTAAATTAACGTATTACCATCAAGATCAACTGGACGATTCCTGTTTCGGAAAAGCTCTTGAGACTTAAAAGTTGTAATAAAGTACGCAGTGAAAAATAATGTATATGATTGAGCTAAGATGCCCCACAGCCGCTGCATCGTTTACAACATGGATGAGGTTACCCACCTGACAGCTGGCCTGGTGCTCGAACTGGTCATCCTCGCAGAGGAACCCGTTGCAGAAGGAGCACTTGAAGATGCGTCCGCCGTGCTCCCAGACTCCTCGCTCGCACTCCAAACATGTTGCATTCTGCAGCGGACACGTGCAGGCGTGATTCTGGAGGCACTTGCGACCGTGGCACACCCACGCCTCGCAGAAGTCGCAGATGGCGCCCACCATTCCAAGTCCTGTGGTGTACACCCCAGGATGCTTCACCACGCAGTCTCCGGTCTTCAGCATGCACTTGATCTTGCCGCACTGGGCGCAAATGGGCAATCGCTGGAGGCTCTGGCAGAAATAGCAGAAGGCCCGCGACTTTTGCTTCTTCTCGCACTTGTCGCACTCCATCGGCGCGTTACACGGCACATCTGCCAAGGGCGTCTCCCTGCTCCGGATCTCCTTGAGCCGGAGCTTCTGCTTCTCGGCCTTTTTGCGCTGCCCCGTTTTCTTTTTCGGCATTTTGGCTAAAAATTTTAGAAATTAATTTCCTTACGTGTGCAGCAGAGTGGCTGCAGCAGATGCGGCGAAAAATACGACAAAACTTTCGAAAGAATCGTCAGTATTTTGTGTTGGTATATTTCATATGGTCACTCTGACTGCTAGATAACATTTTCCAGAGTACCCTTAACTTTTTAATAGCCGTTTAATCAAATTTAACTTAAAGCAAACTGGGTAAAAACAATACAAATCTTTGTATTTGGGTCGACTTTTGGTACGTTTAAGCCCATAACTTTTCTTTCAGACATCCGATTCCAAAAAGGATTACTTTTAAATGATTGTGGATTAATTCTGTGTTTAAATCATTGTTTTTAATTTGTTTGGGTGATTTTTGCATTTTAGCATATGAAAGTATAAACAGATTAGCATTCTTCATGTTATACGTGATGTATTATAGTTTCAATAGTTTCTGTATAATTAACATTTTACAATACTAAATTCAATTTGTTCGCGCACTTTATATTATATACCATTAAACTATAATAATAAACAAGTATTTTAAATGATTGCGCCTTAACAGTTAAGTGTAACCGTATTCGTCACGCCGGTTTTAAGTAAACCTTGTGCAAGGGTCCCTCTTAAAAAATATATATACATTTTCATGTCACTTTTCAGTACTTATTAACTTTTAAAAGACGAGAAGACCTTCCCCAGATTTACAACAAAAAACGATTTAATTGCAGATATTAGAAATTGATAAAGAATAGTAAAATGGGCGGTCACGAC
Organism: Drosophila fuyamai; assembly: GCA_018153365.1. Taxonomy (NCBI): domain Eukaryota; kingdom Metazoa; phylum Arthropoda; class Insecta; order Diptera; family Drosophilidae; genus Drosophila; species Drosophila fuyamai. Next base: position 1,085,072 of record JAECXW010000393.1, on the reverse strand, counting down.
AACTGGAACCACAAACGTAATTCCAACGACGAACACGACGATGTAAGTACCACAAAAATGCAGATATCCCCAAATTCTAATGAATGAGATTTATAATAACAAAGAGTGCTTGTATTGTGACTAACTAAAAGTATCAAATAAATAAATCAATATTTTAAGAAATTTACATATTTACATACTGGTTAAGCTTTAAAAATAAATATAAGTTACGGGCCAAATCTGGACATCAACCGCGAATGTGGTGTGAAAACTTGCTAAGCCGATTTTTTTAAAAAGATTTGTTATCGATAGTATCGAACACTCTTGTTGTCCAGCTCTAGTTACTTTTCAACCAAAGGTCACACCGCATTACTTTTCAATTTTTCGACGCGTGTGTATGTGTCAGGGCACTTTCTCCGTTTCGAGAAGGGAAAAATAGTAAAAGTACAGCTAATAATAAACGCCTAAACTATTAAAATGGTGAACTCGAACCAGAATGGCAATTCCAACGGTCACGATGATGTAAGTACTTGAAAAACAGAAATAGGAAGCCTAATGCCTGCTGGTGTCTCACCTCACCGGCCGCCATTTTGAAAATTACGCATGTGCCCCTTGGGGGCAGAAAAAGTGAGGTTAGGTCATTAGGTGAAAAAATCAATATTTTTCGATTTCTCTTAGGAAATCACTGAACCGGAGCATATGCGGAAATTGTTCATCGGTGGGCTGGATTACCGCACCACCGATGAGAACCTGAAGGGTCACTTCGAGAAATGGGGTAACATCGTGGACGTGGTGGTCATGAAGGATCCGCGCACGAAGCGATCCCGTGGCTTCGGGTTCATCACCTATTCCCATTCGAGCATGATCGACGAGGCCCAGAAGTCGCGTCCCCACAAGATCGATGGCCGAGTGGTGGAACCCAAAAGAGCCGTGCCGCGCCAGGACATTGATTCACCAAATGCCGGAGCCACCGTCAAGAAACTGTTCGTGGGCGCCCTCAAGGACGATCACGACGAGCAGAGCATCCGGGATTACTTCCAGCACTTTGGCAACATCGTCGACATCAACATCGTCATGGACAAAGAGACGGGCAAGAAGCGAGGATTCGCCTTCGTGGAGTTCGACGACTACGATCCCGTCGACAAAGTTGTGTGTAAGTACAAGAATTTTATAAAAACTGTACCTAGTATTTTGTCTATTTTATGATTCAGTCATAGCATAGAAAACATCCTCATAAGATAAAGTCATCATTTAAAAGATATCCTTTTTTCGAGATTATCACATCGAATAGAGGAAAATACCGCGTCATTTTTATGAGTAATATGCAGTCGATCTGGCATAACTCGAACAAATAGAGTAGTGAAGTCTTGTTTCATAGTATAGTTATAGAACATATAGAAAGTATGTTTTAAGATACATGGCATAGTAGCCTCTTTAAATGGAAACAATGTTCCCACAGTCCCAGCTCCGCATAGCAATGTTTGATGTGTTCATGCGGCGTTTGCGACTGTTAGATAAAACCGGCTCGTATTATATCTTTGTTGACTGCTTACCGTGTATTTGCAGTCGATGAAAATGTATGCGCCACAATGGCCTTCAGGTTAAACAACCCCTAATCTATATACTCGGACAGCACTGACAAATTGTCGGGCTTCATGAACACGCCCGGGCAATTTCCCTTTAGACGCTGTTAGATGAATCAAAGCGTCGGCTAAGCTATGTTATGCGAATGTACAATATAACCCAATTTAGTGTAACACGCAGCCTCGTTACAATAGCATTAATCAGATTAGATTCACAGTCCCAGCTCCGCATAGCAATGTTCGATGAGCTCATGCGGCGTTTGCGACTGTAAGACTAAAACCCAGCCAGTATTATATTATTGTTGTTGGTGCTTTGCCGTGCACCAACGATGAAAGAGTATATGGCACAATACCACCTGGATAAACCATTTAAATGATATCTAAAGAGACCCCCAGATCACAGTACTGACAAATTGACAGGCTTGGAACAGACACCTGGATAGTTGCCTTTTATATGCTGTGAGATGAATATCAGCGTCGGCTAAGCTATGTTATGCGAATGTAAATCTTGACCCTATTCAGTGTAACACGCAGCCTCGTTACAATTCCATCCATTATACTTGATTCACAGTCCCAGCTCCGCATAGCAATGTTCGATGAGCTCATGCGGCGTTTGCGACTGTAAGATTAAAACCCAGCCAGTATTATATTATTGTTGTTGGTGCTTTGCTGTGCACCAACGATGAAAGAGTATAAAGCACACTATTACTTGGATTTAACTTCACAGTACTGACGAATTAACAGGTTTGAAAACAATGCCTGGATAGTTTCCCTTTAAATTCTGTGAGATGAATTAAAGCGTCGGCTAAGCTATGTTATGCGAATGTATATAATAATCCAATTCTGTGTAACACGCAGCCTCGTTACAACTTGGAAAAGTTTTCATATAAGTTTTTTATTGTTAAAAATAAAATAAAGTTTAAAACGCACTCAAATAAACAGATCTATATGATACATACGTGAAATTTATCTACCTAGATTCAAGATTGAATGATAACAATACAGTAGATTCTTAAAAATATCTAGGCACTCACAAAAATCCAAACCAAAATCTAATTTCACAGTCCCAGCTCCGCATAGCAATGCTTGATGTGCTCATGCGGCGTTTGCGACTGTAAGATGAAAGCCCAGCCAGTATTATATCATTGTTGTTGGGGCTGTTTATGCTCCAACGATGAAAGAGTATATGGCACACTATCCTCTGGATACAGCATCCCATGAATTTTTTTTGTGGACCCTTTTAATAGTATTTTTTCGCTTTACAGTGCAAAAGCAGCATCAGCTCAATGGCAAAATGGTGGACGTGAAGAAGGCCCTGCCCAAGCAAAATGACCAGCAGGGAGGCGGCGGTGGCGGTGGACGTGGTGGTCAGGGAGGCCGTGCTGGTGGAAACCGCGGCAACATGGGCGGCGGTGGCGGCAACTACGGAAACCAGAATGGAGGAGGCAACTGGGTAAGTAATTTTATTGGGCCTCCCATTTCAATTCTTATTTTAAAACTGGTTATTTGACGTTGCAGAATGGCGGTGGTAACAACTGGGGCAATAACCGTGGAGGCAACGACAGCTGGGGCAGCAACAACTTCGGTGGCGGCGGCGGATACGGCGGTGGCAACAACAGCTGGGGCAACAACAACCCGTGGGATAATGGCAATGGTGGTGGCAACTTTGGCGGCGGCGGTGGCTCTAACTGGAACGGTGGTGGCAATGACTTTGGTGGTTATCAACAGAACTATGGCGGCGGTCCTCAGCGAGGAGGCGGCAACTTCAACAACAACCGCATGCAACCCTACCAGGGAGGTGGAAACTTCAAAGCAGGTGAGCACCCGGATTTATTATCTATTACCACCAGATAACGACACACAGTACCCTGACACCTAACTGTTAGAACGTCGATAGAGTTTGGCAGTTAGCTTATTGAAATGCTGTGAGATTAACTGACGATGGCCTTCGCTATGTTATGCGTATGCAAGATAAACCCAATACAGCGTAACACGCAGCCACGTTACAGTTTTAAACTAGTTTTCCACCAGTGTGGATTAGTTGTTAGAGGAGCAAGACAAAGATTGGATGTTTTCTTAACGATCCTGGGTTTTCTTTTAGGCGGTGGCAATCAAGGCAACTATGGCGGCAACAATCAGGGCTTCAATAACGGTGGCAACAACCGCAGATATTGAGAGACATACCAGACGAGGTGAGACATTTCATTTACCACCATTAACACATAGTTATAGTCAAAGGCGGAGTCAGACCATTAATCAACCAACTAACCCGTATGACCATTAAACTTTGGTTTGTTTGACGTTTGTCGCTTTTTTTTGTTTGTTTTTAATAGCGCCCTTATCGGCATTTTTTTTGGTAGTCTGTAACAGCATCTGGGACTGAAAAGCAAAACCGGCTGAGACAGTCCGACCCACTTTACTCAACAACCCTAATTAAGCCTTATGTATTTACTCTTAAACGTATTTAGCGAACAAAACCCATCATCCAATTAAGAACCTTTTTTTGCATACCAATTGTTTTAAATAACGTTTCTCATTTATCGACATTTTATAGGTGATAAAGTAAGAGTCGCTCAGTATAAGCCCAAAATTCAAAGTCAAGTAGACGATACGCAATTCAATGATCAATAACGAGTATGAACGAACGTTCATAGACCTAAGAAGTTTTCCGAGCACCACAAACCAAACCAAACATGACAGAGAAGAGAAGATATTGATCAGGATCAGTGCAGTGCAGTGCAGTCGTAAGGAGTTTGGTTCAGACTTGGATTAGAACAGAAAGAGAGATCAGTACCAAACCAGACCAGACCAGTGCAGTACAGTACAGTACAGAGCAGAGCAGTGTGTGAGCTAAGCAAAAAGACTTACAAATCATTCAGAGAGATCGCACACAGCAAGTTGCAGTACACGTACACAGCAGCTGGCCAGGATTCCGTTCGATTTGTGTTTGCACACGGTGATTGATTATTAAGGCGCATCGAAAACTATCCAATTACCCATAGAATTGTAATCTAATTTCACATTGTAGCAACCAACTTAAGTAACATTGTAATTAGCAACAGGCCAACAGGCCAAACATTTGTATCTCCACACAACAAGCAACCTATATAACCGCAGCCATAAATGAATCAGCATGTAAAACTTCAAGGCGGCAGCCGAGAGATATGTTTATTTGTATCTAGACAGCTCCAGCCCATCGGCCGCTGACAACTTTTGATAATCAGTGCAGAAAACACAAAATATAAAAATATGTATTACATTTTATGACTTCACTAGACTAAGTTCTCATAGATTTAAATCGAGTAGAGCGTGCGGCGATCTTCAGCAGCCGCACGCTGCCCTAGACTTAATTATTTACCATTCAAGTTCTAAGCGGACTTGACCGTGTGTGGAGGAACCTAGATGCTTAGATTTCTTTGTAAGTGTCGACATGGAATTAACCTATCCCCGCTGTTTAGATGTAATCGATCAAAAAACAACACTTAATGTAATTTATACCTTTTAGCAAGCAGTCTGTCTGAGGTCAGCGCAATTGTATTTAACAAAATTTACATTTTAATGTAGCCAAAAAATACAAGATTCAAATATACAATATACAGTGTCCAGCAATTGATGTAAACTCCAAACGACCGAACCAAAACTATTTAGCTTAGCCTAAGCCTCGTAGTTTTGTATTATTTTTGTAGCAGCAGCAGCAGGCGGATCGGATCGATCAGATAAAGAGGAGGAGTGTATTGGAGAGGTAAAAAGGAGCAGCAAGTAGGACCAAGTCCAAAAGCCAGCCAATTGTCACTGTAGCGTTTGTTGTGGGCGGGCCATTAACATCCTTCGAGAGCTTTCTTGTTACTCGCTTAACAGGTTTTATTCCCCCGTTTATTTGAATTGCCCACACCATCTGAACACCATGTCATTTACAACCATGTATATTATTGTAATTTCTGTTGCAAGTTGGCTGTGAAAAGTATGCGGAGCGCTGAGAGACTTCCGCCGCGCTACTAAGCAGCCACGGATCCTCGTCTCCGCACTTGCTTGCAACCTCCGGCGATGGGATTTGGTTCCTCCTGTCCCTCCTGTCTGTCCACGGGTAAGTTATCCTCCGCAGATCCCAAAACTGGCAAAAGTTGTAACTTACAGATGGTTTCCGGTCGTTTGGCCTCACTCGAGGATGGAAGAAGTGGAGCGAGTTTCCCTCTAAAGCGGCGTAAATATTCGACTAATCCTTATTTTTGATTTTGTTTTTATTTTTAATTTTACATTTTTAATAAAGAAATTGCAGAACGAAAGTATAAATGTTTTTTAATTGAAAAGTTTGGGATTTTGTCTTTAAATTTTAACGGGTGGCAGTGTGTGCACACCGGGGCATAATAACAGAGTTACACTACCGTTAGCAGTGAGCATGTAACAGCACTAAATTTGGCTGATAAAATAATTAAAATATTTTGTAAGATGTATAATGAAAATATATTGCCTAAAAAATTCAATGAATATTCTGACGCCGTTAAAATGTTTAAAAATAAGCCCTGATTAATTTATTCAAGTTTTAATGCAGATTAATAGATGTGCAAAGCAGTGCAGTTGCAGTTTGGGTCACCTATTGTATAACAGATTGGGCAGTGTATTACAGTTGAAATGGTTGGAGTCCTTGCTAAATATTAATTATTATGTGGTATATTTAAGCGGTTGCAGTGTGGTCATACTGTTTGCATTTCTTTTGGGGAGGGGGCGTTAACTTGCGAATTAATGACTCTAACTAACTAAGAAACCAACTAAAGGCCCCATAATGGACTCTACTGCCACTCGCACGCTGCCGTTTGTGTATAAATACAAAAACCACGAAGGCCAAGACTGCGAGTCACGGCTGGACATCACTTTTCCCTTCGACCAGGAGAATTTGGAGGAGTGTATCACCCAGTTGATGGCTCCATCCCAGATGGATCCCATGATGCGGTATCTGGACGAAAATATCAGTGAGTACTCGAGAGTACTGGCTTAAAGCAACCTCTTAAAGCGATACTAATCCTAAATCAGACCTGGAGAAGCAACTGCAGGAGTTCGTGGACACGGAGCAGCAAAAATTCCTGGACGACCACGCCGAAAAGCTCCTCAGTCAGGCGGCCAACGAGGAACTGGACATTGAGGCCATTGTGCGGGACACGGAGCGACTGTACAAGGAGGAACTACTGCAGTTTGCCGATCGTGTGGGTCCCAGTGATGCGGATATTTTCGCCCAGAGTTTCCACCGGCTGGTGCACTCCTCCTCGCTGGAGGACATCCTCAAGCGGGAGCGGACCTATGCCAAGGTCGTGGCCGACATGACCGAGCTCATGGACAGCGAGGTGGAGACGCTGAATAACTCCCAGCAGCAGGAGATGGACAGCCAGATCAGCCAACTGGATATCACCACCACCTCGGAGGACATCAATAATCTCCTGGCCCGGCAGTACACCACTCAGAATTTCGTTCGCAAGCGCTACGAATCGGAGCTGGAGGCGATGATGGGGCATCAGAAGAACGAGTATCGCGATTGGATCACCAGCCAAGTCAGTCAGATGTTTCAGGTGTCGCCGGTGTCCACGCCATTGGGCAACCGGTCCTCGATGTTCGTCTCACAGCAACCATCGATGGAGGAGAGCTTCACCATCCACCTGGGATCCCAGCTGAAGCACATGCACAATATTCGCATCCTCAGCGCCAATGTCACGGAGCTCTGTAGTCCCCTGCACGCCGAGGAGAGTCTCAATGGCCTGAACATGGCACTGGGCCTGTACTCCAGCTCCCTCTGCGGCGTCGTAGTGTTGACTCCATCGATTCAGGCCCAGGCCAACAAGAATATCATTAAGAACGCCAACAAATCCACAGAGTTCCACTTTGAGCAGATTGATGTTCAGCTGGAGAAGATCGAGAAGCAGATTAAGAACCTAAGCACGGGGGATTCCAGTGGCAGCAGCAACAGCAACAGTAGTGCCGAGGGCAGCGCCACACCCTCGCCGACAAAGAAGAGCCTGCCCAGGCTGAAAACGGGCGACTTCTTCATCACCAAACACTCGAATCTCTCCCAAACTCATGTGATATTCCACCTGATTTCGGACGAACCCATCAACAGTCCCAGTGAGATCAACTCACGGCATCCGGTGATCTTGGGCTTGCGGAATATTCTAAAGACAGCCAGCAGGCATGACATAACCACGCTGACCATTCCGGCTCTGCTGCGGCACGAGATGAGCGAGGACATGACCGTTCAGTGGTGCATCCGAAGAGCGGAGCTGGTTTTCAAGTGTGCCAAGGGATTTATGATAGAATCTGCATCTTGGGGAGGCGCCGAATTGAGGTGGGTTATTGTGATTTTGAATTCAATGTTAAGGGATTGTAAATATAATGGTTATTTCAGCACCTTGCAATTGCTACTGCCTGACGACATATCGGAGAGCCTGTTCACCACGCTGGCGGGAATGGTCCCCAGTGTCTTCCATGTGGCCAATCCCAAGATACTGGTGGACACCAGCAAGTAGACTGCGTCAACATTCCTCAGAGAATATTCAAAAAAGACTTTAAACTTATTTGTATGAATATACAGTTTATTCAGATTCAGAGTTATATATGTATGTATATGCTTCGTTATTCGTCGCTTCGCTCAAAAAGTTTGTTTTTAACTTCAATACACTCAGAATTTTCTGTAAATGTTCCTGTATCAATTTTTGTCAATAATTCATCGCAACCTTTTTCAAAACTACAACACTACGATGTATAAGTACATATTCTCATTTATATAGTTATATGTTAGGTATAGGTATCATGTGTATATTACCTCCAAATGTAAATGTTTATCTTTGGTTTCGACCCCTCATGTATTCTGTGTAATGTGTGTATCTCTGTGGATTGTATTTTAGTCTGTTCGGTTATCTATTATGATTATAATTACGATACTTTGAATAACTCTGATCGGTAACTTGTAAATATGCTTTTGAAATATATATTTATGTATATCTAAACAATTGTATTCTGCGGTATTTTTAGGTTTTGTTAACAATTAATTAGGTTCTTTTCTGTTCATTAACATTTCGCTGTTCAACTTTTCTTTGTTTGCTTTTTCTTGGATTTAGCTCAGTGCGTTGTCTGCTGCGTGTCTGTGATTTGCTGCTTTGCAGTGGGGAGTAGAGTTTCAGAAAATATTTAATTAATGCTTCAGTTGTGTATTTGATTGGTTGTCCGGCTTAAGGGTTACATAAAATTAGTGACAAGTGTTAAGGTACAGGAACGGACCGTTTTGAGTTTTAGGTGCGAGCAATATAATACACATATATCGATTCTCTTGGATCTTTGTGTGCCATTTAAAGCACTTGATGGGAAAGGATATTGGGTTTTTGGTACTTTGGGGAACTGCATCTGAAGGAATTGACATAAACAGCGTAAATATGTGTTAAAGTAGCACGTATAAATAAATTATATTTCTATAGCCGTTCGCCAAAAAATGCGCATTGGAGTAGTATGGCTTTCAGAACTCGATCCCTTCTGTTTGGGAAGCTCTGTTTCAGCATAAATTATATTATCGTTAAATTATAAGCCATTGCTCTGTCTTGCAAGGTGATTTAATAAATAGTTTTAAATTAATTCTGAGAACAGTGCTGTGGTCTGAGCTCTCTTAAGTATACATTCGTGTCGTGATCAGTTTAAATTTCGTTAGTTTTTTCGCTACATTGAAGAAGAATCTGCCTACAATTCGCATGCCAAAAATGTAATGAAGTATTCTATATATGGGTTTTTAGCTTAATACTTGGCTCGTGCCTTAAACTACTTCGTATGGGTAGTATGCCTAAATATATTTAGTTAAATCAGAATATATGTTAAAAAGTTTACTAAAATTGAAACTATCACAAAAAACAAATACTTTATCAAAAAGTACAAAGGTATATAAACTCAAATAAATTATGGTTTAAGGGTTGAGTATGCAAGTGGGTGTGTTGGTGTGTAAAAGGAGTGAGTTGTAAAGGAATACACTAATTGTAGTCCAATAATTCCCCGCGCTTGCGTTTACATTTGACTCTCCTTGCGCCACTGGAAGGTGCCCGACTTGACGCCAATGCTGGAGGAGCCCTGATTGCTGCTGGAGGAGAGTATGTTGTTGGTGCGTCGGATCAACTGGGAGGCGGCATCGAAGCGACTACGGATAAGCCGCATTGCTGGATTACTGGAAACTCCGCTGCGCTTGCTTTTGCTGTGGGTGAAGAAACAAAAGAACCAATAAGTTATTGGGTTCTGAAAACAACCTTTAAAAGCATTCTACTCACCCCGAGGAGCTGGGCTGGTTTTCTTTGAGGTTTCCCAAAATAATACGCATGTGCGTGTCCCGGGCGAAATGATTATCCGGCAGCTTGGCACCTCCGCCACTGCTAGTTCCGGCTCTCTCATCGTCCACGAAGGCATTCAGACCCGGAAGTTGGCCGGGTGAGCTCAACTCGCTGCTGGGCGAATGCGGGGGCGTGGCATACAGCGGCGACATGCACTCCATGTCGTACATGTCCGCCTCGTTGGTCATGTTGGATGCTATTTGGAGAGAACTCAAGTTAGCAGAAATTCGAGTAGTTCGATTAAGTGGACCTACCAAGCTGATGTTCACTGAGATCTGGCAGAACCTGCGAATGCCGCTGGGCACCTCCGCCTCCACCACTAGACTTATGTCCTGATGCTCCTCCCGAGCTGGAGGCGTGCTTCGAATTGACCATCAGATTGTTGCGTGAGCTGAGTTTGCTTTGTCGCTGCAATTGCTGGGTGAAGGTAAGCGGCGCTTGCTGTAGGAATATAAAAGGATTGAAGATTGTCTCACAGAGTCCTAAACTTAAGTGGATACTCACATCATTGCTGCTGCCCGTGGATTGACTAGAGATGACGCTCTTGCGCTTATGCAAACTGCTCGTGTCCGACTGCATGGTGTTCTGGTAGAAGTTGTTCGAGCTGTGCGTGGAGCTGGAGGCATTGAGGACGTGCAGGTGGCTGCCATTGTGCACCGTGGCCGTGGTGGCGGCCGAACAGACCGACGTGGCGGAGGCGTGCGCCGGATAGGGAGCCAGATTCTGGTGTAGCGGCAGGGCCGGCGGCTGGTCCGGGGACCTCAACATGCTGGCATGGGCATGGAACTTGGGTTCGTTGGGATTGCTAGCTTCATCTAGTTGGGAAATGGGGTAGGACAAAAGGGAAAGCGTTAGTAACAGAGCAAGAGGCTTCTCCTGCGTGATGGACTCTTACTTTTGGTGTAGCTCTCGAATATCTTCAGGATGCTGGTGCGACTCGACTTGGCCGCCAGCTTGATGGGTGTTCGTCCGCAGTGGTCCGACTTGTAAGGATTGGCTCCGAACTGCAGCAGGGCAATCACACACTTCTCGTGTCCCTCCTGGGCTGAGATGCCCAATGCAGTGGCTCCCTGTTTGCAGGCGTGATCCGCCAAAGCGCCATAGTAGAGAAGGATGTTCATTACGTCGTGGTTGCCCTGCCAGGCGCAAGAGTGCAGGGGCGTTCGGGCCTCCAGATCCATGGAGTTCACATCCGCTCCGGCCTCGATCAGGGTCTTGACCATATCCGCATGTCCCTGCCAGGCGGCCACATGCAGAGCCGTACGTCCCTCGCTGTCCGGAATGTTCACATCCACGTTGGTCATGTCCAGCAGGTACTTGACAATCTCCAGTTTGTTCTCCAGCGCCAGGATGTACAGAGTGGTGCGCGAGTCCGCGTCCTTGGAGTTCACGTCGCAGCAGAACTTCAGCAGGAACTCCACGGTGTCCATGTGGCCCTCCAGGCAAGACAGTCGGAAGGCAGTCTTTCCATCATGGGCCTTTTGGTCCACGAAACTGGAGTGGATATCCAGCAGAGCCTGGACGCAGTGAAGCCGCCCCTCCTGAGCGGCCAGATGCAAGGCGGTCTTGCCCTCGTTGTCACACTCGTCGATCTTTGCCCCCGACTCCAGCAGTTGCAGGCACACCTCGTGGAATCCTTCGAAGGCGGCATAGTGAAGTGGCGTCCAGCCGGCATTATCTCGATGCGTTTCATCCAGTCCGCGGTCGAGCAGTTGCCTCACCGTCTCCACATTTCCCTGGGCTGCGCCAATACTTAGCACTGTGCGTCCCTCAGAGTCCATGCAATCGATGCCGCAGCCCCAGAAGAGCAGCAACTTAACCACAGTGGCGTGTCCGGCCGTACAGGCTGCCCACAGTGGAGTACGTCCCATAAAATCGGCGAGATCCGGATCGGCGGCGTTCTCCAGGAGCAGCTCGCACACTTCGGCGTTGCCCTCGAAGGAGCTGACCAGCAATGGCGACATGCCGTCGTTGTCCAATTGATCCGTGTTGGCACCATGATCGAGGAGCGTAGAGATAACCTTACTGTATCCGGAAGATCCACACAGGGCAGCCACGCACAGGGCACTGCGTCCGTCCAGGTCCAGGTGATTGACATTGGCACCGTTCTCCAGAAGGATCTCCACGATGTCATAGTGACCCATGTAGGAGGCGGCAATAAGCGAAGTGCGTCCCTGACGATCCACAGAGTTGACATCCGCTCCCGACTCGATGAGCAGCTTCAGGATGTCCTCGTGACCGCTCCAGGCGGCGGCCCTTAGAGCTGTGCGTCCCTCCTTGTCGGCAAGGTCAATCTTACAGGCTGGTTGGGCGATTAGTAGGCGCACCACCTCACTGTGTCCACCCCAGGAGGCGGATCTCAAGGGAGTCCAGCCATCGCGATCGGCGTGGTTCACATCCACCCGCTTCATCCGGCCAGTTCCGTCGTTGCACGGCTGGGAGAAACTCAACAGCAGTTTCACCACTTCAAGGTGTCCGTTCCTCGCGGCTATATTCAAGGCAGTCTGGCCATTGTAGTCCTCAATCTCCAGGTCGATGGGACTCTTGCAGGCATTGAGGGCCCTCTCCAGCAGCTGGTGATTGCCGTCGTTGGCCAGGATGTGGATCAAAGCCTTGCCCTTGTGCAGCTCAATGTGGTGGGAGTCGGAGAGCTGGTGCAGCGTGCTCGATGCATTCTCATCCTGGCTCTCAGCTGGCGGCTCACTGTGCTCCGAGGGACTTCCAGCTCGCTGGGTCTCCATCAGACAGCTCTTTTCGCTGGATAATAGCAGATCCGCTAGCTCGAAGTCAATGTTCTGCGATTTCTCAGAGAGTTCCGGCGACATAAGCGAGGATTCACAGGAATTCTGGGATTCGGCATTGTTGATGCCCGTCTCAATGAGCAGCTTCAGCATCTTGGCGTCCGTGGGCAGGCTGGGCTTGAAGAAATCGCACAGGAATTGGGCGAATGGTTCGCTCAGTTCACTGGACAAAAAACGCTCCAACATCGCTCGCGTCTTCGGCAGGAAGTTGACGTCGTACTTGAAGTCATGCTCGCACTGGGCACAGCAGTTCATCTGGTTCGTGTAGAAGCAGTCACTCAAGTTAAGTCGTGATTCCAGCAGCATCAGGATGAGATCCAGGTCAACGTGCCGGCTGGTCAGATACTCTCCCGATCTTATGAGATGGTAGGCAAATCTTCGAACCGTATTCGCACAGAGGGTATCCGCCACCAGCAGGTAGTACATGGAGATCATAACATGGCCCTCATTCACGTCGCAGATGAACTTCTTGGTGGCGAACTTCACGTCCACCAACCAATCGGCAAAGGAGTTGTGGAAGATCTTCAGGCGCTGGGCATTGGAGTCATAGGCCAGGATGTTGCGCATCAGCTGCAACCGCTTCTCGAACTCCTGGCAATCGATTGTGTAGTTGTGAGTGCGCAGGCAGTTGAACAGGAAGAGCTTGTCCACGTAACCAGAGGAGGCCAGCAGGACATTCAGCAGAGGTCTTATCTTCATGTACTGCTTCTTGTTGAAGGACTTCTGGCAGATGTACAAGTACAGGCCATTTAGAGTGCAAGGGATCAGCTTGATCTCGCGGAAACTGAAGAAGTTGTCCTTGATACCATGCAGCACCTTCTCCAGGTAGAGGATGCAGCCATTCGACTTGATGTACAGCTGGTGCAACGATTCGATTATCTCCTTTGTCAGCATGATGCTATCCTTGAAGTCCGAGTTCAGCCGGTTGATAATGTACTCCTGCACGTCCTTGACCACGTGCGACTTGCGCAGATCGTCTAGGGTGATCTTCTTGAAGCCGGTAAACATCTTGGTGATCTGCTTGGTTTGCTTTTTGGTGGTGCACACCAGAAAGAGCCATTTGGGAAACAGGTGGATGTGATTCGACAGGAGCTCTGCCACATTACGGCTCTTGTGGTTGGTGACCGTGCCCCTTCCTCCCTTCAAAGTGGAGATCAGGTTGCCCTCGTTGATGTAGTTCTCGTCGATGGAGTCGATCAGCAGGAGTAATGCCGTCTTTGGAGGAGTGAGTTCCAGGAGGGGAAACAGGAATGCCTTCTTGAAGCACTCGTCGGGATTCTTCTCGATGTTGTCCACGCTGAGGCACTCCAGGATCTCCGGATTCGAGAGCAGCAGTTCGTAGTAGCCATCAGCTATGACGGTGCGGCAGCTCTTAGTTTTCGGCAGCGGTGGGGGTAGGGTGTTGGTGCTAATCCTGGGCTTGTCGCCTGGTACTGGCGGTGGTGTCCGCACCTCCTCCTGGTTGCCATTAACTTTGGTATCTGTGAAATCAATGAGGGGCTCAGTGGTGGTATGAGCCGCGCATGCGGCTTGGGATTCCGCCTCCTTCGCTTCCTGACTGGATTTACTCAACTCTTCTTTTAAAATCTCATATAAATCCTTATCCGCCTCGGGCTTATCCTCTTCATTCTCTTCGTTGTTGGATTGTGGTTCCACTTTGTCATCCTTGATGGCCGCTTCGATTTCGTGCTTCTCCTGGTCAGTATTGAGATCGGCTATGTCCTCGCCACCACCTTGCTGAATGGACTGACCTCCATTGCTGATGGTGGCCAATTTGGAGGGCGAAAGCACACCGCTGCCAGAACGACCTCGCTTGACGGGTATCTTTGACTTGCTTTTAGCGGGACTCGACTTGACGGGCTCCTTCTGTTCCTGAGATTGCTTCTGCTCCTTTTCGCTGCCCATGTCCTTGTCCTGCTCGGGATCACCTCGTTCCCTGGAGGCGCGCTTCGGTGGATGTGTGCCGTAGTTACTCCCAGACTTCTCATCCGGATCCACTGCAGCAGCGCTTTGTAATGGAGCCGGCTCCGATTGCTGGCGCGTGAGACTCGTCCTTGCCGCCTTGTTGACCGTTGAAGTGCGCTGCGACTGGAAGTTGTCCAGCTCCCTGGTGTCGCACTCGCTTGCCCCCCTTTTGAGCTCCTCGATCAGCAGCTCCTCGGCGTTTTCGCTCAGACTAATGTTGTTCATGGCCTCGTCCAGCTTGAACTCCTGTTGCTGGGCCTCCTCACGCAGGAAGGAGAAGCCCTCGTCGATGATGCGCTGGCTCTCATCCCGGCTGATCAGCGAGGCATGGCTAAGCAGCTGCAGCACAATCTTCCGCATGAACAGCGACAGGCTGTGGCACTCCGGATTCTGGGACTCGATCAGGTAGCAGGCCAGCAGCTTCCGGTTGAGTATGCCCTTGGTGCCGGAGTTGCCCTTCATGATGGCCTGGCAGATGGAGGTCTTGCCAGACCCATTTGATCCCAGAACCAGGCAGCCATTGTAACTGGAACTCGATATGGCCGCCGCCTTGGCCCTGGCGGATACGTAACTGGAGGAAGCTGCTCCCAGGGCCACAGGCACTGGCTTCTTGCTCGCCGTTCGCTGCTCCAGACACAGGGCAATCTTCTTCAGCACCCACTCGCGGTGAATGTAAACGGTGCTCACAATGCGATTGTTTGGTTCCAGGCCTCCACTGTGAACCAATCCATTGACCTCCTTGTCCGGGGACACCTTGCGTTGCATTAGAGCCTCCAGGTTGCCATCTGTATCCTCGGCACCCTGGGGTTTGGCTCCACCTGCCGCCTCCAGGCCATCCTCCTCCGGTTTGGTTTCACCATTCAGCTGACCCACGTCCTGTGGGAAATTCTGCTGCACCAGATTGGCAAAGTGCTCCTCGCGCGCCAGATTGGAGAAACTTGCATTCGGACAATCGCGTCCCGTGATCTCCAGCTTCTTCTGCAGCTGTGTGGTGTCCTTGAGGAAGTTGAGGATGCGTCGATCCTCCAAGTGCTGGCTGGCCGTTCCGCCCGGCGGTTGATTGTTGTACTTGGAGCCTCCCACTAGGGCGCTAGTTGAGGCACTGATGTCCACACCATCGCCATTCGCATCGTCCTCGTCGGCATCTAGGTCGGTGATCTGCACGGGATTACCGTTGCGAGCACTGGCCAAGCGATTGGAGTCCCGAAAATTGGACAGCTTTGTGTCAGGGTTTCCTGTGGTCACATGGCGACTCCGTTCGCCGCTCTTGTAGCGATCGGATTTGCGCAGAGGTGTGGCATACAACATCTCCTTGGGCAGATTGCTGGTGGGCTTCGTAATCGGCGGCGTGGAGTTGCAGTTGCTAATGGAGTTCGCATTGGGGTTATTGCCTGCCGTCTGCGTGGATGATTTCTGCTGCTGCATCTTGCGCACCGAATCGTTGTACATCGCCTGACAGGGCAGATTTTCGTAGATGTCATTGCGCAGATTATCGTTGTCCGTGTGCTTGGACATTGTGGCTGCTGCCGCCGGCTGGTTCGTGCGAGAGAGCTCTGCAGGATGTGCGTAATCCGTTTGCCGACTGTCTGCTCCCAGAAGCGGGTTCATTGGCTTCTCGCTCTGTGTGTCTGCCTGCCGCCTTTCACTTAAGCCGCTCGGCTGACTGCAAAGAGAAGACAGGGGAAATGGGCTTAGTTTTATCACTTTAATATGCAAGCAGCTCTCAAAACTAATCGTACGAAGCGAACGCCAAATGGTTTAATTGCATTTTTATGCGGAGATCAGTTGATGTTGGGTAACTCGCTGGGTAGTTCGGTAAATTGCACTTTAATTTGATTACCCAATGTTAATTAAATTTATTAACTCCATTTCTTTGGCTATCAAGTACTTAGCTCTAATTAAATGAAGTAACCTTACAATCATAAAAATCTTATGAATATGCACTAATCCTAATTGAACTCCTTCTTGTGGAGTATTGAAATTTGCCTGTCCACCTGAATTCCCAAGGGTAATGACAAGACACATATTTCGACAAACCACAATTTCAATAAGCCATTAAAATGATTAAAATAGCTTCTTCCTCGTTAGTTCCATTACATCCTTAAGATAACAGAAATTACCTTGCCCCCTCCTCTTTCGACTTTTATGTGCCTTTACTTGAACTTAACTAGCACTTTCTTCTGCCATGTTTTCCAGTGGCTTCACTTTTTTAACATCCTGCAAACAATTGACCTGATTTCTATACATTTTAACCCTTTGGCAGCTGGTGGCCTCCTCCCAGCCATTCACCTCAACCACGCCCACTGCCGCCCACTCGCTGTGCACACAGAAATACATATACTTGTCATCATTTCTCCTGCGCTTGTCGTTACGCGCAGTGTCTTTTGTTCTCGGGGCTTTTGCCATATCTAAGCTTATATGCCATTTATGTGCGTCGTTGAGGATGACTGTGGGATGGTGGCTCAGCTCTGTGTAAATAGTGCTCTTCATGCCACAAAGTTTTTATTTTAAACTTCAATTTACTCGTCGAGTCTTGGTCGGCGGTGTGTCCATGTCTGGGGATGGAGGCGGGGGCTTTGCAATGTAACTAATGATACGTCCCAGCACGCTTGTTGTGCAACTTTTAGCCGGAAAATGGAGCAAATTCAGCACGTTCTCTTGGTCCGCTGATGGCGGGGCTGCAAAACTCTTGCCCGTAAAAAAATCCGGGCCAAGTGAAATGAATGATTTACGCCTGTGCTGTAAAGGGGAAAACCATTTCCAAAATGACAGCGAGGAAAGGACCGTCGACGACGGATTACCATAATGTTCAGCAAGTCAGCTGTAAAAACCAGTGATTGAACGGGTGACGGGACGCTTCAGGTGGACGGGATGACAGGGACGGGAGCAGGAGCAGGAGCGGAGGAGTCAAATGGAAATGGTCCGGACGACGACACATCAACTTCCTGACCGCGAAGGCACGTGAGTGCTTTTGCCTCTGCTTTTGGCACTGCGGCCGTTTAAGCGTAATTATTGGATGGATGCCCGTATTGTTAACCCCGGTTTGCCGCCATCGCGGTTTTCCACCACCCACCATCCACCATCCACCACCCACCATCACCAAAACCCACAACAATACGGCACGTACGAAGTTGCATTTGGCTTTGCCACATTCGAGTATCGCCCGGGTTTGCACGTTCTCCGTGATTCTCCCCTTTTATGGGACCAAATTGATTTGCCATTGTAAACGAAATGGAAATGGCAAAGGCCTGTGATTTCTTGTAGGGATTTTAAAGATTTTGAACTGTGCTGAAATGTGCTAATTATGCAAGTTTAATGGCTTTTCGGAGACGAGTGTAGCAGGCAATCCAAAAGGAACAGAAAGGGGAGCAGAGCACAGAGCCCAGCTAATTGGAATTTCCACAGCTCGGCATAAGTTTTCCCTTCGGAACTTGACAAACTGGCAGACCGTGTAACTCTCGATAAAGTTTCCTTGGCTATTACGGCTTCCCCTTTTTCGTAGTTTTCAAAGTTTAATTGATGTTCTGCAGGCAATTATGCTAATTAAACGCAAAGAGCCGATCACGCATTGTAATTGAACCAATTTTCGCCCATGATTCAGACGCTAGGAATTTCCGATATGTTCGCACATTGTAAATGCCAAAAAACAGAGGAAAATGTTAAACAAATAGCGGAAAAGAGATTCAATGAAATGGGCAAGTATTTGTTGCTCTCGGAAAAATACACACGTTTGGAAGTAATCACACGAGTACGAAGACAGACAGCCAGTCGGCAAGCCACATGGGGCATGGTTCCACAGACATCTGGAGCTTGAAATGTATCTGCGGCTGGCAGCTGGGTGAACTTGAGCCATGGCGGCGTGGGAATATTTCGCCTGCTGCCGTAAGCCCACAAAAAATGCAAATGGAAAGTTTTCGCCTGGAAAAACAGCTCTGATGCCTGGCCCCGCCCGAAAAAACCAACCGAAAAGCCAAAGAAAAGGAAGCCAGTGGTCGGTTCGGGGTCGTAATTGAAATGTTGCACCCACAGACAGGGCGTTTAATGCACTTCGCATTTACATTTGCATTTGCCGCCTGCCTGGCATTCAAAGGGATGCAGACAGGAAGTACTCCATTAATTTGTATTTACATATTTCGGTTTCGCATTTTACTCTTTTCTGGCCTTTTTATACCCTTGCAGAGGGTATTATAATTTCAGTCAAAAGTTTGCAACGCAGTGAAGGAGACATTTCCGACCCTATAAAGTATATATATTCTTGATCAGCATCACCAGGAGAGTCGATCTAGATGTAGACTTTATTTTGCAATATTTCATATGATGCCAACCAAATTGAATTAAGACTGAAATGGATTGACGCGAAACGCAAACAATAATCCGATGAAACCATTGACCTTGGATTTCATCATGTCCCACTGATTGCCTTGACTATTATGTAAGACGTCTGTTTCACTCCAATGAACTATTGTTTTTTAAATGATTGTGTGGGTCTTCCTGCTTAGTTGATAAGCAGTGCTTAATCTCTGAAGTATTTTTGGGCCTCAGCAACGAAAATCTCTAACGGACTTATTAGTTTGCTATTTGCGATGGCGAGAATTAGACCATTTTTTTGGATTAGCTGCGTGCTGCTACTTGGCGTGGATCTTAAACTTGCCTGGGCCGATCCCAATGTCGCGCTCTTCAACCAAGTGCTTAGTTACCTGGATCAAAGTCTCGAGCCCTGCCAAAACTTTCAAAACTATTCAACCAAGTACGCAAAATGGATAAAGCCACCAACGCGTGCAAAGTTTCATACCATGTTCGCCGAATTAAAGGATCAGGACTTTGAGGAGGGTAGCCTGGAGGGAAAAATCCAGCGATTCTATAATATCTGTCTGGCAAGGACGCCAAGACCTTCTTTCATGGAACCAGTGCAACGATTGACTCTCCAGGAACTGGAGATCCAGCATGGGATATCCCTAAGCAAATATCTCGAGTTCTATTTCGATCAAACCGTTCCGCCCAATGCCACTGTACATGTTATGAGCCAGGTGAGCTTTCAACAGTTCAAGGAACTGTTGAAAAACTTTAACCCGGGTGAAACGCGGAATACTATCGAGTTATATGGTTCTTTTCAATTCTCGCTAAGTTTTCCTGACATCGAAAGGGTTTATGAATGTTCCACATCTACGTCCGCTTACCTGGAGTTAGCTTCCAACCTACTTTATGAGGAGCGTGTTTTGGGACCCGCAAAAGTAAGTCAATACCAGTCCCAAGTTCAACCAATTTTCAACGCGATCCGCCATCAAATAATTACCCGACTCAAAAGAAACTCAGTTAACTGGACGACGACTGAGATTAAGGATCTTCAAGATAACTTAAAAAGTTTGACCCTTAGAATTGGACACCTACCAAAGAAATTCAATCACCGTCAGTTTGTAACAAACCGCTATAAGCACTTGAATTTTACCATTGAAGACGACTACGATTCTGCAGTTCTTAAGGCTCGGCAAGCCCTGGGTCTTGAAGAAGAGAGCGAACTGTTCAGCGGTTTCTCTAAAATTCAACGATCTGGAAATATTATTACGGTGCCTTACAATCTATTGGAAAATTTAGCCTTTGACCTCGAAAGCCATGACTTATTTAAGGTTACCCAGCTGGGGATTCAATTAGTCATAGCTATGGTAGATATTAACAAAGGAAAAAGTTGTACCCAAAAAAACATTGATTTTCTAAAAATGTTGGACGGTTTTCAGTTTAATGTACCAATGTACCACCAATGTACAAACCGTTCGTATAGCGATAATTTATTAGCTATTCAACAAATTGTCCTAGTCGCTCTGAATATTGTCCATGAATCCTACTTTGCACCAAAATCAAAGTTTACACAGATCCAGCCCAGCTTCACCACAACAACCTTGAAACAGCTCTCTTTCTTGAGGTTGGCCCAAAGCTATTACATCGAATTAACTGGGTTGCCTTTGGACGGAATGCTTAATCAATTGACAAAGCTGCCTTCATTCGTCCAGGCCTTTAACTGTCCTAATTTAAGATAGGATGACAACAAGCTACCTCAATAGTAATATTCAAAATGCAATACTCTGTAACAGCATTTATCAAAAAAAACCATTGTATACTTATTAAACAAAATTTGATACAATAAAGAATTTGGTTTACTTATTATACCCTTGCATAGGGTATTATAATTTTGGTCAAAAGTGTGCAACGCAGTGAAGGAGACATCTCCGACCCTATAAAGTATATATATTCTTGATATATTATCCGTCTTTAAAACTAGTCTCCCAGTTTCAAAGATATCGAATTGAACTTTGCACACAGTATATAAGTCGGAACGGCCGGGATCGGCCGACTATATCCTATAGCTGCCATATAAGTTAGGAAGTTGGGATTTTTTGAGTGTTAAGAATGCATCATATGAATAATTTTGGAGAATATAATTTACAGAATATTCTGCAAGGGTATTTCAACTTCGGCTCGAAGCTTATTTTTTTTAATTTTTTATGCTGTTGATTATGATGGGCTCTGCTCATGTTTAAATAATAACTCTCCGGACTTGTTGACTTGCTCAATTATTCAGGCAATAACTTTTCGTAAACAAAATATATTCCATGCATGGCAAACAGTTTGCAGGCGCAAATAAATGTATGCAAACCGAGTTAGATATAAACATATATTTATTGCATGTCTAGGTGGCTGGCAGCCGAACCGAGTGCGACGATTCATCAGTGCGACAATCGAGTGCGCAAATACAAAATCAAATATTGCATCAAATTGTTTGCGAGCCAGCGAATGGAAAAAGGTAAAAAATCAGGCGAAATTCGCTGTACGTGCAGAATCATGTGAAAAACAGCAGCACAAGCAGCTTAGGGGCAACCAGAGTTTGCGAAACTCAGGAGCACTTCCGTATCGATTTTCAGGCTCCCTCGACTGCAAGCCATGACAAACGATGCTGAAAAGAGGGCAAAGTCTGCATACTCTGCAACAGAATCCAGACGGGAAGAAAATAACTTAAATAATGATCAAGGGCTAATAATTCTGTGAAAAGAAACTTTATCCCAGGCTTTTTCAATCAATAACTTATGTTCTATACAGATTTTAAGGAGCAAAGCTAACTTGATTATACCAACTACCATTTAGCAAATTTAGCCCTGTTTTAATTGAAATTGTTTTGTAAATCAAAAGGCGTTTTCAACTCTCGGTAAGGTATTCTTTATAGGTTATTCAATCCTTAACCGATTTTCCAGGTAACAAGACCCCGGAGAAAATAAGTGCCACCTTCTAAAGCAGAGAATGGAATCGTTTGAAGCTGAAATCAAAACGAATGCTCTGGGCTCCGCTTACAGATGCGCTTAATTTTGTAATACAATGCCGCTGGAGGCTGAGCAATTCCCCACCTCCAAAGCGCTAAGGACTCCCAGTGGGTTGGGATTGCAGCTTGGAACGTGCCCAAAACCATTGGCATTGTGTTTGGTGGGCTGCGGGATGGCTTTTGGCTCTCCAACATTTGCGGCTGCACCGGAAGCGGATTCAATGCGGGCATCGGAAAGGACAATGGTGTGTGCACGGCGATGCCGGTGCAGGAGCATCACAAATGGGAACAGGATGTCACAGAGCTGCCGCCAGGATGCGATGTCCGTGGGCCCTCGGGGTGAACGCTTAATTAAACTTAAATTTTTCATGCCTCCGTAAATGCATTTTATGCATTCACAGGACATTATGGCTTTATGGAGAATGAGAAGGAACAGCGCGCGTATCCGTTCTGCATAAGGGCAAGCATTAACTCTGACACTGCCGTCATCATCATCATCATCGTTCTTGGCAGGGATTTTTGTGTAATATTGCCGGAATGCCTGGCGGCCTGCATCCTTGCCCTCTTTCGCTCCTTGGCACGCCAATCCAACTTCCAGCCATGCATTTTTCAACACTCTCCAAGAACAGCAGCACACAGCGAACAAAAATTTCGGCGAAAAGCAAGTTTTTAAGTGCCAAGAGAACAGAGGGCACATGCCAGGCATTTCGCTGCTTTTATCTTATGCGTTCTCCACACATATAATACATTTATTTACTTTGAAAAGCAACTCAACTCTGCTGAGTGCTGTATGATGAACTGGAAAACGCCCACTTTATCTTTCACTCGAGCAACTTTCTTCTGCGATTGACTGTTTTTGGTGCACAAAATGGCAGCTGGCCAAGGCAAAGTCTGGTTATTGTTTTAAGGCAAAGTGGCTACCAATTGAATTCACAAACCATATCAATTATTCGAGTCATGCATTCTAACGACTAAAATCGCATTTGTTTTTGCGCTCGTTTCTGCTATCAGGCAGCTGCATTGTATCTACATATTGAAAAGCTGGCCCCTAGCAACTCTCATCTCGTCTATCTGTGTCAACAGCCTTGTTCGTTGTCTGTTTGGCTCAGAGCATACATATTGACATCGTTTTTTGACAAACACTACATGCCCCCGATATCACCTTTTCATCTGAACTACACCCATCCACACACATCGCCCTTTTGCCCGGAAAATGCAGGCACACGCACTTGCCTTTTGGCATTTCCGCCGCCCCCATTCCGCCCATTGCTCCCTGTTTCCACGTTTCCTCGTTTCTTCGTTTCCGCTCCATGTTTCTGTGTTTGTCTTTCAATAACTGCGTGCCTGGCCGTCTTGTGAAAATATCATCTGACACACTAAGAAAATTCAGAACAGTGACAGCCTAATAACACAGGTATTCCAGGTTTTAACACCTTTTAAAATTTGCAATGATTTAATAGTTAGGAACATAATTGCCCGATTATTATTTAGCCTATATTCAAGAAATTTCAAGAATTTCAAGAAATTTCACCTTTTAAATATGAATTGACCATTTAAAAGCTCACAACTTACGACAAAAAAGGTAGTTTAAAGCTGTTTTGTATTCGTATAAAATATGTACACTAAATTGAAGAGCAGTGAAAATAATTTTAAGAACTTTGCAAATTGCTTAGTATATATTTATAGTTATGAAGTATGGCAATAAATAACAAAAAGTTCCTTAAGAAGTTCAGAACAAATATATATTAACTTTCTAAACTTACTCGACGCAAATATTGTATTCGATTTTAAAACCAACAATAATCCCCACAACTATTGACATATTTTTCTCCGTGCAAGGTCCAAAACCTGCCAAAGAAGACGGAAAAAGTTGTTGGATTTGGGTTATGTTCCATGTGTGTGCCGAGTAACATTTAATCAAATTAATACACACACCGACAGACGCAACTGGGACAGAAGGATCCGGCTGTCCTGACAGCTGCCTGACATTTTACAACCTTGTCCTTTCCGCCGTTTATTGATGAATGAGCAGGAGTGGCTGTGGATGAAAAGGAGGAAGTAGTGGTGGTGCTGGAAGCATGAATACGAAATTTAATTCATGGCCTCTTTTTTGTGTAAACTTTAAGGGAAAATTGTGTTCCCCTTTGGGACGAGTATTCTCTCTGCAGTTGCCTTTCATTACTTTGACTTGCAATCTAATTGAGCTAAATTCGTTGGGAAACCTGACTGGCAGTCTCCGAAAGGATGAAAGGGCATTGGCAAGTAGCTTTTTGGGACTGGCCAAAGAAAATGGAATTAATTCGATCGGGGGAGCGGCCGAGCATGTCCAGACCAAGGACTTTTCTATTGGCCAGACACAACTTCAGTTCAATTGAAGTGAAATGCAGGATCACGTTGTCGTTGTCTGGCATCCTAAGCTCAGGTGTAATTAATGTTGCTGCTGATTACAAAAAAGTAGCAGAGGGAGCAGAAGGACCAAGTCGCTCCTAAGTATACAGTAACAAATGAGCCCCGTTTTGGCATTGATTTACCCATGTTGTCGCCGTTGTCGCTGGCATTGCTCCACAGCGAAAATGGACGAAGAAAATCACGGAGAAAATAGGGAAAATGTGGGCGGTGCGTGTGCACTTTGGGTCAGCTTATTGTCGCTTAATTGCGGAATTTCCACTGCCACTGAATGCAGAAGTGGTCAAGTGCAAGACCGCACATCAACGGAATTAAACTTGACATTAAGTGAGCTGCCTGGCTTGATTAATTCCGCATAACCTCAACCTAGAACAAACAGACAGCAAGAGACAACTGAAGGGCACTTGTAAACAATGAGTGCCATTCAATGTGATAATAGTTATGGCCTGAAGACAGTCTAGCACCAGCTCTTTAAATTTGAAAGGCTGATAAAACAAACACTGATAGAAATTGAACACATTGTGTCATTTTGGCCAAATCCTATTGCAAACTTTGAAAGATAATTAAGCTAAATGACAGGCAGAGTTAGGTTTTATTGTGTATTTACAGTTCGCAAGCCAATTAGTCTATTAAAACGCATGTTAAGTGCTGCACAGAATAAACATTATACAAATAATTGAATCAGTTTGCTAGGCGTGGAACTCAATTATAAAATTAGTTCCGTTTAATTGTGCACAAATCAGTTGCCACTCTAATACTGAAAAACTGATACAAACGCCGGCCCTAATTGGGAAAATAGGAATAAACCGATGCCCACATAATCGGGTGCTTATAAATGATCAACCAAAGGGGTTTGCCCTAATGAAGCATGTAATCATAGCGTGGCATCAATTTGGGCCAGCGATGTGTTAACCAGCTGCCTCCACCTGCGTTGTCTTCCCCACTTATGGGCTAAGTGAACTTTCGTGATGGATGACGCTAATTCCGGAGGCAGGTGGCAGCATCATCAGGTGAACGGGATGCTAATCAAAATCAACAACACCCAAATGAGCAACGCACGCCGCACAACACTAAAGTCCAACGTACGGGCCTTAAACTCTTCTGTAGAAGTTTTCAATTTGCCAGACAAGTTTAGATTGTATTTTGTTGGTTTTCCTGTCAAGCGTAAATTGAATCAGAGCGGAAGCTTTGCCAGGATACACAGGAAGCGGAGGAAAAGGCTTAGGTAGATTGAGGCTTTTGACATGGACTTGATTTTCAGTAGAAATTCTGTGCCAGTTTTTCGACAGCAAAATTGTCTAATGCTTACGAAAATTTAAGATGGAAATGCTTTTATTATTTAATCTAAAATCAATTGCCGGTAGATGATGTTTAGGTAATATGTTCATTTGCTTAAGTCATGCTTAAATTGTTTTTAAGTTTGACTTGTTGATACAATGAGAGCTTGTAATTTAACTGCCGGATTGTTGTATAAAATAAACTTCCTCTGATAGGATTTGTTTTTTCTTTCTCAAATAGTTTCTGTAACATCTTTACTGCGTATTTTTGCCATTCCGGAATATCTCTTGTCCGGAAGTTGACATAGTTTTGACCTTGAGCACGGCTCAACTCGCTGCGCCGTACCCGCGCGATAACAACAAAAGCGGATCGCATAAATTACAGCGCTCCTCCATTAGCATGTAAATGCAGCCGGCAGCGCCACCACCGCACCACCGCACCACCAGCCACGCCCCAACCGCTCAGTTTGCCCCACGCAAAAAGTGGATGCGACAGTGACAACAACGCTCATATTTAACTCTGCACATTGCATATTTCATTTAATTTATTGCCGCACATATTTTGATGGCAATGCATGTGGACGGGGCACGTGTTTCGGGTTGCGACTGGAACCGAACTTAGATTGTGCCGGATCGGAATTGGAAGTGTGTCAGTGGACGCAGTTAAACAGTTGGGCATGGTCATGGCGTTCCATGTCCGGCGCGTGTTGTTGTCGCTCTTGATATACATTTCATGCGGGGAACCAAACGCTCGACAAACAGCGGTTAAGTACAGGGGAAAAATAAAATACACTCAAAAAAAGAATTGTATTTTCTAAGCTAAGTTAAAAGAAAACGTAGGTGATTAAAGCTTTTAACTGCAATGTTGTTCGATATATATGTTTGGGTTTCTATGTGTTTTGGAAACATATCACTTGTAATACTTGTATGTAAATTATGTAATACTTTATTTTCAGCCTTAGCAGTACTTCATTTTTTTGTGTGTGTCTTGCTGTTATCGACAGTACAATTTAAACGACAACTGAACAATGTTTTGCCACTGTTCGGCCTCAGAGTTTAACGTTTTTTTTGTAGGGTTTCGTTCGCTGGCCATATATTTCAAAGAAACGACAGCCGTGGGAGCAATGCAAATTGCCATTGCAAAAGCTCGCCAATTGGTCACTTGATACACATTTCAACTGCCGGGCATACTCGTTCGTTGGCCACCACAATTGCATTTTCTTTCTGGCTTTTTATATCATACTTTGCCGGCAGTGTTTGTCCATTGCTTTAGCTAATTAATGCGAGTGAAGTGCAAATTAAAATGCTGTTTAGCCAGTGCCCCTTGCAGCTGTCTTCGCGAAGTCATCGTCATCAGAATCCTCCACGCGACTTTGGCCAAGCCTACGCTGCCTTCTTGGCCGCCTCAGTCAAAGCCAAAGTCAGTTGGCCAACTCGGTGTTTGCTGTTTGGTCGGTTGAGAGTCTTCTGGCTGGCCAGCACTTTGCATAATGCGAAATGAAGTCTCGGCGGTGGCTTTGGCTTGCAGTTGTTTTTCGTGTCGCCGGCGAATGTGGGTTAAATGCTTTTTGCGGCTTGTGACCGCAGCACAGAGAGCCGGCAGTCAACTGAGTTAAGATTTCTTCCTGCTTTTGTTTGTTTAATGGAAATTTTCATTTTGCCGCAAAAGTTTTTCATTTAATTTAATTGAAACACTCAACAAATTGCGAATGCAAACGTTGAAAAACACTACGGAAAATTAAGAAAATAATGGTTCAGAGTAATAAACTAAAAATAAAGTCAATTATTTTGCAATTAAGAGCAGTTGACTCTTTGCGGTGCCACAAAATGCAATTGAGAGTGCAGAGTGGCGCCTGTGTGGGTGGTTGGGGTCAATTGGCGTGGCGAACTAATAAGCTTTTGAGAACAATGATTGGTCAGTCGTAAAAAGACTGGAGTACTCAAGTGCTGTCATTAATCTCGGCTATTTGCGATGAATAGCCGACGGACCTTATCTAGGCGGAGTACAAAAAGGAACCACAGAGATATCAGAGCACAGCCAGTATATATAAAAATAGATGTAAACGCTTGCGGCTTGTTGCTTTTCCATATAGCGTTAAATAAACAAAGGAAATGCATTACAAATACGCCCTGTAGTGCGTCATATTTTTGGAAGCGTTGCCGGCTATCGTTGATTTAAATCTGTTTATTTGTCTTTTCAATTCGACCACAAAAGCAGGCTGTTTTTTTCGCAGGTCAGTGGGCGATAGCGGGCTAACTGCAATTGGAATTGTTAAAGCCGCAAACGAGTTTGTTGCTCTCTTTGGCTGGTGAATAATGAAAAGCCTGCGGTGAGACACGCTTGTAAATAAACTTGTTTGGTGCTAAGAACTGCTAATAACTACAATCGAATTTCCGCCTACCGTCGACCAGTTAGTTGACTTAACTATGTCAACCCGATAAGATTTGCATTTGCATCACAAAGAGCCAGCCAGAGGAGACTGTCTCGTCTGTCAGTCAATTATTTATGCTGACACTTTGTGCGGTTGGGAGCTGCATGGGTAATTGGCGAGCCCGAACATGGTTTGCGGCACACGTGGCGTATGCGTAATGCCCCTTGTTGCGCACTGCATGTTAATGCTTTGGCAAACAGCATTAACGCCAAATCAGCGCCGAGAATCGAACAGACATGACCATAGACACCGCAAATACCCCGAAACCCTGCTTAATTAAATGGTTTCGATTGGCGCTGCAGCAATTCGCTGATTTGGAGGTCCAATGCCAAAAGCGCTGCATTTAATTGCAGCAGTCTGTGGCAAGGCGAGTGGTTAGCGCCAAACTGCAGTGGTAATATTCTCATAATTAAATTTCTAGTTAAGTGTAGATTGTGGCGGAAGCGCAGGGTCTGAATAATGACGAAATCAGTCGGGGTAGATAAGCGCAAATAGAAGTGGAGTAAGCGATGAAGAATGCTTCACGTTGAGTCAACAAAAGGAGGAGTGATAAATACTATTATGACGGGAACAATGAAAAGTTTGCGTACAAAGATTCCTTCCTGATTGGCCATTGTTCTTGCCAATTGCTAAGTTCGTTTGTCGACAAACTTATTCAAAGCTTTTTCGGCTTATCCGTTTCCGTTTTAGCCAAGAAAAACAGAGAAGCCACTTGCCACCGAGCCGTTGCCACAAACAATTAGCCCAAGTGTTGGCGTCGCAGTCATTGGCATTTTCCAACTTTGTGGGTTCCGCTTTTAAGCCCCTCGGACGACAGCTGTGCATATGGGTAATGCCCGTAAAACCTTGGTAAACAACAAACTGGCGCCGTTTGGGCGTGGGGGCGTGGCCAGACAACGGTTGCCCGGGGAAATACGCACAGAGCAATTCATTCATGGAACTTTTGGCCAGATTGTGGCGCTCTCGTTGCTCACGCTTCATTTGGCTTTTATTTTTTAGCACGCTTCATTTGCTGGCTTCTGTCTCCGCCGCTTTTGGCGTTTTGGGGCAGGCGGCGCTCATTAACAGTTGGTCCCAAATCGCATACATTAACGTTGATATATTTATTGCCATAATTGAGCGCTGCCTGGCCATAGTTATATATAGATTAAAGGCATTTAACTATAAGCTTCGATTGCCTCACTTCTGTTTGGGGGAAACAGAAATACAAATAAAAAAGGCCAGCGCGAAAAGTAATGAGTAAACAATTTGAGTACTGTGTTTGCTTTGGAATTAGCGTAGTGCAAAATGTGCTTCGGGCTTGTGAGATATTTGCGAGGGGCTGCCATTCGGTTTTTCTTTGGCACAGATTGCACAATTTAAAGTTGTAGCTGGCCCTCGAATATCCTCCTAAAGTACAGCCAGATTTTAATAGTGATTGCTGGAACCCTGCGGTCAGGACATGGCTGCTAGGTAATGGACACAAATTTCCCAAGCATGGAGAGAACAACTTCATTGAGGCAATAAAACAAAGCAATTAAAATGGCTGCCCGGAACTGGCAGACGTATATGGGTCAGGCTGGCAAAAGTTTGGCCACTTGTCGGCCGGCTGGAGCAGTGAAAGGCCATTACAATGCCAATCGGCAACTGAAGTGGCAGCTCGGCTAATGCAACCGGGGATGGGAAGTGTTCCACCAGCACTCTAAACTTTTAGCCATGGATACAATGGAGGTTGCACAAACACTGCGCAGGGTTGACAGACCCGCTTTTCCCCCTTCCTGCCGAATAACTCTCACTTCAAATTACATTTATAATATGCAATAACGAGGCGGGGCATTTTAGTAGAATGAGTCAGCGACGCTGTTTACGTAAGGATTTCTCCGGTTTATTGTCAGCAGTTTCCCTTTCCTTGTTTGTTGTATTCAGCCAGCGACTGGAGCCGTAAATTAAACAACGTTTCTGTCACTTGACTTGGGTATTCATTCATTAATCAGGCCTCCCCCGTCCATAGAAACAGAAATTGTCGCTACACAATAAAGCTAAATGGAAATCCAAGAGATAGCAAGTTGGACACATCAGATGCGTAGTCAAGAGTTGGCGCAATGGGGGCAAGTATAGGAAAAAATCCTCCAGCTACGACACCGAGTGGTTCGGTGGTGCAGGGGCATGGCAGACCACCCACTCACAGATGGCAACACTTTCCATTGCGTAAATTGCCTGGGCGCCCATTCAGACGTGCCATTTGAGCTCTGCCAGCGATGATAAATGTTTGCTGCATGTTGCACAAGTCTTTGCAATCGGCTATCGATGATGGACTCCAAGATACGGGGAGGGGAAGCAAGGTAGAATGTAACCCATTAATAGCGGACACCCTTTAAAACAGAAAACCATTCGATTCTTAAGTTTACCATGTCTGCACCATACAAATCTGTACATGTTTTTCATTTGGTTTTATTGCTTTCTTCATGTAGTAAGTAAAAAATGTATAAAATATTTATTTCGTTGACATATTCGCCTTTTAAATATAAACTAAGCAATTCTGCAGCATTTTTACTACACCAACTATTAACTACGAAACTGGAAAAGACAGTTATAAAATTACTTTTTACTATTAATATTAAATATAACATTTACTTTTCTGAATGGAACTATAGCTAGTCGAAAGTATTTCGATTTCCGCAGGTGAAAGGTTAAATTGCTGATCATAATAAATGAGGTTTGTAAAAGTTGTACATATAGACAAAACACAAAAAATATTAATCACCATTCATTAGTCGGTTAAAGTGCCCTAATGGCTTTTCTCTATCCCAAGTCCTGGGGAAAACGAATTAAGCAAATTGCTGAATTTATGAATATTTAGCTAAAGCTCTAAATAGACCCGCATTACGAGTATTTTCGCTTTCACCTCACGCCTTTTGAGGTAGACACGAAATCCCTGACCTTTGCGGTTGCCTGCCATCTCCTCCCCGAGTTTCCCCCCGAGTTAATTACAGCCCGCGATCTCCGGATTTTCCCGGGGCAACTACACACCTTACCGTTTCCACTGCCACACAAAGGGCCCCATGGAATTTCCTTTCTGGCAGCGGCAGCTTCGTTAGCAGGTGGCTGTCAAATTTGGGTCAGGCACTAAGTGCAAGTGAGTGTTATGTAAATTATGGTGCGCTGCTTAAAAGGACCTGCAAGGCCTGCCCACACCATTTACTCGTCCCAGTTTAATTTTTAGGAGTATTTCGCTGCCGTATTTGTTTGCATTCATCTTTTGAGCAAATGGAAAACTAACTGAAAACCCAGCACAGTCCGTTAGTTAAACTAAGCGGCTCTTGGCGGGCCCACTCTTTTCCTATTTCCTTTTCCCCCTTTTTATACCCTTGCAAAAGGGTATTACAATTTCAGAGAAAAATTTGCAACACAATGAGGGGCACAACCCTACAAAGTACATCTTAAGATTCGATTCCTTACAAATCTGCATTCAGATTTGCCATTAAAACGTTGTTCAGGGGCAAGGGTGTATAAACTTCGGTTTGCCGAAGAGCTAGGTTCTTTTCTTGTTAATTTAGCCATTGGTACTGGCTGTTGGCACTGACAAAGATGCAATGTGTGAATATGGTGAGTGGTTTGTTGCTTTGGGGATCCCAGAACAAACGATGGGGCTGCCACCACAGCAGCAGCACCATGGAAGTCTTAGAAGAAGAAATATTATTCTAGTTGCTGGGCAACCGCAGATTATATCATAACACAGCTGAAGCGCTCGTCATCGCTGACGCCTTGCCCCATGCCACCAATCCCCCAGTCACAGATCCCCACTTTATGCAGCGGATCGGCCATTGACCATGGCGAAGAGCTGCGCCAAAGCGGAATGTAAATAAAGCACAATAACAAGACGTGCTGCGTAAAAGTGCCCATACCCAAGTACACACAGTTCCCGTCAAGGCATTAGCACTAAGCCCCTTAAAAAAATTGGGATTAAAAGGAACTTGATCATAACGGATCATTTCTTTGCACTCTACAGATAGTTTATATTTTAAGTTTTACGGATCGTAAATTTGGAATGTAAATATTAATTATGTAGTTTATATGAAAATCAACAATGAGTTGGTCGAATTGAAATTATTTATTCAAAATATCACCATGATTTCAAAATATTCAGAAGGCCCAAAGAATGCCTTTTCTTAGTTTCGAACGTTTTTGTTTTTAACTAAAGCGCAAACAAGCTTGGTAGCCCAACACTATTTATTACCTTATATAAATCCCTTAAAGACTCCACTTTTTAAGAGTTCCAAAAGAAAAACGTCTTAACTTCACAGCGCTCTTGTTGTGACAGCCATCGTATTTATTTATAGCGCAAGCCCCATCACTTTTGTGCCCCTTTCCCCAAACACCACGCACAGGAAGAAAAGGCACACACAAGTCAACAATCTCATAATCAGTTGAATTACAAAAGGCAAAGCCAGCACATGGGCAAATACAGAGGGGGTGACTCGTCTTAATGGCAATTTCACTTAATGAGTTGGGCCTGTGGGGCAGACAATCGATAGACACATAGGCTGCAAGTTGCAACAATTTAACACGCCAATAAAACGCAATAACCAAATTTATCTGATTCCAGAGCAAGGGCCAAAAGGGCAAATTAGTCTTGCAAGTCCATATTTATGGGCGTGGTTCGGAGTGTGACGCAACATGGGCGTCGTCGTCGTCGTCGTCGCCATAATCATGATCGTCATGAACAAAAGGCAGGAAACCGCCTGCCCGGCTTACAATTGCTGACCCATTTCAGAGGTGAGCTGAACCGAGCCGACCGAAAATTGTTTGGCCAATGCAATGAATTAATTATTCCCCTCCGTCATGTGCAGTATCTTTCCCTCTTGGGTGCGTCCAGCGTTTGTGCTAAAAATAACAAACTACACACACTTGACGCCGGAAAAAAATACTCCCAACGAGTTGGGCCTTTGAACTATTTGTCATGCGTTTTTTTTCGATTTTTACTGTGCCTGGTTGCAATGGCCACAAAAATAGCCGTGTGCACAAATCTCATTTTTGGGAGTTGCGCCGTGTGCTCCATTTGGTCCATAGAAAAGCACGGAAGTGTTAGTTTACAGCGTTGACGGCTAGATGCCCTTTATTCAATAAAAACTTCGAAACAAATACATTGTTTTAAGCATTAGTAAGCATGTTTTATGGGGATTAGTAGAAGCAATAATTTAATTTGGCTGTCAAATATTTTGAACTGCACCCCAGATTCACCGAAGAGAGATAATTAGGCACTCTTTGGTAATGCCTAATTTTAGCATCTTTTACAACCCGTTTAATTCTCAGACGCTTTTTGATCGTTTGATTTCCTCAATAAATTCTCATTTCGTGTGATTAATCAGTGACCAATCTGCTGCCTGGGAAAACAAACTGCACGCGAGCATCGCCTGAATCATCCTGCCCCCTGGGAAATAAAAAGTGTAAAAGAAGCTGGATGAGAACGTAAATCTCTGGGGTCTCAGCTGGCTGGCCGATCAAATTGAAACGGCTGGGCTGGCTGGTTATGCGGCTTTTCGCTGGGCCTCTGGAAGTGTTCCAAAAAAACGTTTGTCGGAGAGGAAAATTTAATGCGGTCACTGGCTTTTTGACATGCCGCAAACTATTTTCGAATGTGTTCGAGACGGAGTCGTCGCATTCGTTTCTTTTATGCGAGTATTATTCATTTCGCTTTGGTCAGCGCATTGGGAGTTTGTTTTTGTTATTTTTAGCGCCGGCTAGAGTGAAGTGTGCCCGGTCCGTGGAGCATCCTTCAGCGTTTCTTATGTAAATTTTCTGTCGATTTTCTGTTTTTTTGTTTGCCGTAAGAGATGACGAAAATGATTATGATGGCGATGATGATGTTCGTGGCTTGTAGGAGTGCGGCTGCTTGGGGGCCCTGTTGGAAACTAATAAAACGTCAAAGCAATTCTGACAACATCCAACTTGGAGATCTCGAGAAGGCACAGAAACACACAAAACCTACACAGCATCTTCGGTTTGAGTTGGAACAGCCTGCTCCTCTCCCCCGACTAAAAGTTAGTCTGTAAGTTTTTCATCTTCTGCGGGGTTTTTCTTTGGCAATGCTTTCATTTTGCCATATTTCTTTTGGCCCTTGTTTTTGTTACGGGGCAATGTCTAGAGGGAAATTGGAGAGTTGAGCCGGGCTTAAAGCTATCTAACTGGCATATCAGCCATAAAACCGAGCATTAAAGCCGTGTGAAAATTGCGACTCGAATGTTGAACTCTGTGAAACAGAAAAGGAGAGCTATAGGGTCGAGAAGGTGTTCTTGGGGTGATAAGCGTTATGTGTTTATAGAGTTGTCAAGTGCCTATAAAATCGCTGTCTTGTTTGACCCGACGACGACTACCTGCCGGACGGCATTGGACACGCCTATTTTCGGGTAACATGGGTTAAGTGCGGCGTCATTAGCACACACCCGCAGTGGGCCAACAACTGAGGATGGAGCGGGTTTTGAGGGAACCGCAGCGTGTTGCCGACACATAAACAATACACTCTGCTACAAGGTTGCGCGACAGTCAAGCATGAGCTGTTTTATGGCAGGTCCTAAACGGCGCTTCACACTCCTCAGTCATTCGACTGCGAATGACTCAGACCGAATTGTCCCTGCACTGGAAAAACAGTTTTTTAGTTCCTTAGAGGATATTTCTCCTAAAGGATTTACAAAATACTACATTTCCCCAATTCCAGAAATATAGGAAATATTTTTTAATACAATAAAAAAAGCCATGGACAAATTCAGCAGTTAAAACATTAATAAAACAAGAAAGGAAAGCTAACTTCGGGCGGAGCCGAAGTTGATATACCCTTGCAGAATATTCTGTAAATAATATTCTCCAAAATTATTCATATGATGCATTCTTAATACTAATAAAAATCCCAACTTCCTAACTTTAAAAACACCAAAGTTATGGCAATTTCAATCGTTCAGTTATATGGCAGCTATAGGATATAGTCGGCCGATCCCTATAAAATTTGGTAGGTCGGATTGATTGGCCAAATATAAAACTCATAGAAAATCCCAACTTCCTAACTTTATAAACACCAAAGTTATGGTATTTCCTATCGTTATATGGGAGCTATAGGATATAGTCGGCCGATCCTTATGAAATTTGGTAGGTCGAATTGATTGGCCAAATAAAAAAGCCTTAGAAAATGGCTTTATGGCATTTCCTATCGTTCAGTTATATGGCAGCTATAGGATATAGTCGGCCGATCCCGGCCGTTCCGACTTATATATTGCGTGCAAAGGAAAGAAGGGTGTGTGCAAAGTTTCAATTCGATATCTTTAAAACTGAGAGACTAGTTCGCGTAGAAACAGACAGACGGACAGACAGACGGACAGACGGACATGGCTATATCAACTCAGGAGGTGATCCTGATCAAGAATATATATACTTTATAGGGTCGGAGATGTCTCCTTCACTGCGTTGCACACTTTTGACCAAAATTATAATACCCTCTGCAAGGGTATAATGAATATAAGAAAATCATGAAGGAACTAGGTTTGGTCAATACAATGTTCCGAAAAGAAAAATTATTTAAATCAAGCCAATTCTCTCATTTCTGCCATTGAGGAATGGGGTATCAAATATTTAGGCTATCCATACAGGCAATACATTTTTCTTAGTGTATCACTTGCGTCTGTCATGGTGTGCGTGAATACCGAACATTAACTGCCAAGGACCTTTCATTTGCCTGTCATTCCCGTGAATGGAAAAAACTCTCCTAATAAAATTATAAATGTATTTGATGTGCCAGCCAGCCGCCCACAAGAATCATTCCCAAAATAACTTCTCTTTTTTGCGGCCACTCGCAAATGTGTCTCAATTCAATTAATTTGTGCTCGGGGCGGCGGAGTTGGTTTGGGAAAGTGTCGGGCTCTAAAGTGGCCCCAGCCAGTAGGCAATTTGGCCGCAGGACCTGCTGCGTTGTTAAATTTTGATACTGCGGTTTATGTGCTTGCTATATCTCGGGGTTTGGGTGAATTAAATTTTAATTGCTTGTGGTCCGCCCAAATTGGCAGTCAGCGCTGCTGCTCTGCGATGCTTGGTCTGCTGGGCTTACTAGGCATCCAGAATTTATCAGACCATTCATTACTTTTGTGCGATTCCGACAATAACACGAAAATTCAGCCGAAAACTTTGCCAAAAGCTTGACAAAAGTGCAACGAACCGTGCTAGCAGCAAGCCGAAAGGAAAAAATGTGCTGGAAAATGGGAGCGCGCAGCAAATTATGAAAAATACCCGCTGAAAATACGAGAATTTTCCCGGCGACCGCAAATGCAAATTCATGAAAAGACCAAGGCAGAGCCGGCTGCTCTTGAGCTTGAAAACGTCAGACGGGAGCGAGTTGGACATGGAAATGGAAATGGGAAATAGAAATGGCAATGGAGCCGAGTCGGAAACTCTGGAGTGGCGGTGTCAGACTGACGGTTCAGCTGAGTAGTGTGTCTGGGCCGGGTCTGACAATTACGTCAATGGCGTAAATGTCGAAAAATGTAACAAACAAAAAACCCGTTAAGCGCAGAATGCCATCGCAATTTATAGCAGACTCATCGTCGGGATCTTTGTCATGGCATTTGATACACTCCGCAACCAATGGGTTATTCAGCTGGAACATTGTTGAGTTTATGTTATAGTTAGTGCTCTCGGCAGCACTAAAACGTTCTAAAAATTTTTGTATTTTTGGTACATGCATCTTTAGATTGCAACATTAAGCTCCTCATATTGTTACTTTAAGATACATTTTGTATAAGTTTGTATATCCTCACTATGATCGCAGATAATGATATAAAGCTTCTCATATTGTTACTTTAAGATACATTTTGAGTAAGTTTGTATAACCTCACTATCATTGCAGAAAAGGGTATAGGGTTTCCAGCCATCACTAACGTGTTGCCCGTTTTTTCTGGTTTTTCCTTCTGATTCATTGCAGATTCTAGTGAAACTTTAGTGCAATTGTTTTTGCCGTTTTGTTTGTTGCTTGTTGATAATGGCAACCAGAGAGCTGGGCAGACGATGCGTCTGCTGACTGTTGCCTTTTGGCGCTTTGCCTCCGCTCTCTGATTAACTCATTCATACATTCTGGCTTTTCCAGTGAAAAAAAGCAAATAGTGAGGGAGAAGTGCTGGGGGATGCGAGTGGGTGTGGCATTGTTGAAGAGTCTCCCTTTTTGCTCCCAACCCCTTGATTATGATTATTTTCATTTCAAAAGTTGGCGGCGCAGAAAAAACCCCAACCCAAGCAGAATTCGGTGTGTAGTTAGGTGAAATATTTAAAGTACGCCACGGTTGGTGTACTATTGCCAGCACACACACACCCACAAAGTTGCACCAACACACTCATGTGTCTTTGGTAGCCTTTATACAGTTGTCCTTCCATAACATGAATCATCAAAGGATTAAATGGTAAACAGAATAACTTCTATCTAGGTTTGAAATAGTAATATTTAAATGTAAAATGGTTTCCGAATTGTACAGTTTTAAGCGAATAAAACGATTTTCATTAGGTTTATTTTATTATGTTTAAATAAAAAGGGATATTTTTATAAAATGGTTTATTTTGGTCGATATCGATCTGATCTTTATAAATTTTGTTAAAAAACTAAGTTTGTGTGTTAAGGTCAGAAATATCCATCTTTTAATCCTGTTGTCCGCATGCTAAGCTAAAAATAGGTTTTAAGCTCGGCCAACGCTTTGGAATTTTGAAGCATGAAACCTACTTTTATCCTACCATGAGGACAAAAAACCAGTATTTTCCTTGGTGAGTATCAGATTCAAATTTGGCATATGATCTGTGCCACGGGAAGTTCCACTGTAGTTGACGCGTGGTTTTTGTTGTTTCTTACTTGGCTCGTTTAACTTTGAGCAGCTCTGAATTGCAGCAGCCGGCATGCCGGTTTTTCATTTCTTTTTTCCCCCGCTGCAACTTTAATTGGACATGGGTTGTTGCTGTTGGCGTTGGCAAACGTGTTTTTTTTATATTTTGGGTAAATTTGGCATTCGTTTCGTTTCCTACGCGATTTGCAGCGAGGTCAAAACTGATCATCGTTTTGCTAAGTGTATTTTTGAATATGATTTCGATTTACTCACCTCCTGGCTTGCGACCTATGACCTTAGGGAGCTGGGGTTGATGGTGGAGAGGACATCCCCTTGGGCTCGACAGTCAGCAGCTCTCTCTGCTTTTTGTTATTGCAAAATCGAAGAAAATTATACGATAATTTGTTGTGGACACACAAACACACACGAACGCACTATTCGAAACACAGATACACCAAACACTCCCTTTCTCCTTCTCTCTCTCTCACTTTGTGTATTTTGTTTGTTCTGACTTTGCTTTTCTTCTGCGTTTGCTTTTGCCCTTGCTTTACTTTGCTTTTACTTGGCAATGCAAGCAGCGCGACGTTGCAACATCGTTCACATTTCACATTTCCCTGCGCTGAATGCACTTTTTGTCTCGCTTTTGTTGGATTTCCTCTTGTGTTTTGTGTTTTGACTGCGGCAGATGCGGCTCCGCCTTCTGCTTCTTCTTCTTATCCTGCTGCCGCTGCTTCTCTCCTTCCTTTTAATCCTCGCGTTTGCTTCACACAGCTATCCTGCGTCGACCAGGATATCATGCGTTTCCTTTTTACGCGGTTTTCCGAACGGCACGTTGCGTATTCGCACAGTTAACTCGGATTTTCACTACAACCGCGTCGGACACTCGTCGCGACTAATTTTTCCTTAATTTTTCCGACCGTCCATTTCAGCAGTTTTCCAATCGAAACGCTCGGACTGTTTGCTCAGTGTGACCGTGGGAAAGTCTGGGAAAGACACCGTCCAGTTTCACAAACGTACAATTTCAACCATAGCGAAAATACCAGAACTTTATCCGAGTTTCCAACCAAGACGCACAGTGGTAGCAGAGCTCAAAAGTGAAAATTAATCGATAAAGTTTTATTCAGTCGTATGTCGTATTTTTTGTTAGGTTGAGACTTACTCTTAAGGAACTGAAGAAAATAAAGAGTAAAATCCACATTAAAAATTAGTTACATATCAAAGATTTTGATAGCAAGTCTACAAGATAATAATTAAGGAATATTTTGGGAAACAAAACATAAAGAAAGTTTTTATTTTTAAGAAAATAAATTTTAAAAATAAATCGATTAATCTGTTTATTTTTATAGATTATCAACACAAAAAAAACACCTTAACATTATTTGAGCACCAAAACAAACTTTGGCGCAGAGGGAAGCTTTTTAGGTGGATAACCCCGGTAAGCGAGAAGTGTGGCAATGCTGGTTTTAAATTTGAAAAACTAATTTTTTTTGAAGTTTATCTATACATAACTTAATAAGAATAATTTGATTGTTTGAAAACTAAGTATCTAGTAATTGTTATTATTATTATTATTATTAAGTTTAAGAACATATATATTTAAAGCTACTATTTAGCGTTTTAATCGGTTAAGCGGAACACTCATACGAATGTGAAAATTTGAGCTACTTTGAATGTTGAATTTCACTAGAGCGGAACCATTAATATCTAATGGGTT
Organism: Drosophila fuyamai; assembly: GCA_018153365.1. Classification (NCBI taxonomy): domain Eukaryota; kingdom Metazoa; phylum Arthropoda; class Insecta; order Diptera; family Drosophilidae; genus Drosophila; species Drosophila fuyamai. Next base: position 1,045,440 of record JAECXW010000393.1, on the reverse strand, counting down.
TTCGGTGATTTAAAAATCGTACTTGTAACAGTAATGGAAAATTATATGGCAATTCAGTAATTAGTACATCATACACTTCAAAGTGATGAGGTTTGTATTTCTCGTCTGGACTTTCATTGTCCTTGTATCTGGAGATATAGTAACTCGTCACACGAACATCAAGTGTGAAATTAATGATGAATCCTTTGCGGAAGTAAAAGTGTGTCGGCTAAAAGTTCTGGGCCGTGGTAAAATCGGAGCTAACGTACACTTGAAAATTCTAAGACTGCCAATAAAGACGATAAAAATTGATTATAGCGTATGGAAAAAACTGTCCGGCTACCATCCATTCCTATTTAATATCACTGTTGACCTCTGTCACTACATGAAGCACCCAAATCCCTCAAATGTGTTCTTTTACTTTTACAGGGCTCTAACGCCCTTCATAAATGTGAATCACACTTGTCCGATCAACGTGAGTATGGTTCTGAATTCCCTGAATAAATGTCTAATAATACGGTTACTACAAACAGCACGACGTCATCCTGAAGGACTTCGTTCTAGACAATAAGATGTTCTCGATATTTACCGGGCTTAAAGGAAGCTTCATGTTTGTGATTAAATTAATAGCTGAGGGTGCTTTGAGAGCAACTATTAAATCTTATTTGGACATTAACGTCGACGATCCACTCTAATTAAGAAATTAGACCGTTGAAATGGTATTTGTAAAATATATTTAAACATACCTAAAAAATAATTTTAATGGAGGTAATCTATGATTTAATTTAGCAATGACTCGATCCCCATTCGAATTGAAATAGGTGGTAGTATTGGAAACTGGTAGTAAGTGTATGTATAAAGGCTGGCAGCACTGGCAGTCGGGAGGGTATGATAAGGATAGCGGAAACGGATGTGGGGGACTTACCGCCGGGGGCGAGGTCGGAAAACTGAGAAATTGGGGAAAAAACGGAAAAATTCAGTTGGCACAAGGGTAATACGCGCGACTGGAAACTGCTGTATTTGATCACTTTCCATGGAAAACTGATCGGTGCCACCTGCCCCCACCCCCGGCTCCACTCGACAGCACTCTTTTCTCGCGGTAAATGCAGCGGAACGGAGAATTTCGCGACACACAGATTTCAGGTCCAGGCAGTGTGACCACCCTTGGGTTTAACGCAAATATAGGCACGCAAATTTATTTACGAGACTTGCTGATTCTTCTCCAAATCAGTAAAATATTTTGAACCCGTTTTAAAAGTTTTTCCTTGTTTTTGACCTTGAAGTAAAATTACGTATATAGAAGGCAAGCTTCAAAATAATTAATTAATTTAATTGTTAATCTAAACACTGTGCCGTTCATTCTAAAAACAAAATTGTTGTTTTTAAGTCAACTTTTGAGGATTTGTTTCACTATTTCGTGGTGCACCAGTCAAGAAGAAATGTGTATAATTTTAAAATATACCTTCAGCTCTTCGAAAGCCAAATCACCTATTTGTCGTTTTAATCGGTAAATCGGAACACGCTTGCGAATGAAAAATCAAGGGCTTGCTTAAATATGGACTTTCACTGATGCGGAAACATAAAAAGTTATAATAGCTTTTTGATGGAGAGTTCATTGGATTAAAAAATTATAATTATCAACTACTTATTAAAAGTATTATGGAAATTTAGTTATTAGTATATTATACACTTCAAAGACATGAAGTTCGCATTTATCGTTGGAGTGATGTGGGCATTAAGTGGTTTGGCAAGAGGAGATTTAGTTACTCGTCACACAAATATCAAGTGTGAAATTCATGACAAATCCTTTGCCAAAGTAGATGCGTGTCGGCTGAATGTCCTGGGTCGCGGCATTATCGGAGCCAACTTACAATTGAAAATTCTAAAGCTGCCAATAAAGACAGCAAATATCAATCTCAGCATATGGAAAAAACTGTCGGGTTACCAACCATTTCTATTTAATATCACTGTTGACCTTTGTCGCTACATGAAGCACCCGAATCCCTCAAATGTGTTCTTTTACTTTTACAGGGCTCTAACGCCCTTCATAAATGTGAATCACACTTGTCCGATCAACGTGAGTATGGTTCTGAATTCCCTGAATAAATGTCTAATAATACGGTTACTACAAACAGCACGACGTCATCCTGAAGGACTTCGTTCTAGACAATAAGATGTTCTCGATATTTACCGGGCTTAAAGGAAGCTTCATGTTTGTGATTAAATTAATAGCTGAGGGTGCTTTGAGAGCAACTATTAAATCATATTTGGACATTAACGTCGACGATCCACTCTAATTAAGAGATTAGACCGTTAAAATGGTATTTGTAAAATATATTTAAACATACCTAAAAAATAATTTTAATGGAGGTAATCTATGATTTAATTTAGCAATGACTCGATCCCCATTCGAATTGAAATTGGTGGTAGTATCGGAAACTGGTAGTAAGTGTATGTAAAAATAAAGGCTGGCAGCACTGGCAGTCGGGAGGGTATGATAAGGATAGCGGAAACGGATGTGGGGGGACTCACGCCGACTCACGGCGAGGTCGGAAAACTGAGAAATTGGGAAAAAAACGGAAAAATTCAGTTTGCACAAGGGTAACACGTGCGAGGAGAAACTGCTGTATTTAATCACTTTCCATGGAAAACTGATTGGTGCAACCTGCCCCACACCACCGGCTCCACTCGACAGCACTCTTTTCTCGCGGAAAATGCAGCGGAACGGAGAATTTCGCGACACACAGATTTCAGGTCCAGGCAGTGTGACCACCCTTGGGTTTAACGCAAATATAGGCACGCAAATTTATTTACGAGACTTGCTGATTCTTCTCCAAAGCAGTAAAATATTTTGAACCCGTTTTAAAAGTTTTTCCTTGTTTTTGACCTTGAAGTAAAATTACGTATATAGAAGGCAAGCTTCAAAATAATTAATTAATTTAATTGTTAATCTAAACACTGTGCCGCTTGTTCATTCTAAAAACAAAATTGTTGTTTTTAAGTCAACTTTTGAGGATTTGTTTCACTATTTCGTGGTGCACCAGTCAAGAAGAAATGTGTATAATTTTAAAATATACCTTCAGCTCTTCGAAAGCCAAATCACCTATTTGTCGTTTTAATCGGTAAATCGGAACACGCTTGCGAATGAAAAAACAAGGGCTTGCTTAAATATGGACTTTCACTGATGCGGAAACATAAAAAGTTATAATAGCTTTTTGATGGGGAGTTCATTGGATTAAAAAATTATAATTATCAACTACTTATTAAAAGTATTATGGAAATTTAGTTATTAGTATATTATACACTTCAAAGACATGAAGTTCGCATTTATCGTTGGAGTGATGTGGGCATTAAGTGGTTTGGCAAGAGGAGATTTAGTTACTCGTCACACAAATATCAAGTGTGAAATTCATGACAAATCCTTTGCCAAAGTAGATGCGTGTCGGCTGAATGTCCTGGGTCGCGGCATTATCGGAGCCAATTTACAATTGAAAATTCTAAAGCTGCCAATAAAGACAGCAAAGATCAATCTCAGCATATGGAAAAAACTGTCGGGTTACCAACCATTTCTATTTAATATCACTGTTGACCTTTGTCGCTACATGAAGCACCCGAATCCCTCAAATGTGTTCTTTTACTTTTATAGGGCTGTGACGCCATTCATAAATGTGAATCACACTTGTCCGATCAACGTGAGTTTGGTTTTGAAGTCAATAAATATCTAATAATACGGTTTCTCCAAGCAGCACGACATCATCCTGAAGGACTTCGTTCTAGACGATAAGATGTTCACCCTAGTTCCTTTTCCCAAGGGAAGCTATATGTTTCTTATTAAAATTGAAGCTAATGATGTTTGGATGGCAAGCATTTATTCTTATCTGGATGTTAACGTTGACAAACCATAATATTAAAAAGAATCAGACCCTGAAAAGGGTTAACAACAACTGTTTATCAACGTAAAACACAGAAAAAAGTAATAAAAGTAAAAGAATATTTTCATTGAAACGATTGGCGAATTTCCCAAAGTGTTACTTTTTTACCTCTCGGAACTTAATATCATTGTTATTTATTTACCTATTATAAATAATAGAATAGTTTATAAGGCTAAAGCTAACTAAATCAAATTCTACACGTTTTTATTTGTTAAGTTTAATGGCTCACATGGCTTTAAAGTAATTTGGGAAAGGCAGGTTCTTTATCTAAGATACCATACATTGAAAAAAGACGTAAATGTTCGTGAAAGTGTTTTACCAACAATTACCAGGAGCCATCAGATGTAATTTTATGTTTTACATGTGTATTTATCTACGAACAACTTTAAGAAAGTTAAAAAGCTACTTTAGTAATTGATTCTGGAAAAAAAATAAGTTGATAACGGCAGAACTTTTGGCTATTGGTTAATATAAATAAATGACTAAAGTTAGTGCAGTTTTTAGTCAGTCTGTTAACGAACTCCGAAGGCTGAGAAGCCATGTTCAAACTATTCTATTTGACTCTGGCTCTGTTTTTGCTCATAGTCGTACTAAGACTATAGACTTGGTGGTGTATCCCTAATTCTAACGTGTTTCGGATATATTTATAATGAGAGTGTCTGGCAACGTAGGTGTGACTGGGGACAACTGTTTAAACAAATTAGTACCTAAAATAGATTGCGTTGTCCCAGTCATAATAAGTGTATTTGTCTACGAACACCTTTAAATGTGTTGAAACGCGACTTTGTTAAATTTTTGGCTCTGTAGGTCTTTGAAAAAGTATGATAAACCAGCCCACTTGAAACGATAAATGTTAAAATACAGTGCGGTGTTTAGCCAGTCTGTTAACGAACTTGGAAGGCTAACCAGCCATGTTTAACATATTCCATCCGATTGTGAAATGGCTTTGCTTTTTCTTCGTAGTCGTAATTGTGATTCTTAATCTGATAAATCAAAGTACCAATACTCGCTACCCGAAGTTCAGAGTTTTGGAACTTAAATCGAAAGTATCAGATGGTTTTACCACTAATTCACCTCCTTCCATTAAAATTCCGAGCACACCTCTGCCTCGTTTCTTTGTGGAGACCGCGAAGTGCAAGATTCCTTATGTGAACCCTTTCGATGCGGATGCCATGGATATTTTCCATCCCGAGCATTTCGAGGTCTGTTCCAACGAATCCGCTTTGGTGACCCCGATCTATGACATTAGCCGGCAGCGATATGTGCTGTTCATCAACAAGACGTTGGCCTCAATTTCTCTCAACTCCAGCGAGGAGGAGTTCAACTGCTATTATCAGGAGATAACGCGCAATGGACTGGACGACAGTTTCGCTGAGTAAGTCTCCATTGCGATCTTTCCTATTGGGCATCATTGTTGCAAATTTGTGCTTTTGTAGAGTGGATCGGAAGTATTTTTCGCAGAACTACGAGGTGCCGCTGCATGTGCAGGGCTTGATTTTGGCCTGTCATCGTCTGGGCAACGATTCGGACATCCTGCAGAGCGATGCATATTCGCTCATCCAATATAAACCACTCCCCGAAGGACTTTCGCAGGAACCGGATAGACGAAAGCCAAGTGTCCTGATGTTCGGCATAGACAGCCTATCGCGGATGAACCTACGTCGAACCATGCCAAAGGTTTATAACTTCTTAACGGGCAGCGGTTGGTACGAACTGCAAGGTTACAATAAGGTGAGTGAAGAGCTTTTAATATCACGGCTTGTATTTAAATCTAAATGGTAGGTGGGCGACAACACCTTTCCCAACCTAATGGCCATCTTGACTGGCTATTATCCGGATTCAGCCCTGGAAAAAGTGTGCAACTGGCACGAGAAAGGGTGCCTGGACCGGACCCCCTTTATATGGAAAGACTTCCGGAATGCCAGTTATTTGACAGCCTATGCCGAGGATGTGACATTCATGAACACGTTCAACTTCCAAAAACCCGGTTTTGTAGAATCTCCCACCGACTTTTACCTCAGGCCCTTCCAGACGGCCTTCGAAAAGGTCCTGAATACCTGGAAATGCAAGGGCTGCTCGATGCAGTACTGTGTCGGGCGGCGGATCACAAGCAGCTACGTTTACGACATGGCCAGGGATTTTGCCAGGCGATACCTGGACGAGCGTCCCATCTGGGGTCTGTTCTGGTCGAATAGCTTCAGCCACGACAGCTTTGAGATGCCCTCCAAAATGGAGGACTATGTGCTGCAGTACCTGCTGGACTTCCAGGCAGATGGAGTGTTCGAAAAGAGTATTATGGTGTTCCTCTCGGATCATGGTTCTCGGTACGGAAAGATCATGACCCTGCCCAGTGCATTCCTGGAGGAGCGTCTGCCCTCGATGTTCATCTACTTGCCACCCTGGTTCCGGGCTCAATATCCGGAGTATGCGAGTGCCTTGCAGGGGAATCGGAACCGCCTCACCTCCAACTACGATCTGCACAACACCCTGAAGCACATCATCGAACTGGGCAACCCTGCCGACAGCCCCAAGATGCCCGGATCGGTCGACTGTCCCAAGTGCCAGTCCCTATTCTATCCCGTCGACGAGTCGAGAACGTGTGAGGAAGCCGGAATACCGGAGCACTACTGTACCTGCGTGCCCTTCAAGAGAATTATGGCGAATTGGGCCAGGCGCATTCCGTCCCGCGTGGTCGGTCGGATGAACGAGTATCTGGCCGGCAGGAATATCAGCGACATCTGCTCGGAGCTCACTCTGAAGTACATTCACAAGATAGAGATGAAAATTGGACTGGAACACGATTTCCACGGTGAACTGCCCGTTATAGATGTGACCACCTATCGTACCAAGTTCAAGGTGAACCAGAACAGCGCCGACTTCGAAGCCACCGTTCAGTTCAATAATATTACGGAGTCTGTGGAGGTCTCGGTGCCCACCATTAGTCGGTTCGATCGTTATAAAGATGTTTCAACCTGTGTCGACGACAAAATCGACAAGATGTATTGCATTTGCAAAAGTGATCTTAAAAAGAAGACTAGCCCCAAATAGTTACTGAGACTGTTTATTAAAATAATAAAATAATATTTAAATTTTTCGTTGGTAATTAAGCTCGTTATACGTTCGCTTGCAAAAATATTACTGATAACAAACATTTTACTCGGGTAAATATTGGTTTTCTTTGAATGTGTATTATTATGACAATAGCTCGTTTAGCAAACACCAGTCAAATGTGGAACGTTTTTTTGAATAAAATCGAAGGGGCTGCAGCAGAACGAGAAACCCACACCTCTGATGTTCAGATCGGGGTCACATGGAACTCTATTGCAGATCGAACTTGGGTTCGGTGGTGTTTTGGTTAGTCCGTCGTTGTATGTTAACACCACCCAGTGTTGCCCCGAGATGTGACTAACGATTTTGTACATCCACTTGGGAATGGGGATTCTGTTGTTATCCAACAGATACATGGGGGTCATAATACCATTTTTGGCTTGCAACTCGTGCACTCCCAATGCACCTGTGCAGACCTTTAGGACATCGTAGTTTTGGTTGACCAGCAATCGTTTGACCCAGGCCTCGATGTTCTTCCAGTTGCCAATATTCACGTTGGAATATTGGGGAACAACATTCCTCAGCTTGTTGGTCGATTTCTGCAGCTGATCGAAGGAATAGTCGCCATTTGGTGTCAGGTGGCCGTGATCGAAGAGGTTGGGTAATCTGTTTTTCACATAATTCTGTCTTGGACCCAGAACATTTTCGAAACGTTGATAAATTCGTTGGTGAGAGTACGCGAAAGCATCGCTACCGCTCATCGCTCCATCGGTGGTAAAGCCTGAAGGCTGGCGGGGGGCGGCTTGAAGGGGATTATATTAATTAACAATTATTTAAAATAAAATATTGACTTTACTTACAGTTTCTGCTGGGGTACACCTTGTTGACGGAGAATTGCGCTGCGTAGCGCGAACTGTCGTAACAACTTCGGTAGACTTCCATGAAATGGTTGTGGTATCTGTAACCCACGCGGAACATTTCGTAATGACAAGAGGGATCTGATATGTTCTCCACAGTTGTTTTAAGCACCTTTGTGCACTGTACATTGGGAAATGGCGCATTAAAGAATCCATTGGCTTGGCAAACTAACTGAATGGGCGATCTTGAATCGCCGCAAAGCAAATACATTGCATGATTGGTTGCCACATTATCGGCGTGCAAAATATCGTAGATACCGTTCTCGATGCTAAAGAATACGTAGTTGGATGACAAGTCATCCCTATTGATATAACAGTTAGCCCAGGCATTTCCCAGAACTGAAAATGGGATTGAATCGTAAGTTCTGCTGATAATCAAACAATCTGCTATGTTTACTTACGGCAAACCAGACCCAGGCCGAGCCAGAGATATTTCAGATCGTTCATCTTCACCGCTTAAGGTTCCAGCTGGAACTGACGATCGCTATTAGCGCACTTAACGACTGTAAAGCTATTTATTTGTATACCCTTTTAAGGGGTTTATTAACTAAGTGTTCAGGTTTAAAACACGAACTTCGACCATATCATTACTATTCTTTCTCCTTAAAGTTTTACACACCCCTTTAATAGTAATTTATACATATAGATATCATATTAATTTCTTTTAATCCGTTTTAAGAAATTGTAATAAATCGGAAGGCATGGGACAAAAAAATATATTTTGATGTAAAATTGAACTAGTACAGTATTCTAGTTTCGGCCACTTTCTTCGACTCTGTTTATAATCTAATCACAAAGTTCTGGGATTTCCGACATTCATGAATGATAAGCGGCTGATCTTATTGCACTTTACAGTTCAATTGCCTCTTTGTTTACGCAGTGATTTGTTTTATAATTAACGTGTGAATATTTAATTAGGGATAATAAAATTTCAAGAACTGGGGAGGTCTTTCCTCTAGAAGCTGGATTTTCGTCGTGCTCAGCAAACACCAGTCAAATGGTCAAGGTTTCTTTTAATGAAATCGTATGGCTCGCAGCAGGCAGTGTATCCCACCCCATTCCGATTAAGACCTGGATGACAGCTGGTCGTTTTGCAGATCTGACTTAGGTCTTGCAGACTAGGAGGATTCACGTCGTTGTAGGTTAAAATCACCCATTTATCTCCAGAAAGGTGACTAACTATTTTATACGTCCACTTGGGAACTGGAATTTTGCTGTCCCCCAAGAGGTAAATAGGTAACATATTATTATTATTGCTGTGTCTCAGCTCATGCACTCTCAATGCGCCTGTGCAAACCTTCAGGACATCGTACGTGCGATGGTTATCATAATGGTTATCATAATCACTAGATTGTTTACCCAGGCCTCTATGTTTTTCCAGTTGCCAATATTGACTAGCTTATATTGGGGAACGACGTTTAAATACTTGTCGGTCGACTTTCTAAGCTCTGAGAAAATAAAAGCAGCACTTGGTGTCATGTGGCCTCGATCAAGCTCACAGCTGGGTTGGTGGGCACCCAAGTTCGCCAAAAGGCAATCTTGCGTTTTTTTGCCTTGGTAAGCGCGAGCTTCTGCTCCTGTCATAATTCTATCCAAAGTAAAGTAAGTTTGTGGACGAGGAGCGGCTAGAAAGTTGAGGAGTCATGAAGATAAAATATAACAATTTAGTATTACAATAGGTTTAACTTACAATTTTTGTAGCGGTAAGCCTTGTAGACGGAATGTTGCAATGCTAAGTGATAACCATCGAAACAGTTTCGAAACAGCTCAATAAATTTGTCATTGACGAGAATACCCACGGCGTATGTGAGAAAGGAAGAAGGACAAGACGAATCAGGTATCTTGAAAACCGACGGCTTCGCTGCCTTTGAGCAATTGGCCGTGTCCAATGATGGATTAAAATAATTGTCAGGCTGGCACACGAATCTGTTTTTTTTCCTGTATCACAAACCAAATGCAGCGTTTGGCCTACGGGCACAATATCACTGCGCTGAATATCGAAGATCCTGTTGTTGCCAGTTAAGTAGAGATTCTGGGAACTTAAAAAATCCTCATGGATAATGCAGTCAGCGCAGGCAGTTCCTAAAACTGAGAGTGGAATTTTTGTAGTCGTTAACTCAGACGATGATTGCCTAAATTAACTAAATTAACTCACAGAAGAACAGACTCAGATTAAGCAAAAGAAAATTCAGAGCGTGCATCTTCACAGCTTAAGCTTCCAAATAGAACTGAGGCTCGACATGAGCAGAGAGTCATATAAACTGCGTAACGCACTGGGAAACTTAATCAGCACCTACGGCCTAGTTATTAAGCTAACTAAGAAATCAATTATGTAAAAAATTAGTTGATTATACGTATGCTCTACCATTTAATTCATCCTCGGAAACTCTTAGTTTATAGCGACATATATTTTTTGAGATCGATGCACTTTCCCACCCTTTTTCGGTTAAAAACCTTCACGGAACATGGTATTTCTTAAGCATTTTGAATCATTTGGGAAACGGTTGATGAATTAGAATGAGAAGAAAATCATAAGCCAGTCGTCAAAGTTGCATGATCGATTATACAGTATACAATCAAATATAGTCCAAATCCAAACTTGTGAATATGATAACACCAATCGTTCAGCTGCTCGTTCAACTTCATATTTTAGGCTCGAAGAGATGAATTATCAGTGGGTAGAGCTTATTCCTTATCTCCCTAGCTGTAAAGAACGCGACATTCATCTGGTCATCGGTGATAAGAGGCAGGGTAACTTGCTCAGGGCTTTTAAGGTGTTGGCATGAGGGGGCAGGGGGCTGTGCTCGTGGGTTGTGGGTGGGAAAAGCCCAGCTAACCTCTCTTTGTGCCTTTCACTCTGTCTTATCTGCACTTATCATGGCCCATCGCCGTGTGGCTTGTGGACTGCGTTGTTTACCTTGCCAGCGCACGTTTGATAACAAAGGAGTTGCCCTTCCATTCCTTTCAAGCTGCATCCAATGAACTTTATGTGGCTTGCATTTTGTCAGCAGCACTCATAAAAACGTATCTAAAATTGAATCTAAGGTGCAGCAGAGGAAAATAAAATGAGATTCCGCACTTGAAACCGTTCGCCGGGGCAATCATTAAACAGAAGCTACTCGAGTTTCATCATAAGATGGGGCTCAGTTTACGTGACTCACTCATCGGGGCGATGGAAGTTTAAAGAAAATATGGATTTCTCAAATGCAATGGCTTTCCGAATCAAAATGATATGAATCATTTCTTAAAGTTAAAATTTTTGTAATAATTTACTAAATAAAAATTTAAATCTTGATTTTAATAAAAATATCAAAAAAATTAATTTAAAGAGATAAAATGATCGATATGATATCAATAATTACCATTACATACTGATTTTAATAAGATCAAATATGAAATGGTCTTATTCTCTTATTATTAAAGATTTTTCGATGAGACTGATAAACAATTCCTATGAAAACAAAAAAAAGTGAGTGATGTGATTTTAAGTTATCAGTTTAGGAATTATCCACCCAACATATTCTGTTCTGTATTGAAACGCCATTAATATAAGATTGCAGCTTAGGAAATACATTTATTATATTGCTGCTCATTCGAATTAAAGGGTGAAGGTGGTGGCATTGCAGCAGTAGGTGTATCCGGCGGCAGCCACATTCTCCAGGGTCATGGGGCAGGGGATACTGGTGCAGAATGTGGGGGCAGCGGGACGGGCAGTCGCATATATGTTGTTCAGGGTGACGAAAACACTGTGTGGTCCATTGGCCGATGTGCGCACCACCTTGTACAGCCACAAGGGCATTATGTTCTTGGTGCCGGCACCCAGGATAATGCGACGTTGGCGATTGCGGTTGTCCGGCAGGGTAAGGTCGCCATTAGTTCCGGTCTTGATCCTCAGCGATCCACCGGCACTGATGCGGGTTCGCACCCATCGCTCGATCGTCTCCCAGTTGCGATCGTTGATGCTCTTCCACATGGGCGCCACATTGATGTACTTGAAGGTGGCGCACATCTGGTCCCCGTAGAGGTAGTCGCCGGACGGCGTCAGATGTCCACGGTTGATGACCGTGTCCCGCTCGTTGCGGATGTATCGCTGGGTATTACCGAAAATGGTGCGGAAGGCGCGGAAAATGGTGCGGGGCAGGAAACTCTGGGTATCCGCCTCGCTAATAACGCCATCTCTGGAGAAATCGACACAAGGGCGTTGCGGGACTGCAAGGTGCAGGGAAATTAGTCAATATTATATATGTTTTTAACAACAACCAAAGTGACTCACAAAAGGTCTTGTGGTACACCAGATGGGTGGTGAACCGTGCCCGAACCGCAGCGCCTTGGTAGCAGGCGCGGTACAGCTCCAGACGCTGGTTGTTGATGGTGTAGCCCACGGAGTACATGGTGGCCGGGCAGGAGGCGTCGGTGACCACCGTGGCCGAGGCCCCCATCGGTCTTTGGCAGCGCAATGGGAGCGGTCGACTGAAGTTGGTGTTTGCCTGGCAGGTCGTCTGGACAATGTCGGTCGCCGTGCAGATCATGTGGAGCACCTCGCTGGCGCGGACCCGCTGGAGCCGCTTCAGCTCGTACTGGCCGGCGGCATTGCGGTTGGTGAATATCCGGTTGGTGCCCTCGATCATGGCCCTGGAGACCGGGCAGTCCGCCTGCGACAGGAGCACTGAAAGGGCAGGGAAAATAAGTTAAATTATTATTATATATTTAGTAAGTTAAATTAACACTAATAAAATTGTTTGTACAGGCAGTAATCTATGTTTCTATAAAAGGTTTTGGGGGGTACATTTATAAAAAAATATCTATATCATCTCCAAACCTTTTATGAGTTTCATTTAAGAAGGTTTTTCTAAATACTACTGCTGTTGTCACAAAAATATCTTACAATAATATTTAATTATTTGCTACAGATTTCTGTACCACCGGAATGAAAATCTCCTTAAAAAGTAGAACACCATTAATATAGAAAAACCAAACGACATAATTTGAATGAAAGAGATTACTGTGACACTCCTGAGAAAATCCAATTAAATGTAGACGGCTAATAATAAATTTTATTATTAATTTGGACATTTCTCTAAGTAATTGTATACCTTTAATTTTCTCCATTTTAGAAGGATTTCTCATTACTAAAAAGTGTATTTACATTTACATTTAGTAGGACGTGTATTAAAACGAAAGTTACTACTGTATCTTGTATCTTAATTGCCATGAGCCACATTATTCAGAGTTGTTTTATCCTTACCCAGTCCCAGTCCAATGGCAACGATCAGCAGCAGTTGTTGAGCTTCCATGGTAATTGTTGATCTATGAGCTGTGCCTCTGGTGTTTATATACCATTTTGGCCCGCTCGCTTAAACCGACTTCTTTGTTCTGGCCAACACGTGTGTCCGTTTAGACAACAGACTATTTTTGACTGTGAATATATTTCCCCATTTCCTTCTGACTTAAATGCCTGAATAGTGTTTTATTGTGGCACTGCATTGTGTTTGCACTTGATAGGCGGCTTCATCTGGAAATATTTTCCACTTCTGATATACGTAGTAGTTTGTACACATTTTCAACTTCGACTCTGACCGCTGACAGTAACCAGCACATATATTGGCTCAGAAGAGAAATGTAAACGGTTTAGGCATGAATGAGCATCAGTGTTGCATATTAAACTGGTATTTAGATAGCAGTTTTATAGGTGTTGTGTTAGACTTCCAAACGTATGTTCTTTGCAGTGCAATTTGAACGAAATCTAAGCCAGACAATGGCTGAGTAATAACCCTGTTTAATTCGTCTGTCAGTCGTTGTCTGGTCATTGAATTGGCCCTTGTTCGACTGCTCGGGAAATGTGTCTAAGTGGCTATGTATTTTAATGTTCATGTTGCGAAATGGTGAATGCTCGACAAAGTATGCTAGGCTTTTGTCTGCCTTCCGTTTGGCTGCCTTGATTCGGAGTGGGCGTAACGCAATTTCCGCAGCTTACGAGCAATTTGGCGCTATTTGGGCACTTTTAATGCATGCTCACAGGGGCGAACCAAATTATGCCGTATAAAATTTGTGACTCAAATCGGGTGGTGTGAGTTCTGGGCCGCCTGCTTGTGTTGAATTGTAATGGTCAATAAAAATAAAAGGGGCAAAGCAGCAAAATCAACAAGCCGGCCACAAAACGGGGCATAAATTAAATTGTGCCGCAGTGCAGGATGGATATGGATGCATAGACTTGGGCAGGATGTGGGTGGTGGGGTGGTTGGGTGGCTGCAAGTGCTCAGCCCATTCGCAATGCCATTGAGTTGCGTGTTTACAGCACAATTACAACTGTTAGGTTTTATGGGAGCCCAGTTCAACGCATGTCCGGGTTGCTAAATTTATTCTGCACTTTTATGAGCTCCCACTGTCCCTCCGTTACACCCCCATTCATTTCTCCTTTCTCCGCCCCCTTTTCCCATCCATCAGCTCCGGCACACGCACAAAACAATTTCGCAGGCGTGCGTATTTAAAAGCAACGCAGCCATGGCCTGCTGAATAATTTATTTAATGTCTACTTTTAGGCGCAACCCCCGGCCAAGCAATTGGCATGGCCTTTATTGCACTCGCACGCATTGAAAAGCGCTTGCCTTCGCTCCACAATCGCAGCTTGAATTTAAATGGGCCGAAAGCAAGTTGCTGGGGGAATTTATGAGAAGCCGCTGAATGACCATTAAAACAAGCGGCTGGAGTCCATTCCGAATGAGGCATGAATTCGCGGAGTTTTGGATGCGTTTTAAACTGCCACGCCAACTTTTACGATTTATGAAAATTGATTCGCAGCATAAAGACATAAAAATATATTTAATTTGACTTTAATTCGTATTAAGTGCTGTATTATGGGGTTTTAATAAGAAAATGCTGTATACATTTTTATAAAGCAGAATATAAAACGAACAACAGGCATAAAATAAAGTTCCCTTAACTTTTCAAAAAAAATATAATGAAAATGTAACTTCAAATCTATATTATATAACAAGGAACGTATTTACAAAGACACTAAAAAAAATTAAAAATTTGGTTGATTATGATATCTAAATAAAGAATTTTAGGAAACTATAAATGCCTTTGATCATTAAAAATAATATTGATGCTCAAATATTTTTTATTTTTAAGAACTTTACAGATTAGGGTCTGAAAGAAGCGGGATTGCAGCAGAAGGTAAATCCGGCCTGCGCTGTGTTGGCCAAGTTAACTGGGCAGTTAACGGGTTGGCAGAAATTGGGAGCGGCTGGACGTTGACGGGCGAATATATTGTTGAGGGTGAGGAAGGCCACGGTGGGCTGGTTGTTCGCGTTCCTCACTATCTTGTACATCCACATGGGCACCGGGTTCTTGTTGTTGCTGAGGAAGACGTTCTTGGGTCCAGGGCCCGAGGGCAGTCCAGGTGGCGAGGGCAGTGAGAGGACATCCCTGGCTCCTGTCCGCACATTCACGAACGCGTTTCCGGTCACCGAGTTGCGCACCCAGCGCTCGATCGCCTCCCAGTTGCCATCGTTGATGGTCTTGAACTGCGGCACTGCGTTCACATACTTGAAGGTGGCGCACATCTGGTCGCCGAAGAAGAAGTCCGCCGAGGCGGCCAAGTGTCCGCGATTGATGACCGTGTCCCGATTGTTGGGTATGTAGTTCTGTTGGTTACCAAACAGCCGTCGGAAGGTGCCGTAAATGTTGCGAGTCGTATAACTGGCCTCGTCGGCTCCACTGATCACTCCATCGGAACTGAACTGCACACAAGGCCGAGCGGCATCTAAGGTGAGAGCGGAACTATAGAATTTAGAGGTCTTGCAATAATATTTTAACGTTTGAAACTTGTTATTGACTTAACGAAAAGTGCTTATGAAAAGAAGCCATAAAATGAAAGCCCATGAAAATGTTGTTAGCATAGACGAGTATAAAAGAAAATTTATTGCCTAAAAAATGAATCATAAGCCATTGTACTATATGTTTAAACCACTATGAACATATTTACAATAAAAAAATAATTATTTAAATGCACTGTGAGGTCTTAAAGAAATCATTAGAAGTTCAAGGATAATTGGCTTTAAAATAGATTG
Organism: Drosophila fuyamai; assembly: GCA_018153365.1. Taxonomy (NCBI): domain Eukaryota; kingdom Metazoa; phylum Arthropoda; class Insecta; order Diptera; family Drosophilidae; genus Drosophila; species Drosophila fuyamai. The sequence continues at coordinate 1,029,492 of JAECXW010000393.1, read as the reverse complement.
CAAATTTTTAAGCCTCATCGTAATTTTAAGTGGTTTTGGAGGAAAAATTCGCAAAGGTAGCTATTAATTTTATGTGTTCAATTAATTGATGGTACTTACAGAAGGGCTTGGCGTAGACCCGATGCTCCACGAAGATTGCGCGCACGGCTCTGGTGTCGAAGCAGGCGCGGTAGAGCTCCAGGAACTGGTTGTTGCCCGCGTTGTAGCCCACGCGGAACATTTGGGCGGGACAGCTACGATCCTGGACGGGCGTGGTCAGGGCCGCAGGAGGGGTTCGGCAAGTCATGGGCAAAGCGGGCTGGAAGGCCGGCGGCCGGTTCGGACGTGTCTGACCCGGCCGACAGGTGGTGGCCACAATGTCCTGCGGATTGCAGAACATCTGCAGGACCTCGCCAACTGCCGAACTGGCCGTCCGCTTGAGCGAGAGCTGGCCATTCGCGGCACGCAGCATGAAGATGCGGGTGGTCTGCTCCACCTGCGGCCTACTGATTCGGCACTGGGCATGGGCTGGGGTAATAAGAATTATACCTTTGTAATTGCAAATAATACTTTACTTACCCAGGGCACAAAGTGCCAGCAGCGGCAGCAGAATTCTCAACATTTCGTTTAAGATTCAACTAGCCGGCTGATGCAGGTCTATTTATATTGTTTGCAAATCGAGTGCTTTCTTATTAAATGTATGCACATCTGTTTAATTGTCGGATTTTTTATTTATTTTTGCATTCACTTGCACCTGCGACCCAAAATCAAAAGTATTATTACATCAGAATATATGTGTCAGGAGGCAACGAATTAAAAGATAATTTAAAATCTGGCCTGGATTATCATCTATGTGCGGCTTAATTACTTGTAGAACTAAGCCCAGGTAACATGCAACGGCCTCATGTGGATAATGTCAACTTTTGTGTGCATATGCTGCCATCCGATTGCAAATGTGCCTGGCAGAGTAAATGAAATTAGTTATTGGCCCGATGCCACAACCTGACCAGAGCCAACCGAATCACTTTCCATTTGCCCAGCACCCCATGATTTCATTATCGTTGTTTGTTCCACAAATAACATTAGTTCGGTTTGGCTAGCATTGATTTTGTCCATGTCCAGTGGCCCACAACCAGTCGTGCTGTGGCTGCAGATTGTATTTGTTGCCCAGCTATAACATGGCCAAAACGGTCTGGCTTTCTGGTTTTGTTTGCGGAAAGGTGCAATAGCATCCGAATGGCAATCTCCCGAACAACACTCGATGTGCTCCTGCTCCTGCTTCTGCTCCTGTCGAATATTTCATAAATTTATATTTGCCTGCTAAATCCCTTAACGACTGTAAGCTTTTACGTTTGTACGGCCACGGCCAAAACTAATACATGCGCATATATAACGCCGACTTAGAGAGCTATACGCCAAAACGTGCAAACTTTGCATGTGTGTATTGGAATCTGCGTGTGTGCCAAGTGGCAAGTGGCAAGTGCCGAGGAAGCTTTTTTGGGGGAAGGCGGAGACATTTGACTTTTACGCGCAATTGAGCCTGAGAGCTTGAGAGCCCGGGATAGTTTTGGATTTGGAGTAGCTCTTAGCAGCAGATCTAGGGCTGCCATCGACGGCCCACTCAAGACACGCCCATCGCACCGCTTATAAATATTTATAACAGCCCACTCGACACCCACTAAATTATTAAGTTAGTCGCGCTATTCGAAAAAGGTATGAACACCCCTCCCCCCAAGGGGGACCAATAAAATTCGTCAACCCTGCGTAACTGTGGTTGTGCGGTGAATGCGTGTGTGGGTGTGTGGGTGTGTGGCCAAACACTTTGACAATTTCACGCGACCTTCACTTCAGGATCAGAGTCGTGAGCCAGGAGACGTGCTCGATGTATCTGACTGCGTGCGGGCAACGATTAATAAGCCTGTTAATGTTGCGCGAAATTATCGGGGAAATGGGAAAAGTTTTGCAAGTCCCAGATTTATAAATGGTCCATGTTTAGAAGTGCAATTATAAGGCGGCAAGGACATATGAGCGATGGCACATTAAGCGAGTTAAGCAAGTTAAGGACCATAAATCAGAGATGGGTCTTAGGCGGGCAATCTCGCCGGAGACTTATGAAGTTTCCTGATATCAGGGATCAGAGGGCTGTCTGTCCTTGTCCCAAATGTGTCACGGGTCGCATACGTTATATTGCATATCTTCCACCGCCTCGTGTGGACAATACGTATACGCCGTGGTTATACAAGTATGCATTTCGGAGTGCCACCTTTTCACTAACATTCCCGAATGCGGTCAACGGCAGGTGCAATGTTTGGTCCGTCGCTCCGTTGCCCCTTCAGCTCTCAGTTTGACGTTTATTAAATTTTTCGCCCGGCCACAGACCGCCACAGGAAGCAAAAAACTGAGGAAGCTGCTGGGAGCGGGCAGCCTGAATCCCCAGCAAAGGGGTGTGCACTTTATGCTCCACTGCGCGGCAGCTTAAACTCTTTTACGGCGAGTGGAGTCTTTAAGCTTTTCTCCATTGACTGCGGCCGCTTAAACAAACACTCGCCAAGTATTTCACTTCATTTTACTGTTTTCCACGCCGCCAGGCGCTTTATTTGATTCGGTTCTTTTTGGGAAATATCATCATTAGGGCTACACATGCGACGACGTTCAAAGCGAAACGGCTCCATTACATTACAGTTTGCATGGCCCCAATTTCTGGGGCAATTATTTGCTTTGTAGCCTGCCAAAAAGGTTGCCAGCAGCAGACAGACAGGGCTTGCCGCTTTTACACAATTTCCTTCCGCTTTGCTTTCGCCGGGAAAGTATTACGATGATTTGCATAATTTTAGCGCACCTACAGCAGCCGCAAAAAAAGAACGAGGCCTAAACCACGAATCCTCCAGCGCATCCTTGTGTGCTCCCGCCGCCCCTCATGTCCTTTTTCGTATTTTTTTTCGGCTCGTCTTTATCTGCTCTGCTTTCACGGGTCCTTTGTTGAGGTGTGGGGTCGGGTTTCCCGGGTGTTCCAAAGCGAGGTGGTCTTGAGGGGTAGCCTACATTTTTGTAACTGATGTGCTGCGTCGGCTCTCTGCTCGAATCCGCTCCTTATCTTTGTGCCTGATCGAAATTGCTTTTGTGTGGTTGCCGGGCCTGCTGCTTGCCTCCTCCTGCCCCCCAATATCATCCGAGTCCTCATCTTCTCGGCAGTTGCTGTTGCTATTTTAATTTCAGTCATGTGTGCAGCTGCCTGCGACCCTTTGCCGCCCTTTTCTGTGGATTCTTTTTAGGCACTTTTGCAATTTTCTGCCTGTTTTGGGCTAGATATTCATATCAGCTCTATACATATTATAGCTATTTTCCGCTATAACTGTTACTGATTGCCGCTTTGTGGCAGCATTTTTTCCCATTCCTATCCCCTCCTTCGTTCCCCCTTCCCATTCCGTCACCCCCCGATTTTTGAGCACCAATTGAGATGCAAATTGCTTTTGCCTAGAATGATTTGAAAATAATTCAGTTGGTTAGCATTTTTGCCTTTACATATTTTGCTCCTTTTTTATCTGGAATTTCTGCACTCGAATTAATTTGATTCACTGGCGATAATCTTTGGCTTTAAAGTGGGGTATTAAATTTTCAATCATGATTTTGGCTCAGACTTTTTCTTTGATAAATACCTTTAGTCTTAGTGGAATCGATTTCCTCCACATTCATTGAGAAAACGATGATAATAAATTCAATTAATTCTAATAATAATCCTTAATGGTTTTGATATATTTTTTTTCCCATTAATACCACTTAAAAATATTAAAGGCTTTTAAATTTTAGACAATCAATCTTATAAGATTTTAAAGAATATCTAATTGCTAGAATTATAAAGCATGTGAATTTGATATTTTTGCTCAGCGTGGATAAAATGAAATCCAATAATGAAAAATATTAATTGGACTTTGAGCACAAAAAACAGCAGTATTTTTTCCACGAATTTTAGATAAGATATTGTGGGAAAACATTATTTAAACTTTGTGCAATAAAAATGGCAATTTCGCCACATTTTTCAGCCGTTGAACAATGCACGATTTTTCCAGGAATTTCCTTTGAGGTATTTCGGGATCAGGGTTGCTGCAAATTGTTGTGTGGCCACACAGCCGCATTTATTATCGTTTCGGACACATATATAAAACGTTTTAGCGCTTGTCGCTGCCACATGGCGCTTCCATTTCCTTGTTCATTTTCATTTGCAAATATTTATTTGTACATTTCCTCCTTGCGCTATTTACCCACTTCCGTTGCACACTGGCACACACAGACACTAAGGGCTTTCATTTTCACTTGCCAGAAACTTGGGCAGGCACACACTCGCAAATTGCTGACCCAGACTCGAATGCAGTTCTGCAGATGTGAGTGCAAATGCGACGTTTTAGTTTTCATTTCGGTTGGGTTTTTGGTTGGGGCAAATGCCTCCCTGCAATTTGCTAAAACCTAGCCAAAATACCAAGCCTTTCAGGCGATGTAAAGAAGGCCAAAGCCAAAACCGAGGACCAAAAACCCAGGCGTTGGTTTTAATTAAATTCTTTAAAACAGAGACTTTTGATTAACACTTAATTGGTCGTCAAGAACTGTCGTCTTCTAAGTGAATCTGCTCAGTGGGGCTGTCAAAAATTACATGCTGCCCAATTAAATGCAACTTATCAGGGCAATTGATTAATTGTCTCATGATTCTTAAGCCAGACTGTTGAATTAAAGCAGCCCAGCCGGAAAGTCCTGCGCAGAGTAGGTCGCCAGGGAAATCAGTGGAGCGATGGCTCCAGCGAATCCTGCCTGGAGCAGGGATTCCGACGCTGACATGCACATCATAAATGCTTAATGGGCACACACGCACTGCATCTGCATCTGCATCCTCGGCTGACATTCGACTGCAGCGAGGCAAAAATTCGAATTGCTCGATATCGGAGCGGATGTCAGGAATCGCATCGAGATAACTCCATGTGCATTGCGTGTCTGTTAAATTAATAAATAATTGCTCGTTCAATTTCCCGCCGGCTGTCCTCCATTTCGCCGACTTCTTTTTCTCCTCGACGTCCGGCAGGGAAACATGGCCGGACTACGCCGGTTCCTATGCAGGTTTTTCGCGCACACCTGTCGGCAGTTGAGCCAGATTAATTGCCTATTTAACCCCCCGCCACCCCAGTCCAATCCAATCCATCTGCTGCGTGGCTTTTCCTTTGTTTAATGATAAGCCGTGGCCGAAAATCTCTGACACTGACATGCTAATTAATAAATTATTTTGCAACAAATTAATTAGATCGCTGCGGCTGGTGAAAGTGATTGGTCATGTTGCGGCAAGTCAAAGAGAGTTGGAATACGGAATTTAACGAAGCGATGTGGTATTGGTCAACTGATTGATGAGTGACTGACGGAGGTAGTTTCCAATGTAGTAAAGATAGAAAATATTTAAACTGATTTTTGAATGAATGAAAATATAGCTATTGCATTTATATAGTACTTTTTGCATTCATATTATACCCCGATTTCTCCACATGTTGACAATGTTACTGGTTACCTGTGAAACACACTTGGCCCAGCTTTTCTTGGCTTTTGTCATGGCATGCACAGGTGCCTGAGTCGTCGTCTGTTGTTATTAAAATAATTTATCATCCCTGAATCTAGTACCCTTGCCCACACTTTTTTGTCTTTCCCATATCTCTTATTTAATAATAAATATTTTAATTAAAGGAAAGTAATTATTGGCCAATGCTTTTATCGCATGCTCAAGCTTTTGAGTTAATTAAAATGGGTGCTGTTGTTTTTGGTTTTTATTTGTTTCGGTAAAAATAGTTGTTAAAGTTTTATGACAGCCGCATAAAATATGAATTCCGTCTGCTTTCAATTACAAAAGCAGAGCAGAAAAAAACAAAGCAATTTCTGTTTAAATATCGTTTATTACTTTGCGCTCAACCATTAATTAAGGGCAAATGCCGGGCGATTATTGCGTGCCGGGGCGAGCAACCTGCCGCACCCGTGACCAAGCGACTGCCCACCTTGCCCCTTGCCCCCTTGACCCCTGACCCCAAATACCGCCTCCCTCCTCCTTATAATAAAACATCTGGCATCTTGGCGAAGGGCGAATGAATGCGGAGACAATTAATTGTTGCGCTGTGTTCAGTTCGCGCTTTCAACATTTCATCTGCAGTTGTCAGTTACTTTTGTCGTAAGCCTCAGTCCGCTCCAGCTCCCCTCCCCTCCCCTCATCTGCTCTCCTCCAGCCACACCCCCTTCCCTGCCTTCATCCCACTGCACCGCGCTTATGATAAATGAGTTGTTTTCACAATGCGGTGGCAGTCCGCCGCCTTTGTGTGTGCAGCGAGCATTTAATCCTTTGGGCTTCAAGGCATTTCAAGCGGCCATTCATTTAGTTTCCATTCCCAATGCAGGAGCCACTTAGCGCGGATACCCTCGGCAATGGGCATAATGAGCACCCGGTCAGCAAAGGCGGCTCTCAGCCAGCATTTTGCACTAACAAAAAGATCATGACACTCCTATTGGACCTCATTAAAATAATTTTATGATTTCGTATATCAATAAGATATATTTATATATTTTTGTATACTGTTTATCATTTGTTCTGTTTTGTAAAGCATTTTGTAATGCAGATTGATGCTAAGACATTTCATTTCAAATAAATCTTTGCATGTTTTGTTAAGAACAAACTTATTAGGTATATTCATCTAATGTTGTGTACAATAAAGTTTGTATTTTTCAGGGCAATAAAACTATTCATAACTTTGGCTGCATAGGAGCTTCTTCATTTAAAGTTTAAACTTTATTTCTGCAAGTGTGAGTGGTTAGTCTGCCACTGGCGTAAATAGGGACGCTTTAAAGCGATCCACAACCGAACAGGAGAAGTTTGCTGGGCCAAGTTCGCGCCCAGTTGGCCAAGTGGTGGGTGGCTGAATGGCAATGTTGCAACTTGCATGTGCTGCCACATTCAGAGGAAAGTTTACCACTTCGGCTTTGGCCAGTCCTCAACACACCTGGTGGCAGCATAAAGCACATGACCGTATATTTATTTAATACTGAAAATGCACGCTGCTAAAGGAGCCCCTCAACTTTGCCGTGCACTTGGCCAATTAATGTGTCAAGGGCCTGCATACGATGATGATGATGATGATGATGGGTCGGTGGGGAATAGCGATTGGGAGGGCGGCTTCTTTCCCCTTTGTGTGCATATTCGATTAACCAAATCCCGGCGGAAACGCGTGCCACAACTTTGTAATATATTATTTTGCTTATTTTGTCAACAGAACTTACAAATCCCTGCCCCCGGACCAACAGAGTCCTGACAAGCCGCCGCAATGCGACCAAATCACATATAAATTATTGCGTCAAATTGAAGCTGCTGGCCGACCCGAAAGCCGATTTAAAACTTGACACTGTGACAGATATACACATGTGTATTTATCGCACGCGGCCAGGTCGAATCGAAATCCAGCACATAAGCCGAGGGCATTAAATATTTTATTTTTTTAACTCAGCGCACTCTTTTTCCTTGTTTTGCCTTCTCGGAAACTCTGGAAATAAGCTGAAGTGTGTTTTAGTGTGTTTCTATGGCTTCCTTTCTATCGGATACGCATAGTACACTTCGCCACAAGGACTTTACATTCCAGGGATAAGTCCCATTGAGCTTGTTGGGTAATATGATAATTTTTAAAAAGTTTGTTGAGAAAATTCTGACACCAACACACAATCATTTTAGAGTACAATATACACCAAAAGCTTGAAAGAAATCAGATTAGCGCTCATATGCTTTTTAAGTGTACAAATATTGCAAAATATTTTTATCTGGTTTTTATATTGAGCATTTCTTGGCTGATCCTCTTTATTCTTAAATACATTATTTAATTCTAATTTTATTTTTTTATTTCGTATGATAAACCCTAAAGCCATGCTTTGTAATAAACCCATTGGACTTCTGGTATCAAAATATATATTTTTTCACATGTCGTGATCTTGTATCAAAATGACTGTTTTAGCGAAACGGTTCTATTCCATTTTATTGATTTGTCACACATCTCTGCGAGCACCCGAAAAGTCGTTAATTTTGGCACGTCACACACTACTACCAAGGAGGCAACAATTTGATGGGTGAAAGGCTTCTTCCGCCAGCGCGAGTCCAATGCACGACGAGTTCCGCATCGCTCTGTCGCTCGAGGAACTGCAGTGGGTTCTTCACTTCAACAGGTTGCTCCCTCGGCTGTTGCTTGATGGCAACGCCACATTTACCTTTGGGATCCAATTTTGACTTGCCTGCGGGTATATACATATATATACTCGGCATATACAGCATGCAGTTTATGGCTCAATCAAAGACTTTCTGGGTGGACTTACGCAGGCATGACTGCTTGGCTGGCTCAAATCCGTAGCGTTCAAGTACTCGACGAGGCATTTTGTTTAACCGAAATCAAGGCACATATAGATGTACTTAACAAATATTTATACACTTTTACACTACGAATATGCTGGGAGTGACACGTAAGTCGTAACAAATCGTGTGCATTGATACAAGCACGTGAATAATCCCCCTCAATTGTTGTGGGGATCATGACGCCTTTGGGGATGGAGGCGTACGAATAACACCCATCCGCAGTGTTGTCATCGTTCCGCTGATAAATCTAAAGAGATTTGTTGCGCATCCGTCAAAGTGAGCATTCTTATTATTCAAAGTACTTACACTTGGAACGTTGGAACGTTGATTCGGGCAAGTGCGTGTCCTGTTTGAGCTCCTGTTTAGTGTTGCTGTTGCCTTCTGATATGTTAAGGAGCAACAGTGGCAAATCCAAGGCGCACAGATAAAAAGTAAGCGCCACAAATAGCACACTCACACACACAAAATCCATTAACTAAAGTGTCAATTTAGTGACAGAGATAAAACGTCACACGCACAAAGACTTGGACTTGGACACCCACACACACAACAGCCAGGCTCACACATATGTCCTGGCAATGCGGAGAAAGGAGAAAGTAGAAAGCAGAAAGGAGAGGGGGAAGAAGGGAAGGACAGGAGAATGTCAGTGGGACTGCCTTGCCTTGGCAAATAGCACAGCACAATGAATGACAGCACTTTGTATTTTTCCACGTTTTTTCCCTCTGTATTTCCATCGCCTTGCTCCTTTGGCTGTTGCGTGCTTTCTTCTTTATTTGTTTGCTCATGTCAAAAGATCTTGGGATAAGTTATCGTTATCGGTTTTTTGCCATTGTCTGCGTTTGCTTGCCTAGGTCAAATCACCTGTTACGTGTCACATTCCCCTGTCTCCCCTTGTCTAAATTACGCATACGGCCGGAGGTCCTTGGGTTCCTTAATAAGCGATTGCAGGCTTACATTGCGCTTTGAATAGAAGAATGAATGAAAGTAGAACACTATAAGATCGAACATCACACTTAAATCACATTTAATTATTAGCTTTGATTGTTAAATAACTAAGCCAAAGTCGTTTACAAATGCCTTGGAAAGAGGGCATACTGTTTTGGACCAGTGTATGTTATCAAAAACGTTACACTAGGTTTACAAGCAGCCCAAAATGGAGTGCGAAAACAGAACAAAACCCGTAAGCGAAATGCGCTCAAAGACGAACCGCAAGTGAAAATGGTTTTTGTATCCTTTTTCTGCCACTGACGCTTCCTTTAGCGAATTGTCTTGCAGGCATTTCGTATGCGCCACGCAACACCGCAAAGCGCCACAAAGTGCAAGTCAATATAAGAGCCGGCGGATCGGGGAGCTGCCGTTCCCGATGCAACTGGAGCGGCTTCTTTCAATCCATTGCCTGCCAATCGAGAATGCGGTGCGTGCGTGCCTCTCACGCTGCTGCTAAATTTTCACGACTAAGCAAACAGCGGCGCCCATACATACACATAAGCATGGCTCGGAAAATGTTTCGATGGCGGGGAGAGGCAAGCATTTGCTTTTATGCAAAGTACGGCAAATTGTATAAGCTGCATTGAAATTCAAGAGCAGAGCCACTGATAAATGACAAGCTCGTGCAAATGCAGCTCCAGTCCGGGTACTCGAGCTATTCGAATGGGGACAACAGGAGTGCCATAACGATGCCACCTTGTGTGGCAGCAAAAGAGAAAAAAGTCGAACTGGAGGCGTGTAAATTGAGAGGAATTGCCCGACACGTTTTAATTATTGGACCCGCTGGGCCAGGCCTTCGGGATGTGAGCACTTCATTAGGCCTCCGGCGCGGCTCTAAGTAAGACACGCATATTTTTCATACTTTACCAAATCCACAAACAGAGCGGGGCTCGATTATTCAAAACAGCTGCAGAGCCCCGAACCCGAAAAAAAAGAAAATTCCGAAAAAGGTATTTAGCTGTGGGCCACGAATAAAAGACACCCTTTAAATATAATTCATTTGCCTGATCTTGTAACAAAGAAATACATTGAATAGTAAGAGCGTTTTAGTTAATGGGGTTAAATTTCAACGGATTTTATAATATTATTATTACTTAAATGCTAACGCTGAAAGTTTGGATCTTATAATAATAATAATCGATATATATGTACATATTCATAAAACTTAAAGAGCTATTACTTCAGAATGCCTTTGCGGCACAAGGATCTACCAAACATATCTATAAATAATATAGTTATATGGATGGACTATCTTCTTTCCAAAATCGAAATATTCCCAAATGCAATATACCCTCTACCTTACCGATTACCGGGTATGCAAGAAGGGAGATATGAGGGCCTAGACACGGGTACTCCCTTACACGACATTGACTAATGTTGATATGTCGGCGTTTTTTGTTGTCGGTTTTTCCCAGCCTTGGCCTGATGGTTTATTTTTGATGTGTGTGCAGTTGAGCTTTGGCGACGTGCGTCTCCGGTGCCGAAGGATGTTCGGATGCTGGGATACGGTGGATATGGTGGAAACGGGGGATGCTGGGGATACTCGGATACTCGGATTCTCGGATACGGGTGGTCGTCCCTTTTGTAGCAATTGCTGTCGTTGCTGCCAATTTGCTGCTGTGCGTTTTGTCCTGTGACAGGAAGCGTAGGCTTCTATTGCGCTCCTCCCTGCGAGGATGTGGATGTGACTGTGTCCTTCGGAGAGCAAGTGGGTGGCGAGTGGGTGGAGGAGTGGGTGGTTGCGTTTTGACGTGACACATGGTCGTAAAGGATTTTCTTTGATGATGTTATCGTTAATGGTGCATGGTCGCAGCTTAGCTCAACTGGGTTCGGTTCGGCTCGATTTCGCATCAGTTTCAGAGTTCAGCTTCAGCTTCAGCTTCAGCTCGACATTGGCAGATCGTTAGCGCTCACCGAGAACTTTTTCCCAACGTCCTACTGCCTGAATAATGATGTCGTTGATGCCACTCCACCACTTCATCGGGCTGAAGGAGAGTCTTTAAAAGCACGCCGGCTTAATTCATCCCACCGGATTGTGCTCAAAACAAAACAACAAAGCAATACATTTTAATTAGCCACCCGGGCCCGAGGACTAAAACTCGGTGCTAATTCAACTGCTGACCATTGCCAAGCAAATAAGCTTGGCGGCTTGTTGTTATGTCATGTTTTCGGTTGGCGGCTTTGTCACAAGAGTGTCGTAGTTGTTATTGTTAATTACCTGGCGGTGGACGTGAGCACTGGGACTGGGATAAGAAGGCCTCCGCCTTCGTCTTCGCCCTCTGCCAACTGGAATGCTAATTAAAATTGAAGGGCCAGGCTGGCAGCAGCCACCCGAAGTTGCTATTTGCCTTGGCAAGTTATTTGGCTTAGCCGAGCCGGTCTTAATTCTTGGCAAACTGATGCCAGACCAACCAGATGGAACAGAATGCACTCAGCTCGGTCATAATGCAGCACTTAATGTCTTATTTAATTTAGCCACACAACATAAATTCATCATGAAACGAGGCAGGAATTCAATTTCCTGCTGAAATGTGCACTCCGTGCCGAGCGTCTGCATTAAAATTCCTATTAAATGATATGCACTGCCCACAGACATTTCCTTCTTCTTCGGGCCAGTCTTAACAACCATGTTTGGCCACAATAATGCAAAACACATGGCAACATAAATATCTGGCGATGTGGGCTTGGATCCCAGCAGCTGGAAGCCACAAAAACCTATGTTGACCGCACATTAATTAACTTGTGGGGGAGGGGCTCGGAGATATTCGGACCGAAAACTGTGTGCCCAAAACATAATACCTATACGCAGGGGTGAGTGCGTGTGCATAAATCATTTTAAAATTGGCAGCAGAGCACCTCAAATTTGCAATGCAATCCATTACGAACTCTCGATAGGTGTAATTTTATTGGGTTGATGGAGTAATTTATATGCCCGCCGTGGCACGCCCCTTTGCTGTTTTTCCAGCTAATTAGCCGAGCCAGGGAGGCGGGGAAAAAAGGGTTCTGAAAAAAGGAAACAGGTACCAAATGGTTACAACTGCAGTTTGGCTTTCGCTGTCTAGTCAATTAGCTCAAGCGTTTGGTTAATTCGAAACTTGGCTGGTTAAATGGAAATTGCGAGGCCTGTTCAACAATTCGCAGTCGTGTTTAGCATTGCTGTCATTGCTGTTGTTGCATTTGCTGTTGCATGTACCCCAAACAAGCGGACTGCACAAATAACAATTTCGGTTTTACATTTTACATGCATGCATAAGGAAGCACTCCTGGGGGGAGAGTACTCCATTGTGCTTAGTGCCGAATATCGTAAGGGCAGCTCTTAGGGGTTGTAATTTTCTCTTAGCTGGTTTAGAACAGGCGAAAGCTCTCTCTCTTATGGCTAATACTTTCTCTGAGCTTCGTGGGGACTCGGTTTTCGTGTCCTGTGGCTGCCCGATTCCTAGGACAACGACAGTTCAGTTGCCTTTTGCCACTCCGTGGTTTGCTCTCGAGCGTTTTACTAGGAAATTATGCCAGGACTTAATGCGTAAACTATGTAGTTTATTAGTTCGGCATGGCCCGTGGGCCAAGCGGAGATTTCCCCTTGCAGTTTCAGCTGTTGCTAAACATCCATCTTGCCAGATGCATTTACATCTCTACCACCCCCCTCCCGAGATGAACTGATTTCATTCCGGACACGTGACAAAATGTTAGGAGTAACCCCAATAGTTGAGCCACCCGCTGGCTGTGCTCGTTCCCTTGTTAAGTTTTATGATATTTTGCTTATAAATAATGAATGCATATCGCCCGGCTCCTCGCAGGACTTTCGAGGACTCGCAGGACTTAGCTCGGTGTCTGCCGAGCAGTAGGGGTCACGTTCATTGCAGACGTTTCACACCAATTACTCGCAATTTGCATACAACAGAACCGCATGCAAATGACACAATGCAAAGTTATCCACGTCCCGGTTACTGGTTGCTTGTCCCCCATTTGCATTGGCCATGCATCTGAAATGTAATCAACGAAAGCCGAAACCAGAGCAAACTTTGCTCCCTAACCGCCAACCAGGAAGCCCGGGAAGCCCATCCAGCCATCCAGTCAGTCTGACGTTGACTCTATTAAGTAATGAATTAAGATGCGAATCGAGATCAATTGTTCGAAAAACGCCACAGCGTCGAGTTTTGGGGCGAGGGTGTTGGAATGGCTGCAAAAATGCATTCGGCAAATTGCAAAAGTTTCCACTTTTCATTGGTTTTGCATTGGAGTTAGAGAGTTCCGGTCGCACTTATAAATTAATGATTTCCCCCGAAAACTTTCTGCCAGTGTCAGTGTGGCAAGGACTCTGTTGGCCGACTGCCGTGGCTGACAAGTAATCAATGCCCCGAGTTCCTCGACTGCTGCTGTCCCATGCTTAATGAGGTTTAATTGTGTCCCCGTTAGTTGCGTTTAATTAACAGCCGCATCATATGCACGGGGCGTATGAGCAACTTGTCTTTGGGCCCCCCTGTCGTATGCGTGACGTGTCATTAGCCAACCTATAAATACGAGCGCGGATAACAAGGCCTGAAATTAATTTGTCGAGCTGCTGAACTGGTGTAAGTGGCGTTTCAATTTCACTTGAATAATTTATAAAGACGAATCGTTAATTGGCCAAGCCGGAACCATATGCGTGCGATGTCATAAGCCAAGGTTCAACAAGTGCCAAATGAAATTTGCCGCCGATTTTGCTTAGCGTCGCTTGTTTGCAAGACAAACAGGCGAAAAAAATTGTTGTGCTGTAAACAAGCAGATAAGCCGTTGGTATAAAGCCCCACATACATCGCCTGTACATATAATTTAGAATGCAAATGGAAATTGGCATCGACGGAGGAATACTTTGTACGACGGGGGAGGCCATTTAGTCAGGTCAAGATCGACCTTAAAAAAGGTTGAAATCCATGTACTTTATAAATTTAATAGTTATTAAATTTAATTTATTCAATAATAATATGTACTTTTATTTTATAATATTTTTATCAGCTGAACTTTTTAGGTAAGCCCACTCTGCTATCGAACCAATAGACTCCTAATAGAAAGGGTATCGCAAGGGGGTTCGGGATCATTTGCATACACGATATGGCGGAAAGGCCCGCTAGGAGGAGGAGAGCTGGTAGCTGGTTGCTGTTTGCTGTTTGCCGACGCAAAGTCGATTGTCGATATACCAAATTGACGTTTAGTATAATAAATTGCGTGCCATGCCTCGCATTGTCCTCATGTTGTTTGTTGGGGATCCTGGGATCGGGATGAGCACAAGCAGTTGCCATTTCGTATTGTAAATTATATTAAATATGCAAGACAATGCTTTCATATAAATCCTCTAAATGAATTTCAAGCACGCAAACACACGCGCCACCGAGCACAGATACACTCACCCTCACAGCGGCATTTGTATAAGTGGGTGCTCTTGTTGTGCCACACACACACACACACACAGACGCACTCGTATTGGGGGCGAATCCTGGACGATTTTCTCCGCCGTTTTGCACGCGCGTCGCTAAAAAACTTTCGAGCTGTTTATTGGAAATTAGTTAAAGCACCCCCCAGGACACAAGTCCTGCGTGTCCCATTGCCCGGGGCTAGTTAAGCTGCTCTCCGAGCTGCTCAGTGGCTTAATTTCTAGCGGGCTCGTAAATCTCTCGCAGACTGTTTAAAAATTACCAAACCCGATCACGTTCTGCCGCGCAGAAAGTTTCGACTTCCTATAAACACTTGAGTTGCTTTGTATTGTGTCGTAAACGGAAATGGGAAACAATTGCATAAGCGTTTTCGGGGGGCAGAGGAGGATTGATGCGCCTAGCAGCTTGTGCAAAATGCACACGTTGCCAAGGTGAACCGCACTACAAGGCGTTTACTTAACCCCGCCAACCCCCAGCTTAACCCACTGGCTGGCTGGCATTCCCATGGACCGGGCTTAACCCGACATGGCATGGCCCATTTGTTGCTGCTGCTCTTTGGCACGCTGTCGCTTTGAATGCTTTACGCTCGATTGAGTATTTATTTGATTTCTCATTTGTGTCTGCCAGTTGACTATTTTTTTTCTTTTGCCCCCCGTTCTTCACCCATTTTCTCGACTTTTCTCTCCATTTCTTGGCTTCTTCGTGTCGCATTGCTGCGGGGCACGCCACCCCCTCTCCAACTCTCCCCCTGTTGTAATTCAAGTTCTGTGGCCAAAAGTTAGCCACAGTTGATTGGTTAGACAGGGCTTTTTGTTCCTGCGAACTTCGATGGCTGTTTCTGGCTTGTCGGGCGCTTATTTTGCCAGAATCGGACGGCACCAAGTTAATGAAACTTCTGCCATGTAACAGTAAACTGCATTAAAGACGCCGGCAACTGCAGAATCAGGGGTGAATTGGCGGTGCCACGTTTCCACTTTGCACCCGCACTCTGTTCATTGTATATTTTTCTGATATTTCTTTCGTGAGAGAGTAGAATATATATGGCCTGCCATTTGTCGCTGTTGCCCCGTTGTTGTTGAATGCACTAAATATTTTTATACCCGTTACTCGTAGAGTAAAAGGGTATATTGTATTCGTGCAAAAGTATGTAACAGGTAGAAGGAAGCGTTTCCGACCCTATAAAGTATATATATTCTTGTTCAAGATCACTAGCCGAGTCGATCTAGCCATGTCCGTCTGTCCGTCTGTCCGTCCGTATGAACGCTGAGATCTCGGAAACTATAAAAGCTAGAAGATTGGCATTTTGCATGCAGATTTTAGGAGTTCCTACGCAGCGCAAGTTTGTTTCAAAAAGGTGCCACGCCCCCTTTAACGCCCACAATCGCTTATATACGATTTTATTTAAATATAAATTTAAATATTTCGGAAAAGTAAAAATGCAGTTTTATTGTGTTTATCAATACCTATCGAAATGTAGAAGAAATTTTTCAAATCGGACCATTCGTTTAAAAGTTATGCGTGATCAAAGTTTCTATCTCCATCTCCCTCGCACTCCTTTTACCTGAGTAACGGGTATCTGATAGTCAGGGCACCCGACTATAGCGTTCTCTCTTGTTTCAGTTGATATAGTGAGCAATATTGCGCATACGCCACGTGGCCATAAAATACTCAACAAAAAGCCGCCAAAACATCAGCAGCAGCATCAGTAGACAACGTAGCAGGCCAATCGATGTTGGGTAACAACTTTAGCGTTCTGCCTGCTCCGCGGCAATATCGTTTAAACGGAACACGTGTCCCGGCTGCCAATGGCCATTTGGGTAATTGCTATCGTCTCCGCACTGCCATTAGATTATCTTGGCCATGGCCAATCGCTCTTCATTCCGCGCTCCAGTTTTCAGTACCTACAGTTTAATGTGCCGCCAGCTGAATTCAATTCACTTTGATTGGCAAAACGATTCCTTCAGTCGACGCTTTTAAGTGGCCCTAAAATCAGAAGATAGCGATAATTATGCCATGAAAGTTTGTCCTGTTCTGACAGCTTATCTCTGCGCAGAGTTGGCAAAGTTGTTTCCGATCTGTCAACGGCTGAAGTTTGGCCCGTAAAATATCGCCTTAATAATCCTGTGAATCCGAGTGCGATCTGTATTAAAAACTGCCTTCTGCCAGCGCAATATGTCGCTGGCAAAGTGTGTGACAGACAGTATGCCATCACCTGTCATCTCCTGAGCGATTCTCACAGACGTGTCTACTGCGGCCAACCATTGACACTGATTTGCAACTGCCACTCAGAGAAGGTTGAGTTAAAAGCCCCCTTTAAAAAACCATTTGGTATGCCCGAGCTCAAATTATAGATTCCGTTTTAAAATTTTAATAAAAATGAAGCAGATTTTTTGTAAGCAATTAAAATGCCAGCATTTCAATTTGATAGAATTATAAAAGGATTTCGGTTGATGTTGCTGTTGCATTTTATTTCACCCACAGAATAAACCATTTTCCGTTTTAAAAATACATTCGGCAGATTTACTGGTTGATTTCATCGAAGCGTATTTTTTTTTGCAAGTATACAGCCATGTTCGGAACAATAGTAGTGTTAATAAGCTTTTTTTAAAAAGGCAGTTGGTGTAGGATGTTTTGTTTGCACTAAATTTTCCACAAATTCCAATAAGTAACCGAACTTGCTCATATTGCTTTGAATACTTCTGTAAATAGAGGCTTTATGTAACTGCTCGGCAGAGTTCATTGCAGTTGAGTGTGCAGCTGTATGTGCTCACTGTTCTCATTAGACTAACATGGGTTTTCGGCAAAGTTAGCGAATCCCACATAATCATCCTGCCAGGCAGCACCACAAATGTCAAACAAATCTGACAAATTACTCGAGGCGCAGCTGGATGACACGCACAAATTTATATATTTTACGTTTGACAGAACTTGTGCGAGTGCAGCTCAGGATCAGAAACGTTGTCATTTATTTGCGAGCAGCTTTCTTGCGGCAAACAATGCGAATGCAAATGAATGCAGGATGCAAATGAAATGCAATCAGTTTGTGTATTTTTCATATCTCGGCAGTGAGCAAGCTAAATTACAAAAATTCCTGCCATTCCATTTGAGATTCCCAAGGAACTGGGCTCAGTGCAGTCCGAGCATTTGAATATTTAAATTCGATTAGAATGAAGGCAGGCAGGCAGGCCATCACGTCGAATGTCGAATGCCCGATGTCCAGTGAAGTCCAGTGTCTGATGTCCTTGCCCAGTGTTTCTGGGAGATTGGTCCTGGGGCAGCTACACGTGTGTGCATTACCTTTTAGCATCGGCGCCTCTGGGGCTTTGCTACGATTTGGTAATCTGCTTTCGAGCTCCTTGTTCCCGGATACCAATCGACTTTTGTGGGGTTGCTGGTTGCTCGGCTTTGCTTTGAGTGCGCCCTGAATACAATAAAATGTTCCCTTACTGCGTACAATCAACAAATACTTTTCAATATTTAACTTGCACATTTGCGGATTTCCGCCCCGAAGGCGTGGCACACATCCTCAGTCCTGGCTCCTGGATCGACTTGCCCTGGTGAGTTGTTTAACTTCTGGGCCGAAAACCCTTTGAAACTCGGTTGAGTGGCTCTCATAAATTTCGGTTCGGCCCCCGAGCACGCCCCCCTATTTACACTCGCCATATAATTTGGCTTCGAATTTATGTGCCATGTGCCACGAGTCGTTTTTCTTGGGCCCTCCTAACTACCAATTTGTTGTCATAATTCATTGACGAAATTATTAGGAGACTGGCAACGGGAACCGCTTTGAATTTAATTGGCACTCTCCGCAAAAGTGGTAAAACATTTGGTCAATGGCCCGATTCCAGTTATTCCGGCTCTTGTTAACTTTTTGCTTACACTAACTGGTGGCCCAGGGGTTTATTCTGTGTATGCTTCATAAGTGGTCTTTATCTCGCATGCAAGCTTTTGGAAAAAAGGAATATAGCTTGTTTAATCTGACAAACAGTTGCCAAACTTTAGCATGGAAGTCGTCGCCCCGAAGCAGTTTGCAAAAATTTTCCCCATCTGTGGGTTTTTCCTCCCCCCCCCCCTCCCCATCCGGATCCCGTCCCCCTCTATCTGTAGTTTTAAATGGCTTAGCAGTTTCGAGTCTCGTTTCGAATGGATCACAAAGACACAATGGAATACTTGCCTCAAGTTTTTCGCGATAAGCATTTGCATCTAGTCGTGCTTCAGTCCCACTTGCAGATGAAATTAGCTGCAGTTTGGCAGGGAAAACTTTCAATTTTTCATTCTGGCACAAAGCTTTGAGATCCGAGAAGCTCTTGCAGCTGAATATTTGAGCTATTAGCGAGCAGAGTGAGACAATGCCGGGCGGCTAAACAATGTGCATCTATTTTTCCCTAGTTTTTCATAAATTATTCACGACAAAAGGACTTTCTAGCTACTGCAGCAATAAATGCAAAATAGTTGAGCATGTTTTATTGCAGTCAGCTAAAAAGATGGCGTACACAGCTAAGTGGGACATGCAGACATTTGGCGGAAAGGCCCGGATTCCTGTTGTTTTCACTGGTTTTTCTTTTGTGCACAAATGCACCTAAAACTGGGTGAGTGGATAATTTTTTTAGAAATAAAACACTATGGTAAATATACATATTTAAGGTAAGGGTATTTATTTATTTATCTGGCAAAAAATGTGTAATTTATATACTGCTAAGGAACTGAACTATTACAACTTATCAGAAAGCCTAAAACTCTTAAAAAATAATTTTGGAAGTTGTATCCTCTAGAGTTTCTTGACTAAGGTAATGTATTATTTATAATAAAGAGCAGATAACTTTAGTAAGTGAGATGACATTTTTTAGTAAGCATACAATTTATATATAACCTATAGCTGTTTATCATACATTTCCTAAGCCTCATTATTAATTTCTTTAAAAAGTTGTTCCATTATGAGGTGAAAGAAAACAGGTAAATCTAGTTTCTACCCTGACTTCGCATTTATAAGTTTTTATCGTCCGGACTTTTCCGGCTGCGGTAATGCATTAACAGCAGGTTGAGACTGGCACTGCACACATATTTAACCAAATAAGTGCATTCATGAACTCATCCACAGGCGTGGCACACATGCTGCCAGTCTCACCATTTGCAGGTGCATAATGACCGCAATAATGGATGATGCGTCTCCGTTCTGCCAGTTTGGGTGCAAGCTTTTGGCTTGGCTCACATACTTCCTATTTTCCTTTTTGTTGACTCTCTCTTTGGTGTTCGGTGTTTTTTGCCGCAAGTGGGTTAAGTGATTTTCAGCTCAATTAAAATGGCTGGAAAAGTCGAGCGGGCAATGGGGCGTATGAGCGCTCTCACCGCTGACCGGCAAACAAGGCTCTAAGGCTCTGTCATATTAACTCGACACTCCAGCCAGGACATAGAGCCCGACAAGCTGACAGCCTGTCAACCGTAAAACACTAAAGGCCACTTGCGGGTCGGGTCGTTGCTGCTGGTGAGTCGCCTCCACTCGACTCGACTCGAGTCTCTCTTTGCAAACTTGAGCGTGAATTGCTACTAAATTGCAACATCACAGTTAACTGCTCTAAACTTACGTGACATAATTATGCGTTTGACTAAGGAGTACCAACAACAGTCCCGGAAAAGGGGATGGGTGGGGTGGCAGTGGGGCAGGCATATGGCTGCCCGGGAGTGTCTGATGTAAGAGCGTGTGTGAGGCTGTTTACACAATTACTACGAAATGCATGCACCACGCAGAACGTGCAGACAGCAGGACAGCAGACAAGCACACCAACATACGCACTGGAAAAAAAGTACTAAAAAGGTGTGATTTACCCACCATAAATAATTTAAATTCAATTGTTTTAAAATATTTTCAAGCTTATTTCAACCAGCGCGCTGGATCCAGTTGCTATTTCCGAGCTTGAGAAAAGCTTAGCATACTTATTGGGGTTCGAGAGTAGTAAATATTAAAGAAGGCAACTAAAGCTATGATTTCTTATGTAAAGTAAGTATATATTACAAAAATAATGTTATGTATTCAGGCACTAAAAATACATTCCTATAAAAACCAAATATTTATGTAAATGCAAATGATGTATTTTCAGCAATTAGCGCAAGTTGGAAACACAAAACTGATGGGTGTTTTTGTTCAGTGCGTAGGAAATAAACAGCAGTAGCAACCCCTCAGTTCATGCCTGGCTACATTTACATAAGAGTGCGCTTATGGCCCCCGGAACCCCCGTTCTCTATGCCAAACTCACACATTCGCAGCTGTTTGCCAGCGGAAGATGCTTAATGAGCAGGCACACACTCGGCGCCATAAAACAGATTTTTATTGTGCCAGAATTAACTTTGCAGCACGCACACCCAGACACCCAAACAGAAAGACAGACGGACGGGCGGCGATTTCAATGAAGTGGGCCAAACATTTGGTTGGCCAAAAATCACTTCAAGGTCGCTAAATGGAATTCCCTGGCATGTCATAATGCCGGGCCTGTCTGTGTAAGCCATCTCATTGAATTAGTGTAGGTGCGTATGTAAGTGGGTGGGCCTGTGGGTGACCCGATGTCGGCATAGGTCGCATAGCTCCCATTCCCAACGAATCACCCAAGGCATTGACATTCGACACATGCCAGGCATTAGGCTGCCAGTCGGCTGGATGTGTTGGATTCGGGATACGGGATACGGGATACGGGATTCAGGATTCGGGAGTCTGGCTGCTGGCTGCTGGATACTTGGACTCGAATTGGCCCAGACTCGAAAGCATTTTGATTAACGACATTGTGCACTAATGTCAAGAGTCATTCAATCAGCTCGTGCCGAGAGTAAAGCAAAGTCGACCCGAAACCAAATGGAACGGAGCGCTTCAATCCAGTTAGACGATGCTTCATTCATGGCTCCGTTGGCATTGTATTTTACGCTGACAGTATCGATTGATCATTGGCACGTGATTGAATTCAATTTGATGAAATACTTTAGCCAATATGTCGTGGCGTTTCGCAAATTTTTAACGATGTGGATTTTTATTTTCCCCCTGAATGAGCGAACAGAAATAATAAAAACGTTCTAAATAGATGATGATGTTCGGTTTTAATGGCTGACACTTTCCGACCATGATGACATTATAATAAGGCCCTGACGTTGGATGACAAATGTGTTTTTGCGCGGCATTCCAATGTGAGTGGGCTCATCCAAAGTTATGCCGCACATTAGCATTCCTTCCGACCGATCCATTCCAATTAGAGTTCGTTCTCGTTACGCATCGATGGCCGGTTCGATTTAAACATTGTCCTGGGCCAGAGCTCAACTTTCGGTTCTCATTTGGACGCGGCACAACAGCATTCGCCAAATCAGCGAAAATGTTCAGACATTCGTATTGCGAACTAAAAACCAATGGCCGCATAGCCACACCCACCGCCAAAAACCATCTGCCACGAAATGTTCCAATGCAAATCAATTAAAATGGACGAAGCGGTCGATCCTGACCAAAAGTTGACAGCCAGCAGAGCGAAATCCGCTTAAAATGTTGTTGCTGCCGCCCTTGTTGTTATTGTTGCTGCAAACAACCAACAACCAACAAACAGACAAATGGATATTATCTTTTTATCTCCTGGGTTTGCCATTATTGTAACTGTTGTTCTTCTTGCTTTTTAGTTGTTGTTGCAAATGGGGCAAAGCTTTTAGGGCAGCAACAGCCGATGGCTAAAAGTACGGATCCGGATGGCTGGGAGCTGGCAACTGGAAACTGGGATCTGGGAGCTCGAAACTGGGAGCTGAGCTGAACTGGAGCTGTTAAAAATGCCTTAACTTGCGCAGACAGACAGCGAAAGGGAAGTTTTATGTGCCAGCAACGTGGCGTATACGTAATGTGCTTAAGCCTCGAAATTAAATTTGATTTTCCAATTAAACCAGAACCAGGATTCACAAGTTAAAATGTGTAAACCTGTGCAGACTCGCGTCGCCAAACACACATACATGCATATATATATGTATATATATAAATGTGTACAAAAATATGCAATTCTTAATTGAAAATTGATTTCGCCTGGAAGGCAGAGGCAGCCTCAAGTGCAAATTGCTTCATTTGTATGCAATTTGCGGGTTTGCCTGTGCGTTTCGGCTTTTGGGTTGCTTCGGTTTGGTTTTTCGGTTGCAAGTGCATTTACGTTCTGCTCTGTGTTTGTGTGCGGTATTTTTCTCGGATCCCCGTTCGCTCTTACCTGGCAGCTGTTTACTTTGCCGTCCCAACGTCGACCATTTAATTTAATGCATTATTTAAGGCAAACAATTTGGGCTCTGCAGGCCGATCCATCTGCCTGCCAACTGGCCAACTAACTAATGCCCAGCGACATGGCCTAATTCGTGACATGCCGTGACCCCCGATCCCTATTCGGCCGTAATATCAATCATTGCATACATTAAGGCGCATCCGCTGATTGCACGGCAGATTGTGGGTATTTCGGAATTCCGTATTCCGTATTTCGTATTATTATTGTTATTATGACATGAGGCCAGCAACCGCATGACAGGACTGCCCTCCATTCCCGATCCTCCATCCATACTTGATAAGCAGTTAAATGAGCGATGGCTGTGGGAATATGGAATCGACCGAGCCTGGCCGTGTTGACGTGGGGATTAACATGTTGCGGCTTGTCGCATGTAATTTATTCAAGCAACATGTCGGGAGTTTACCAATGGACCCATGGACCACAAAAGATGTTAATTAAGAAGCCAAAGTTAATCGATTTGCGGGCCAGCATGTTGATAGCTGCGGCTGCCTTTAATGTTGATTTTGGGGGGTGTTCGGGGGTCCAAACCAACTGTGGCTGATACCATTGACTCAACTTGGCCAGCTGCCCGGGACAGATTCCATTTTTGCTGGATGGGAAACGCGGCTTATCGCAGTCAAAGCAAAGTCCTGCAAGCTTTGCTTTTCGAAAAAAAAAATAACTCAGATGCATCTATCTGTCCAGCAGTCAGTGAAACAAAAACTAAGACTGAAAGCACACAAATGACCAGCGGATAGATGGAGCATTTTCCCTTTGGCCTTTACAATTGTTGCAATGCAACCGAGATTGCTGAAAAAATAAAGAAACAGAATTAAAAACATTTCTAGCAGTTACAGTTGTTGCCACCGGAAATTCACTAATTCAAAGATGGAGTCCGTTGCTGCAAACTTTAACTTGCACTGTTTCCGTTTCCCCCCGATCCGTTTTCCTGCTACAGTTTTCCGCCTCCTCAGCAGTTTTCTGGAGGGGCCAGGACCTCCTCCTCCTCCTTATCCTTCTCCTCCTTGTCCCCTTTTTTCCCTTCAGTTTCTCCTTCTTTCGAGCGATTGCTGTGCCATTTCTTTCGTGCTACTTGGGGAGCTTTTAATGTTTTATGCCTGATTGAGTTCTGCTTTCGGGTTTTTGCAGACTTTTGTTCTGTTTGCCTTCGCTGGACATTTCTATGAGATTTCCGCCTTTGTGGCTTATGTTTTGAGCATTGCTGTTATTAAACTTACAGCCACTTCAACTGGCTTTGTGCCCCCGTCCGTTGCTAAGTAATGAGATCGATTCTCTTTATTTTCCATTATTTATCCCGCCGCCCTTTGTTTACCCTTCCCCTTCCTTCCCCACTCGCTCCATATTCTGGCTCAGTGGTCACTTTTTAATTGTTGTTCTGCGCTTGATGAATTGGAATTCATAGATGGTTGGCGTTTGGCTTTGGCTTTAGCTTTGTCTTGTGTGCGCCGCAACGCTTATTGATTTCGGGGTTTTTTTCCGGCCACATGGAAATAACAATTTGAAAAGAATGCGAGATTATTCAAGCTAAAAATGTAGATCAAGAATTTAATGGAAAGATTCAAGTGTAGTTGTTGATTCTGTGGTCGCAGTAAAAGTGAGTTCATTATTTTCAAAGTTAAGCATGCTTAGCCTAGTTCGCAAGAGTGGAACTTAAACCGATCGTACGTGCGTGACCGAGTTAGACATAGTCTTCGGTTGACAAGATTTAAAGAGACAAATATAGGATATAATAATTGTGGAACTTAACTTAGATACACAATGTATAATAGTTCTTAAGTGTAGGTGTGTATTTACATGATCTTCCTCCTGAAATATCTGAAATATAGAGCTCTTTTAATATATAAGTCCTATTATCTTGCTGTTATTACAGCCCATTCTATTAATATTAAACTATGTTATGTCAAGGATAAAATGATTGCTTTGGGCGGACATTGCTGTTAAAGCCCGCGTTGCATGTGAACATATCGTGTACTCAATTAGTCATTACATTAGTCGGCTCCTATGTATCTAATTGATGTATTTGCCCGCCAACGTTTTGTTTCAGTCCTGGCTCGACTTCGCCCTCTGGTTTATTCATTGTGTTGTGCTAAATAAATAAAGCAATTTGTAACTGAGTCACGTAAATTGTAATCTGGCAAATAAATTGATTTGTTTGTTAAAATCGCTGCAAGCCAGCACGAAGGACCAACTGTACCGACTGTCAGGCAGCTGCCGCTTTGATGGAACCGGAACCGAAGCATCCACAATCCTCCAACCTCCCCAACTATCTGAAAAATATCGATATCCATTACGGATAGCCTGTCAGCCTGTATTGTTTTGCCGTTTTGCTTAAACAGGTCATGGCAAAGAAACTGGGATCTGGGATCTGGGGGTTCCAGCAAAAAAGAAACACAGGAAAAAACCACACAAAGCTCAATGGTGCTTTGTTTGTTCCAGGTTGAGAGTCCTGAATCTGCCAAAGGCATGTTTTCCTGCCCCTTGCCTTGCCTTGCTGCAGATTGAATTGTATGCCTTTCGACACCTGAGACAGGTTGGCATTTGGCAAAGCCGAAATTGTGTATAAATTATTAACCGGATTGCAATGCAATTAATATAATTTATGACTGTTAATTTGTTGCATACCGTTTACAAGCGTTTATCTTATTATTACTGATGTACTTTAACTTGTGGCTGCTGCATTCGGACGGTAAATAATTCAATGCAAAATGCCTGGGCGGAGCAAATATTTGCCTATCTGACGTGCGACGTTTGGGCCTGCCAAAATGAAATTTATCTCTGAGAATTTGATTTTAATATTAAACAGGTCTGAGCGTCGGCAGGTTGGCCACACACTCCACTCCACTTTGAATCTCGGAGACACATGCAGAGCGGTCTGCAGGTTGGCCGAGGCGAAGCCCATGGACCTGAGGCTCAACTATTTCCAGCTCACTTTCCGATGCGAACTTTTTGGTTTTGGCCCGGCTTGAACCGAACTGAACCGAACCGAACTGAACTGAGCCGTCTGTCTGCCTGTGGCTTTGACTCTGATTTACAAGCGTAAAATAGCAATGGCATAAAATATTTAACTATTTTGTATCGACCGAGTCTGTGAGTCTGTGGCGTTTCTGTCTGTGGGTTCGGAGTTCGGAGTTCGCCGGACTGCCAGTTTGTTTCTGCGGCTGCTGTGAAGAGGCTTCATTTTTGCGGGGTCGGTGGTTTTTTCTCAGCTTTCTGGTCTAATCCATTCGCACGTGTGTCTGTGCTTGCATAAGGGCTTATGTTCATTTTTAATGACTTGTTTTTGCTGGCAGTGTATTGTAATGCTCGCCATTTAAAGCCACAACACCATCATAATTGCTTAAATTTCAACGCTAACAATGCCGCCCAAAAAGTCTCTCTCTGGCCGACGCATTTATTAAATTTTCATTAAAATTTATAGTTGCCTCGCTGTGGCCTGGACGGTCATAAATCAGCAAATTAATATTAGGTTGTGGCAATGCCGACGGAAGGTCGGCTAGCCATTGTGCATAACACGTGGATAAGCATAATTCATGTTCGCCAATGGGCGGGGCTCTCCACTTCGTTCTCGTTCTCCTCGTCTGTGTAAAATTTGTGACACATTCGAAAATATTCCGTCCAAATATGCGGTACCCTGGCATGTGACAAATTGAATGTACAGCATCTAACCCATTCCATTTAAAGGGCGAGAGTGCACTTTAAAGATGTCCCAGCTTCTCATCCATTAGGCCCTTTCTGCCATCGGTATCGGTTTGCTCATGGCTGCCGGCTGGCTTTTGGTCCTCGGTCTTTGGTGCTTCGTTCTGCGCCCAGAGATCCTGGGCTCTGAACTCTGGCTGCCATGTAACGTGCAAATAACAAATAAATGGCCAACTAAAACCAACATCAATCAGGTCATGTTTATGCGGGCGTGATGCGACGAGTTTGCCCGATGCAGCACTGATGCAGTTGAAACTGGCCAACAGTTTGCTTGGCCGGGCTGCACAAGCCAGACATATAATGGAGTGAGCGTTAGTTAGGGCCGACAGCCAAGTTAATATCAGCCAATAACATTAAAAGCCAAGTTATTTCAAATTATATCCGAAAAGTATGCGCCTAGTAAATATGACCATGAAATGGTAAAGAGAATTGCTCTTCCAGTTCAATTTACCCCTCTTCTCAGAATATCAGGTATCTCAAGGGCAGAGCAGAAGGTAAACAGGAAGAGTATACTTAAAGTCACCTCATTTCTTAGAATCACCGGAATGCATTTATATTTATTATATTATATTTATTTAGTTTACATTTATTTTAGCCGACTTGAAAGATAAGATATTAACAGATGCAATTATATTTTTTTTATGGAGTGATTGATTTATTATCTTATATCTTATTGTAGTTATTATCTTTTTAAAAGGATCATTAGTTCCAGTCAGTTTTTCTACATTACAAGCTGCGATTATTAGTCCAAGTCTGTACCCAAGTGAGCATAGAGAATACCATTGCATGCATCCAATATAACCACTTTGTTTTCAGTTAGTGGCTCTTGCAGGCTAATTTACATATGGATCGATAGTATTTTTGCCCAACTCATTAACAATAGCTAAGAACTAAATCAGAAAATAAGTATATGGCTGTGTTTCAAATCTCACCATATAATGGCTTTATTTTAAAATAAAAAAGTTTTTTCAATAATTTTTAACATGACGATAAGGTCATTATTATTATATAATAAAAGTGGAGCATTTACTTGCCAAAATTAACAAAGTAAGATTTTGCGCCTCAAAATTAATTATTGCGAGGTAACTATTATTATATTTAACAGTAACAGTATATATAACAGTAACTGCATTTATCTTTTGTTGTTTCAGTGGCCGGAGAGAACTCCACTGTCTAAATAATCAGTACTAAACTTATTTCCAGATAATTTGGTTTTTATCCTCATGTATCCTATTTCTTTGTTTTTTCGTGTTCTGTTGTTTTACGCAACATCTTTAAATGATTCTAGCAATCTTTGCGAATCTTTTTGTCAGCTTACGCCAGCCGATATATCGACTGATTGAATTTCAATTCGGGAATACGTTCATGGATCTCTATAGAAACCGCTATAACGCGACAACAATGACAGCATATTTCTCCATCAACAGAGTTCACCGCATCTATTTGAGTCACAGTCCCTGCATTTAAATTTAAAATTCTGTTTTTTAATTCGCTAAACCTTTTTCATTGTATCTTGTATCGCTAAAACTTTAGACTCTGCTCGACCGCCAATGGGTTTTGACCGTGATAATATAATTTCTGCTGTGGATGCGGAGTCCTTTAAGAACACAAACATCTATCAGCGGTTTAAGGATAGACAGACGTATGTAGATCCCAATTCCTCCTTCGACCGAGGACACTTGAATCCCGTCGCGGACTATGTCTTCCCAATAAATATGCAGCAGACAAACAAGTACATAAGCGTCGTTGCTCAATACTACAAAATTAACCGCAGCAACTGGAAGTCCGTCGAAAATTGGGTTCGTCGTATAGCACCGGTGCGTTGGGAGTTCTTGAATTGAATAACAACTATCAACAGCTAACCCAAATTTACCTGGCATTGGACAAAATCTAGTTCCCAGGTGGACGTAGTAAATAGTTTGTCTCCCCGATTACATGGTCGTGATCTTTACATCCAGCAATGGATGGGAAACTCAGTTGCCAAATCCAGCATCGGTCTTTGGTGTTGTAACATGCCCCACCACTTTGAATCCAACGGGATCACACTTTTTGCTGCGATCCAATTGATCTTATATCAAGAAATGTCGCAAGGCTTTGGGGGGTTTGCCACGGCTGACTTATGTTAACATAGCAGTTACCCAGAGTGGTAAACCATATTCTCAATATGTAAACAGCTAAACCATCTTTATTTTAAATGTATCATTATGAAAATATTATGTTTATTTTTTTACCATTTTTAAATTTCAACGAAAAATGTACTATACTTCACTTCCTATACAAATATAAAATAAATATAAAATATTTCTGCATTTTGTATGCTATAAACTTTGGTACACTTTCTGGTTTTAATATTTGCCGCACAGATGTCGCCTTAAAGAAACATCCAAAAGGTGTCGGCTTAATTTGCTGGCGCCATCTACCGGATTATGTAGAATGTTGTGCGAGGGAGTACACTATATATGCAAATTGAAAGAAAGAGAAAGAGCTATGTGGGACTGAATACACCACATAAGCAAAGAGAGACAACTATATGCGTGAGTGCGCGCTTTTTAAAAAAGGGAAATTTTCCTTAGTTTAATCAAAAACCACATGTAAAATAGGAAGTCGACTGATTGAGGGGTTAATTTATATTTTTTAACAACCCTATGATTTTTAATTTCAGTAAACCCATTTGGCTTACAAAATCCTCAATTTTAAGTCGAAAATTAATGAGAAAATACAAGTATTATCTTCGAAGAGTAAGCAACTAAAGGTAAGGCATATAAAATTTAAAATCCAAAATTTTGTTAATCGCTGACTTATGCAATTATGGTTATCCTACCCACAGCTTAATATAAAAACAAGAGAGAACGCTATAGTCGGGTGCCCCGACTATCAGATACCCGTTACTCAGGTAAAAGGAGTGCGAGGGAGATGGAGATAGAAACTTTGATCACGCATAACTTTTAAACGAATGGTCCGATTTGAAAAATTTCTTCTACATTTCGATAAGTATTGATAAACACAATAAAACTGCATTTTTACTTTTCCGAAATATTTAAATTTATATTTAAATAAAATCGTATATAAGCGATTGTGGGCGTTAAAGGGGGCGTGGCACCTGTTTGAAACAAACTTGCGCTGCGTAGGAACTCCTAAAATATGCATGCAAAATGCCTTCTAGCTTTTATAGTTTCCGAGATCTCAGCGTTCATACGGACGGACAGACGGACAGACGGACAGACGGACAGACGGACATGGCTAGATCGACTCGGCTAGTGATCCTGAACAAGAATATATATACTTTATAGGGTCGGAAACGCTTCCTTCTACCTGTTACATACTTTTGCACGAATACAATATACCCTTTTACTCTACGAGTAACGGGTATAATGAATATGTTTTTAAATTTCTGACAACATTTGGGTCACGAAAACAAACGCGGATGCAGTACCTTTAAAAGCAGGAGAGAGTTTTGTCAATAAACTATATTGGTTAAAAATGATACACGAATAAAAATAATATTATTATGTAATTTATTAACTTTACCGGCTTCAAATCAAGTCATAATTTCTTTGCACCTCATTTACACTTTAAGCCACTTGAAATTGTTGACAAATAAGGATTTTAAATTATCTTTTAAGTGGCTGTAAGCAGCAGCTCCATTTAGATGAAAATCCACTTCCGATCCATGACCAACGACCGCAATCAAAGCAAACAGCAATTTATGTTGCTTTTGGCCAATTTACTTATTGGCTTACTCTACATACACCGCGACTGGACGTTGGCCATGTTTGAAATCTGCACGCATTTTTCCCGTCTGCGGCAAATTTATTCAACTAATTTCATGCTCTTGGAAAACCGATTTTCCCCTGGAACTATGTTTTCCCGACTTCCGTCAAGGCGGCTCTGCCAAGCCGGTCGCCCAGTCGTCGAGTCGGCTTATGTAACGTTTGCAAATTGCAGTTTTACTTCTTCGGCGGTGTGGTATTTGTTCGCCATCGCCATCGCCATCGCCATCACCATCGCCAACTCGTTGCTCATACGCCGTGTGTACGGTGGTCTGGTGTGTCGGCTCTTTGGGCATTGTGCAACTTGTGACACAAATTCTTTGGCGCAGTCGGTGGTGGTTTTGTAATTTTGGTTATTTACCCGGCATCGACGGGAAAGGCAACCGACCGCGCCACTGGTCGCCGCCTTTATTGAATCGCCCAGCTCGAGGTACTCTCGTAATTATCAAATGCAGTTTTACCCATTCGCAGCCACTGCGGCGAAACACACACTCAAACGAAATTCGAATTCAAAACCGCCAACGAAACGATATCAAAAAGCGTGGATAAAAATGTGTGCTTTAAACTTTCTTTTCATGCGCCACTTTTAGCATTCATTTCTTTGGGCAAACATTCGTAGTTGTCTCGATTCGTTTCTTCGTTTGTTAGCCGCTTCATTGATTTTCATTTACGCCGACAACTCGCCGTCGTAATTGTTGCAGTTTAACGACGCCCGCCGATGAGGTAACTCATCCTCCGAATTTTGCGGCGAGTGAAAGAGTATTTTTTGTGGCTAAGAGAGCAGCCCGAGTCGCATTTGCATTTTGGGAAATGCTACGACAGCCTGGCCGCCATTTGCATACCAATTCGGCCTATTGTAAACGACATAAATATTTAGATAAGTTTTTATTTAAGTCTCGGCCATTTAGCCTGTGCTGCAATTTGCGCAAGACCTGCCTCCGCTTTCACCGACCCCTACGAACTAGCCGGAAACTCGGAATCTGACCTGGGATCAGGGAAACTGCCTTGTTTTGACTTCGTTTTAATGCTTTTGATTGGTTTTAGTGCCTGACTAATGCAGCGTGAAATTCCATTGTTATTCGAAATAAATATCATAAAATATGGTCTCGACTATGCGATTTTCTAATTTG
Source organism: Drosophila fuyamai (assembly GCA_018153365.1). NCBI lineage: Eukaryota > Metazoa > Arthropoda > Insecta > Diptera > Drosophilidae > Drosophila > Drosophila fuyamai. Next base: position 997,836 of record JAECXW010000393.1, on the reverse strand, counting down.
ATCTCTGTCACGTTGACGGAAATGTGTGAATTATACAAGTCGTATGTGGAGAAGTTTTCACCGACTCACTTTAGTTTCGCTTTTTATTAGCGCTACTAATTAAACTTCGTTTAAGTAGTACCTAAATTAATATTTCACTGGTATAAAGATACCATTCCGTTGATGGGTAAATGGCCAAGACTTGATAATCGTCTTAAAAGTTCATCACTCTGCTGAGTAGTTCATCATTTGTTGTGGCGCGTAACGCGACAGCAAGTGGTTGTTACTTAGGACGCTCAGGGGGACTCTTAACGGTATCGTGTAAGGTCTTAATTAAGCCGCAAAAAATGCCGTGAAAAATGGGTAAATGAAGCCCAGTGGGCGTAGCCGAAAACTACCTGAAAAAATGTTTTTGGTATGGCTATAATTAAGCATCTCAATATAGAGATTTTCTACGATTTGTTGATTGATGTGTTGTGGAAAATTCGAGGAGGAAGTTTAGGGGCATTCAGCTTGATACTTTTAAACTTATATATAAATATATTTTCAGGCGCTCTAATCAGTCGTTCTTGGTGAGACAAATACAACATTATATACATATAACATATATACTACTCAAATGTTGTATATTAAATTACTCCCCCAGCTCATTTATCTCATTAACTGTCGGATTTACATTCCCTCAGCAAGTTCGTTGGCTTGGACTGTTCGATTTTTCGATTTTTGCTGCCCCATGTGCATGTCTATAGCCGTGCATGTTTATCTATATGAAAAAAACTATATCAACGCCGAATAAAATACAATCTCCCTCGCTCACGATCGGACTCCGAGTTGCTTATTCCAGCTCTCGGGGCTCTCTCGTTTTGCAGGTTTTGTCGCATTTCGGCAGCTCTTGCGCCTGATGCGCGCGTCTTGAGGTTTCAGTTTCGTTCACGACTTCGGCGCGTTAGGCAGCAGCAAAATCAGCAGCAGCAGCAACAGCAAAAGCTACAGCAATAGCCACAGAAAACGATATCACTTTGTGCTCTTTTATTACGTGTACCTTATAAAAAGAAGAGTTTAGCTATAAATCAAATTACGTGTTTTACCTGCACTTTGTGAGGCCTGCTGTTGTCATCGCGCCGTCGCAGTTGTTGTCCGCGTCCACGTTGTAGCCCAAAAACTCGAAAACAGCTGTTTGAAAGACAAAGCTAAAAGGCTAAAAGACGCTCGCTCGCGCCTAATATGAAGTCTTAGTTCGTTGCCTAAGTCTTTTGTTTTGTGCGGAGGCGCACGCGAATTTCTGTGTGAGAAACCGAACGAGTGGTGTGTGTGCAGAAACAAATTGAGATAAACAAGACTATTTACTGGCAGCCGCGGCAACAGGGAAACCAGTTGTGCAACTGCTACTCGCATAATCCATTGAACCATTGACCAGTAGTGCCCAGTGCATCCCTCTGAGAAGCCACAAAATGGCGCCGAAGAAAGAGGCAACCTTGAGCCAGCAGCAGCCGCAGCAGCCCGTACTGGACCTCGAAAGGATAAAGCGTCACTTCAGCTGGTCGGATCCCAGTGCCATGTGAGTCACTGCCATACGGCCATTACATCTGGCTCACAGTCCCATTAATGGTCCATAAAGTAGTCGTTAAGACGAGAGAGGCCGAAACGGAACTTCTCAGTTCGGTTCAGATGCGATATTCATCTACTAATCACCTGAAGTTCGTTGCCGAAGTCTTTTGATTGTTTTCTGACTTGAGTTTTTCCCTAGGCAATAACAACAAATAGTGGTTCGCTTCGAGGCCGCGGCTCAAGAACATAGTGTCTTCGATTCGATTGAGTAGAGCTGCTAAGCTAAAGCTGTGTTTAACACATTGCATAACACTCACACGTGCTATCTGCTATTTATTTTTGGACCAACGAATCGGGAAAGATATTTATTGGTGGGATTCGCCGATCAATGAATGTTTAAATAATCACATGCATTACTCTGCGAGCTGTGAAGTATTTATTTGAATTCCAAACGTGAATGACACTGTGATAGGGAGCCTCGGACATACTATATAAAGTTCGGTGCATTGCCCAAGGCTTACAAGATGGTGGCTGGGTGAAATGCAAATTTAGACAACTCATTGGGGAGCTGATCATTATCTTCGAGCCGGGAATTCGTAAGCTTGTCCACTTGTCCGCTTGTCTGATTGTCGCCGTGCAAATTCCCGATTTCGCAGCTCGTAATAGTCTGCGCAAATTCCACGTCATGCTTATTAAGCGCTGGGCTTTAATTGCATTTATTCACATGCTAAGCAACTTCAAAAGTGACGAGTGAAATTTGCAATTATATAAATACGTAGTAAGGTAACAAATTCATAACAAGTTATGGCTCATGCTCATCGCTGGGCCACTGAACGCTAGTCGAAGGCTTATAATAGAACCCAGGGTCGCTGTCTATGGGGCGATAGTAAAGAAGCGACCATTTAGCCTCAGTCGGCAACGGCTGGCTGGCTTTCAGCACTTTGAATTTAATTTCACTAATTGCTAATTTCAATAATTTCCCTAAGCAGTCCGCACAATAAATGGCAAACAAATGAGTTTTCGTACAAATGAACGTCCATCACCGCCGCAATCAGCGCCAAGTTAGCGATTTTTGCAGCTGAGTGGATTGTGGCACATCCGGCAATCGGTCGATTTCGGACGATGTGTCAAAATTATCTTGCCTTAATTCAATACAATTGTTGGTACAGGGGAGGTGTGTGCCTGTGCGAAAGTATCGGCTTTATGTAAATACAAATTGGTCATTCATTTATGCTAAGTCTCTTCTTTCGTTGGTTTTTGAATGACATAATATTGGCAACACATGCGATGCTAAACAGGGGCGTAGCTTTGAAACTTGATCTTCAAGTGTCTAACACAATTTTCATGTTTTTATTGACTTGGGACACACCCTTTTTCACCATTTCAATTTCAAGCTGGTAAATATATTATTTAATATTTTAAAATATCAATGCACATACAGGAGATTTTAAAATATTCTAGGTAGCTTTAAATTTTGTAAGAATTAAAAGAACTAAATTTCTCTATTGTAAAGTGTAAACAATTGTCTAATTTTTTTGGTTTTGCAGACTACTATGTGTTTGACAAATCGGCCTATATAAAATATCAAAGATATGAAGTCAGAATCTTCAGTCACCTTTAAAATATGAGACTTCATTATAGCTTTATTACGTTATTTTAATGTTTGCTAAGGACCCCTTTTTTGACGACTCTGTAACTCTTTATGTGTCAAATATAATCGTATTATTAGCATCCAAATGCGGCTTTAGGTCGGGTCTATAACCGCCGAATCGGTGGTCCAAATGAGTTTGTTTGTTGCTTTTAACGGTGTTTCTCTTTTGATGGCCTTCATTATACAATATCCACCACTCAATCAGCTACGTCACTTCCGCATGAACTAGTTCAGTTGTGATCGCATATTGCATCGAAATATTGGGAAATCACTCCGGTTTCGTTTTAGTCAAACATGTCGCTCCTGGCGTGCCGTTAATTGTATCTATTTCTGATTAAGGTGATGATTTGCAACCAAAGCACGCCCCCATAAAGCCAGCACCGTTTAAAACAGTTTAAGCACGCTCTAAACTTAAAATTCTAATTGCTCAATATAATGGGAACTGCGAAAGCCATAATAAATAAGCGGGACCCGTCTGTCCAGCTGCGCAATTTGTTTAGAGGATAATTAAAATGTTTTTATTTTTATAGCCCTTTCGACAAAGGCTTCAAGAATATTTATATGACTCCTACAAAACTTAATCTTCCATTAATATTCTTAGGAATATATTAACATTTAGTTTTAACATTTATATCTTTAAAAAATCTTTGTAAACAAATGACTTAACTTGTGTTGCTTAGTGTTGAAAGCTTGCTTAAGCTTTTGTGTATTTCATGACTACCAGGTTCGTATTGGCTTATTATAAACTTAGCTTAGTTGGTAAAAGCCCGCTCAAAAGTAAGCTTTGACATAAATGTCTCATCACAGCTGGATGATTTGAAACTTAAGCTCAAGATACAAAAGCTTTTAAATAATTTTTAAAATCATTAAGACTCTTTAAGAAACGACATAAGGCGAAGCTCAATAACCATTTGATTACCCAGTGAAAAGATTATAACTACTGAGTCTGAAAATTTATAAGCTTGTTGATCTACAGTAATAGGCTGCAAAGGTCGTAAACACAATTCCTAATTATGGTTTGGCCGCAAACCTTCTCTGATATAACATTTGTGCTCTTTAGGAACATTTTTCTACGTTCTGTGTTGAACTTTAAGTCTAGCTATTAAGGTATATTAAGCTTAATTCTATCCCACTCTGGGTGGAGACAGTCGTTTGGCCTGAAAGGCCACAGATCTTAAAGGAAATCGCCAAGTCACCATAATAAAAAGTAAAAAGCACACGCCTGTCATAAGAACTGGCAATTGAAGATTTATTTCCGCAATGTGCAAGTGTCACTGGCTTTTGTTTTCCTGAGTAACCTACCACCTTTGGAAATCTTAAGAACGCGCTTCTGAGTTTTGATAAGTGAGCTAAGTCTTAATGAATATCAGGCATCACGTAGGCTTAAATTAGTTTCCCCGAATAAAGTCTGTCACATAAATTTTTCCCGATTCTTAGGGCTTTTGTTATCCGGACCTTTCTTTGGAACAATGACGTTGCTTTGGGCGTATTTTGTTGTTTGAACTTTTGCCATACCTCTCGGGTACTTTCACCCTTTTTGCCGCACTGCAAGAAGCCATATGCATTGTCTTAGAGCAACTATTTCAGCGTATTTGCTCACAGTATTAACAGCAATTTGGCCAGCCTGCTAATTGGCTCGAAATGTGGTCGCACAGACAGAAATATTGCACAATGCGGCCAATCAACTTGGCAAAAATCTGACTCAAATGCCGTGCATTGTGTGCCAAAAAGTTTTCCTCCGATAATTATAGACATATACCCAAAACGCTGAGCCCAAAATCCCACAACGCTCGACCAGCTTTCGGTTTCCATTTGATTTGATTTTATGTGGCTTGTTTCTTTTGCTCATTTGCCAGTTTACAAGAGACCTTGACACATTTGGGGTGTGTGTTTTTTGATAGCTTTGGCCAAAATCATCACAAATTATCCAACTCAGAGAAGAGTCGAGCTGGATGTTAACCTGACTGGAAGTGGACCAAACAATTACAATTACAAAGGCAGAAAAAACCAATGGAGCGTTTGCGTTCGCCATTTCGTAGATCATTGTTTATGGGGCGGTCACAGCCTCTAATAGTAATTAATTAAGCTCTTGCATTAGCAGCTCTTTTGCATGTGGCCGCTCGAAAATAAAGCAAAGTAGGCAAAAGGCTTAACTCCGAGTTGCAGAAATTGCATAATGTTTGGCAAGTCGCGAAAGAAACCACTTTTGAGTACTGAAAAGCTTTGCAGCAGCTGGAGCTTTCCACTCCATTGCTTCGAGCTGCAGTGAGCAAAACTAGGGAGGAGTTCAACAGGTGCTAAGCAATAATTCCGACACAAAAATAATGTTAGGAAGGTTGCTAGAATTAAATGTATGCTATGTTGTTATTGCTTGTGATGTCTTCTGAATGGTTATGGCTAAACTTTGGTAATATTTTAGTATTTAAATTAAATAATTGCTTGCTTAGTTTAGAAGAGTCACCTTCAGTCGTCTTTTAGTTAGTTCTGTGAACAAACTTTTCTGAAACTCTTGAGCATTAAATATAAATACTTATTTAACCTTTAAGCTATGATTTATAATTACAACAAGAATCATTTTTACTGTGTAAGCTCCGACTTAAACCAACCTGCTAGAATCGAGTTAAAAAGTTAAAAAGTTAAGGTAAATGACTTGTACAAAGAAATAAAGTGCTTAAGATTGACAAATGTACAAAATTCTAGAGCGGTAAGGTATATCTCTCTACATAAATAAAAAACAACGTTTTACCTAATTACTTCTTTGTTTAATTTATCCTATAATTCACTAGATAATAGAGGATTAGGTCACAGGGCGAGTGTTCCAGCAAAAAACGAGTTTCGAGCGAAAGGGAAATTTTATCTTTATCGTTGAGTGCAATCCGTTTTATGAGCTTGAAATTGCCGCAGCCGTCGTCTCGTGGCTGGATGCAATTAATTTAAAGTCAGGCTGGAGCTTCTGCTGTGCGTCTGGAATTCGGCCTCTTTGCACCGGCAGCTTCCCAGCAAACTTCCTCCTTGTCGCAACGGCGACCTTGTGCCCGTTTTCACAGCAACATAAAAACACAGAGGAAAGAAGAAACTAAGCTGAGATGAAATGGTCTGTCTGAATGGGGAACCCAGACTGGGAATGGGTGGAATGGCTATAAATGGGATGGAGTAGACAATACGAAAATGTATATCAAAATGTGCACATCGCGAGACAAAAGGCCGAAATTGTAAGTGAAGCTGTCGAGAGGAAATTGATGCCAGGGCAAAACCCGAAACATTTGTCAACCAATTTCTTCAATATTTCTGTTGCCATTTTCGCAGTTACCACTTGTTGTTGCTCTCGTTTTTCCAAGCCGAAGTCAACAAACTTGTCCAAGGTGTTGGTGTTGTTGCTGCCGCAGAATGACTGGCCAAAAAAGCCATAAAACAAAGAAAGACGTAGTCAAATGTAGAAAATTGCAAGCTTAGTTTTTGGTTTTCGTATTGAAAGCGAACTGTGTTGGCTTGGATTTCTGTTTGTGTGGGCGTTACCCATTAGTTGAAACTAAAACAACAGTTACGACATTTGCAGCTTGTAAGAGCCAAGAGACTGAAGGCTTTACATGGCTTTAACTGCACAAATAAGTACACCATGACCCAGCAGCTTACTTATTGTAAATTAGCTGGAAACCAGACGATGATGAGCCGAGTGAATCATAAACGTTATAAGTCTATTGCCACATATCCCAGTTAATGATGAATGTGGAGGAGCTGGAGCTGGAGCCGAGTTTTCAGGGCTCATTAGCACGTTGCCTGTCGTCTTCCAAAAACCATGTCAAGTGCGACGGCGACGCACTTCGTTTATTTATTTCTTGATATTCCACATCTGCTCGCATATGTACCTACACCTGCCTGAATTGCTTGTTTTTCAACTACAATTATGTCCATTGCACTGACTACGAGGATGTTTACAGGCCCATCAGTCAGCCGCGAAATCGGTTTTATGCGATTCATTAAATCCGACTGACGTGCCCCGCCGGACAACGCGGCGTATGAGTAATCTGTAAAGGAAAAAATCACACCGCTTATTAAATAGCGATTTGAGAGCTAGATAAGTCGATGTTTTAGGTCTCGGGAATGCATGACGGGCAGATATTATAATGTATAGCAGGCGACCTTGCCAGTTAATTGCCGTTTAATAGCAAAAGAAAAAATGTACTCCGCTGCCCAATACAAACCAAATCCAACTTGCCATTGTATCGCTGTCCATTGACCATTGACCACCTGCTTAAGATGTTCGGGCGCGATTTGTTACAACACCCGATTTGATGGCACTTTTGGCCAGAAACACCCACAGCGCTAAGTTGGCTGTGCATTTTCAATGTCAGCATTGCGCAAAACTGGACAGTTTGGTCTGTTTTGGATTTTTTCCCTCTTGTACATTGGCTTCGTTTTTCCCTAACTCGGCAAACGCCCTTAGTCACGCCCTTAACGTCGGCTTGTTAATTTTTTTCTTGGATGACATTGAAATTGTGCAATAGGCAAACAACAAAATTTTTAATACAGACATGTTTATTGATTTTGCGTCTCGCCTGTCCATCACTTCAGCTCCCAAAATGATTCTTTGGCATGGTAATTATAGTAATTAAGGCATTTAAGTTTGCCTTGGGCAGCTGCAAAAATTGGTATCGCCCATTTGATCTATTAGCGTCGAACTTTGCACTGGTTAGATTGGCATTTACTTATGTAAAGAAATGCAATCTTAATTAAAAGTGCTTGGGAATCTTAATGGAATTGCGATGGCAATTACGGCCAAATGAAGCCATTAACCGATTTAAAAGAGAGCTGCAGTGAATGGGTGAGCGGCCCGTTGGGCTTTTGCAATTCTCGGCGAGGAAGAAGATAGCGTCAAGGTCGCTGGCGGATTGCATAAGCCGCATGGTGGCCGCCTCAACGTCACAACAACGACGTAAAAAACCCGAAAACCGGGGCCCTTTTTTTAAGAGTTTTCCCCGTCGCCGCGAAGGTGAACCGCCGCCAGGAGCAGAGCCAACAAACCTTGCCACTCGTTCACTTGCTTATTTGCCAGACGCATCGCGCTCATTCGCCGCCAAGTTGCCACTGGCTCACTCAAAAGTGAGTGGTTTTTTGAGTGGCCTCTGAGGCGCAGGTGTTTGGCGCTTTGCTTTGGCTTCGCCGCTGGCCAGCTTTTCAGTTGAGTTTCTGGCAGTCAGGCATTCGCAGGTCCAACGTCTAGACGCGCTCCAAGTCGCGCTTCAAATGCACGTGCAAAAGTGCAGTATCATTCTGCTCGTCTACCGCCTACCGCGCACCGCTCACCGCTCACCACTCACCGCTCAGTACCGCTCTCCATCTCTCTCTGTCTCTTCCATTGACAAAGTGTAAAGTGCAAAGCCAGCAGCGGCGACGTCGACGCAGCGCCAGCGTCTCAGCATCAAGTCGGTTGAGCTCAGGCCGCCTTTTGGCCAGCGACTCGAAGTCAGTCTGGTCCGTACCTTTCAGCGCAACGCAAGTGCTCCGGTTAATTCGCTCGGTCCGCTCGTGGTTTTTGTGAACCCCCTCGAACGAACACTCGATCGCGTTCGTGCCCTAAGTCTTTCGTTTGGCGAGAAGTGGATTATAAAGCACCAGCGAAACGACTGAAATTGTGCGCAAATATATATTTGCCCCAGCTAGAACGCGCATTGTAAGTGTAAATTTGCTCATCAAACACAAATGGGAGTTATTGGAATTTGCCGAGCTTGAATGGCCAGTGCCGACACACACGTTTAAGGAAATCGCCCAAAAGGCAGGCACCGCGATATTTAAGCAAACAACAGCTTATTCTTCACAAAAACAAATGGCTGCCAGCGCTTTGTCGTCAATTACTTTGTTCGCGAACTTCCATCACCATCATAATCATCATCATCATCGAGATCCACATCATCAATAACAAAGTGGATGCCTCCGCCCGTCGTTTCCTTCCCCCTAAAATGTTCCAACGCGTGTGCTCCGCGCTTGGCATACAAATAATGGGCGTCATCGCCGCCCCAAAACGTTGTTAGAATATGCTTAATCTGATATTACCTGAGCAACTCCATCATGATGTTGCTACACTTTTTCCCCTGTAATGGATGTGAATTGCATAAAAAAATGTGGCAAATGTGGCCATAATTTCGGTCATTAACTGCATTTCACATCGCCTCGATGTGTCACTCATGCAGCCATTGCGCATGGATATTATCGCAAAGCACTTTGCTTAATTTTCTTTTTGCTTATCGGCTTAATGGTACGGTGCCGAAGCCCTTGAAATAATACCTGTTTCATTTTGTTGCCGTATGGAATTTTTTATTCTAGACACACACTTCCAGCGCTTTCCTCGCGCACTAAAAAAAGCTCTTTGTGACCTAAGACCCCCATGAATATTTTGCTGAAAGACTAGTGACTATCTGAGATCAGCACATTACGCTTAATCCGCCCTGTGGGATCAAACAAAGTACCGAGTTTTGGGTAACGCCCACCAGCCAAAATGGGAAGAGGTCAACGGCAATTATAGAGCAGTTAGCCACTTTTTGTGTACACCACAATTTGCACTGGACATTGCAATTCGAGCAAAGTTCAGCGCAATTAGGTGCTGTGACTTTTTGCATTTTGCATTTTTTCATTGCACAAGTTGAAAAGCGTCATAATAATACCAATTATATCTTACAATAAACTGCATTCATCGTCGTATTTTGTGCACCCAGAGACCTTCGGCGAGGGCCCTGAAATTAGTTGTCAAGGTTCCCAGCCCCACTCCCTCCGCATGTGCATTTCCGCGCTGTGCAGCATTTAAAGTGTAAACTTGAACTGGTATTTTCGACTTGGGTTTTTTCGTGCCGTCCAGTATCTGTCTTTCTTTCTTTCTGCCTCTTTATTTGGGGTCTCTTATTCTCTGTTTATCACGTCGCGGCTATGCTTCGAGCAGAGTTCAAGGTGCCTCCAATCCAAACCACTCGGCAACAGAGCGATGTCGACGGAGGTTATATCTCGAGCTGTAGGCACTGCTAAGCCATAAAGCGGTGCGACATTTAATTAATACCAAGGCAGCGCCGCTATTAAGTTAAAGCCTTATATAAATAGCCGACAGAAGTCGAGAACACTCGCCTGGCAATCTGATCCGATCCGATATGATTATGGGGATTGTTAAACTAATTGCGAACAATTTGCATTGCTCTAATCGATTTTAAACGAACGGACGATACTTCCCCCTGATGATTGCCCTGGGCTAAGCTGCATAACCAATGAAATTAGACTTAAACTGGACTTAATGCTATGCTCTGTTCCATGACGCTGGTCACTTAATAACCAATCAACAGGCCCTAATTGCTCAATAAAGTCAAGTGAGATGCTTAACAAGCCGGTCGAGATTTAATCGGTTCGAAGCGACAGTTCGTCATATTGATTTTTCAATTGGCCTTTAGGGTGTAGACCTTTAAGGAGCATTTGTAATTCATACTCGTGGACATTATAAATTCAGAACTGGTAAATCATTCCATGACAAGTCGAGCATTTGGTGCGGTTCACGTGACCCCGCCTGAACTCCAAATCGTTTTAATGTCTGGACTCGATTGTGCAACTGTGAGACACACAACAATTGAGAAAATTAAATATTAATTGAGGCAATCGGACATTCTCTTTCGAGTTTTCGCAGGAATCGGACTCCAGACTGGTTTGTAGAGCACAACAACTGCCAATCGATACACGCCACTTGTGAATTGATTAAGTTCGGCTGGCTTTACAGACCATCTGGATTATCTAACGCTGGTTTATGGCCAACACACATTTCTAGCCAGTGCGGGTGAGTGCTCGACTATTTATTTTTGGGCTCGGGCCTCAGAAAAGTCTAAAGACCTGTTGCAGAACCAGTTGCGAACCGCCGACTGGTTTGCCATTTGCAGAAATGGCCAAAAGCCCGTCTCGAAGAAGTTGCAGTCACGAAACTGTGTCGCACACCGTTGCACCGAAAGCCAGCTCACAGACATACGTGCCTGAAATTATGTCATCGGAAAAGCCAGTCGAAGAAAATGAAAACTGGCCACCAGAGATCGAAAGTAGTGAGTGGAGAGTGCTCAGTGGCTCGATGAGATGTGGTCGTCTTCGAAGGCGGTTCTAATTAGTTTGGAGGCCGAATTTTACCCACTTGCTTAATGCCACACACGTAGCCATCAAACCTTATAGTTTAATCACCAACCTAAATGGGTTTTCCTGTCTGCATTGGCTCAAAAAAAGTCGTTCGGCGGTTGCATTGAGATTGCCCAATTGAAATTTAAATCGTATATGAATAAATCCATCCAAGCATTGTCTGCAGCTGGTTAAACGGTGGTTAAATGCTTTCATGCTCAAGTGGCCAGCTGATGGGGCAATATGTTGCCAATCCATGGCAGTTTCGAGCGATGATTCATTCGGCCAGTTTTCGGGTTCTCTCTCACTTAACACATTCGATGACGCACTTGTTAGCGCTTAGACAAAACTTTCCGCTGCACCGGAAATTCACGGAAAGCCATTGCATGCCAGCTACTATTGACCTTGGCATCGCAACGCACTCGGCATGCAAACTAGGCATCAGCGAATCGCAATATGTTGTTAAGAACTCGCCTGTTGTTTTGAAAGCTGAAACTTCAGCGCCTTACACATCTCCAAGTGGCTCCGAAAACAACTGAATTCCAATGTCAAATGCGTACATTGCTTTCGGGCTCAATTATTATTATTATTTCTACAACTTCTATTGTTATTGCGGCGAAATAATGAAATAAGCGGCTTTTGGTCCGTTCGCTTATAAACTTGCCGCAGCGTCCAAGAAACGTTCACAGTTTTCTTTGGATCGTTGATCGTATAATGCTGCATGATTCAGCACTATGGCATTATACTGAGATCACAACAACAGAAGCAAACACCGCAAGGTGTTGATTGTATAATGTTTCGAACGGGGAATTCGACTCAGGTATTAGAGTGGTACTTTCCCAGTGATCTAGAAGCTCGTTTGGCAATTCTTTCGGCGGCTTTTCCGCGAATTGTAAGCTCCTTTGGGAGTAGAAAATCATTGATAAATTGATCACCCGCGATGACTGCACAAGATTCCAGCCAACGTGACGCATGCGCAATACCGCGCCAGGTGAAAGACACAAAAGTAGGGGAAAAGAGTAGCGGAGAGACAAGCTCGGCAAACTCCAGTGCATAAATCAAACAACAATTTACGCTCAAACATGATTATTATTTATACATTTCAGCAATGTGTGCCTGAAACACATAAAACACAGCCTCACATCCACTTGGGCATTGCAAAAGATTGGCCCGGCAGCGAAGTAAAAGTAAACGCTTAACAAAGTAACTAGCATTTAGACAAAGGCAAATAAAAACAAGAAATAGGCAAAGCAAACAAAACAACACCCACCAGCGGCGCACCAGCAAATCCAGTAAATCCAACAAATAAAATGCTGATATCAACGTAAGTAAATTCGTGGGTAAACGTGCAGGGATTACGGCCATAAATTGCAATCAAGGTGCGAAACGGACGCAATAACTTCGTTACTTTTTCCCTCACTCTTTTTTGACCCACTGATGTTGACCCACTTGGTGGCAAGTCAATCGCCGCCTATGATGGCCATCAGTCATTGGCTGGGATTCGGCTTTGTCTTCCAGTTTCCTGCTGTCAACGCCCGATCTCGACTTCAACACTTGTCGACCCATTAACGTTGCATAATCGTGTTGCCTTTGATTTGACTTTTCCAGCGCTTCACCCTTTTGTGTCTCTTTTCCCGCTTTTGGCCATATTTGGTGTTTCTTTTGCCGCTTTTTTTGCTTTGGCCGCTTTTGCATATTTGCCAGCCTGGCTGGGGCCAAAAATGCGACCGCATTTCTCAGCGGGGCGAACAAGTTTGTAATTATGTCAAATACCAAAAGGCTCATTGCATAATCCCAGCCATATCAGAGCCATCGCGAATTCGTCTTCTTTCGGCCTCAAATCCACTTGATCCGCACTCGATCCATGTGAAGATGAAACATTGTCTGGGTATATCCCCGCCGTGATTTCAGCACTCAGCACCGGTCTGTAAATCATGGAAGTTCGCTGATTTATTTGGCAAATGACAAGTCTGTCATTTCAATGGCTTCCTCGTTGGCCCAAGAATAGAAGCACTTAATTGTATGCGCGGGCGAAAAGAAAAACGAAGCGAACAGTACGACAAAAGGCAATTACACGACATTTGCATCTTCCTCGTGTGTGGCAGCGACTGCTTTGGAAATGGCTAAGAGGTGTTTTGCCTGTCAATAATACCCGCTCTGGCCCGGAATTCCCCCGAAGTCTGGAGGCAAGAACCTATTGGGGATCGGCGTGCTTAGCATTCAGCTCGTTGTTCCCATCGATGCGTGACAGACTCCGGCTGAACGGGGCCAGGAGCGATTTGAGTCCCCTAATAATGCCTCTCCCTTCGCTGATTACAGGCGATTAGGCGGCTCGATCATCAATGAAATCGCAGCACGATATGCATGCTCTTTAGCTGTTATATAAATAGCACAGTCTCTTCCCTATTAGTGCGAGGTAAATGTTTAAGAAGGAATGATGAGTCTGCTTACAAATACTATATCAAGTTGATCACCATATCATAGCCACTTTTCTCCCTCTGTAACCGGCAGTCCACATCTTGAGATGACCTCACTGTCGTCTCGGTGGGAGTCCCTCCGCACTTTGCCTCTCCGCATTCGGATTTATTTTAAACTATTCGCCACGATAATTACACATTCTAAAGTCCGCATTTAACACGGTGAGCAAAGGGCGGAAAGAAAATGTGTCAGTTATGGCAGAGTGGTGCAGTTAAGCTTATTGATGGTTTCTGGCTAAGGGGAAATGACGACTGTTGTGAAGTATTTTTTCCGCCCATGACTCGGTGTGTTGACAAACCCAGTGTCCCATTCTCACGCTCTGTCATCCGCTGGGGCGCGTCTCTGGAGAAATCAGCCGAAAATAATACCCAAAAAATGTGGACCCGTGCTGGGCAAATCGCTGCATGCATAAATAGCGCTCTAATAGTTAATTAAATTATCAATAAGCATTCACAAACACAAACACCGTCGACGGGCCCGAATTTCCAAGCCATAAATGTCAAGCACAAGAGTGCGGAGAAGAGGAAAAATGTCGGTTTGTTGTCATTATAAAAAACTACCTGGCCTGACCTTGTCCATTGTTGACTGCTGGCACAAACACAGAGACGCACCGATTTACGCAACCCGCGATCGTTGGCTGTTGTCTGTTGTCTGTTTTCCGTTGGCTTTTGGCTGTGACTAACTCCATCCAGCGCACGCAAATCGAAAGACTCAGGCAACGAACTTGAAACTTGAAACACATTTCGTCAACCGGCCAGCCGAAATTGCAGCATGGCATTTCTGAGTGCCTTTCGTATTCAGAATTCGTGCGGCCCAGCCCCAAATGTTGTCAGCGCATTATGCTAATATTTGATAGGCCGTCGTCGCATAATAAAGCTACTTAATTTTCCCTGCAAAGCCCGGCATTCGAGGATGTTTGCTCGCCACTCGACCATTGGGCAACCAACCCATCTCGTGCCTTATAATAAATGCAAATATTTGCGGCCGATCGAATATTTATCTTAACGAGAAGTAACGCAATCGATTAGCAAAAACACCGAGACACCGAGACACTGAGACACCGAGCCAAAAACCGTAGCCAAATCGTTTTCGAAAGCGACATCGGTGGAGAAAACAACAACAGATCGGCGATCGAATGCGCTCAATCAGTGACCTTGAACTAGTTTCCCCCTCCAGCATGTTATTTATATTTTTGGTCTGTTTGTCTCGCTTCTCGTTTTCTGGTATGACTGGCTCGTTCGCCAGCGCTAATGATATGAAACCCCCGAAAAGAAATAGCTGCCAGCCGAAATAGCAAAATATGTTAAGGAGGTGCGAATGTGATTAATTGCAGGCAATTATGAACTTTCTTTCCTCCGCGGCTTACAGTGCAGCTAACCTTGACCCAAAACGGGAGAGGCTTTCGGTTACAATTTTTACACGTTTTCGATGCGTGCCAAAACTGCAGGGGAAATTGCATAATGGGCGCTGTCAATGCAAATGCAAACTGCAAACTGCAAAGTGCGGCTTGCAAATTTGCTCAATGGCTGATGGATGGATGGCTGTTGAGCAATCGGCCAGAGCTGGTCCAAAACCAGACTTGGCCAACGGCTCACTTCGCATTCACCACGGACTCAGCTTCAACTCCAGCTGGACTCCGACTTCGGCCGACCAAGTGGCCAAGTGGCCAAAAAGCGCGTTGGGCAAGAGACGAGTGCGCCGAGTGCCCAACTATGAATATTGAAATGAAAAGTGTTGCCAAGCTTGTCCATTGTGTGCCCGCTGTTTCGCTCTGTTTTATGCTTTTTGCAATGTGTGCCGCTGACATAGTTTCGAAGCCGAGCCATTGAAGCATACCCCACTAACACACAAAAGCGGTCTGAGATGCAAATCCGCTAGTCGATCGTTATGCAAATTGCTGTATATGAAACATGCGATATGCGACAGCAGGAAGCTGCTCAAAGCTGGCAAATTAAAATACTATAAAATATTCTATCAATCGAACTTAACGGAACGAGTTTTGCCCTGCAATCGTAGCAGATATTCTTTATTAATCGTCAACGATCTGTACAATGTATGTTTATTGCTGTTTTTAGTATCCGGACTTTGAGGAATTACCTCAGAAACCGGGCTTACAAAACTATAAGCAATTGTTAGGGTAGTTAAAAATGTAAAGATAGCCGGCATTCAAATTGAGCACTCATCAGGTTTTCTAATTGAAATGCTAGCTCATTGTTGACTTTAAGACAGCTCTACACCTAAATTTAATTAATTCTTTGGAAAACTATACGTAATAGCTTATTTAATACTTAAGGTATAGTGATCTCCATTTTTTTCTAGTTCAATAACAGCCCGCATTTAAAATGTTAATATTTATTCAATTTATTCATCTGAATTGCTTGTTCATTGTTTATTTTAGGCATTTATATACCACCAAAGTCAATTTTACGATTCTATAAAATCGGCTTATAATTACAATGTTTATTTATATGGTTTAAGAACGTCTCTCTTCAAAAAATAAGTAAAGTTTTTTTTTTAAACTACATCACTAGTTTTGTTTTGAACATGTTTTTTATAAGATTTAAAACAATTGTATGAAAAGGTTTATATTAGTGTGTTAAACCAAATTTATACTTTTAAATGAATTGACATAGAAAAACATGAAATACAAAAATGGTAAAAATTTATTAATCATTTATTTTTTATAAGAGTTATGCTTATATCATTCTATTTTAAACAGACTTTTTATCTAATTTTTCTTCTTGATCTCCTTGCAGCATTTCCACAGACACCGCGATGGCGGCCACAAACAACGATGGTGGCACACAGACCAACGCCGTGGCAGCTTGGGGAGCTCCGGCCAACGGACCGAGGAACACACAGGCCGCCGTGTCCGTGCGGCATGCCTTCAAGGCCTACGGCAAGAAGAAGAACGCCAACCAGGTGCTGAACAACCTGAACATGACTGTGCCCAAGGGAACGATGTGAGTTCCATCAATAAAAGTGAAATGTTGACAGCTCAATTTAGCGGGTTCGTAAAATAGAAACGGCGAAAGTAATTAGCACCTAATGCTGACTGAACTCGAATTCGGAATTAGCACCGAGTGGGCAATGCTAAGCGATTTCCTTGTGACTTCGATTCGATTGCACCGATCTGCGATCAGCGATCTGCGATCTCCGATCTCGTCTATATCAGAGGTCACTCGGTTACGCTTGCCTCTAATTGCGGCTATTATATACGGCAAACCGGTTTAGTCGTTCGACTATCTTGCAATTGAAACGGCATTTTTGCATGATAACTCGAAGCGGCTAACGAGGGTCGTTATTAAAGTTCGTCGTCGGCTCTCGAATGCCGGAGATGCCCCGCAGAGGTGATCCCAATTAAGCCGCTTCCCAACTGACGTCAATGACACGGCTAAGTCCACACGTCGTGGCAATTAATCCGAAAATCCATTCGTATGCCAGACACTCAGGTTATTCGCGATATTCTCGAATATACCGATCGATTATCGTCTGAAAGATTGCAAATGGCTGGAAAACGATATTTATGTTTGTTCGCAGAAACGAACTCATGGCACATGTGCCTAATGGCGATCCCCAAATAGACCCCTCACGGGGTTCACGAATTTTGGCAAACATTTAGGGGCCATAAAAATAAAATCGTAAATAATATTTTTTTCGACTCGCCGACTTTGGCATTGATATGGCCCGAGCAGACTTGTTATTAAATTTTGTTTCTCTTTTTCGGCATTCTGAGTGATTTATGCGCCGAATTAATGCTGTGTCGTAACGGAATTTCGAATTTTGTTTTATTCTCTGCCGAGTGTGCAGCAGTCTTGACCCAGTTAACAGCCCGGTTCGTTCAGCTTCTTGACCTAGGTCAGGTCGCTGGGTTAGTCACTTTCGGAGGCGGCGAGTCAACGAACTGCCTTTGGGCCCTCAAAGCCAGCGCATTTACGATTGTGTCAATTAAAGTTGGGGACTTAAAGTTCCAGACTTCCAGAGACTTATCGGATCTCGTATCGTTTATTTCGTTAAATGGCGCAGCGCTAATTATAATAATAGATTCAATAACAGGCCGAAACGTGCGACCTACGTGCTGCAATATTTTGTCAAAGGCCGAAGACCAAACGCAAAACGGACGACAAACTAACAAAGCGATAATCACAATAATCACAGCCACCAAGTTCATCATGATGATGGTGATAATGGTAGGAGACTAGCCCCTCCAAAAAAAGAGGCGGAGTCGCTTTTGATAGCCGGCTGCGCAGAGACTCGCGGGCATTTCTTACATTTCAAGGTGAACATTTCGAAATAATTCAACTTGAACTGCTGGAATTAACATTGACATCGCCGCCGACATGCCACACTCGTATTTATTTACCCAGCCACAAATATAGTCGTGTTTATCGTGGCGACAGTTTTCGTGCTGAATTGGCACAAAGTTTCCCCCTGTCAGCTTACTTTTTACCCCATTGTCATGGCTGGCTTTCCAACCTCTGCGATCTTATAAAAATGATCAAGAACTTACACTTGTATACTTTTAAAGTCAATGAAAGTTTGTAATATCTTATTGAGTTATTTCCTATACAACCATTTTCATGCCTTGCCAATTTGCCATTATCGTAAGTTAAGGCAGATTTAATAGCACTCAAAAAGGTATTTCCAGGTTCTAAAACTAAAGTATTTGATTGATGATCGGAATTTGGCTGTCAGCAAAAACTTAAGCTTTTGTTTACATATTTTAATGTAGGCTCTTAACCAATCCTAATTCGACGTTTTTGTATTAACCCTTTACTTTATTACCCTTTAAAAAAGTAATTTATTATGGTCTGCTTCAGGAAATGCCAATGGTGAATGGACTAGAAATCCCTAATTTTAACTTTATAAGTTGCTAGGGAATTTTAAATATTAAGGTGCTTTATAGCATAATAATATAATTAAATTATTATATTATTCTTCCCAGTTATGGACTCCTTGGGGCCTCCGGATGTGGCAAGACCACCCTGCTCTCCTGCATTGTGGGTCGCCGTTACATGGACGCCGGTGAGATCTTCGTGCTGGGCGGCAAACCCGGCACTCGAGGATCGGGGGTGCCCGGCAAACGAGTGGGCTACATGCCCCAGGAGATCGCCCTGTACGGGGAGTTCTCCATCCAGGAGACCATGATGTACTTCGGCTGGATCTTCGGCATGGAGACCAAAGAGATCTTGGAGCGGCTACAGTTCCTGCTCAACTTCCTCGATCTGCCGTCGGAGAAGCGCCTGGTGAAGAACCTCAGTGGTGGCCAGCAGCGTCGAGTGAGCTTCGCCGTGGCCCTGATGCACGATCCCGAGCTCCTGATCCTAGACGAACCCACCGTGGGCGTGGATCCGCTGCTGCGTCAGAGCATCTGGAATCATTTGGTGCACATCACCAAGGCGGGCCAGAAGACGGTCATCATCACAACACATTATATTGAGGAGGCGCGACAGGCGCACACGGTAAGGAGTTGGTAGAGGTATTTCTAAACCATTCTATAATCTATTTCATATAATATATTCCAGATCGGTCTTATGCGTTCGGGTCACCTGCTGGCCGAGGAGTCGCCCAGCGTGCTGCTCTCCATCTACAAGTGCATCAGTCTGGAGGAGGTGTTCCTCAAGCTGTCCCGCATCCAGAGCCAAAAGGGCGACGTGACCCATGTGAACTTCAGGTAAGGACTCCCATCTGGCATGCACCACGTGGCTAACCCGACCACCACTCTAATCACCACTCTGAACTCTCCACCTTGACTCTTCTCCATCCGACACTCGCATGCTCGCAATCTGTGTTCCACCCCATCTGTTTGTGGTTTTTTTGGGAGTAGTAACAACATCTCGTTGCACGCCATGGCCTTTGGCAGCAAGATGGACAAGCCCAGTTCCAGTCAGGAGGGCGGCGTGGTGGGCCTCAACTTCCACCAGAGCAAGGAGGTGCTGATCAACGACAGCAACGGATCGATCTACACGGTTTGTTTTTGGGATCTCCCTGTGTTTCCCTGTCTGATTATCCGTATTTTTTTGGGACAGCTCAACCAGGAACCGTACAGTCCGCCGCCGTCGAGGCGCAACAACAATCCCAATGACGAGGAGAGCTGCCAGGACTGCTATGCCAACCTGTGCAAGATCACCTCCAAGGGCAAGATCCGCGCCCTGCTCACCAAGAACATGCTGCGCATGTGGCGCAACGTGGGCGTGATGCTGTTCATCTTCGCCCTGCCCGTCATGCAGGTGATCCTCTTCTGCCTGGCCATCGGACGCGATCCCCAGGGACTCAACCTGGCCATAGTCAACGGAGAGATGAACGACACGGTAAGGGTAAGACACACATTTATACACTACTTTATTCAGGCACACCTTTGAAGTTTACTCAGCGAAAGATCTTTCTTTGATATGATAGAATTGTCAAAATAATTTGATTGGCTTTTAACCATTTTGAACTATATGTTTAAATACATACAAATGTATTAAATTGCAGAAGAAAACATTGTGATATGTAATGGCATATTATTAATTAGTTAAAAACTATTTGGAAGTTTAAAAATAAAATCGATATTTAGATAAATTTCAGTTAGGGTTGTAAACACAAACAAATGAAGACTTAGATATTAAAAAGCTTTGAAAACAATCAAGCACGATTATTTGTGTAAAACTCAATCTTTTAGTCTCTAACTAATTTGTTTTTTATTCATATTAGGAAAACTGCTACTGGGAAGACGGCTGCCACTTTAAGAACCTGGGATGTCGCTACCTGAGTCACCTGAACACGAGTGTGGTAAAAACGTATTATGAGGACTTGGACGATGCCAAAGAAGCTGTGAGAAAGGGCACAGCCTGGGGAGCGGTCTACATAAGCGAGAACTTCACGGACGCCTTCATTGCCCGGGCCAATCTCGGTCGCGACTCCGATGACGAGACCATTGACTCCTCCGAGGTGAAGGTCTGGCTGGACATGTCCAACCAGCAGATCGGCGTCATGCTCAACCGCGACATCCAGCTGGCCTTCAGGGACTTTGCCATGGGCCTTCTGGGGCAGTGCGGCAGCAATCCCAAATTGGGCGACGTGCCCATTCAGTTCAGGGACCCCATCTACGGCACCATGAATCCGTCGTTCACCGATTTCGTGGCACCTGGCGTGATCTTGACGTAGGTTTCGCATAGCCATTTGTTTTATGGGTGTGTCATTAATGTTTTTTTTTCTTAAATTTAATAGTATTGTATTCTTTTTGGCTGTCGCTTTGACGTCATCGGCTCTGATCATTGAGCGGACTGAGGTAAGTCAAGGAATTATTACTCCATTGCCAGACAATAATACCACGCTTTATTCGGTGTTTCATATTCAAATATAATAGTTTAAAAACAGCTTAGAAACATCTATAAATATTAAAATAAACTTAATATTTACTTAACCATTTTCCTTCTTTCAGGGCCTGTTGGATCGCTCCTGGGTGGCTGGCGTCTCGCCCTTCGAGATCCTGTTCTCGCACGTGATCACCCAGTTCGTGGTGATGTGCGGACAGACGACTCTGGTGCTGATCTTCATGCTGGTGGTGTTCGGGGTCACCAACAACGGCGACCTCTTCTGGGTGATCGTGCTGACCCTGCTGCAGGGCATGTGCGGCATGTGCTTCGGCTTCCTCATCTCCTCGGTGTGCGAGCTGGAGAGGAACGCCATCCAGCTGGCGCTGGGCTCCTTCTATCCCACCCTGCTGCTGTCCGGCGTGATCTGGCCCATCGAGGGCATGCCCGTGGTGCTGAGGTGAGTTCTTGAGGGGATTCCCCGTGCTGGAATGGAATGTAATGTTGTAATCTCCCCCAGATACATATCACTGTGCCTCCCCCTCACGCTGGCCACCTCTTCGCTGCGCTCCATCCTCACACGTGGCTGGGCGATACTGGAGTCCGACGTGTACATCGGCTATGTGAGCACGCTGTCCTGGATCGTGGGCTTCCTGGTGCTGACGCTCCTCGTGCTGCGGGCCAAGCGCGGCTAGGTCCTCCACCCTATTCCACCCTATTTTTAGATGCCTACTTTAGATCACGATTAGTCGTCCTCGTCGTCCTAGTTAGTTTACCCCCTACTTCGGCTCCACTTCTTATCCGCTTCCGAGATTCACTTCCCCTCGTTTCTGCCCAAAATGTCATAAATTATTTAAGCACATTCGCAGCTTTCCTTAGCTTTCTACTCGGCACTCGTTTCCCTAGGCTAAGTTTTGCACATTTCGTAGTTTAAAGCGTAAGGTTTAGGTACCTAAATGAATTGTTGTAAATATTTTGTGTCACGAATTCAGTAATCCGTTGCTAGATGTCCATTTTTTTGCAACCCCCTGTACAAGACCTTTTCTCCATTCCGGAACGGGCGATTTATTCCACACACAACTATTTTTATATATTTTTCAATGGACTGTGATTGTTTTTTCTACATAATTCACGCGAATACACGTAGGGCAAGCATAAAAAAAAAGAAAATGAAAAAGAAAAAAAAGAAAGAAAACACAATGAAAAGCGAACAAAAACAATGGTGGGTTTTGTTAATAACATTAAGTAGCTTAAAGCATTTTTGTATGGGTTTAAGTTTTTTAAGGTAAAACATAATTAAATACAATAATGTACACTACCCTAAAGAGTATGTAAAGAAATCTATTTCAGGAAATATTATGCGCTGAGCATAAGTATTTCACAACGAAAAAAACAAAAGACAATGAACAACGAACAAGTGAAAAAACGTTCTTATTTAAGCAAACCATTAACTATGTGAACGCAGTTATGTATAAATAATAATAATAATAAAACGTAAATAAAAATCAACGATTGGATATTTTATTTAATCTCATAAATAAATTTAAATTCGATTTGCTTTTCAAAAATATATTTTATGGAGGAGATATGGTCATCGATAATTGTTAATGGAAATCAGACAGAAGTTTTGGACTTTGTTTTTACTTTTTCACCGCGTTATGTTATAAATCAAAATTATTTGAAGACGTAACGGATTTTTTTAAAACCACCATTTTGCTAATATTATAAGCAGTCTCACGGTTGACACTTTCCTCAGCAAGCAGTGGATGTTAGCAGAGACACCAACCGCCTTAACATTTCTGTTAGAATAACGCTGAATTTTAACAGTTAGTGATGGAAAAACAGCAATTCCCAGGTAAACATCGATATAACCGATGATTTGAGAACAAACAAAACAGCTGGTTGAATCATAACAAAAAAGCAATGTTTTTGTGTGTTGTTTTATTATTTTGTAAAAGCGTTTTTTAACGTTTTATAGGCAGCAAAATGGATAAATCCAGGTCCAGTGTCTACGACAAGTTCGCTGGCTTCGTGGAGCAGCTGCGGAACACAGAATGCAGGTGGGATTTCATCTGGATTGGATTGTTTTGGGTTGCATCGAATGTTTTGGGGAGGGGACCGGCAACAGTTTGTTGCTCATTACCGAATAATATTGATTAAATTGCGCCTGCAATTCGATTTCCGAAGAATTAATAACCCCCAAATGGTCCAGCTATCTGATTACTCAGCCAAAACATTCGTTCAACAAATAACAAGCGCATCCGCTATGACGTCATGCCACATACCCGCATCTAAAACTAATTACCTGAAATGCCCACAGTCAGAAGCAGAAGATCACCTGCTTCCAGCAAATTGCCGAGTGCATCATGTCGCCCTCGCTGGCGGGACACATCAACTATGCGGCCCACTGCGGCACGGCCATGAATGTCCTGCTGCTCTTCTGCGAGGATGTGGACTCCGTGGTGCGGATGAGTGCCGAGGAGAACCTGAACAAGATTCTGCGGGCACTGGAGAAAACCCGGGTCAGTCGCATCCTTATGGATCTTTATGGGGAGATCAAGAGGAATGGCAACCAGAGGTAAGCCTTTAAATCATCACAGCATCACAAATTCTAAAAACTAACTCTTTACAGATCCTTACGGATTTGCCTGAACCTCTTTTCCTACTACGCACCGCAAATAAAGGAAAAGCACATCAAGTGGTATGCCGTGAGATTGCTGCAATGCATGACCACCATTTCACAGCGCAAGGAGACGTTGCTCCAAGAGACACTCTGCGATTTCGTCAAGCACTTTGGGCACTATATACAGCAGGGTCTAAGCGATAGCGAGACTTGCAATCTATTTGAGGTCAGACCTTTGCCCACCGGTCAGCTTAAATAATTACTAAATTCATTATTGGACTTTGCAGACTTTTCTGGAAAATATTAGTTCCGATTGTGCCGTAAAGCGACGGTGCTCGGCCCAAAATTGCATCAGTCTGATTGAGCATGCACGCAATAGGAGCCTCATGGCCAGACATGGAGTCAACAAAGTGACGGGTACGTGCAGCGAGAAACGGAAATGAAGACTTTGTCGGGAATGTAAAAAACACTTTTGTTCCTATTTGTTTCTTTTTCACTGCAGAGCTTGGCTTCTTAATTGCTAAAGCCTCTGGATACCAAGAATACCAAGAAATATTTCTAAGTTTCAGATGACTTCTAAAAATGTGACAAACAATTGGACTTCCAGAGTCCATAACATTACCAAATGTATTCCGATTTCAAAGTGACATACCTTTTAAGACTTGTGGTTTCATTCCATAAAAATCTGCTTTCAAAGGGTTTAATTAACGATGATTAAATTTTTGACCCATTTTCATGTTAGTTATTTCCAAGTTTCCGATGACTTGCAATGAGGTGACCCCCAATTGGACTTAACTTTACCAAATTTAATCCGATTTCAAAGTGCCATACCTCTTAAGACTCGTTGTTTGATTCTCTAAAAATCTGCATTCAAAATTTTAATTTTAACATTGATCAAATTTTTGACCCATTTTCATGTTAGTTATTTCCAAGTTTCCGATGACTTGCAATGAGGTGACCCCCAATTGGACTTCCAGAGTCTATAACTTTACCAAATTTAATCCGATTTCAAAGTGCCATACCTCTTAAGACTCGTTGTTTGATTCTCTAAAAATCTGCATTCAAAATTTTAATTTTAACGTTGATCAAATTTTTGACCCATTTTCATGTTAGTTATTTCCAAGTTTCCGATGACTTGCAATGAGGTGACCCCCAATTGGACTTTCAGAGTCCATACCTTTACCAAATTTAATCCGATCTTAAAGTGACATACCTCTAAAGACTTGTGGTTTCATTCTCTAAAAATCTGCATTCCAAAGTTTTAGTTTAACGTTGATCAAATTTTTGACCCTTTTTCATGTTAGTTATTTCCAAGTTTCCGATGACTTGCAATGAGGTGACCCTCAATTGGACTTCCAGAGTCCATAACTTTACCAAATTTAATCCGATTTCAAAGTGCCATACCTCTTAAGACTTGTGGTTTCATTCTCTAAAAATCTGCATTCAAAAGTTTTAGTTTAACGTTGATCAAATTTTTTACCCATTTTCATGTTTGTTATTTCCACTTTTCCGATGACTTGCAATGAGGTGACCCCCAATTGGACTTTCAGAGTCCATAACTTTACCAAATTTAATCCGATCTCAAAGTGACATACCTCTAAAGACTTGTGGTTTCATTCTCTAAAAATCTGCATTCCAAAGTTTTAGTTTAACGTTGATCAAATTTTTGACCCATTTTCATGTTAGTTATTTCCAAGTTTCCGATGACTTGCAATGAGGTGACCCCCAATTGGACTTCCAGAGTCCATAACTTTACCAAATTTAATCCGATTTCAAAGACTTGTGGATTCAGTCCCTTAAAAACTGCATTAAAAATTTGTTGTTTAACGTTGATCAATTTTTGTCCCATAAAAATGTTACGTTTTTTAATATAAAGTTTAAAAATAAAAAAAGGAATATCTTATTATTCTTGTTAGTATTATTGTTAAACGACTTAAAAATATTAGTTGAATTAGTGCAATCATTAAAATGTCAACGGAGTTGTTATGAAAACAATGGTAATTTTTAATCGCCATACGTAAGACCCTCTAATTTGAAAACACTCCCGCTGTCATAAAAGCCTTCATTGTTCGTCTAGTTTTTGTCCAGATTTGGATAAACTAATCCACAAGTCGGTGTTATTGCTGTTAGTTATTTAACGCATTTACGCTTCGAACACGTCCAACAGAACGCTCTTTATATTCTCATCAATAATGAAAGTGGTGTTTAAAAAGCGTGTAACGGCCAAATGCTAAGCCTCACATAGATCTGCATATATATTGTTGGGCATGCTCGCGCTATTGGTAAAAAATATTTTTAATATTCTAAAAAGCCGCAAAATCCATGAAAAATACCTTACCAAAATATAAAGCCATCGAACTGCAAACTACGTGAACGGGGGAAAGATGGTTTAGGGATTTATTCAGACTCGAATACCGAATGCAATCACAGCCATGGGTTTGTTTGGATGTGGTGTGTGGGTGCGCACAATAAAAGTAACTAGACAGTTGATATAAATTATATTTCTGCATTGTTGTTGGTTACCGCTTGCAATCGATGGACGAGCCATCGAATATATATAAATTTTTTGTAGATCTGTTTTGATTTTAGACAACGATAGCGGAAAGTTTTTATTTTAGCATTTGCTGACTGGCGGACTGCAGCAATAACTGCAGTGGGAAAAAACAAAAGTCATAGCAACGAGAGCCACGTGAAAATGCTTAAAAATTGCAAACACAAATCATTTTGTATTGAATTTTCATGAAAATATTATTGGCAAACGTCGACGAAGAGGTAAATGCACCTTAGTTACAGTTTCCATAGCTTTTTTATGAGCTGCACTGCAAATCGACGTCCAAAAAGTTTATAAATAAACTTCACATGAAATGTCTGAGTATTGCATTTGCAAACAATTAAAGTGAGAAGTCTGGGCTGAAAAACTAATTCATTTACTTGGATTACTTTTCATACATGGCAGGCAGTCTAAATTCTAACCTCACCTGAGTTCATATAAATTAAGCTTCGACTTGACTTTACCTTTGCTCTTTTCTTGTCCAAATGTTTACCTTCAAATCAACTCCTTTAGCTCCTGTTCCTGCCCGGCTGCCCTTCCCGTGTCGGCTGTTCTTCTAGTCCTGTGTCAACGTTATGCCACTTCTCGGCAAAGGCACAATGCCAGGCCACTCTTCAGCGCATCCTTATACAGTCTGGCGCCTCTTTTTATGGGCACCCATCACAGCGGCAGTACTTGGGCTGCCTGTGTCCTGGCATCCCGGCATCCCGGCATCCTGGCATCCTGGCAGCCCGGCATGCCCCAACAAACAGACACAAAGTACGGCCCTGGTCCTCAGAACAGGGATCCTAGACCTCAGGCCCGCCCCCGCCATCTCCGTTTGTTTGTCTCCGCCCGTAGACGAAATGAAATTTATGCACTTGGACACTTCCATGCAATAATTCATGCGAAATTGAATCAGATATTCATTCCTGTGCAGCTTTAAAGCGGATAATCAACGTTGTAAACAAATGCCAGCCGAACGAGGGCAGCAAAGCCAACAGCTGCAAAAGGGAGCATGCAAAATTTATGTTGCCCACCGACTGATGTCAGGCTAAACAAAAAGGGCAAATTATTTTTCATGTCAGCTGTGGCAGCATAAATAGCCAAATGACCAATTCATTCTCTGAAATCGCTGCAGCCCGTTATGAAAATTTGCTTTATGTTTGCTGATTGTCCAACTGGTTGAGGATGTCAAAGTAATCAAAGTTGCATCACTTTTCTATTCAAATCATTTGCATTTGGGAAATCTGCAGCAAATATGCATTATTCGTAAAATGCCATATTTGAAGTGTGAATGAAAACTTAAACTTTATCCTTGGGTTAGATTTAAAGTGTTTTGTGAGCCTTTCTCCACTTACCTACTCCCCAATAAGTATATATCGCACTAAACACCTTTCGGAAGGCCTATTAATTGCAGTCTTTAAACGTGCCCAGCATGGAGCCTCCTCGCCCATTTTGGGCTCGCCAATTTTGCAGAAAGTTTCTGCGGCTTCTGCCGCAATTAATTGATACACATGGAAACAGGCCGCAAGTTGTGCTCGGCAAAGTCACTTGGCTGCCATGAGGGCCATGTAAAAAGTTTCTCCGGCGAGAAGTGTTTTCAATTTTGCGCCCCAAAGGAAGAAAATGAAAACTAATTGAGTAACAAACTTCCAACATGGCGTTTTGTGATTGGTGGCGTATACGTAATGAAACGACAAATAAGCGGAGACAACAAGAGCAAGAACTGCGGGAGGTCTCAGTGGGTGGGTGCATGTGTGCAGAGTCTATAAATATCAGATGGAAAGTTTTCAACGAGATAAATTTAATTGGAGGCAATTTGTTGCAAAACATATGAGGGAAAAGTTGCCAAGAACACGAAAGAAGTATGAACTGCAATTGGCCGGCCAACGCCGAAGTGGGTGAAGGTATTGCTTTGGCATTGCCTTGGGTATCTGGCATTGGTATCGGCATTGGTATCGGCATCGGTATCTGAAGCTTGCTTATTGAGCAAATTGGAATTGCCAGCGCACGCTGCGCAAAAAGTTTGAAGAGCGTTTTTAATTTGTATCAACAGCAGCCATAAGTTTCTCTCCATTAACTAACTTATCCCCTTATCCGCTTTGTTTTCTTCCCCAGAACTCCTGCTGACGGATCAGCAAACGAGCAGCGTGCTGGGGGCCCTGGGGCTGTTGCGTCTCCTGCTGCCGCAACTCATACGCGGCTACTCCAGCGATAGCCACGAGGATTCCGAGTCCTTGGCCGGGCAGCAGCAGCAGCAGCAGAAGAAGCAGCAGCAGCAGCAGCAGACAACGACCGCCGACTGTCGGCAAATTATTGAAATTTATGATTATTGTTTGCACCTGCTGAGCACGCAGCACACCACGAATCACGCCATCATAAATGCCACCCTGGAGGTCATCAACGGCATACTCCAGGCGCTGGACGCCCCCACCGATGGCCAATGCCACGGCAACCAGAGTCTGGGCCAAAGTTTGCGCCAACTGTTGTGCAATCAACAACTGCAGCACAATGAGTATTTGCGGCGAAGGAAATCATTAAAGAATCAAATATTCCAATTGAAAAATTACGAAGTGGCGACAAGTCAACAGCAGCTCGAGGATGAGGATGAAGATGAGCTGGCGGATTGGGCCACTGCAATGCAAATGAAAAAGAATTCAAATGCAAAACTGCAGCAGGCGAAGTGTCAACAGCAGCAGCATCACCAACAGCAGCAGCAGCAGCAACAACAACAACAGCAACTCGGGGATGACAGCAGCTCGCTGGGAATTAATGCCGGGGAAGATGCCTCGACCGAGGCTGCAAGTTCCGTCGCTGATGAAGGTATGGCAAATAAGGCAGAATGCAAGTCGAGATGGCTTGTGGGTTTGCGAGTGTGTGCGCGCAGTCATGTGGAAATGTGACATGCTGACAGAGGATCAGAGGAGAAACTGGGGGACGGGGGACAAGCCAAGCGGCAGACAGACCATGCCGAAATCAAGAAAATTGAGCAATTGCACAGGCTGATGGAGACACCCACACACAATGCACATATGAAAATTATTAGTGCATGCTTTTAGGCGGCACATGCAGGAACGAGGTCAGGCCAAATTTGCATTTGCATTTGCCGCCAGCGGAATCCTGCACAAATATTTACACAAATTGTAAGGCTAACCCATACCCACACCCTCACCACCACTTTTTGCATTTTCCAGGGGGAGAGGCAGCCAAGCAGCGCTGCCACATTAGGAATGCCGCACGCAGCATCAGCGAGTGCGTTGCCACGGACGAGGACAAGCAGGGGCAAGGACACCACCAGCGGCAGGACGAGGATGATGACATGGAGGATGAGGACGACATGGAGCTGCTGAGTGCCGAGTGCGATGACTTCACAACCCTGTCACAACTAAATGAACAACAACAGGCCCCGTCAGCGGCATTGCAATTGCCCGCAACAACTGCAACAACAGCAACAGCAGCAGCAGCAGCATCGCCGAACGATAAACTGATTGATGTTGATGCCGATGTCGAGGGGCTGCCTAAACCGCAGCATCAGTCATCTCTGCAGAATCTGCTCGCCGGCAGCGATGACAAATCCCAGCATTTGAGTGACATCGACAATGAATCTTTCAACAGCATCGATTTCGAAGCCGAAATCACAATTGCCGGCAGCAAAGAGCAGCAGCAGCAGCAGCAACAGCAACAACATCCTCAGGTTACGGATGATTCGGCGGAATCCGGCGATGCAACAGCAATTGGCACATTCTTCAACAATCTGCTGTCGCATTCGAATGCAGGTGAGCCAGGCATAACTATGAATACATACATATCGAACAAATATTTCATTAGCAAAGTTCAAAGTCAGCGAAGCAAGTTCAAAACTATTTCCATTCGATGTTATTGCATTTCACGGTCTACCGCAGTCGCCGCCAAGCCCCATTTTCCCTCTCTTTTGATTTTTGTTTTTTGCGCCAAACAATTTCGCATTTATTTGCAATATTCGGGCGGTATTCGATGGCATTATTTGCATAATTGCGGCAGAACGGCAGACGTGACTCGCAGGCAAGCAGTTATAGATTGCCAATTGCACTTGCGATTTAATGAAGCGTAATTGTTGCCGCTGCAACTCTCGCGTTGTCAAACAAAATTAGGCAATTCGTGCTCAAGGTTTGGGATCTTAGGAGGAGGAATATTATTGGCTACAGCATTTGGGGCATTTAATTGCTTGAAAAAACATGATGTTAGCTGTATCTTCCTTTAAAATAAATACGAATTATTCAGTAGGGGTTTCGTTTTCTCGTCCGCGTACCTTGGCAATCTCTTCGTTAGCTTTTAGCCCGTCACTCGACATAAATGCGAAAACATGGGCAAATAAATGCTGTTTACTTCCATTTCATTGCATATTGATTGCATTGTCCTTGATATAATTTATTTTAATATTTAAATCGCTCGCTGCTCGACTGGCTGGAGTTACGGGCGCAAGCCAAGTGCATATGTGCCACACTTTTCCCCTGACCTACAAACGAGGAAGGAAGAGTGGCAGACACGATGCCAGACCCATGTCCTGTCGTTAGTTAGTGCGCGGGGGTGGGGGCTAGTAATAAACAAAGGAAATGTACTGCACTGAGCCGGAAGTACTAATTAAGCGAATGAGTTGTGGGCGGAGAAGAGAGTCCTGCGGTGGGGGCATAAAGACAAGTGGTCGGGCGGCGGAGGGGTGCGTATAAAAAGCCACATCTACTTGACGTAAATGTTGGGGCTTAAATCCGGCATTTCTTGCGAGCGTGTATCTGTGTGCGAGGGATGCGGATTAAGCTTGAAACATGGCAATGCATTTGCGCTGTGCGATGGCCCCAAAAGTCCGCCCACCACCGCGCCAACCTCATTGCTGGTTTTCTTGTGCCGCCACTGCCACTTGGCCAAAGCATCACACTGCAAGTTGGCAACAAAGTGGTTAAGACAAATGGGTTACGTGATAAAATGCGGTTACTCAAATTGCATGTATGCAAGCTTACATGTTGTGTCACAGTATACGTGTGTGTTGTTGGCGGGGGTGTGTGTGAGCCGTGTGTGTTATGGGTGTGTGTGTACGGGTTTATTTAGCATTGCCAGGAACAGTCAGCCAAAACGAGAGGAGCCAGCCATCAGTTGCTGCACTTTGCCTGGTCCGCGTTTAGCTGTTTTTATTTTCGTCCTTTCCATCGCCTGCTGCTGCTGCTGCTGTTGTTGTTGTTGTTATCCTTTCTGGGCCATATTAGTTGTTTTTGCCATTGTGCACTTATGCGCTATCAGCCTTTTTGCGCTGCCTTGCTCGTCCGTCCGCGGTAGTTATTGCCGCTTGTTTGTTTTTTTCTTTTTTATAAATATGTACATACAAATATGTTGCGATATATATGTGCCTCAACCACAGCCGCAGCCGCCCGTCTTTATCTGCATTAGGGCCCCGACGATTAGTGTACTCTAGCAAGGACTCTTGGGACACACTCTTGAGATGTGATCTCTTCGAAGAAATACCTCTGTCCAGAATCTATGGCATTGCAAGATATAAAAAATAAAGTATTTAAAGCAAAATTCATTGTTCTAAAATAATGGTTTAACTTTTAAATGTATTTCATTCTCTGAAATTGTAATATTGATTTAATAAACCTTATTATTTGTATGTTTACAAACCAACAAATTCATTTAGTTAGTTAGTTATTTTTACTGCACTTTTGTATATCACTTTTGCTAATATAAAAATAACATTTTAAGAAATCCAAATATCTCAAGATAGTGAATCTAGGCTTTCATTGTGTTTAGGTCATGCATCTTACCATATTTTCATAAACAAATTTTTTGCGACTTGCCGGTCTTGTCTTTCCCCTATTTTTTGTTCTTTCTTCTCGCTACATCCACATATGTAACTTCAGCTGTAAAAAACATTTGCATGTGTGCTAGTAAGCGGAGAGGTTTGCCCGTCTGTGTGGCAGGCATAAAGTAGCAGCCACGAGTCCTTCCCCCATCGGTTTTTCCGACCAGCCCGCGTATCCTACGCGGTTTTCATTGTCGTCTAGTTTGGGGTTTTGTTCCTTTCTTTGCTTATGCGCTTCAAAGTTTTATTTGCCCATTTTTGTGTGTTCCATTTTTTGTTTTTATTTTCAACGTGATTTTACAATAAAAAGAAAACACTCGACAGAAGTTGCAGTGCTGCTGCTGTTTTCACTTTTATGGAGGCGAAACTATTAAAGCATAAAATGGGAGCCAAACCCCCGGCAAAAACCCCAAACATAATTACTGGCGAGTGTATGAGCATGAAAGTTCCATAAAACTGCATGCAGGGCTCTCAGATTTCAGGGCACTTTTATGAGCGTCGAGTTTTCGCTAATTTGAGGGAATGCTAATGTAATTGTAATTTTGGTAAATCTGTATCTGAAATATGGCATTACCACATGCTCATTACAAGATGTGCTGATTAAAGTCAACTCCGTTAAAGTTTTTGGTTATCGAGTGAGTTCATAAGCTAAGTCTTAATAAAATTGGTACGATTAGTATTGGTTCTTCACATGATGTCCGGGTGAAAGCTAACTAAATATAACTCTCCATTTCTGGTAGTTTTGTACCAAGTTGTTGGATTACCACTCCTAGTTCAAGAATGTGCTGAAACACTGATCAGCCTTCCTCAACAGTTTATCTCCCCCGAACAATACATGCGAGCACTTTGTCCATAAAGTGCTCTGCTGCTTCCGTTGGCCGCAGTCGCAATCGTGGTTGCTCTAATTTTTACAACGCTTGCATGCGGCCGGAACATCCATTAGAACAATAACAAACAACAACAACAGCGAAAGCCACAACAAGTGCATCTAAAAGATGCAGCCATTTTTAACCCACTTAAGTGGTCAGTGGGGAAAGCGAGTGGCTGCACTAAACTCGTACTTTCCATGAAATTGAAGTTTTCAATTAATTTTCAATACAAGATGGAGAGCCAGGAAGTTTGCCCGCGGCGGCAAGCTAATAGAACAACATAAAAAGCAGCTAAGGAAAATAGTTTTAGCGGTTTTAGCCACACACTCTTCCCACTTCCTTTGCTCACAAAGTTTGCCACGATAGACGAATGTGCCCGGTAATTGGCCGTCTGGAGTGGCCGCAAATTAGCCAACGCCATCGCTGGCATTAGTGTCAAACCAAGTTATCTGCTAGACCTTCGACGGGGCGCACTAACTCGGGGCTTTTGTGCTTGCAGCCTCGGAGTCGGTCAGTAAGCTCTTTCGTCAATCAAGCGGCTCTAAGTCCACGCCCTCCAAGTCGGCTCCCGCCGACAAATCGGATGCCGTCTCGACGGCCTCGCTCACGCTTTCGCTGAGCTCCTTGGCCAGCAGCAACATGGAGCCGCTGGAGCGGCAGCCCTCGATTGCGGAGACGCCCACGCCCGTGGAGGACTCCTGTTCGATGACCGCCTCCCACACGGCGTCCACGGCCCTCATGGTGGATACTCCGGCGCTGGAGGTGGCAGCTGCTAAGCCCGAAACACCGCAGTTACGAAGCACGCCCAACGGTAAGTCGCTGGCTGCCGCACCTAGGAGCCACTAATTAGAAGCTTTATCTCCGCAGCTAATCCCTTTCTAGTGGAGAACTCGCCGCTTCGACAGACAGTTGTCGGTCGTGCCCTGATCACCGTGAAAATTGGCAGCATCCTGGAGCAGTCGTTGGTGTACTACACGGCTCGAGTGGTGGCAGCCCGTTTTCTGCTCAGTGGACAGGCGGCGGGATTACAGCCGGATAGCATCAGTAGGGTTTCCATCAAGAGCCTCTCCTTGGCCGTGATTGCCCAATGTGTGCGACTGGCACCGAGGGTACTCCAACTCGGCCTGGAGATCAGCGATCGGGAACTGCAGTGGCTAGCGGAGACCAGCTCTCAGGCTGTCAGCGGTGACAGCACTCAGGTGTCCAGTCCCCAGAGCAGCGATAACTCGCAGCTGGGCGGGGAGAAGCCTTCGCTGGAAAGTCCGCTAATACAGGCTGGTCTGGAGGACAGTCTGCTCCTGCTGGACATCAAGGACGATCACTTTGGCCCCAGCACCTGCCCGGCTTACCTGCAGCAGGCCGCGCCCACTTTAAGTCGCAGCGCAGACGCTTCGGTTCTGCTACTTGGAGGCCCCTCTTCATCGCAGGCTATTAAGAAATCGGCAAACGAAGAAAAGCTTTCGAAGTCAGAGATCATCGGCAGTTCGTTTCGACCCACGGTGGCAGCTGAAGATGTGCCTCCATTGAGCCTTCCCCCACGTCCACCCAAGCGCACAAAATCTACGCGCAGTCGAGCGGGTCTTACTGGATCATCTTCCTTCCCCGGGATTCCTTCAAACCAAAGATGCCAGGCGCTTTCGGATGTGCTGCTCTTCCATGATCACTGCGATCCCATCTTGCGAGGAGGCGTGCAGCAGGTTGTGGGTTATTTTCTGCAATCCAGCGGAGCTGGACTATTTCTGGAACTCCAACGTAATCTGAGCCTCCAACACTTGTTGGCCATTTTGCTGAAGGTGAGTGCGTCGATAACCTCGAACACGGTATTTGCACAAAGCGTTTCATAGCCAGAGGCACTCTGTAGAAAGTTTCTTTAATGGGTACCTCCCACCTGCCGCAGCTCGGTTAATGGTAAGCCACATTACATGTATGCTAACCCGCTTTGTATATCTGGCGCTATATCTTTGTCATGGAACGCCCACTTGCACTCCCTTCCACTTTCGCCATGTTACTCTATTTTCTTTCCTGCGTTTGCATAACGCATACGCCACGTAGTAGGACAGGATATTTGCTTTACCCTTTACAGGGTATGGAGACTTAGTAAGGAGATTGGTTTCATTTGAAAATAAATATTATAAACTCTTTATTACCAGAGCCATCAATGAGATAACAAGTTTAAAACTTGGGGTGGATCTAATAAAACATTCATTTAAGAATTTCGATTTAGAATTCCTAACTCAGAGCATTCCAGCTTCGTCTTCTCGTCTATTATATACCAGTAACGTAGCTTACCCTCTTTCTTACCCTCTGCGCAAACATTCTATATCTATAAATATGTGCCCCCACCTTTTCGCTGTACTTTTTATACCCGTTACTCGTAGAGTAAAAGGGTATATTGTATTCGTGCAAAAGTATGTAACAGGTAGAAGGAAGCGTTTCCGACCCTATAAAGTATATATATTCTTGATCAGGGTCACTAGCCGAGTCGATATAGCCATGTCCGTCTGTCCGTCTGTCCGTCTGTCCGTCTGTCCGTCTGTCCGTCTGTCTGTCTGTCCGTATGAACGCTGAGATCTCGGAAACTATAAAAGCTAGAAGATTGGCATTTTGCATGCAGATTCTAGGAGTTCCTACGCAGCGCAAGTTTGTTTCAAAAAGGTGCCACGCCCCCTTTAACGCCCACAATCGCTTATATACGATTTTAAAAATTTAAATATTTCGGAAAAGTAAAAATGCAGTTTTATTGTGTTTATCAATACCTATCGAAATGTAGAAGAAATTTTTCAAATCGGACCATTCGTTAAAAAGTTATGCGTGATCAAAGTTTCTATCTCCATCTCCCTCGCACTCCCTTTACCTGAGTAACGGGTATCTGATAGTCGGGGCACCCGACTATAGCGTTCTCTCTTGTTTCTATGTTAAACCATCAAGCTAACATATTTTAACACATGCAGGCAAACACACACGGACACGGACACGTGTCCATATCAATGGCTGCTGCCTTTTGAATATTTTCCCAGCTCCGACCAGCAACTCAAGCCAGTTGCAGTTGCAGTCGGAGCTTAGCCGGCGGCATTTTGTGTGGTTGGTTGTTTTTCATTTGAAAATAAGAAAGAAAATTCTTATCGCCTTCGCAATGTGCAAGTGCAAATGCCCCTAAAGGGAGCAGCGCATCCGCTGCCATCTTACTTTCTCCTCGTCCGCCATGTCCTGCCCTGCCTTCCGGTATGCAGAATGTGCGCATAAGTTGCACATTGATTTCTGTCTGGGGATTGGCCGTGGCAGTAAGTTGGGGCTCCAATGCGGGGCTGGTTTCTTATTGAATTCAATAATTTAGTGGCCAGCGCCGAACATTTAAATTGCTGCTGGCTTGCTGGCCTCCCCAAAAGTGCAATTTGATTATGCAATGTTGTTGCAGGGAGATGCACGCGCAGATGAGGGCAGAGGGGATGGAATAGGACGCAGGACGTGCTAGCTGAAAATCACATTAGATGCCTGCTACATAATGGCTGCAAATCCGTCTCAATGGCACTTGCCAGCATACCAAAATTGGAGCCAAAACGAGATGGGAAACGGGCACATCTTCCCTGGAGCAGGCCAGGCCGGGCCAAAGGCAAAGCAACTTTGATAACAATAGCCCTTTGGCCGGGTCTTCGGCTAGGAAAAGCTTGTTAGAGATTCGTTAAAAATGCACACACTCTCAGATGGATGCCCGGATAGATGGGTAGATGGCAGGGTGGCGAAGGGATGCCTGAGAGCTGGCCACTGTGTGATTGTGGAAAAGTTTTTGCTTGTGCAAACAATAAAACACAAATTCGCTTAGCCAACGTCTCGTTTTGGCCGTCTTATGCCTGTTCTTGAGACCCTGTATAAAGAAATTTAGCCGAAAAACTTTTTGCCCTTCTCCACTTATTGCAGGGCTTTGAGGACGAGATCCACACAGTGGTTATACAAGCGTTGAATGCATTCGATAAGATATTTCCGCATGTGGTGTCCAAATATTTGACAGAGCCGCCATGTCATTATCATGCTCATCAGCAGCAGCAGCAGCAGCAGGACAAGGAGCACAAGGAGCAACAGCAGGAGCAGGAGCAGGACCTGCAACGACATTCAAGTGGACAACAAAAGCGTCCGGGCCAGGCGCAAACATTTGGCCAACAAACTTTTGCAAAGGACCAGGATAATGCCTTAAGCAGTCGACGGCAGCAACAAAGGGGTCCTAACGATGCCGGGACATGTGCCAACTCCTCGGCCACTGATAATGATGAGCTACTGGCTGCTCTTTTGAATGATTTCCAATTGCAATCGACTGGCATGCAGCAGCATCGGCAGCAAAAAGAATAATGGCAGCGGCACTGGACAGCTGGGTAATGAGCCCGATCCCGATCCCCATCCCGATGCCCAACTCCAACCCTTCTGCGTGTTTGCCATATCGCCCAAATTGCTCTTGAGCAAACTCCGGCTCTGCCATCACAATAAATATTGGCTGGTCCAGAATAAATACGCCGAAGTTATTTCGAATTTAAATTACGTGCTGCTGCGGTCGTACTACGCAAATTTTCGTTGCGGCTTCGACAACAAAAACAGCGGCGCCAAGGAGCAGGACTCGAGGAGCAGGACGAAGGATGCCTGCGCTGCTGGACGGGATGCGGAGGCCGAGGACATTGTCTGCACTTATGAGGTAAGCAGCTAAACCGTCTTATTACAGCAGGGCCCGCTGGCAGTTCGCCGCTGCTCGCCAGCTTGTTTATTGTGCAGATTATTTTGCGAGTGTGTTTTCGCCCAGCTCCCGAGCATCGCAAAGCAATTCGAGTGCCGGGCGCTCCTCTGACAACTCTTATTGAACATTTGCGCACTCAAGTGTGTGGCTGGGGCTCTTTGTGCATTCTGCAGGAGACTGTGGAGCGCATCCTGCCGAATCTCGAATGCCTCGTGCCCCGTGCCTCATGCCCCGTGCCGCATGCATCGTCGACTGACGGACTGACTGACAGGCAGCTAGCAGAGCTTCGGGGTTTTTCGTGGCGCTCGCACATATATTTGTTTATTTATTATTTTGACAAAGCTAAGCAATTTGCTAAATGGCACAGAGAGGGAAAACGTACCTCAACTCGAGAGTCTGCAAACAATCGAGGAAAAAGACGATTGACGGATCAAACTGAATACGAAGAAAATGTAATAGCATGAAAAGAGCTTAACTGGTGCGCCTCCCATCTTTCGAAATTTAGTATTCCAATCGCAGTTGCAATTATGGTTGACTGTGTTTTCACAAAGTTCAAAACTTAGGCTCCAGTTTGTGCACTTAGAAAAATTGGTCTTCATGTTATTATTTTAATTTCTAAATAAATTAATATTTAAAACATAACACAAATTAAACTTAAATTTGTTCGATAGGTGTATATTCCTAATTTAATTCTGAATATGTCTTATATGCTGTGTAATGAATATCCCAGATCAGTGCCGTCACATTTCCTCCAGTGTTCTACCTTCTAGGCCAAATCGACTAGGCGAACCGCATCTGCACGGGCATTCGAAACTGCCAAACTGCATAATGAAAACTTGGCTCACTTTTTGATTTACAACGTGCCGTCAACTGACTCAAAAACACTTTGCTCCCCTTGCAGGCGCAGTTTCTGGCTGAACTTTTACATCTGCTCGGCGACGATGATGCGCGGGTGCGGGAACATGCCGCCTGCTGTCTTTGCCGCTTTATAATGCAAACGGCGCGCCAGGAGCCAGCGGCGAACAAGGATGCGGACGAAGGAGGACGGGGAGGAGGCGGAGGAGGCCAAATCGAAGGCAATGGCAATGGCAACGTCAACGTGGAAACTCAACAAACTAATTTCAATTTGCTGTGGGATTTTTTCGACTATCGCATATTTGGCAGCATGTCCGTGACGTTGCGTAATTTATTCCGGGCCAGTTCGACGATTGTGCCGCCGCTGGCTGAGTTGGATGCACTGCCCGCCTCCGCCTCGGCCTCCCCGGATTCTGGCAGCACGTCCATGCTGGCGATGGGGGGCAGCTCCTCGGGATCGGCATCTGCCTCATCGGCATCCGCAGCGGCAGTCTCCGCGGCGTCGGCCTACTTCGAGGCAAGTTACGGCGTCGGCATCGCCGAGGGGCATGTTTTTGCCCGTCAAATCGCGCAGGAGGAAAAAGTTTTGGCCAAAGTTTTGTATCGCTTGACAAATAAATTGATGACGCTGAATGATAAAAATGTGCAGGTAAATATTTGTGTGCCCTGTCCGCCAATCGAACTGAACCGAACCGAACCGAATCGAATCGAATGGAATCGACCAGACCACTCACGCCCTCATCCTCCGCTTTACAGTTTGGCATAATTTACGCTCTGCGCCTCCTGCTGAGGCACTTCAATTTCGTGGACTATCAACAGGCCTGGCTGGAATTCAATTTCGTTGAAATTTGCATTAGCTATGCCTACTACAACAATGCAACAGCTGCCGACCTCAGTTGCCAGAACGATTTGATTGATGTGATGGGCAAATTAATGGCAGGTGAGTAGGGCGGACCCGATCGCAAAGGGGTTTTCGGGGCGGGTCACTCTGTTATTTCCTTGCAAGCGCCAGCGCCATACGTATTTCGGCAGTAATGGCAGACATTCGCATTCATACCGAATTAATTCATGGCTGGCTGGCGTGCTTGATGATTTCTCTTGCGCGCCTGACTGCCTTACCGATATTTCCGATATTTATTGGATTTATTCGACTGGGCCGTTGGGCTGTTGGCGCTTTGTGGCTCGTTTGGCTAATTTAATTTCAATGGAATTACAAAAACAGTAATTTTTAGTCTCAGACTGCATATTTAATTGCATTATGCTGTAATGAATGCTGCGGCAACGTTTGCATAAATCATTTTAATTAATTGTTTGTCATTAAATAGATTTGCATAAATATTTTCATGCTGCGGTGTAAGTGACTGGGCACAGTCTATTTTTTTAGCTGTTATTATTTTTAAATTTAATCAAGAAAAACGGGAAATTAGCATAAATGGTTTTAAATTTCCGTTGCACTAAATCTTTTTATACATAGCCACCAAAGAATTGACAATTAAAAAATAGGAAATTGTGCTGCACATTGTAAATTGGTCGACAGCAAATACACTTTAACGAATTTAATTGTAATATAAATTATTCAATTGATATGGCAAACATTTTGCCACATGTATGTGACATGCAGACAAAAGCATTCTTTATTGGTGCCGTAATAGGCTTTAGTTCAAATTTAATTTGGCTATTCTTTTATTTATAAAAAGAGTTTACATTGACCAAAACTACTGACCAGAAGAATGCAAACTGCATTTGGGGTAAAATTTTTCCTCAATGTAGCTGGGCTTTTTTTAATTTAATATTTTTCAACAGCATCATTAACAAAGTGCATCTAAAAAATACCAGCAACTGTAACAACAGCGGCAGCAGTAACGTAGATAGTGCGCTAATAAACATTTCAATTCAATTTACGAAATGTTTATAGCACGCAACAAAAAACGCAAACACAAAACCAAACTTCAACTCAATTTCATTAGTGCATTTCACGACCGCCAACCATCGAGCTCCCCCCTTCACCAGATCGGTCGACGTGCATTAGGATGCTATAAATTTTAGGGACATTGTGGGGCAAGGAAGGGGGGGATGGGGCAACGGCGACAGGCTCTTTATTATTTATCATGCTGGCCGCGTATTTGCTACGCGCTAATGTAATCCACCATAATCAAAAAGTAATTAAATTATTAATAAACCATTAAATGTTAAACAATTTTTGTGTCAGTGGCGTCGGCTGCCCCCACACCCCTCCGCGCACCTAACCCACTTGCTATTACAATTTGCATTTGCATTTGTGCCGCTTGCATGCGTTGCACATTCAACAATTTAATATTTAAGTCGTGTGTACTTATGCGGCTGTGTCCGTGTGCCACGCGTATCTGGACATCGATTTGAAAACAGAATCGCCAAATGTTTTCCGACACTCGCGTGCGCTTCATGATAAGTTTTGACAGTTGCCAAAATGTATGCAAATAGTTTCCAATTCATGCCAGGGACCAAAACAAACCGACGAAAATCCTTTAATTGTAGCCTATGTAAATTCACAGTTCACCGATGGCTTAAAGCCACTGAACCTGCATTACCACGAGTTGTAGGCAGTGGTGTAAATTAGATAGGTTAGAAGTGCCTATGTATAACCGTTGTATAACTTTGTATCGTAATAATAATAAGTATGTGTTCAAGCACGCCTAATAGTTCATTTCATTAACTTACAAATATTTTAGTTTTTGTTAAATCTAAGCCTAAACTTTACCTTTGCAATAAGTCTAGTAACCTTTATCATCACTGGTTGTAGCCAATGCAGCATAGCGAATAAAGTCCAGCTCAATGCCTTAATTTTAAATGAGCTTTGAAGTTTATTAAGTTAGATGAATGATGAGGATAGTGATATGAACCTAGTTGAGAAGCAGTGAAGACTTCAACTTCACTAATAATAAATGAATTTGAAATGCCTGGGGGAATAATTTATCATAATTGTCCGTGTATGACTGGTCCTGTTGTTCCGTGCGGTTTAATTCATCTACTTACACATCGTGAGCAGTGCAAATTCACTCCACCTTTACGGGGCATAATCGAACGTTGCCCTGGCGCCAAACAGGGAAATATAACTGAAATGTGCGATAAATAAATATAAATTGGTAACGGAAGAATGGCGGCGTCTCATTGCGTTTTCAATTAATTAGTAAATGTAATGCAAACGGCGATCCGGGGCCGCAGGCATATCCTCGTGCCCATTGTTGCCCCGAAGGGATTCTTTAAATGGCTCCCTTAACACTTAATTTTTATAAATATTTATGTGCATACAATTTAATTTATTTGTAAATAATAATTTTTTGCATCGGCATTTCCTTTGCAATTACAAAATGCAACTTTATACTGCTTATTGCCGCTGTTCGCTGCATTGTTGACACATAAATTGAAATGCTGCGTGTCTCGCAGCGCAGAAGGATACACACACCGCACGCACACATTAATTAATGCAGATAAATCATAGCGTACTTTGAAGCGTTTTCCGCTTGTTACCTATGCAATTTTTGTTTTAATTTCACATTATTATCCCGGTTTCATTGCGGCATACATACATCGCCATGGCAATCCCATTGATTCGTGCATTTTTCAATTGCAAATCCATTAATGCGTTTTTCATTTTGTGAGCTGCAATTACGCCGCATTTGTATAATTTTAAGAGCTCGTTTGCATTTTAACACAATTAGCCCAGGCGGGATCACTTAATTTGCCATTAATAAGCGCCCCGCTCCCCACCCTCGTTGCAGGTGCCATGTTGAGCTCAGGTGAGCCGGCTGCCCCACACCTGGACTTTCTGCTGCGTCACAGCGTCAAGATGCTGAACATCTACTTCCACCTGGTCACCAATCAGCGCCCGCCCTCCGGCTCGCATCCCGGCAGCTCCAAGCCGTCCAAGAGCGAGCTCTTCGCCCGCGAACTGCCAGCGGCTTCCCTTTCGGCGCTGGGTTACTTTGCCGGCGATTACGTTTACATGAAACTTTACAACATTTTAAGAGGTGCTAATGACAGCTACAAGGTAAGTCAGGCCACGGACTCGCAGATTCAGAGCGAGCAACCGCCATTAAGTCGCTGGTGGCGCCGAAATGGCAAAAGTTGCGCGGCACGTGCACTGAGATTTCCCCAGCATTCAACATTCGGCATTCGGCATCCAGCTGGAGTTGCAGCTCCTCCGTGAGATGCACGTACAGCGCAATGCGCCGTTTTATATGCAACACTTTCTGCCGCTGCCGCAATGAGTTGTAAAAATTCAACCCGCGACGAAATGCAGCCAACGTAGCATCCTCACTTGACTTTTGCCACTCGCAGCTCAAACAGAAAACTTCCCCGCGTTGAGTAACTTAATGTGCGGGTTGCATTAGGATCCTCCTCCTCCTCCATCCTCCCCCTCCGAGTCGCTAAGCAACTCTTCTACTTTTCTCTCCCCAGATAACCATAAATCACGAGGCCGGCAGCTTATTAATTTGTCTCCTGAAAACTTGCCTCAACGCATTGAGCCTCTGCCTGGAGGCCATGGCGAGTGCCTCGCCCCCGGAGCTCAAATTAATCGAAGAAATTCTCCACTATTTGACCAAGATCATAAATTATGCGCCCGCCGAGTGCGTTGCATGTCTGCGGCAACTGTTGAAATATTTATTCGCCCAAAATTATGCCAGCCAAGTGCGGCTGCAGCCATCGGCCGGTGGCCACCACGCCGCCTTCATACGCCCCTACTTTGTGGCCAAGGGCAGGGGTCATGGCGCCGACTCCATGTGGCTGCCAACAATAAATTCAAAGCCAGTGGAGGGACCAGCGGGGGCAGGAGCAGGACCAGGAGCAGGTCCAATTGATACTGCCCCACTCCAGCCACTGGGCATGCTCTTTGTGCAGGGCCTGCAGCCGTCCACTCCGCCGGCGGGCGACTGCGCCCGGCTTATAAAGCTATTCGAGCCGCTGGTCATATACTGTCTGACGGTGAGTACACTCTAAGAAACTAACTTCTTTTTCAAAAACCAAAGCTGAAAAGGATAAAGAGTCTAATAACTATTTAGAACAAAATACAAAGATAATCTGTCCAAAAGAGAACACACAAAAGGTTAAAAAATGCTTATTTAAACATATTGCTAAACTTAGTCCTAAGAAGCATAAATTAAACAATTCAAGTTTCGTAAAGCGCTTATAATTATAACTTATATACAAATTAATCAATATTAAATGCATTTATTTATCAATATTCGCTTGTTTCGAGTGTAACAGCGAAACCGGTGGCCAGCGAATGCTAATTAATTTTAGTTGTAGCCAATTTGTTTGATTAAAAATGCACAGACACGAATACCAACCATCCTCGGGAGCAGTCCTTAATCTATTACGTGTGTGTGTGGGTGGGTTCAGAGTGCAACCATTGATCTTTTATTAATGGCAAAAATTTGCCGACTGCTAGTTTTCCTGCATGTTACATATTACCCATCTCCTCTTTTCCTTGTTTTTAGCTCTTCATGAAATCCAATGCGCTGATTCAGGCGCCCATACTGCGACTTCTCTCCCAACTGCTGGAGCTAAATGTTACCTACAGCATACTGGACTCTAAGAATGTAATATTCGAGCAAATACTAAGCAACATGGATCTGATCGAAAGTGGCATAGATAGGTTAGTATATTTATATACATAAAACTAGAAGTAAAGTACTGGTGATAGTCAATAGACACCTAGATACTGTGAACTGTGTCACTCACCTTTTTTATACTTTTATATAATTTTTTAATTTCTTCTCTTAGAAACGCCTTTATCATCGTACCACCCATGCTGAGATTCCTGGTCCAGTTGACACAGAAGAGCGATCGGCAACTCATAACGATACCCAAGATCATCAGCGTAACCAACAATCTGCTGGCCAATAGCTCGATTCGCGAGGTGGCCCTGCTGGCCCTCAAGACCCTCAGCTACGAGCTGTTCTTCATGCACAGCCAGCTGGAGGAGGCGCTGGACACCGAGGGCCATAACTCAGGTCGGACGGCGTGCCAGAGTCCGTTGACTGCGGCCCCCACGCCGGAAACCAGAGAGGCCTTGCTGGCC
Source organism: Drosophila fuyamai (assembly GCA_018153365.1). NCBI lineage: Eukaryota > Metazoa > Arthropoda > Insecta > Diptera > Drosophilidae > Drosophila > Drosophila fuyamai. The sequence goes on along the minus strand of JAECXW010000393.1, from coordinate 953,267 downwards.
CAGCGACGCGAACTGGACACCCAACGGGAAGTGGTGCTGGGCATGCTGGAGAAGTTCATCGAGGCGCGGCCGAGTCAACAGGTCCTGGCCCTGCTGCTCCTCTTCGAGCGCAGTGTCCAGCAACTGGACCCGCCGCCGTATCGCACTGCCCAGGATGCGGACGCCGTGTACGAAGCGCTGTGCCGAGGTCTCTGTTCCCGCCAGTGGCGTCTCCACTCCGCCGGGGATCTGCGGCTACTGGAGAGTTGCTTCCGCAACAACGGCAACCATGTGCTGGCCGACAGCAAGGGATTCCTGCAGCTGCTGCAGCTCTTCATCGAGCAGGTGAGTTAAATATGCAGTGGCCTAAAACCTGGCAAGGCAAGGCACTCAGCCAATTCACAGCTGCCCGTCAAGACCTCAATGACGGCGCACATTAAGACTGCCTGCCGAAGCTGTCCGTCCTCGATTGAACTCATAAATATGCGAAATTCCTACTTAAATATACATGCCCACACACACTTCGAGGCGTCAAGCAATTTGTAATATTTATGAATGCAGACAGAAACTTAAAATCCAGCCCGACATGCAAATGAGCACATAAAGTTGTCTATCAGCCGCCGGTTTGGCAAGCTGCCAATGCAAATGACATATGAATGTCCTGAGTAGGTGTCATCGGGCGTGCCTGGCATCCACTTAATAATATAATTGAAGTAATGCCACAAATTACAACACTCTCAGTTTGGCATCGATGGCCGTGCGACTTAACTGGTACTTAGGGCCAACGCCTGAAATTGCATAAATTGAACTCGCTCGATGGCAATAAACTGTCGTGCGGCAGCTGTTCGAGTCCAAAGATGACAAGCCATTTCTGCGATGGCTCATCAGTTTGCGTTCACTTCTCTGGCTTCCGTCAAATGGTCAATGCCCAACGAGTTTTGTGGAATGTTTCGATGTTATTCCCGCAGCTAAGGCAGTTCAAAAGGTTATCCAAACACCTGTAGGCCCACACCTCGACCCTCGAAGCTCATCGACGATTTGTCATTGCCGTGGTCCGCTCATCCCTTCGCATTTACATACACACGAATGCACTTAGTTGCAGTTACGGGGCAATTTTTTATTTCGTCCTGCTGTTGTTGCCTCTGCTGCTGCTGCTGTTGCTGTTGCCACTGCTGTTGCTGATCCATGTGGCGCTGTAGTTAATGTGGCACATGTCGTATACGTGACATTTTTAATACCTACGCTTCAACGCCGCACATTTTCAACTATTAATGCGCATTTAAGCTACACATGCATTAACTGTCGGGTCTGCCTGTGCAGCCCGTGCCTTTAGGGCCAGCCACGCCCTCCCTGCCGCCCACTCCGCCCCCACATAGACCAGTCAACCGTTATGCTACAGTTAAAACCAACTTAATTACACAGTCTCACTAGCGCAGCTGGGTGTGTGTTGGCTCTCCGAGTTCTCGGGGGTTCTAGGGGTTTTCGTGGCTGCATGCGAGTCGAGTACTTGTCGTAGGCAGTCAATGGCATGTGAAGACTCAACTCGCCTCCGTGCATCCACCTGTCTAACGCCCTTGGCCGCTGGTCACACAACTCCCACCCAACGTCGCCCCAATCGCTCGTATTAATGGCGACCTGGCACTTTACTGCCGCCGGCAATTCAACTTCATTTAACTTGTAAGTTATGCGCTTAGCTCGACAACTTTAACTAATTATCGTTTATTTAATTTGGACATATAAAAAAGATGAGATGGTTAGAGAAATTAACAGGGTTTAATGCATTCTTTGCCGCTCTAGTGGCATGAGTAATTAAGTTGGGCCCTCCTCCGCACCCACACTCCCGTTTGGAAGGGTGTTTATGTGGGGTGCAGGCAGGTGACTAGTTTATGGCAGCAGCATTTTAATTGAAATTGAAATTGCGCCGCAACTTAAATAACATTCTGCGTGTAAACATTGACTCGAGGATGCACGAAGCGTTCGAAAAAAAGCTTATTTAAAATGTGCACCGCAGCCAGCGGTCCAAGGCAAAATGGAATTGCATTCGCCACATGTGCAGGATGGGGCTCCTTTCTAATTACTGCCGGAAAATATGTTGATGTTGGCACTGGCAACTTTGTCACACAAATTTATGCAAAGTTTCACACTTTACTGCACTGGCGGTCAACAACGAAAGGAGTCATCAGCCGGCGAACTTACATCTGATTCCCCTCACCATTTCCCCTTTCCATTTTCGTTGCAGGGCGTCGGCAACTTTGGTGATTTAGCTCTGGCCATGGTTATGCTGGAGAACGTAATCCTGAGGACCGAGGAAATTTATCTAGTGAATCACATAAAACTTTATTTGAAAAATAATCCAACAGCCGAGCGGCGTCTGCAGGCCCTGCTGCCCGCCGCATCTTCAGCTCCTGTCTGGCAGGACGAGGCGCCATCGACGTCTTCGGCAGCGGCAGCTGCCAGAGCGGCCGCTTCCGCCTCCTCCGCCGGCCGCTCGGTCATCAGCGAAATTAACTATTTCGCCAAGGTTCTCAGCGAGAAGCTGCTGGCCTGTCTGGATGCCCTGCTGGGCCTGGATTCCGGCTCATGCTCCCCTCCTGCAGTGGGCCACGCCTACTGCCAGCTGGCCGGGCGCTTCGTGGATGCCATGCACAACGTCTGCTGCCGCTCGCGGCACAAGGATGCACTTCAATCAGTTTTCCGCTTGGTTTTGGCCGAGTCTGAATTTCTCTGCAAATACTACAGCCTGCTGCTGATGAGTGCCGCAGGCCAGGGGGGATCCGGCTCACTGGATGCCCTGCTCCTAGCCTGCCTGAGGCTGGTGCTGGCCATGCGGCTGGAGGAGCCGGTTGCCCTCATGGAGCACGCCTCCCAACTGCCTCTGAAACGGAACTTGCAGCGGGCGGTGCTCCGCGAAGTTTGTCGTGCAAATGTGGTAAGTAAACTGACAGAAAAATGGTTATATAAATTGAAATTACTAATTAGGTATTTATTATTTTTAAAATAAATTTAAAAATTGTTTTTATAGCTTAGGGGTATTAAGTGCAGATAAATTTACATGTTTGAAAACTTGAAATAGTTTTGTATATGTCTTCAAATACTAATTTCTATTTAACTCATTAATGATATTAAATTGATTTAGAATTTGATTATTCGCCGAAAAGAAAAACCTTTTATTTCCAACTTCAGTTGCCCAAAGATAAATAAAATAGTTACCCCACCATCCAAAATACTTTTGAGAAAGTGTCCGATCTTTAATGTTCATTTAACAAAAGCCTAACTTGAAACTTGACTCAGTTTGAACTGTAGATTTTCCCCCAGTGTAGCTGAGTAAAGAGAGGGCCGCGGAGTAATGGCGAATCAGACACATTAGTTTAATTTGAATTTGGCAGACGACAGCGGTGCTGGGCCGCCAGTCCCCCGGATGCCCAGCCCACATACGACAATGCGAATTTTTCCAGCTGACAGTTGTCGCACTCGCAATTTTGCGGTTCACCGCATCGGGTTTTTGGTTTCGGCTTTCGGTTCACTGTCCCGCCGGCGACAGTGAGCCTTTAAACGGTTGGCTTACTTTAAGCACTGTCCATTGGCGGGCATAATTTTAAATGATTGCCACTCGAACATGCGCCACTTGTTGGCTAATGGGTCACGCCCCCCACCACCCACCCCGCAATCCAATAATTCACCGTGAATCCGAACAAATCACAATTGTCCACTAATTGCAGGGCTGCGATTGGAGTGCGCAACAAGTGCGCCGCTTGTTCGACGGCAGGTATCTGAATTTCCTAATTGCTGACCACTTGGAATTCCTCTGCGAGCTATGCCAAGAACGTCCCGAGTGCGGCTCATTACTGCAGGTGGCCTTGCTCCGGAACGCGCACCAATTGAGCAGGGTAAGTTGCGAAAGACTTTTGCATAACAAAGCCCCAGCTGCCGGCTTTTGTGTGCCTCCGTTCATCCGCCGCGTGGTCCCCTCTTCGCCCGCAGCAATCCATTCGCATCGTCCTTCGGCTATTGGGACGTCTTTGTGAGTCCGCCGAACAGGACGCCTCTGGAGACGCCGGCAGCGATGCGGATCCCACACTGCAGGCCCTCCAACTCCTGAGTCGCCTGCACCAGCTGCACGAAGGACAGCGCTCGCTGCAGCTGCCCATGGAGCGGATGGCCCGGCGACTGAGCGCCCAGAGCGGCCCGTCCGCCAGGAACCTCATCTACGACAGGCTGGTGGAGGGGGAGCTGGCCGGAGGAGAGGACCAGGACGCGCTGCGAACCCTGCTGTAAGTAATACCCCTGCAATTATTCATTCGGAGCAATGGTAATTTGTATTCAGTTGATTACGTTCTTCGATGCAAGGGTGGGTCGGTTTTTAACAGAAAATTATAGGTTTCATGTTGTAAATATACAACTCATTTTAATAAGTAGTGTTGGTCTTCCCACTGACAAAGGTATCTTTGGCAAGTATCCCTTGTAAAAATAATAATACATCAGTTATATTTGGTTTTGCATAATTATATATTTAAATTGAACTAAATATTTCCAATTCTCCAAGTAATATTTGTTTATCACACAATTACATTGATTCTAATATAGAAAAGAAGTTGAAAGCGTTTGCCTTTCGGATAGAATTTAAACTGTTAAGGGGTTAACTATCAGCCTGTGAATACTTTATAAAATACAAATCGACCCACCCTTCTGGAAGTGGTTTCCCTTGCTTGACAACCGAGTACCCACTAAAAGAAAACCGAAGAGTACTCCAGGCTCGGATCAGCAGACTCTCATTATCCTTGATGCTTTTATTTATGTTTCATTGCTCCGCATCGCAGACTGAAGGACTTGGAGTGCCGCCAGGACAATGAGACTGCAACGCCGCCGCGCATAATTGATGAGAGCTGGCTCTTTGCGCAGGTAAATGGGACAAGCACTCGACCATTATGGCACTGCCACAGCTAATTTGTTGTTCTTTTCCCCCCCTCGCCCCCCTTTCCTTTGACAACATTTTTCTACCGCCACCATAGCTAATCAAATTCGCCACCCAGCATGCGGATGCTCCGCAGCAGCAAAAGCAACTAATGCTGCTGCTCCTGGAGATCCAGTCGGAGCCCAAGCTGCAGCGCCTGCTCCGCAGTCTGGGCGCCGAGCAGGAGGCGAGACTCCTGCGGCACGCCATCGCCGGTTCACTGGTAGCCATGCTGTCCTCCTTCCGCCAGAAGTGCATCCAGCATGCCCCGCACATTAACTACATGCAACCGCCGCCGCTGGCACGTGTGTCCTGCTCTTTGCTCCTGGCGAAGGTGGCTGCCACAGAGGCCACACAGCAGACGCCACCCACCGGGGAGCAACTGGATGTGGCCCGGGCGGTGGCCACGCTGATGGCCTGCATTCGGAATGTGGAGCAAACAGCACTCGTCTACATCGATGCCCGGCTGATGGAGAAGTTCGTGGTCGAGCACTTGCTGCGCCCCGAGCATCTGGCACACTTGCTGGGTTACTTCGGCTGGCTGGCTGGGGTGGCCAAACAGATTTTGGCCAAGCCAACACGACAGGAGTCGGAACAAGGCGCCCTGGGCGTGCTGCTGGCCACTGTGGATGCACTCCTGCAGCAGCCACGCGTCTGGCGGGAGCTTAATGCCAGTGCGGATGGCGCTCTGCGATGCGAACTGCTCGAACTGCTGGACTCGGTGGCCCGACGGACCCTACAGGACACCATTTTCTATCGCCGGCACCGGCTGGACAGGAGCAAGGCGAAGGGAGCGGCACCGCAGGCGATTTTCCTGGCCAAATTGATTGAAACTCAAATTGAAATCGAGTCCCTGGACAGCGGCAGGGTCTTGGCAGGCGCCGAGGATGCTCGACTGCAGTTCGCAGGCCAGGAACTGGCCCAGCTCCAAGTGCCATTGGTAAGTGACATCCGGGTGGTCATTTGTCAGTCCGAGCCAGCAGCACTTTCCATTTTCCTTTCCCTGTTTTCCCTCCCCAGTCGCTGGTGGCCTCCATCGGCATATCGCTGCTACGGACGCACCAGTTTTATGCCTACGCTGTGACTCCGCACGAGCTCATCCAGCGGCCAGAGGAGCAGCAGCAGCAGCAGAAGCAACAGGCCGATGGCAAGTTGCCCTCCATTCCAGTGGACAGTCTGAGCGATGTGGATATCCTGCGCCAATTTGTCAAGAGGTGAGTGCGGAGTTTGGGTGAGGGATGGGTCAATGGGTAAATTTAAGGTTACTCGCTTTTGAGAAATACAAATTTCAAGCAAAAGCAATTAATGCGGGTCGAAGTAACGCTTTGAACTGTAAAATCTTGACTTTGGCACTGGTTAGCGATATTAATACAGCTCGGTGTACTTTTCATAATGGTTTGTATCTAAATCAATATATTTTAAGTCCAGTTAAAATGCTAAGAATGCCTTGACTTCCATCGTAAATTCTCATTGTTCTTAAATCCCTTCATATTGTCATAAACTCCAATTAATATTTTGGTTAATTACCACACTACTTTATCCGTTGGTGACCCAAATACTAGGAAACGAGGAGCTTCGCATCCTGGTAATCAAATGCGTTTATCTTTCGGTTCCCACCTTAAACCAGTAGACGAGCTCAGCATCCTGCTAATTAAATGCGTTTATCTTTCGGGTCTCACCTTAAACCAGTCAAGTTGGAAGTCCGTCACCTTGCCCATGGGCGCCATTGTCCGAATGGTCAACTGCCGCTTCCCTTATCAACGGGCCAGGCTCTGTTGCATTGTCCTTGCTGTTGGTGTCGCTCCTGTCGTTGTCATTGTGTCCGACAACAACAACCAGAGCGGCAGCATCAACATAGTTGCTGACAATGCTCTGACAGCGTTGACGAGCGCATGGCAGCTACATGGAGCGATGATGAGGACGGCAACGACGACGGCTAAACCGCAACTGGAAACATCAACATCCTGTTGTTCTATTACAAACACAAGCACAAATCCAAACATCCAAACATCCACACTTATGTACGAGTGCGGGCCGTAAGACTTCATTGTCATCGTCATTGTCCTTGGCTTGTTTGCCTCGTCCTTGTCACTTGACAGGCTCCCCAAGCCGCTTTTGCCATTGCTATTGCTATTGCTATTGCTGCTCTATTGTTTCGATGGCAGTCGTCATCATTACGCCGTCAGCCGAATGCGGAAAGCTGAATCGTCATCAGCCAGGAATTGGGCGGAATAATTGTACACGGCTAGATGTCTGTGGCACTGGTTGGTTGTCCGGACTGCGGAGCCTAAAACTTGACTTCCCCCGTCCCCAAAAGGCATGCATACTTGCACTCGCACTTTGTCGCCCCAGCCACTTCTGGTTGTTGGCCGCACAAACATCAAAACCACATCAGCAGGGATGCAGAGGAGCAGGACCAGGAGCAGCTCAGCGAGGCAGCGCGGAAAGCTGCGAGGATGATAACGACAAAATCCCCAAAGGGCTGACGGAGCGGAACATCAACAACTCTATTAGACGAAACTCTGCGCAGGATCAGCATCAGCATCACCAGCAGCATCAGCATCTGAATAGACATGCATTTCGGGCGATGCAGGGAATAGAGAGTGGAGATTGGGGCATGGCGAGTGGGGAGTGGGGAGTGGGGAATGGGCTAAAAGCTGGCTAAAAGACAGCGCAGCACAGCACAGCACAGCAGGAAGAGCCGCCGACGAGGCAGCGAGCGATATAAACAAATTATGAGCAGCAAAGTGAGATAAATGCATGTGTGCGTGTTGCAGATGGCTGACAACAAAAGGCACGTCATGCCAGGATGCGGATGCGGACGGCTGCTTTTGCTCCAGAAACATTGTTGCTAATTGCACAGAAACCACCACGATGCACAGCAGCAGCAGCAGCAGCACCTCGGGCTCCCTTCGATGGATGGCATGGTGGCCCTGGATGGAACTGCTGCTGATGCTTCACCGGCTGCCTAAAGTAATCGAAGACTAATTGACATTTTAGGCAACATGCTACATATATGCGTGCATGTATATTGCATATTTTAAATATTTGAAGAGGCCGGGACTAATTGAATTAAAATTTCAAGCATTGGCTGAAAACATTTTATGCAGAAATTTCAATTTTCAATTAATTACTTACATATACCTATAAGCACAGCAGCCGACTGCCGATTGCCGTATGTCGACAGTCGACAGTCGACAGTCGACTGTCGGCTGTCGGTAATTAAATTGACACTCATAGCCACTCTGGATTCCAGGCTCTCCATCTTCGGCTTCACCACCCGGCAGCAGTTCGAGGAGTACTTCATGACCTGCCTGCTGCTGATCAATAAGCTGTACGACGAGCACATGGTCGATCAGCAGGAGCAGTTCCAGATCAAGCAGGTCTGCCTGCAGGCCATCCTCGAACTTTTAATGACGTACAAAACTTTTCCCATTGTGGGCCAGGCCAACGGACAGTTCCATCACACGACTCGCTGGCAGCGCATCACTTGTGACAGCATTAGGTGAGTTCCAGTTGTTTCCCTTTGGTCGGTGCTGGGTGCTGGAGTATGGGTAGAAATTTATGAAAATTAAAATTCAGAGAGCAGTGGGAAAAGTTTTTAATGTGTAAATGGCAAAAAGTACAAATTAAATGCGAACGGCAAAAGTTGAGTCTGTGAATGAGCGTGTATATCCTGATTCTGCTGTGCCACATTTTATATCGTCCCCAAAAAATCCTTCAACTTTAAATGCGCAACTAATTTGTTAACATGGGAGCGGGCAAAAACAATTTGGTAAACAAGTTTTCGGATGCTTTTACAATGTCTGCGTTTTTAATTAAAAGCGACAAAAAGTCTTTGTCGGTGGGACCACGGATATTGTATATATGGTGTGGCGTGACGTGAGTTGAGCACATGAATTATGAAAATAATTTTAAAAGTTAACGAGTGCCAAACTCTTTTTCATGTCTCTGGTCGACGGTATTCAATCGCCTGGAACGGCAAACCCATGAAAAAAGCGGGCGAGCGTCAAGTCAAATCTGAAATATCAAAAACTCTGTGGGCAAACCCCTAGGAAATTTGCGAAACACATATTTTCCGTATTGGTCGACCAGCAGCAATGGCTTCTGGGTAACTCGAAACTCTCCGAATCCTTGTCGCCTTGTTGTTGACTTTATAAATTAGTTTTTAATTACAAGCAAATAGTTTTTCCTAGCTATTCCTGCTGCTCTGTCAACAGTGCGTATGCGCCATTTAATCGATAGAAGTGGCCAGCAATCAAGTAAGGCTCCCTCTCCCTTCATCGCCACCGACAACCCGACCTCTGCCCACCCATCCATCAGTTTTGAATGTATATTTTAAATGCCATTGCAGCCTGAAGAAACTGCACAAGGTGCAGCTGCTGGTGGACGCGTGCAATGTCTTCTATCACCCCAATCTGGAGCGGCAGCTGGCCCACGACAATGTGATTGGCACACGCACCTTTGCGGCCAATCAATACGATCTCAATTTCAGCTGGGCCCAAATGGAGGCCCAGGCGGCGGCGGGCGTGGGCGTGGGCGTGGGCTTATCCGGCGGGGAGCAGGCCACCACGACGGACATTAAGCAGTCCTGCGATGCGGATGTGCCCGACATGGCAATGCGCAACTATCGCCATTTTACGCAGCTGTCGGGAATTGACTTTCGCAGCAGCACGCAGCTGGTCTTTGACGTACTGCAGCAGATGATCGAGGTGGGTCCTGTCAAACTTTTGTGGGAGTCACGTCCTGTGCATTCGTTCAGCCCTCGCACATCGCATGCCCCATGCCCCTTGCCGCACATTCGATGGGTTTTAATTTGATTATGCAAGCAGCTCGGCGGACATTACTGTGCAGCTGGCTTGGATTGGGTTTGGGCGATCCTTGGGGGCCCGCGGTGACTCGTGATTTGGCAGTGATTTAATTAGCCCCTGCAACTTGCTATAACTCTTTTGAAATTTCGCTCTATCGCCTGACAGCTGAATCACATCCTGGTGCTGCCCAATTTGGTAAAGTTTTGCGAAATCTGCGAGAGTCGCGACCACATCAAATGGATTAAGGAGCGCTGCCTCAAACTGCAGGAGCAGGTGGCCATGGACGATACTATTTCGCATCAGGTAAGTTGACTACTAGGAATAGTAACCATAAAAGTGAGCCTTGTCCAGATAACTTGGGTCATGTTTCTATTATTCCTAATTTGTAGGTCCTTTTGCCAATCTTTTTCATTTTTGTGTACAAAACTGAAAAATATTATTTATTTACCTTGTTATTTAACTTGTTATCTTGTTTTATACTGTTGTCTATTGATATGTATAAGTCGGTTAAATGTGCGATTTGTTTTATAAGCTCATTATTTTAATTTTTTTTGAGATCAGTATATATTTTTTCTTGGCCATTATTATAAATGTATTTTTTCAATTTAATTCGTATTGTTATATCTAGGTACACCACTTTCAAATCATGTTATATTTTCTGTGCACCATTGTGCAATTTCATTGTTTTCGATGCTAATGTTCTCCGCACTCTGCAGCATATAATCTACTTACTGTGCCGCAGCCAGGCCCTCCTCATCCCCAGCCTGGGCGAGCTGCAGGTCCTGTGCTCCTTGATTGGCAACATCTACTTGAAGAGCACGCACAGCTTCATACGCATCGCCACGCTGCAGGGGCTGCTCTGTCTGCTGGAGTGCTGCAGCAAGACCAACACGACAATGGGCCGGCTCAGCGAGGAGCTGGCATTGTTGCGAGCCCTAATTGTGGGCTACATCAATCGTCATGGCATCATTGATGAGAGGTGAGTCCGGGGCCTGGAAGAAGGAAGAGGAAGTGGATGTGGATGTGGAAAGTGGAAAGTAGGAAGCCGGAATCTGCCGTCCATAATTTGGCTCTCTGCGCAATTAACAACCCCTCATCCAGCTGGTCGGCCGGTATTATCAGCCTGTTTGCAGTGCCCTCGGATTGAATTCAAAATGGAACTTGCTCGAAAGCTAAAAGCCATACCTGGTACCATCTTGAATTGAAACTCATCAACTCGGCTCGGCCGGAGTTCCAGACCTCAGACTCCTGCGGCTCCCCCGGCATGTCTATATCTGTTCCACAGATCCACTCACTAATGGCAAAAGTTCTCATTTCGCATTAGTTACCTCGGCTCATCGGCATCTGGGCTCTGTGGTCTGATGTTCTGATGTTCTGCCGATGCCGATGCCGCTTCCACCTGGCCACCGCCACCCCTTGCTGTTTAGGGTGTTATCAAAAAGTTTTCAAGGACTGCGCCGGAAGCAGCCAAGCCCAACTCTCGGCAAAGGATATGTCGGCAGCGGAAGTTGCCATAACTCGACAACGTGCAGAACATCGATGAACCATGGCCATTGAAACTTTGCTCCTGCTTTCGATAGATTTTCCAAAGTCAAGCGCAGCCACTGATCAATGGAGCCATGGTGTTGTTCGTGTTTGTGTTTGTGTTGCATTTGCTTGTTTATGCTCGCCAGTAAATTCTAATTATTGGCTGAGCAGCTGCCTCCTCGTTCGCGGCTTTTGATGGAATTTCATGTGCTGCACCTCGACCGCGCTCAAGTTTCTCTGTTCTCCGTTCTCTGTCCCTTGACAAGTCTGGGGAATGCGCCAAAACTTTGGCTTTAACTTGCAACCTTGAAAGAAATAACTTGAATGCCTCGCTTGGCTTTGAAGAGCACACAACTTTTATTGCGCATACGCAGCGTATGCGAAACCAATAAGCCAAAACCTCAGCGAAAATTGCCGCTCCTGCAGCAGCACTGGTCAAAAATCAATGGATGGCCCTGCATTTGGGCGGCACGACCACGGCAACTAATCAGCGAGCGGGCTGAGCTCCCACCATCGCCTCCCCCGAACTAATTATTTTGTAATTTTACGCGCGAAAAGCAATAAGAGGAAGTGTTTGCCTGTTTTGGCCATCGGCAACGGCGGATGCAATTCTGTGGTCGTCAGACTTCTAATTAATTTAGATGGAAACATGCCGAGAGCAGCAGCAGCAGCAGCAGTAGCTTTCCGATATCGTTTCATAATCAGCCCGTCGGACTAAGCATTTCTGGTCTATCTTTACAGCCCGCTGCCGTTCAGCGTGGAGCACACGAAGCTGGTCTGGACGCTCAATTACAGCCTGATCGAGTGGACATCGAAATTCGTGCCGCAATGTCATCTGTTGTCGAATACAATCATTGTGGCCAACAATTTCCTAAAGAAGACCGCCGACGAGGAGCTGTATCTGTGCGTTCTGCATGTGAGTACGAAGGCGCAGGACTTAGCATGCCACTTAAATGGTTGTCAGGCTTGTCTAGCCGCCATCGGGCCACTTACTAACTGTCAGCCGACTAGCGGCCCAACAAATCTGACTGCCATTGACCGGGGTAAACGTTCCCCAGCCGGCTGCCTCGATCCCTTGACTGGTGTGGCTTAGCCGGGTTGGCCCACGTTGCGCTTAATTGGTTTTTTGATTGACAATTTTCAAACGGCACTGGCACTGGCAATGGCACTGGCACAGCCAGCCCAAGCGGACCGAGCTGTCAGGCGGGCAGCGAACACCGAACCCCGCACCCCGCACCTCGAAAAAGTCCCGCGGACGAACCGCAACGGGTGCTGTCATAACTGACGGAGGAACAGCCAACAGGACGAATGGCAGGAGCAACAGCCAAATGTTTATTGGTCTGGTCGGGGAGTTGCGCCGGTCAATTGGCGTCCGTTTCCGAATTGAGCTTAATGAAAAAGAGTACAGCATTTTGTTTTAAGAGCTGCCTGTCTGTCCGCCACAATCATATAAAGGAATTCCTCAGTTGGCGAACGTAATTTGCCACCATTTAATATAGAGTTGAGATTTTAATTGCAGTTTACGACGAGTATGGCGAGCGTCAAGTAATTAAAAACTGTTTTTGCCCTGCATACTTCCGTTCGGACGAAAATTAAATTCGACTTTTTAAGCAATTTATGAAATTTGCACGCAATTCAATTGTCCCATTTTGTTGCTTTCGCTGTGGCTGTTTCTGTTGCGATGATGATGTCCTTGTTGTTGCCGCCGCCTCTGCCTCTGCCTTTTGCTTTGATGGTGGCACTCGGGATCCGAATCAGCATCATCATCATCATTGGCAGCAGCAGCGGCAGCAGTAGCGGAGAAAGCGGAGAAAGCGCAATGGCGCGCAGCGACAACAGCGGCCATAACAATAACAATTTGCCACTCAATTAGCGTGGCCATTACTGAAAAACCCACTTAAGTATGCAATGATAAAAATTCAAAAGCGAATCGAGAGCCGTCGCATTGCTATTTCTATGAGCTCTTGTCCTGCCCCGCCCCTGTCCCCCATATATATTGCTTATTGTATTTATTTATCTCTTTGTCGTTGCCAGGGCCTGGAGCGCATGGTGGTCAATAGCGGAGTGCCGTCTCCTGGTGGCCAGCCTATTGGAAAGGACCCAGCTGGAGCCGCCGGAGAGGCACAGTCGGCGGGATCCGAGGCTGGTGGTGTCGGAGTGGTGGTCACACCGCAGATGCGACATAAAATTGAAAAACTTGCACTCGAATTGCTGAAAATGGAAAATGAGAAATTTTCGATTCCGGCATTGAAATTGCTTTTGTCCTGCATGTATGTGGGTGAGTATTCGGGGGCGAAACAAAGGGCGTGCGCCGAAGGAAATAACAAAAATAATACCAAGATCAAATAGTGAAGCAAAAGGGGGAAAACGAGTGGGCAGGGGGCATGGCGAGGGGGTTCGGAAATATTTTGTAATTTCATTTAATGCCGCATGGGCCGCGAACGGGTTACTCTGTTGTTATAAGAAAATTTCAGAAAAGGACTTTGGGGGGCGAAACAGAGACAATTGAGTGCGCTTGGGGGACGGAAACAGCGAGCCGAAATTCCCAATTTCAAATACGAGAGGAGCACACTACTTTAATAGGACACGCCTGACAGAAGGGCGGCATTTGGCATTAGCAGGACACCCCGGCCAAGTGAACTTTATTCTCTTTACGCTCGCAATATCCTTTATTTGGCTGCTGCCACGTCCCTCGTCCACTGTCCCATTTTAAATGCGCTGGCTCGCTGGCCATGGCGCACTTTGTGTGTTTGCGGGTCAACAGTTTGGCGCTGATCATTATGGCCATGAATGCATTGCGAGTATGTGCCCTTGCCAGCGAAAGGCTAATTGCTGTCGCCGGCCAACACACCACCGACTGTTGCTGCCGCGTATCTCTGCCGGCGCTGGCCAACAATTATCCCTGTTGCTGTTATTAGCGCAATTCCAGGACAATTATTATCGTTTCCACTCTCGCACACACACACGCTGCTGTCATCCGCTCGTTTCTCTTCTGCTAAAATGTTGGTCCACTGGTTTTCGGGGCAAAGGTTCAGTCCAATGCGCTTAAACAGGATAATTTGCATAAGATATTCGTAAACTCAATGCTTATCAACAACTTAAATTCGTGGGCGTCCTAAAACACCATTTATGGTGTTTAAAAGTGGCAAAAGTTTTTAAAGTTTGTAGTTCTTTCACAGAAAAGTCAAGATTCCCAGAAACAAACCAGATTAAAATGCAGCAAGTCGCCAGTTATTCAACATGAGTCTTCATTCTGCTTTAGTTCATTAGGCGGTACTCTTGTTTAAAGGTTCATACATAGGTGACTATGGAAATCGCCCTGATACGGGTCAATCGTAATCCGCTCAGCCTCGTTTCATTTAACATCCTAAGCCAATCGATTCTCCAATCGAACTTCACAGCGTTCTCTGCTCATTCTCTAACCAGAAAAAAAAACAGCCATCAACCATTTTAAAGACAGGCAAAAAGTAGAACATTTGCCTTTTTCCTTTTTGCTCTGGCAGTGGGATGTGTTCCCAGCTGATTCAGCCCATTCAACCTGCGGTGCTTGGAAACTTAGCACAGCTTTCGACTGGGCCACTCCTGGCCAGAAATTATGCAAGTCGCTCCACAAATATGTCGAAGAATGCCCGCGGCTGGTTGCATGTGTAGGTGAAATTGGAAGTGGAGCGTTGCGTATTTGCCTTGCACTTTGTCGGTGCGCAGGATTGCCGACTGCTGAGTCCCTTTTGCCATGGCCACAGCACGCAAATCCTTTGAGAAACGTCAATGTTTGTGTAGCAGGCCATTCGCGATGCTTACTTCTGCCACTAAATGGCGGCGACTGCCTTGATTTTGGGCCCTGCCAACACACAAATCTCGAATATGGCAACCAGGCAGGATCCAGGCCTGGGACCCGGCGAACCACCGAACGAACGAGTGAACGCATCCTAGCGGAAGTTGGCCATTTCTGGGCACGCTTTTTTGCCCTTTTTCCGCCTGCCCGCTTTTTTCAAAGCGTTGTGGACTCCGCGCGAAAATAAACAAAAGACCACGTCGCCGAAGACAATACAGGTTGCCCTGCTAACAAAAAAAGTGGAGAGCGAAAGCTTAAAAAAGGAGCTGAACAGCAAAACAGGGAAAGTCGCAAAAAGCGTATATATATTCGCCCCCAAAGTTGCAAAACGCAATAATAAATATTTGCGGCCATATTGGTCACCCAGTTGTTGGAAAATGCTCGTAAGGCTCGCAAAGGATAGCAAATCCTTTACAAGGACACCCTTTAATGTGTGGGACTAGAAGTGGATGGTTCTATTATGTTTTGTTGGTTACAAAAAATATTTAAAATAGGAAAAGCAAACAAATAAAAAGCAAGAAACTAAATAAACATCTACAATTAAAGCATATTCCAGACAATTGATAATGGATTACAAAACATTCGACTGGGTATAAATTATTCGTATTATCGACCGCCTCTATTATGTGATGGCCTTTGTTTGCTTCTGCTCTTACTTGTTGTTTTTATAGTAAATACATATTTTTTCGCCGCACGGTCTTGCCTAAACGAATTTTAGAGCTTGTTGGGTTTCTCTTATTTTTTTCCTGCATTGCCGACGGCTTTCGTGGCGCGCATAATTGTGGCCAGGCGTCAGGCCCTCCCCCACGGTCACTTGGCCGTGCTTCATCCCCGCTCAAAGCCAGCAACAACAATGCCAAAATTGGCAACAGCCAGCCAAACAAGCTGCCCGCAGGCCAACAGCCACGACCAACAATGTTAAGCTGCAAAACAAAGGCCAAAGCCAAAGTTGGCGCGGCCAGAAGGCGGCCGAGCTGGGTTAAGGGGTGGCCAAGGTGGCCAGGTGGATTGAGATCCGGATCCGGATCCTCCCTCCTCCCTCCTCCCGCATTGTAAATAATTCGATGCCGCTAAACCACACTAAGCAGCACACACAGGCTGTGTGGCTTTCAGCGGTCTCCTGCCGCCATCATTTTTCACCTGGCTAAAGGAACGCACATTTATTTGGTGACCTTCCCCGGTTGCGGGCTTAATCGAACAACTCTAATCTATGGCTGTGCGGCCAGCCTTTTGCTCAGCTTCTGGTCCTGGTTTTT
This sequence comes from Drosophila fuyamai, assembly GCA_018153365.1. NCBI lineage: Eukaryota > Metazoa > Arthropoda > Insecta > Diptera > Drosophilidae > Drosophila > Drosophila fuyamai. Next base: position 936,908 of record JAECXW010000393.1, on the reverse strand, counting down.
TGTTTAGTTTTCAATTTGATGGTCTGGCTGGTGGTCATGGGAGAAAGTTTGCCAAAGAGCGTTTGGCTTCAAAAAATCCATAAAATTTAAATGCAAATTTATGTACGTGTGTGTCCGGGGGAATCAACGGGAGAGGGACCCAAAAAAGGGGGGCACCTAAAAGTGACAGCACTGGCGTGTGAAGGACCCGAAGTATGTGAATAATGGCCATCGGCATGCGCCTTGAAGGCTGTTTTGTTAATTAGAAAGTTTCACTTTCTGCCCTCCCGCACTTCGTTGTGGGTGACTTACACATTTTCCGCTCTGCTCTCTACTCCGTTTAGGTTCCGCTGCCCAGCTGGAGAACACGGAGCTGTCGAACGGCATTGTGCAGGACGATCCGGAGATAATCGCCCAGCAAAACGACAAAGTCGATATACTTTTGCATTGTATTAAATCATCGAGTCGAGATGCCGCCTGGATTTATGGACAAGTGCTGTGCCAAATTATTCGTGATTTAGTGCCACCGAATGAAATATTGACGAAGGTCATAAAGGAGTTTCTGGCCATAAATCAACCGCACGGCGATGTTATTGCCATGATTGTGTATCAGGTGAGTGGTGGCCAAAGATCTAGCAAAGGTAAAGACGCTGGCCATTCGTGCGTGGCTGCCCCGAGCACACATACATGTGGGTTCATTTTACGAGTCCAGATCCGGCACCTCTTGCCCCCCCTCCCCCCCCCTGCCTGTGGCCTGGGGACCGGAACGGAATGGGGCCAATGCAGCGCTAATTCTCGTCTCTGCCACAAGTCGAAAGGGTAAAATACTCGCCGCCGGCTCACAGCTTCCAGCTGCCAACTGCCCATTGCCCACTCTGGACCCATATGTGAGTGCGTGTGCGTCTGCGGAATTTTTGGCAGCTTGAAAATTAATGGAATTCATGGCTACAGCTTGGCCCCTGTCCAGCAGGTCCTGCAGGTCCCGGCGGCAGGTGCGACTACGAGTGCGAGTATGTGGGTCAATGCGAACAGACTCGCCTCCGACTGCGACCACTGTGGTGCCATAAAATTTTTTCATTAGGTTCAAGGTTGGCCAGTGGGTGCGTGCATGGAAATTAATAAAGGCAGGGATCCCAAGGATCTCGGGATCCCGAAGCGGCACAATTTGCACTGTCATTTGCAGGGCCGGATTCCCAGGCTGCGGAATTTCATTAGCCAACTTTCTGCCACAAAGTATGCTGTGCTGCAGACTTTTGTGGCCCCTCGAGAAGGCACCTTTTGAGCAGCACAATAAAATTTAATTTCCGTATTGTCGGCTTGGCTCTTATTTAAGCATTTCGTTGCCAGCTCTTAACCCGCCCTCCTCTCCTCCTCCCCCCGCAGGTCTTTCGCTCCGCCATCGACTCGTCCTACCTGCAGATGCTCCAGGACTGGCTGATCTGCACCCTGCCAACGTTCCTCGCCCAGCCGGAGCAGCAGGGTGTCTGGGGTCTCAGCGTCATCTTTTTATCCGCCTCCATAAATCTGCATTTGATTAAACTATTTCCGCTGGTGCTCGGCATCGGAGCAGCCAACTCTGGGATGGCGACGGCAGCGGCAACGGCAACGGCATCAGCATCAGCATCGGCAACAACTGAGGCAGCAGCTCCGGCGACGTCCCGAAAATTGGGTCAACACGAAATTGCATTGTTCGTGACAGCTGCACAAGATTTCCATGCGAAATTGAGTGGCGAGCAGCGGCAGCGTTTCCGCGAGGCCTTCAGCAGCTTCGAGCGGAGTCAGGTCTACGGCCGGATGCTGCAGCGCCTGTGATGCTCAGATGCTCAGTAGCTGGATGCCGATGCCCATGTCGATGCTGATGCGAGTGGCGATAGCGTATAATCATGGGTGAGCTCTTTGGGTCCGACTATTTATCTTGCGTTTAATTCCAATCGCGGGCGCGGTCGCGGCCGTGGCTAAGCAAAATGCAATGGACTCCGATTTGGCAGCGGCAAGGGCAGCGGCTAAACTTGCTCCAAAGACAAGCGCAAGCGTGAATAACTAATTGCCCCGAGCTGCGGATAAAGTTTAAGCGGATGTCCCTTTTCTTGGCGCTCGCACTTCTCCTTCAACTTGGAGGCCCCTGCGCACGACAAAGTTTTTTAATAGTTGGCGAATACAAAATTAATTTATGCTTTACATTATGTGTAACTAATATTTAAATTATTGCAAACGAATGTTCGCCGCCCCGCCCCCTCCCCCGCCCCGCACTTCTTAATCTGGTCGAAAGTTTAACGAGGACACCAGCGAGCGACCCACAATTAATTCCTGCGGCTTTCGACAAGGACCCAGGACACGGAAATTATGTTCTTGTCAGTTTTGGGCAAAGTTTATCATTTATTTATTATGACGCTGCTTGCCGGGCAAGAAACAACCTGGCCAGAGGACGCTGGTGGGCATTAGTATGCGCCTTAACCAATTGCTGGCTAATTTCTAATCAAAATTACTTAAAAATTCCATTATGCAAACACCGCCTCTCCCTTTGTGTACTCCAATTGTAATCAAAGTAATAACCATATTGTTTAATGAAATAAAATCACAAGCTAAAACGAATTTGGATTTGTGTCGATATTGGGGGGATTGGAAATGGTATGCTTGATTTCAAAAATGCATAAAAGCTGAGCCAAGGACTTTGCCAACTAACCGAGAAATTCGTTTTTTGGATTACTGAACTATATGCAAATCGGTTCGAACTTTTGCGCTTTTACCTGCTGGCACATGTAACGTGGCTCCTGAACGTTTTCTTCGTTTTACCGTCTTAACAACAAAGCGCATTAAAGTTGACAAAATGTTTCTTCCCCAAACTATCGTCGAAGTGCTGGACTGAAAAAAAGTTTAACTAACCGGCTTTTACTTGAATAGCGGTTGCCCTGGAAAGTAGGCAAGTAAGCTATTGGTTCGATCTTTTTGATTGTTACTTTGCTTAGAAGGTAGATGAAAATATGTTTAGGATAGTCACTAAGGAGGCAATACCTATACTTCACCTTAAGTAAAATTAATCACATCTGCGATTACAGATACTTATTTGTGTAAAAGTATTCGATTTTATGTTGATTAATCTTATCTCATCGACTTATCAGTTAAAAAATTTTTAATTTTTCCAGGAGCAAAGCAATCTATTAGACATTATACCCTCTACAGGGTATTGAAATCCGCTCAGTGCGTTACCGTTAGCCGCCTGCGTGAGTTTGTGCACCGAAATTGACAGATAAACTTTTGTTTCGAGTGTGTGTGTGTAGGCGTGCGTGCGACAAGGACGGAAGATGGCTTTTGTGTGCATGCAAAGCTTGCCGGAAATTTGCCAGTTCAACGCGAAACGACAAAAAGCCGGTAAAAAAAGGGAAGTTGCAGCACACACCGAAATGAACTGCAAAGCTGTTCAAAGTTGTATTCCTGTTTTGGCGCGACCGCATTATGCAATCGAGCTGAGGTGGGTGTGTCGATTTCGTCCACTCTCCTTTTGTATTTCCCCCCGCCCCCCGCTCTGGCGCTCTGACTCAGTATCAAGACAATGCGCCCATTGTCGCCATTATGCCGCATGCCAAGAGGCAATTTGGCCAATGCCTAGGCCATAAACTGCAACATTTGGGCTATCAGCATTTGGTTACGCTTCATTTGGCCAGGAAACCCATCCCCCACTTATAGCCACCACCCCCTGAGATTAGCAGCGTGTGACTGACCGAAAAGCAGGTGAGCAGATTGCGTAGCCGACCCGTTGCCAGACGTGGTGCCATGACCTACGCTCCGGAGTCGAGTGACTCGAATGCCCAAGAGCAGACTGCGAGGGCGGTGTGCCACTTCGCTTCGTTCCCCATTTGCTCTCTGGCACTGTTAACCGGGAACTCACCACTATTCGGAGTCGCTCTCTTCGCCTGCGCTCTCTTAAATCCTTTCAGCCGCTCTCTCGTCCTCGGCGGACATTCTCGAGACTAGGTCAGTAGTGTAACAGTCCCGATTCCACAACGTTCCACAGACGCCCACGTAATGATAAGTGTTTGGTATGCAGCCAACACGCCAGGAAATGCCGCAATTTCTTAATACTCCGATGGCTTTAAGCGGGAAAGGACGAAGGACGCAGGAGAGGAGTGAGCGGCTGGCTGCGACAACTGTTACACTCACAGTTATGATTATTGTTATTATGATAATGTCAGCAGCATAAGCAGTCGTTGTTGTTGTTCTACTCGGCTTTGGCGTTATTGTTTGGCTATTTGCTCGGTGGAGAAATGGCTTATCCTTAAGGCGAGCGAGATAGCCGGGGAAACACTGAAAACAAATTAACAAAGGAGAAGCAATCAAAAGCATAAGAAACCAATAAATATAATAGCTGTCGAATAAAATAGCGAACACTATTGTAAATTAAACTTGACAAAGAGATAATTAAAAAACATTCATGCAGTTTTTCTTATTATTTCTTAGAATTTTAGAAGAAATGATTCTCATGGATTGGGAATATTTTTAAATGAATGTAAAAATATTTTTAAAGTTGACAACAATTAAAAATATTTATAGTTCTTTTCACACTTTTTCAAAAATGTTATGACTTGAGATTGGTACTAGCTCTAATAGAAAAGTTTATTTCTTAAATATAAACCCATTTTAAACATTATTTTCTGAGTGCAAGAACAGAAGGGGAAAGAAAAGAGTGGCCATCGAAGCGTGTGCGTTTATGGCTCCAATACACAGTTGCCCGGCTTTATTTCGCTGACTTCCAGGAGCCCGCTCCCGGGCTCGAATCGATCCATTGATTTTCCCGCCTCATTTGCAAAGCCACTTGGATGCCGGTCGCCATCTGGGCCCGCACTCCTTGTAGCTCATTTGAAATTTTGATTACATTGGCAACGCGCCGAAGAGGAACCTGTCAGCGACTGATACGCATTAATTACGTTACCTGGTGTAAAAAGCAACGCCTCAACGCTAGACGGGCCGCTTATTAAAATTGAATAAATTATGCAAAAGTGCCGGTGGCCTGGCAGCGCGAAAGCCCGAGTCATACATATATACGCATGGATCCGGAAGATGGACACCGCATAATTAATTCCGGTCAGTTGCCAGCGGAGAGCGAAATGCAATCAGCATCTTGAGCCTGCTGCCAAAGTCGGGAACTCGGTGACAGGACCTCCATGGAGTGGTACCCATGGACTTTTGTGTTGTCAGCAAGTGACGTACGCAGCACCCTTCATTTCTTAAAAATGTTTATAGCAAAGCGAAATTTGTAAGCGTTTTTGGCGGTTTCAGCTTTTTTTCCTCCTTATTCGTTATGATTCATGATTTGCTGCTGTTATGGGCTTAGAAGTGCAGGTTTTTGCAGGTACTTTTCTGCAAAGCCATTTTCCAATGGACCCCAAAACACAAACAAATGTTTGAACACAGGTTTTTAGAGAGTCAACCCACAAACATTTTAAAGTATGCTGCTTTGAAATCGGATGTCTGAAAGAAAAGTTATGGACCTGGAACTGCAGTTTTTGGACACTTTTCTGCAAGGCCATTTTCCGAAAATTTGGAAAGGGGTTACATTGTCAAAATTATGAAAAATCGACCAAAAAATACAAACAAATGTTTGAACACAGATTTTTAGAGAATCAACCCACAAACATTTTAAAGTATGCTGCTTTGAAATCGGATGTCTGAAAGAAAAGTTATGGACCTGGAACTGCAGTTTTTGGACACTTTTCTGCAAGGCCATTTTCCGAAAATTTGGAAAGGGGTTACATTGTCAAAATGATGAAAAATCGACCCCAAAATACAAACAAATGTTTGAACACAGATTTTTAGAGAATCAACCCACAAACATTTTAAAGTATGCTGCTTTGAAATCGGATGTCTGAAAGAAAAGTTATGAACGTGGAACTGCAGTTTTTGGACACTTTTCTGCAAGGCCATTTTCCGAAAATTTGGAAAGGGGTTACATTGTCAAAATGATGAAAAATCGACCCCAAAATACAAACAAATGTTTGAACACAGATTTTTAGAGAATCAACCCACAAACATTTTAAGGTATGCTACTTTGAATCCGGATGTCTGAAAGAAAAGTTATGGACCTGGAACTGCAGTTTTTGGACACTTTTCTGCAAGGCCATTTTCCGAAAATTTGCAAGGGGTTACATTGTCAAAATTATGAAAAATCGACCAAAAAATACAAACAAATGTTTGAACACAGATTTTTAGAGAATCAACCCACAAACATTTTAAAGTATGCTGCTTTGAAATCGGATATTTCTAAGAAAAACAAGAGAGAACGCTATAGTCGGGTGCCCCGACTATCAGATACCCGTTACTCAGGTAAAGGGAGTGCGAGGGAGATGGAGATAGAAACTTTGATCACGCATAACTTTTTAACGAATGGTCCGATTTGAAAAATTTCTTCTACATTTCGATAGGTATTGATAAACACAATAAAACTGCATTTTTACTTTTCCGAAATATTTAAATTTTTAAAATCATATATAAGCGATTGTGGGCGTTAAAGGGGGCGTGGCACCTTTTTGAAACAAACTTGCGCTGCGTAGGAACTCCTAGAATCTGCATGCAAAATGCCAATCTTCTAGCTTTTATAGTTTCCGAGATCTCAGCGTTCATACGGACAGACAGACAGACAGACGGACAGACAGACGGACAGACGGACAGACGGACAGACGGACATGGCTATATCGACTCGGCTAGTGACCCTGATCAAGAATATATATACTTTATAGGGTCGGAAAAGCTTCCTTCTACCTGTTACATACTTTTGCACGAATACAATATACCCTTTTACTCTACGAGTAACGGGTATAATTATGGGCTCAGAAGTGAAGGATTTGGGTCAGTTTTCAGCATTATAAAAATAATTTTTGAGGAAAAATCGAACAAATACAAATTTTTGAGCTGTGAACGTCATCCATTGGAAATTTTATAACGAATTCAACGAGGTATGATTTTTCAACATCAGACTATTATTTCCCAGTGTATTTATAAAAAAAACCGATTTCTTTTTGCTATTTTCCCAGCGTTAGAAGTCAGTTTATCAAGTGACTGACAGGAGAAACTTTTTTGTTTCTGGGGGTGTCGCTGAGACTAGGACCTTAGAATAAATTAATGCCTGATTGGCTGGTCAAATGAATGCGGTTACGAGTGATTGCACAAATGCAACTGGCAAATAACGCCGATATCGATGGCAGCGCGGATATTTGACACGTATTTCAATTTCATGTTTCACGCGCCACTAAATGCCAATTTAAGTGCCGGCAGCCGAATTCGCACACATTTATGCATCTGGCAATTGATCGGGCAATGCCCCATGAGCCGCCGGCTGACAACTGAATGTTTTGTTAACTCAATTCAGTACAAATCAAATACGCATAATGCCGGGTTTGTTAATTATACCCGTTACTCGTAGAGTAAAAGGGTATATTGTATTCGTGCAAAAGTATGTAACAGGTAGAAGGAAGCGTTTCCGACCCTATAAAGTATATATATTCTTGTTCAGGATCACTAGCCGAGTCGATCTAGCCATGTCCGTCTGTCCGTCTGTCCGTCTGTCCGTCCGTATGAACGCTGAGATCTCGGAAACTATAAAAGCTAGAAGATTGGCATTTGCATGCAGATTTTAGGAGTTCCTACGCAGCGCAAGTTTGTTTCAAAAAGGTGCCACGCCCCTTTAACGCCCACAATCGCTTATATACGATTTTATTTAAATATAAATTTAAATATTTCGGAAAAGTAAAAATGCAGTTTTATTGTGTTTATCAATACCTATCGAAATGTAGAAGAAATTTTTCAAATCGGACCATTCGTTTAAAAGTTATGCGTGATCAAAGTTTCTATCTCCATCTCCCTCGCACTCCTTTTACCTGAGTAACGGGTATCTGATAGTCGGGGCACCCGACTATAGCGTTCTCTCTTGTTCTTTAATGGTTAACACAAATAACAAACTGCGGTAACAAGTCAACAATATGGCCCTCAGCGAGGGAGTTTGTAATACATTACATTGCGATAAGCATTATCTATATAACAATTATTATAATACCCTTTTACACTGCATTAGCATTGAACCAATACGACATTCTTTCGAGGTCAACGCATGTTTATTATAATACTCTCTAAGTGACATAGAAGCGTTGTATCCTAATATTATAAATAACTAATAGACAATCATTAAATGCTAGGTTATCAATTTAAAAAAATCCCTTTTATTTACAAAGTACTTATATTTAAATCTAGCCATTCGAAGAGCATCACTTAATTGTAGTGATCGTTTGCAGTCCTTTGGTCTATTGGTCCTCTGGTTCCCTGTTAAGGACATGTGCATCCACGACTGCCCTCGGAGATTCACTCGTAGTGTAGGCCTTCCTCAATTGCCGCCTATTCCGCTTTTGGGAAATTATCCTTAGAGTCCTGTGGTGGAGGTCCTGGCACAGGATGTCTTGCGCGGCGGCGGCAAATCAGATGTGTAGTTCTGATACCGAGACGAGCAGTTAATGGCCTGCAGGAACAAAAGGAGAGGGGTTGAGAAAACAGAGGAAGTGGTGGAAAATTGGCAGAATTTAACGCTAAAAATACATAAAGTGCTGATGGCCAGTGAATTCACAGTTTGGCCACAATATTTGATTAATGATGTGCTTTGATGCAGAGTCACTTCTGCTGGGCGATGGGAAATGGGGCGAAAGCTATTCCCTTGTCAAGGCCTCTGGCTGCGATTGTTGCCGTCGCTTTGCATTTGAATGATTAGATTTGATTCAATATTCAATTATTAAAGTGGTTTGAGGTGTTGAAATGCCGGCAGACAAACAGCGAATGGCCCAAACGCCTGCCAACCGACTGAGCTGGGAGTTGGGAGCTGGGACCACTGGATCCTGGCCGATTGAGGAGTGAGAGTTTGCATATAAATGATTTATGAATTTGCGCTTTGATTGAACTGCCTGAAATTGTTGATTAGTGCCTCGTCACAGAGGCAACAACAACGGAGCAACTCCATTCGTAGCTCTGGGGAAATGAATTACGGCCTTTCAACCGCCGGCAGTTACGGTCTTTGGCTTCCTAGGTGCGCTGTGCACTCACATTGTCTGTGTTTCTGCTCATTATTCGATTATGACGAATAGGCAATAGGGAAAGATTTTAACCACAGATTTCTGCCATATTTATTTAGAGTTAATGCTGCTCTAATTTATTTAGTGCTACAAAAAAGCTTTTTGTGATTTAAATGTAAATTTATGTGCTTCAAGAACTTGGAAAAAACATGCATTCATCCAATTGCAAACATTTTTTATTTAGGCTTTTTACAGCATTACAGCATTTAGGGGCATATTTATTTATTTCAAAAAAAACTATAGCTAGACTAAAAATTAAATAAGAAATTAAATCAACGACAGTAAAATAATTTAATTAGGAAAAGAAAAAAACTCAACTACCAAACTATTTTAAATTGGAATCGAAATTGCTTTGATATTTTAATTGCGTATACAAAATATTATTAATAAGAACTTTATTGGAAAAAATAAAACTCAAAATATACTCCGCCTTACAATTCTGTTTAATAGGTAGTTTTCTCTGAACTCACATCCGGATGCGTCGTTGTCCACATATCAAGCCTCTTGGATTGCAAACTCTTTGGGTATTTCATTGGGTTAGGACGTGAAAAGGTGAGAAATGGTGAAATGGACACATCGACAGTTGAATAAATGCTTGGCTAATAGAAAGGCCAGTCACACGGCCAATTAATCAGATTGACATATTCCCGACCACGTGGAATCCGGAATACATAAACCAAAAGGCAAACACGTTCCTGCTGCCCAAGGAAATAATAGCAAAAAACAATACAGGAAACGGCACGGCAATTTAATTAACTTAATTAATCTAATTTAATGACTTGACAAACACATCAATTAGCGAAAGGCAAACCAAGACAGCAGCAGACCAGGAACACAATTTATATGCAAAGTGCCAAAAGCTTTGCGCAAAACAGGAAGGACTCACGCACCGCAGCGGCAAAACAAATTAAAATATTAAAATTAAGCCACAAAATGATTGAAAGGAAATGTTGCACGGCAAGAGCAAAGCCCGCCGATCGATGAGTACAATGTCTCTGTCTTCGACTCCGGTGGCCCGCTGTTTCTTGAGCCGTTTGTGTCTGTTTGTCCCTAAAGTAATTAAAAGTAAGTAAAGCGAAATCACCCCCACGGTGGGGGCGGCGAGCGGTGGGCGTGGCTGGCCAGTGATTTGCGTCCCGCATCGTTTTTTCTGTTTATGCAAATGGCCGCTGACCAAAAGAATTAATGCGTCCCGAAAGTGAGTTGAATTGGAATGAGCCGGCCAGAGCCCAAAACCAGGGGGCAGCCTGCCTGTCAGCCGTCTGTTTTCACTGCGTGGGCGGAACTTCGTCGGATGCCAACGACCGTCAACGAATTCACACGGAATGCTATAAAAAGACCGAGTGAAAAAACCTAAAGCCTGTAATTTCCATTGTCTCAATGCGTTGCTAATTTGGGCCTGTCTTTAAATAGCCAGCAACAAGGAATCATTTGGAATTTAAGGCCCAATCATTGTGCAATTTAATGGAAAATTGTGGAATGCAAGATAATGGTATTTGCTCCAGCAACAATGCGTAATTCCTGCCATGCCCCGTAAACTACTTCGATGCACTTCATTAAATGGACAACACAAAAGATTTTTACACACATCCCATAATGGAAAATATTTCTTCCATAACAAGGGCTGGGAAGGGGCTCTTTGTTTAAATGCCCGGCAGCTGCGAATCGTCGGCTATATAAATATAGAAATCGAGATGGACGGCCGATGATGATCCAGTTTGATGGGTCTGCCCGCCTGCCTAGGCTGAAATTGTTCTGTAAACTCTATCTATTTATATCGTAAATATAAATTTTGATGCTGATGCTGTTGCTGTGAGTGGAGCTGAATTCGGCCCACGCGGCGTATGCGCGTTTTTCGCACTTAACTCATTAAAACGGTCGCCGCTCGAAATTAATGGATTCTTTTTTGCTTTCTTCTGTCCGTTATTATCGTAAATTATTTAATTGCATTTTAGGATTTTGATTTGAAGTGGAAACATTCGCACATTTAAAATCGAATAAGGAATGAAAATGGAAATGTGGTTGAGCGGTTGCAAATGTTTATAAATCGGAAAATGAAAACAAATAAAAGAAATAAGGAAAGGGTATGTTTTTTTCAGTCTATTAATCAATATCAAGCCCCATTTAAAAATTATGACAAATAAAAGTGCCATCAAATAAAATGCAAGCGAAAACAATGCTCTGGAAATATTTCAACCCACATTGCCGCCCGTCGAATCGTCGATATATTGACCAAGCACTCAGATGCCGGCCTTTGGAGGACCCTTCACCCAACCGCTCGATGGCACCCACTCACCTTGTAGAAGGCCTTCCGGAAATTCTCGGAGAGAAAGGCGTAGAGCAGCGGATTGATGCAGGAGCTGCTGTAGGCCAGTGTCTGTGCGGTGACCTGAATGACGAGTTTAGTGAAGCTGTTCATCTCGATGACACCCAGTTCCTTGAACAGTAAGATGAGCTGTCCAATTAAAGGGAAAACATTAGAGTGTACTCAAGACTGGGTTCTTAACTAACCTAATGTTGAAGGAAACTCGCTTTTTAAGGAATTAAAATATCTAGAGAACTGTTGCATGTTTGTTAAACTTATGTTTACTACTTTAATTGGTCAATTAAAAGCACGAATTATTTGATAAATACATCAATAGAAATGTGGAATCAATCAATAATATTTATATGTCTTTAGGTATTAAGAATAATATGGCTTATGAAATGTATAGACAAATTTTAACATTTTGTAACAGTGATCTATTTTCTTGTGAAAAACATTTGTCTCCGTAAATCCAAAATGATCTCATATCTGCAAGGAGTTACTTAACTCTTCCAACTCACCTGAACGGGCAGCCAGAGCGAGGCGAAGGCGATGACCACGATGATGACCAGGCGGGTGACCCGCTTGCGACCCCGCTGAGACTCCTTGGACATCCGGACGCCGGTGCCCTGGCGCCAGAGCCGCATGATCATCCGCATGTACAGCCCGCTGATGATCATCAGGGGCAGCATGTAGGAGCTGATGAAGAAGGTAACCTGGTAGGTCCTCGAGCTGAGGAGGTCGTTGCTCGTGAACATGCACATGCCGTAGGTGATGTTCTTCTTGGCATCGTAGTCCACCTGCGGAAATCGATGATAGAGGGAGGTATTTTCAGTGAATGGGTGTGGGAATCGAATATTGCGCATACGTCATGTTGCCAGTGACAGTTGCATGGCAGCAAAGCCACGTCAGACGGCCAACAGCCAGACATCGTAAATAAAACTAAACTGTCATACGAATAGTTCGGACGTCGACAACTAACTCGCAATCTCACTTTGTTTCTCTGTCGCTGACATTTGGCTGACAAATTGTTCTGCCGGAGTTTGGATTTGGAGCAGGGTGAAAGGATTGGGATTGGGGACTGTGGACTGGGGAATTTTGGTTCACGGATTGTTCCATTGGCTAGACGAGACTGGTGTGCTGACGCTTAGGAGGGTCATAAACTGCCTGGCCTATCGTAAAAATATTTGCAGCCTTTGTTTACATTTTGTTTACAATCTCCGCCCCGCTTTCGCTCGACGAATGCGTGTGGAAAATCGTATTTAAAAAATCTTCCCATTAATGCCAGAAAATGCTTACAAAAATGTTTGTTTATTGCCCGCCCTTGTTGCTGTTGTTATTACACTGAACGCGAGATGTTGGCCCACAAATTGAGTTCAAATCTGGGGAGCGTCAAGTGGCCAAGGCCACTACGGTAGACAAATCATGGCCAGACCCTCCGCTGATTTATGGGTTAATTTCCCTGGCTTGTTCTCCACCAAACCCAAAGACTTAATAGACTTGACAAGCCATTAATGCCTTTTCCTCGTTCGAGAGAAAGCAGCCAACAGCTGTCAATCAATGCCATGACCTGGAGATCGCATATCTAGTTACGCAGTCAGACATATGCGCCTTTATGATTATTACTTATCGATTTCTAATAAAAAGATAATGGCGCGCGCTCGCAGAGTGGCAATCGCGCCCTCATTACTTGCATACACGAGTATGTAGTACGCATGTGTCCTCGCCGGGCAATGTAATATGGAAATAATTAATGGCAAACTGTTAATTAACATGTTGATCAAACATGACTTAATTATGCCTTTTTATCGCCTGTTCCTTTGTATTTGCACACGCCGGCCAGATAACAAAGCAAAGCACACATATGAGCATTCAATTTGGCCTGTATTTTTCCAGCTTAATCCTTAGACAAAGCAAAGCAAACACATAAGCAAACAATAATGCGACCCATTGGAGCTCTCCTCAACCCTCAACCCTCAACGTAAACAAAGCGAACGGCAACGAGCGGGAAAAAAATAACGAAGCGTGAAATGCCATTTAATAAAATATTAGGTTGCAATAACAACACCAGAGCAGCAGTGGGCCATCTCGTAGATAAAATAGCTCATCGTCCGGGTGACGATGGGATTCGCCTAATTAACCGCGACTCTTTCGCTTTTGGCAAGCAAAAGAGAGAGCTCGACCGCACAAATAAAAAGTTGGTCGTGTGTGATGTGGGATTCGCTTTATTGGCAGTGGGAAATCAGTGGGGAAAAGCCCCTCGGCTATTTGGTGACGTCAACAGGAAAATAACCCTATGCCTGGCCATGATTAGGTGTAGTCCGTGATTGTGAAATGTAGCAGGCGATGTAACAATAAACAGCAAATAAATATATTCAAGGTGAAATTAAGTAAAATAAATACAGTGTGCTACAAAATAATTAACTTAAAATGCAAAGTAAAATTGGATTAGGCACACTCTATCATAACTGTTCAGTTTTGATATCGCCCGCTGATTCTGGGAAAACAATCTAGATCACTGGCGATTATTCCGCAATTAAATTGTTTCTCGCACTTTGCGCATCGATCATAAAAGCCGAAAGGCCAGAAGGAGCGCTTCAAGGTCGCCACCCGCAAAGACATTTATCATACGCAGTGTGCGCCCGAAGTTCGGAAGTGCAAAGTTTCCATAATGACCACTTGTTACGACTTACGACTGGCCGTGATTTACGTGCTTTCAGATCAACAGTTGAAATTGAATTTGAAATTGCGCAAGTGGGTGGATACCGCCAGTTGGCAAGTGTTTCTCGCTGGCTATCTGCTCTATAATTAAAAATTTATGAATTCAAAATAGCAAATTAGTAACAAAAACAAATTGGGCGCCGCGCATCTAGCAAAATTTTTAATATAAACACAAAACAGAAAACAAGATAAAAAGGGGAATCTTTAATAGGGGCGGGCATATAGTAAAAGCAAATGATTTGTATCAGGATCAGTCGAGAAGAAGGGTAAGGCAGCGGGGGCGGGGTCTTCACCTTCTGGATTACGATCTCCGAGAAGGCGGACTATAGAAGAATCTGTAGAAGAGGCAGCATTGACGTGCAGCGAGAGGAATCTAACGAGGTGACGATGATGGAAAGCAATAAATTTGCCTGGTCCGTGTTCTTCACAGCAGATTCAGGCACAGCAGGGAACCGAACTGGGCATGCCCTGCTCCTCCTCCTTTGCCCCTCCCACGACCACTTACCACCACATCGTGGGTGAAGGCTACTGGCATCGAAACGACCAGCACCACGATCCACAGAGTCACGATGGCAATCAGGGTAATGTTCTCCGTCCGCAGCATCCGCGATCGAATGGGATGGACCACGGCCAGGAAGCGGTCGATGGACATCAGCACCAGGGTGTAGATCGAGGCGAAGGCCGTCACCACGATCAGGTACTGGACACTGCGGCACCAAAAGCGTCCGAAGGGCCAGTAGTAGAACATGTAGTCGGTGGCCGTGAACGGAATGCAGAGGATCACGAACATCAGATCTGCGGCGGCCAGGTTCACGATCATCAGGTTGGTCGTGGATCGCATGTTCTTGTTGAAGACCACCACCAGGATGACCAGCAGGTTGCCGAAGAAGCCCGTGATGGCGATGACCCCGAAGAAGAATCCCACAATCCAGGGCAGAGTGCCGTCGATGGCCAGCCATTCCTCGTCGGTGAAGTAGGAGGTGAGATTCTCATCATTCCTGGTGGCATTTAGGGGCATGTTGGCCAGCTTTTCAGCTGGTGACACCGTAATGTTATCCATGATTATTTTTAAACTTTGATCACTTAGCCACAGGTAATTTCACTTGATTGTCACGGCACATTTTCAATTTCGGCCTCTTTTCGGTTCACAGTTCATCGAACTCAAATAACAAATTTCCAATTAGGAGATTTCCGCAAAGCAGCCGCCACAAAAATTCAATTATCATGCGCAATACTGCGACCGTGGAGCCCTCGAAACCGTAGTGCACCCAAAAACCGCTGGGGAACCGGGGTCCGGTCCGGAATTGTTCACTCGTTGCGGGTGGCAAAAGCAATTTGGTCCTCGCCCGATAACGGTAATTGTGGCCCAGGTAAGACAACAATAAAAGGACAGCAGGGCACACAAGGAAGGAGAAAGGACGAGGAGTTCAAAGGTGAGGGGGGCACGTGCAAATCGGCGCCGACGCAACCAAACTGGGCCGTGTCACACCCTGACGTCGAGGACACCGGAATATATCTGGGTACGGCCCCAATATCCTCGAGGACCACGTCGCTGCACCTACACCATAAATTCGATATGATGTCTTTCTCTTCGCTCCGTTCGCTTTCCGCTTCTGTTTGCGTTCCTATTCGCTTTTTTATTGACAAACGAACGGCATAAAATTTGGGGTTCTACCCGAAAAACAGACGTTTCTAACGATTCAATAATTTTTATTTTCTTCTAGCATTTTCTCCGGCGTTTTCACGTTTTTCTGTTTGGGTTTTCTGTGTTTCTGGTTTTTGGCCAATTTGAAAATCCACACTGCACGCGTTCGTTTCCAGCGCCCAACTGATTGCTGGCAGTTGAGCTTGTTCAGGAATACTATACTCTTCGATGCCTCGGCGGCAGCGGCAAACGCCGGCAGCGACGCCAGCCATCCCAGCAAGAATAATGGCAACAATAGCAACAACATCGGCGTCGCCGCCGCCGCCGGTTGTTGTGCGTGAGTGTGGAGCTTCGGGTGGCCGCCGGAGGCAGCTCCTCCTCCGCCTCCGCCTCCGCCACCGCCTTCATTTACTGCCCCTCAATCCTCATCAGCTGGCTGGAATGTTTGCTCTTGTTGCTCCAACTGTTGTTGGCCCCCAGTTGAATGGGCAACGCGGCACAGCAATTGTCGGGGCAATCACTACTGCCACTGGGCTGTGGGTCTCGCCCAGCCATTGTCCTGCACAGCGGGATGTCCTGGCTGATGTCGTCAGCTTTGCACAGCTGCACAGCTGGCGTCGCTGCTCTGCCACGTTCGGTGCTTTGCTTAATTTCTCTGATTAACTGCCGGCAGAGAAAATAACAAACAAAAGGCAGCCAGCACGCGCCCCTTTTTCTCGGGGGGCGTAGATCAGATTCACTGGGTTAGCACCTTGTCACAACGTTATGTAACCGCAGCTGCGAGATTTAGCTCGCCAAGACCGAAAGGCCTCATCTCGCCTCGCCTCATTTACATGCTTTTTATTGCCGCTGCCAACGCAATACTCACCTGTCACCTGCAGACGCCGACGTCGACTGAGCAGCCGGCTCCTGCGTCAGCGGCAGCTGTGGAGGGGCAACCGACCCCCCCCCTCCCCACCAAACCACCCATCAAATCTGCGGCGGGCTGTCGCTCGGCATTTCCCGCTGATGTGGGGCCATGGTTCACTGCACCCCTGACGAGGACGTCGCCAACCTGATGAGATTAAATGCGAATTAAGCGCCGTGAGCAACAACAAAAGCGGCTAAAAAAATAAACCAAGAAATCGCCAACGACAATGGCCAAGGCAAACAGAAAACAGCAAAAGGCACACTGGCCAGGTGGAATTATGTTTATTTAATGTGCAGTACTGCGGATTTAATGAAGTCTTTAATTCTTAATGCCGGTTCACTGCCTATTTAAATGGCCAACACAGGCGTTAAGTTGGTCGAATTTTGACCAAAGAGCGGAGACGCCATCTTGCCCATTTGTAAATCATTGCATACTTTGCGGGTGGCAAACTAAATTGACCGGAAGTGGCAAGGAAAGTAAATTGAATAGGTACCTAAGCAATTCAATACTATTAAAAGTGTAGAATTTGGTTTTACCATTTTTATATTTATCTAATAAAAAAAATACAAATACAATATTATAATTATATTATACAAATACCATATTTTATTTATATTTAAAATTTGATATTTTTGGTAATACTATTTCATGATTTAATTAATTTTAGTTCCCTAGGCAATAAAGATTGATTATATTTTTAACCAGTTTCAAGCTATATTTAAGATATTGGCATGCTGTAAATATTCTAAAATATTTGCTATATTTAAAGTTTACATAATTTAAATCCCCCAACCACCAACATGAATAACCATCACCTTGAACCACAATACCCGCAGCGCTTCAACAAAAATTGAAAGCATTATTCCAGGCGCACACTTAAATTAGCATCTAAATAAATGACTGCCAGACATGAGAGTTCGGGACGAGACCCTTCACAACCACACGCCCTCGAAAATACCACTCGGTCTCGCCCTGCACTTTCCCTTTTCCACTGCACAAGCAACAATTTCTGTGATGTCAGAAAACTTTCGACGTGATTGAAATGCTTTTTAATTTTTCATCAAAATCATTTTATTGCGTCAAAATTGTTTGGGTGCTCCTGAGCGGCATGATGAGCCGCATCGCACACACACATCCATAGGGGATTGGAGACTCCCCTTCTTGCAGGGACACCGAGCTTAACCTTTTTCGTGTGCTGCGATGGATTGGTTCATTTTTGGCATAATCATGCGATAGGGATCACAAGTCTCTGCCAGGGACACGAACTTTTGCTGTCGTTAAAGAAACTACAGTGGGTGAGGCCGAAAAGTACCTGTTTAAATTGGAAAGGACTTGAACCATGGGATATTGCTGCCCAATCAATCATGCCATTTAATAGCTTCAGCTCAACCAGAAATATACCTCGCTTAATACAGTTTTCTGAGTCGGGCTTAAAGATTGCGCCACTGTTCGTGGGCGGCAGTCAACCTGTGACGAAAATGATGGATTATCGCTTTTTGTGAAAACGTTCACATGTTTTTATTTACTTGTATACATCACGGCCAAAGCTGACCCTTTTTTCGGCAGCTGCCAGGGGAATTAATAAATGTAAATCCGCATGAGAGTGCCCAAAAAGGAGGCAATGGCGAAGCTTAAGCCACACAAAAGACCACACTAATCGCTTTTTTCTCTGTTTTTGGTCCGGCGGGCCTTGGATTGGAAACGGTGGGGTTTCTGGGGTCGATCACGGTCCGGCGACAGAACTTTTACACAGCTCTCGCTATTTAATCATTCAAATTGACTTTTTTCCTGCCTGATGGACGTTAATTTTGAAATCCCTTTTTAAACGCTGCCCACCCGCGGATACTCCGCAACTTCGCTCTACGCTCGCGGCTTATAAGTTTTTAGCCTTCGCCCATTTGGTTTTTCCGCAAATTTCCTTTTTGTTTTTCCGCCGGCGCACTTAGAATGCGCTGAGTTTGCATTTGGCTTTCATTTTACCATTTCGCCGACCGCCATTCTTCTAGCGCCCCGACCCTTTTTAGTTTTTTAATCAAGATGTTTTAAATGCGGCCACGCTAGTGAATGATGGATTCCATTTTGTCTTTTTTCTTTTGGCCCCAACAAAGTAAACAGAAAGTTGGTTGGTTGGTTCGGCAAAGATTTATGCAGATAATAAAATGAGTTTTGCATGGCTGGCTGATGGTCCCGCTCATAATTAAGGACCGTCCTTGAGCCCTGTTTTCAGTTACCAGTTACCAGTTACCGGGTTCATTTTACCGCGGATGATAGCTCAGCTTTTTCCAAACCATCCAGCCTTTCAAAGGCAATACAAATTTGCCGAATCCGTGTCAAGGACTGAAGCATTTTAACCAAATGTCGCTGGACCCCTTAAAGTGGTCGGCCAACTTAGCCAGTTTAGTTACCTGGACTGCAAACTTTATAGAAAATTAAATTTTGTAGTGCTTCGCCGTTTTATTACCGGGACACGCTTTATTGTTACTTGCCGTTGCATTCCAGGTGCAGGACAATAACTTTCCGGAAACTAGGAGAGCCAAACCCGATGCCAAAGCCACTGCAACTTGTTAGACTTCCCGGCCACCTAAGGCTTTTTGTTTTTATTAACTTCCGTGAAAAATGCGATTTTTACGCGCAGCTGCAGATGGCGAGCCGCACCGGCGGCGAACTTCTATTGTGAGGGAAATATTGCAGTCGCGGACCTGTCAGCCCTGTGGACACACTTGTTGCCATTGTTGAGATACAAAATTAACTTTTACGCTTTATTACCGCAAGAATGGTGAAACAAAACAAATCTTAAGTTGCAACTGCACTTCGCAACTCGCCGGAATCACCAGAACCAGCAGCATCCACACCATGAACTTCTGTTTTCTGTTGCCGTTTCTGTTTCTGTAGCTGTTTCTGTTTTATTTGGTCTTGTTTCCGGAGTCGCCGCTTTTTGTCGCCGGCATCCGGAGGCCATCAAAATTGCCGGAAGCGCGAGCCGGGCAGTCGGCGGCATTGTCATCAACTCAATTACATTTGCGACTCCTTGCAGCCGAAGGGAAGCGCAGCTTTTGTTCGCTGACTGATGACAGGGCCTCCTAAACAAGCCGCACAATACGCGCGGCGTCGTTGGCTTTTATCCTGGCCACGCCCCCGGCTTCCCGCCGCCCCCCGCCCATTGTGTCCTGTCCCGTGTGACGGATGCGACAGGAAGCGCTGCGAGTCTTGATAGTCCGACTCCGCAACAAAGGCTGCGCGCAAAAAAGCAGTCCTGAGCAAGGAGTTGAGCGCAGCGGAGCACCTTTCCGTATATCTATGGCGCCATAATTTACTGCTTCCCCTCAGCCGCCGCCTGTAATCTATGGCCGTGCTGCTCCGGCAGCGGAAATGTTTCACAGAGATTAGCACAACATGTCAGGATTTTGATTTACCTGCATGCCAAGGATTTACCCCATATCCACATTCCACTCCAAAGCGCAGGAGCTAAGAGGCTCAGGTTCATCGAATCGGTTTCGGCATCGATTCAGGTATCGGGTATTGGGTATCTGGCTTCTGGTATCGGGTATCATTAGCCAAGTTTATGTTTGGCTCTCCATTTCCAATGCAAATTGAAACGACTGCGATACGGCTTGCGACCGGCAGGCGCTCAGCTCCAGTCGGTCCTTGAGCGGATTATCCAGGCACAGGTGCGTCTCGGCGTGGAGGAGGTGAGTGCCGCGGCGCAGCCATTGCTGAGCCATCTCCGCGGTCCCATTCCTGCCACACGGCGCCAGCGCTACCCGCCCACCGAGTCCCACTCCCAGGCAGAGCTCCCGCTGGGTGCTCAGTTGTCCACTGCTCCGCAGCATCCTCCACTGGGTTATGTCGCTCAGGTGGCAGCTCACCAGGATCAAGTCGGAGTCCTTGTGTGTGGCATGCAGGCACCGATCCTCATTCCGCAGCGTTCCCGTGGCAGCCAGCTCGTCAAAGTGCATCCTGTGGAATGATTCGGGGTTAGTTATTTTTAAATTAATCATAACTCAAATATCTAACAACACAGAAAAAAAACTTTAGGAACTCTCTGCTAAATTTAAGAATAAATTAGCTTAAATTAAAATCACAATTTTCAAATGATTTTTAAAAATATTTTTTAAAGGGGCTATTTGAATTTGTAATTCCCTTTATATTCGTTGATTTATAAAGAAGACTCGTGTTATTTTTAAATAATATATTTACAAACAATTTTATAGATAGCATTTACATATGCTATTTTTCCTCAGTGCACTGACCTTAGTTCGGGACTCACATGCCGCAGATACCATTCGAATGGATGGCACTGCCTCTCCCCCCTCAACTGCCGCATCTCGTCGTAGGTGTGAGCCAATGGAATTCGCCTGGCCGCCGGCCTGAGTGCGTAGAACATACTTTTATACTCGTCCAGCCAGGACTCGGCTATGATTTTGGAGTTACTACGGCGGGAGGAGGGTCCAATCAGCATGTGATTGGAATGTTTATATTAAACGGACGCCGTGCTGAAATAAATTGAAAAATACCAGAGGCGGTGCGGCCATTTCACACCTAATCCCCGACCTCGTACTCACTGCAGATAGGTTTCCTGGGCGGAGCTCAACTGACGGTCGTCGAGGTGCGGGGGAAAGTCGAAGGCATGGCGCTGGCGAAAGATGTGTCCGATTCGACTGCAGGGCACGATCTCAATTTGTCCACCGCAAAGCCACAATTTAATGGCCAGCTCGATGGACTCGCCGCCCCAGATCTGCCAGGGATAAAGGACAATTGGACAACTGGGGCACTGAAGGAATGCGCTTGGACAAGTCCGATTGGCGGTCGGAGTAGAGTGGCCTGACACTAGCAATTAGTGCCCACTTGACACTGGCTAATTGGGTTTTCTCACCTTCAGATAAGCGTTGAAGCCGCCGAGCTTAAGGAACCAGTCGCGTGACATCATCAGGACGCCGCCGGCGAAGGCAGGACTCTTGTAGGGCATCTCAGGCAGCTCCTGGTTGGCCAGCCGCCTCCGCAGCCAGTGGAAGTGCAGGGACCAGTCGAATCCGCCCTTCAGCATCTCATTGCCCCTGCGGTAACTCAGGGTCTGGGGGTCAATGGGGTCAAGAATGGGACTAACTGCCAGATTGGGGTCCTGCGCCAATCGCTCCAGCAGGGGCTCCAGCCAGCCCTCGTTCACCTCGCAGTGGCTGTCCAGGAAGAGCACATGGTGTCCGCTGGCCAGCAAAGCGCCCCTGTTGCGCGACCAAATCAGGCCCATCCGCTCCTGGTTCACCAGGAAGATGAGCCCCAGGCGATCCCTTGCCCCCAGAGCGATGTCCATCCACCGCCTCAGGTCATCCAGCAGGGTCACTGTTAATTGGCCGATAAGTGCGGTAAGTAGGGGAAGGAATGGGTTCGATGGCCTACCATCCTCACTGCCGTCGTCCACGATGATTAGCTCGTGCAGATACTCCTCGGGGGTGCGACTCAGCAGGGAGACAATGGTGCGCAGCAGCATCGAACGCGCCTCGTTGTGGAAACTGATCACCACACTCACGTTGCAACTTGAAGGGGGTGGCAGGTTTCGGGGGCGGGACTCACAGCTGAAATTCAATAACAAAATGAAAAATGTAATAGCAAAAATATCTTAAACAAAAATGGTAGTCAAAACATAGTTATATTTTTACCATCGCAGCTCACAACTTTGGTATAATTTAGGGGATATACTATACTATAGCTTTGACTAGATAAATAGAAACTTAGTAAGCATATACATTTTTCCTGAACTTGGCAAATGCAAGTGCGGTTCCATGCCAGAGTAACTATAAGTTGTTGTATGTATTCACCTCTTTTCTTACCTGCAATGCCTTGTTGATGGCAGCTTACGTATTACCCCCAAAGTGTCACTCAGGTGAAGATTGTATTGGTAATACTCCTCTAAGCCTTTGAGGGGATGAGAGATGAACTCACTCCAGTCCAGATAGTTTTTCCCACTGTCATTATTTCGATGTAACCGCTGAGAAAAGGTTTCGATTAAGATGATTGGTATTTGATAAGAATATTTATACATCGCACTCACTCCGCTTGCCAGTAAGTCATCATAGCTTTCGTTGCGGAACAGTATCAGAATAAAAATCAACTGAGAAATCACAAAGGCAAAGATATAGAAGCGGAGTGGCCGACCATATCTTCTACATGCGAACATGGTAACTCAATAGACCAACTAAATTGACTCCGATTTCGTTTCCGCATGGCGTTTTCCAAGTGGTCACAAGACGGGCCAGAAAGCACGACTAAATCGCTGTGGTTGGGACTTAACGCTCTGCCACTGAATTCAGTAGTAAACCATCTGTTCGGCCGCCTTTCAAATTATCACTTTCTACGAAAAGGTGGGCTTCATATTAAATTTCCGTCTTTTTTACTTAGCTGGTTTGATAGTGTCGTCACATGCAGAATGACTGATGTTGTATCCAATGCCCCATTCGTGACTCGCCCGCCACCTTATCATCGCATTCTGTCACACTTGTCACTGATAAATGTTCATAAGTTTGGCAAATATTTGTGTGCAGCTAGCAAGGTGTTAATTGCACCAAACGAAACTATCTATTACCCATGAGCTGTCAGTTTCCGTGGGAATAAGGGAAAGGGGTCGAACAGGAGTGAGCACAAGCATGTTATCGATGTTATTTCATTCATGGCCCTTGGCGCAATTCGCTATCAAACATTCCCGGGTTTTTATCCAGCCAATTGTGATTGAATGTTATTGATATACCAGAAACTATTTCGTAAATAGCTCCACAGCGAAAAAAATCGTTTATAAATAATTAATAAATCGACTTTTGCCCCTCATTTGTTTACATTATTTTTGCATTATAATTGCATTATTTACCTTGTGTGTGTACAAGCGTGGAAATATTTTGCAATTCATATTTTTGCCCGAGCAATTAATTGAGTGTAATGATTTGCACAATTTTCCACCCACTCATTATATACTGATTTGTTTCATTTGGCCGCCCCCCTCGAACATAATTCGATTCGGGGAACATAATAATGCGAGGGACTCGCCAATATAGACTATTTCCTATGTCAATCAGTTCATGGCAAATAAATTGACGCTGCCGCCGGGAGATCTGCGCCGGAGTGAATTAAATTGGCTACCAAATGGCCAGCGCTTTCATTGAGTCGAGATTCAGTGGCTCACTCGCATATTGTCATTGCCTTTTTATGGCCTTTTGTTGCTGCCATAAATATTTCAGAGGCCAGCGTCGCGTCGGTTGCCCTGCACATCCACATTCACAGCCCTGCATAACAAAAAGGAAAAATGGAGATGCTAGCAACTGCTACACACAGACACCATTGTCCACATTGGTTAGTGTCCGAGTTTGTTGCCGGGAACGGATGCCCCTCCTCGTGTGATGTGATTTTATTTAAAATTGTTAGGCAAAGCGGAAGTAACTCATTCGGTTAGCAACAAAATCAGGCGCCATGCCTGGTCCAAATTGGAGTGTGACTTCCGCATTGCATTAGGGTTATACTTAGTTGTTAGGTCCATAGTCCTTGGTCCTTGCTGCTTGTTCCTGAGCTGTGGCTGCTGCCCAGTTGCTGATTGACTTACGTGCCTCTCGTTTTCCTCTTCGCTCTCGGTTTGCCGTGCTTTTTTTCCATAGCTCTCCCCAGTTTTTACGTGCAGCGGAAATGCATTTTTCCAGTCACGTCTCCACCGACCAGACAAGTGTGCAGACAGACGCCACGGTGCTGGAGCTCCGGATCCTGCAGCCTCGCCAGCTCCAATTCCAGCTGGTGCCAGGTAAGACATACGCCCCCACTGAGTGGCAGCGACGGCCAAGGATTCTTTTGTTTTCGGTTGCCGTTTCGGTTGGCGTTGGCGTGGGAATTTATTAAGCCGGGCGTGATCTATGCATTCAAGCTCGAACGAATTAAAGTGCTTTGTAATGAATGCACAGGGCAGGATGCGAATGGCCCCAGGATGCCCCCAGGACACCTAATTGTATGCCAAGTCGCGTGTGCAGCTTAGCAATTAAGTGGCCGGCCAATTCAAGGGCGGCCAAGGCAACAAAATTCGATATTCAATATGTTTTCAATTTGCCGTTTTTCTCTCACATCTTTGCTTTTGCTTCGTTCGCGTCCTATCAAAGGCAATCGCAAAAGCCGTATAACAAATAAAAATAAAACGAAATTATGCCAATAAATGAATTATAAGGCGCACGCACAACGCGGCGTATACGCAACGCTAGTCAAAGGAATGGGCGACAATGCCTAAGTGGCATGTAAATGTGTGTGATAGCGTCGCGTCTATGTGGCACGTCAGTGGGTGTGAGTGAGTGGCTGTCAGTGTGTGAGTATCGGCCATGATTATTATACGGCCACTCACACACACACACGCTTGGGTGTTGCTGCTGTGTGTGCGTTATGATAATGTTAACAGCTCGGCCCAGGCTTCTAAAATTTTATTAGCAAGCGGCTTATGGAACTTTGAAAATAATAACAAAAAACCAGCAAGCAGTGCCCCTGCCCCCTCTTCATCTTCGTCACTCCCACTCTCCCTCTCTCTTTCCTTTCTCTTTCTCACACTTTTGCCGACTCCTGTTCGCCATAAAGAATATTGAGGAAATTGCTTTCTTTGCACTCGAAATGCTCAGCAGAACCAGCCGCTTAGCAGGGTGCACTCATTTCGAAATTGTTGCGTATTATCGTAAAATTTTACGCACACCCACAAACATACACACACATGCACAGTCCACGACCAAGGACGTGCTCACACACACAAATGCGTTTTGATGCAGAGAAGAAAAATCTCAAGAATTGCTTTATAACTAACATTATAACTAATTACATATATTTGTATACCCTTCTCAGCTGATTGCAAAGTGACTTTAATTAATTTTTATTCTGAAAAAATCTGCATTCAAATTTATCACTTTAACGATGATCAATTTTCGATTACTTGATTTTTTAAGTGTATGGTAGCATTTTTTCGCTCAGCATTGTTTGAGTTTTCCCTCGAGCAGAGGACCGCATTTTTCTTGTCAAACATTTCCATATCCAGCTGTAGCCACATATTTGTGTATGTTGAAGTGCGTGTGTCATATTTTCAAAAACAAAACAAAAGATTGCGAGGCGCAAATTGTGTTTGTTTGCTGTGGCTCATTTTAGTTACTGCGGTCGCGCCCTTGAATTATTTAGTTTAATTTCCAAAGTGCTTTTACCATAAAGTGATATGCGGCTAATTTGCAAGGACCTCGTTGCTCGAGAGGGGGACAACTCGCAGCACGAAGATCAAAAAGGAAAATCAAAAAAGCAAACAGAACACATGGACGGAAATATAATTTCAATGATTTTCCATTTCGATTTTGAGAGTGGGGCGGGGACCTTGGAGAAAAAAATCATTTTAATGATGTTTACACGGTTTGTATGCGCCTGTCAACATCAACTGTAGCTCTAGTCCCAGTCCCCCAGTCACATTATGTCCTCTATGGCGATTGACTAGAACTTTTCACTATGCCCGACGGAGTACTTTACTTGATGACATTATCGCTGCAATACAAAAGGTTTTTTGCCACTGCCACTTCATCTCGGTGTTTGTTTGTACAGTTTCCTCCCATTCATTCGGCTCGCTTTTTTGTCAATGACACTGAGCCGGAGGACTTGCCCGGAAAATATTGCTAAGCGTCTGCGCGTTTAATGGCTCTTGTTGGGAACTTTGATTCGGCAACGGCGGCGGCAGAGGCAGCAATTTTTCATTAATTTGATTGAACCTCTGCCAGTCGAACGGAAATGATGCACAACAATTTAATGTCATATTTGAAACACACAAAAAATTATTTTTATTTGATCTCCGCAAGTCTGAACTGGGCTTGGGAATCGTTTAATTTAAAAGAAATGAGCACAACACGGAAGGTGATTGGTATTATCATTCTAAACTTGAGCACGGTTCAAGGGATTCCCTTGAAAACAAAATATAGAAGTAGAACTGGGAAAAATTCCTGATATTATATTTTGACCACTGCCATTTTAAACTGATAGTATAAATTACTACCAACATTAAAAATCAATCAGTTTTTAGCAAGCGCACAAAAATATCAGTTTTCCCGTTCACTTGACAATTGTGTCCCAGGATGTTAATGCCGCAAAAGGTGTTGTGCCACACGAAGGGGATACCGAAATTCTTCACACACCGCTCCGATAAATCCTCGTTTTTCAGGCAAACAGTGTCATTGCCGATGACCACACCGTCGGGATCATTAATGCGCCGCCTGCAGTCCAAGTTCGTCGTTTGCGGCGTGATCCTCTTCCGCAGAGTCCTCCCGCTCCTATTCCAGCTCCAGTACTCCAATTCCTCGGTGGCCGGAGGTCGATCCCGACAGATGGGCGGCGTTTGGGAGAACCTCTCCCCCAGCGGGGTGCCCAATTGGAGCAGGAGCAGCAGATCACTGGCATCCTTTGCAGTGTAATTCTTGGACACGATACTGTTCGTTATTGTGTTCGTGGAATTATCGGAAAGCACTACTTTGATGCTCTTAATATTACGACCAGGCTTGCAAATGCCTGCTGTAAGCACTTGTTGCCGATTCACAATGATGCCGCTGCAAATAAGCTTGTCATTGTCCATCAGGCGCACCAGGTAATCCTCTAGAGGATGTCCAGGGATCGCTACACCTCTCAGCAGCTGAACGTGGCCAAAGCAGAGCGAAACCAGGAAAAATATTCCCATTCTTATCATGGCCTCATTTAAAACTAAATTAAGATGACTGAAATAATGTCTTTTCCTACGATTTGAATGAAATAGATCCGCTTTGATTGATAATAGGTTTATTTTGCATTAATTATTTACGGTATTCAAATTTGTATTATCATAAATGTGGAAGAGTACATTTTAGAAGTGTAAAATGCCTTGAGCTCTCAAAAAGTCATTTGAAAGAAATTACCTGATCCTGGAATCAACCATGACTATTTGCGTAGTGACTGGGCCTATAGCCGAAATGTGGACTCCAGTCATTCAACATGTACCTCAACCTATGATGTTTTGGACCAGGACCAGAATCGTTGATTCGAATTTGGTCTTTGCTTATGTACAGCAAAGCCAATAGCAAAAATATTCCCTTTTTCAACATGGCTTCGTTTCAAACTGGTTTTTTAAGACTAACTACCTCTACTAAACTTCCCTTTTTATTTCCAGACTTGTAATGGGTTTTTAATAATCAATTGTTATGGTATTTACTTAAAATGATTAGCAGAGTATATTTTAGAACGTTACAAAACTGAATTGAAAGTGTTTAGCAAATAAGTAATTTTAATAAAAACATTTTACAACCCATTACAAAATGGTATCTTCTATTCGGGAGTTCTTTATGAGCTCCATGCCACGTATGGAGAACTCCAGAGCATCGTAGATTCGAATGTACAAGTCGACTCCCGTGAAAGTGGGACAGTTGTGGCCCGCCACGTTGATGCCACAGATCATTTCAGCGTGGATCAGGGGATTCCCGATGGCCGGCTGGCAATGGGTCGTAAACTTCATGTTCTTTGCGCAGATCATGGTGCTGGTGGCCACATGAGCGCCTGGATCCTTCATCCGGTGCCGGCACTCCTGGAGCGGCAGGACATACGATGTCTGCGAGTGAATGCTGTGGCGACTCCTGATCCAAAGTGGCAGCTCAATGGGCTCGTAATTTTCCAGCTCGGTGCTGCAAAGCTTGACAGTGTCGTCAATGACACTGGAATTTCTCGGGGGATCGGTAAGCTCAATTGCGACTAGCAAAGGGTCCGCGCCCTTCAGGAAGGTCTGGTTCAGGGGGATCCTGTGCCCGTCGAGGACTTCGTTGTTGTACATCTTCATTGTTACCACATCGTTTGAGGCATCCTCAAAACAGGTGGAGGTGGTAACCACAAGCTTCTCGGATATCACCGTTCCCATGCAGATATACTCGTTATGTTGATATATGCGAACCATCAACTCGTGCAGCGGCACTTTCTTCTGAGATTTGGTCATCAAAACCACGGGTTCCTGGGATGTGCCATACCGGACTCTCGGTTTTGGTACATCCTCAGCCGGCTGTTCCGACTGTTCCCCCTGGACCGGCTCTTCCTCCTGAGCCACCTGATTGTTTTGCATTCCCGTCCCCGTCCGCCGTCGTTTGTAGTCCAGCTGGGTCTTCGGATTGTGCTGCGACCTGTAACTGGCCAGCATATAGCGATGATAATGTGTCTTGGCCGACCTCGCCTCGTTTGTCAGGACAACGAGTAGAAGGATTTGGAAAATCCAGAGAGGACGCAGCATCATCACTCAGAAAAGTCTCTGCTACTGACCTTATAATAGTTGATATTAAACTAATCCTTAAAATCGATTCGAGACGTTTAAAACTGATTTTTCATGGCTAAACGTAATACCCATAACCTTTTTTGTTCTAGTTAAAATTTAAGAGAACAAATTCAAAATGTTTAATGGATTTTATTGTTGACAAACCTCTTTGGGAGTTAAGGAATATATCCCTAGTTAAACTTAAATTTAAATACCACATTGCATTGGAAATACTATCTAATAATTCTCGAAATATTCCAATTCATTTACATGTGGACCGCCGTTTCGGGGATCATCGAAGGGAATATTGGGTACGTGACTGCCAACGTAAACGTTGGGCGACTTGTCGACCAGGGACTGGAGCATGGGTGGAAGCTTGGCAGGAAAGGATTCGTTGAAGGGGCCGGAGCCTGTGAAGGCCCTCAGTGCGTCCGTGGCCATCTGGATGAAGGGAATGACGAGCCTTATCGGCAGGTATATGTCCATGTTGACGGAGTCGTCCTCCTCGTCACAGTGCGCCCCGTATATATTGACCCCGGCCAGCTTGTTATCCACAATCAATGGATCTCCGGGCCGGGTGAAGCAGGTGGTCTTCTTCGAGTGCCGCCTGTTACGGACGCAGAAGAACCCGTGTTCGAATGTGGACACGTGGAAGAACTCCTTTAGCCCGTAGTACACCCGGCAACGAAAGTAGTCTAGCACCCGCGTATCGTAGAGTGTGATTCGGAATTCCGGTGAGGCTATATAGGCCATCTTGACGACATCCCCCTCCTTGGGAATCTTGCGGTTGAGCGGTATGTAGCGGTACATGTTCCGCTCGAGCTTGTTGGACAGGGCGAGCAGAGCCACATAGTTGGTGAATTCATCACGCCGGTTAACCGGCATAAAGAACGCCAGCACCTGGTGCGGATGCGGAGAAAGGGCGTACTCAATCCCCGTGAGTATGCTCATGTGTTTGGCCGTGAACTCGTAGCTGGCATCATATCCCGGTGCCTGGAAGCAGTGCGTCGACGTGATGACCATCCTGTGCGAGATCAGGGCCCCCGCACAGATCACGGAGCCCTCGTTCAGGACGTTCACGTAGTAGGTAAAGTCCGTACTCGCATCGAAGGGCTTCTTGGTGTGCATTTCCAACGGTGGCGGTTTGTCCCGATCCTCGAGAGCCTCGCGATTGTAGTTTACGTGGTTTAGGTTCGAGTGGCGACCATTGCGGTAAGTGGGACGATGGTAGTTCTCCTCGTACTTTTTCAACCACCTGGAATCACTGAAGTGGAGTCCTATGATGAGCCAAGAGCATGTGATTAGGAGTCGCATGTCGATAGAAAACTGGCACTAAGAAAGGCATTTCATCAGGCTTCTCCATGGCAAAAGAGATTTTGTTGACTAACTTAATTAGTCTCACTGTAAGCTAAAAAGAGAAAAAGCACTTGAAAAAAGTTCTTTAAAAAATATTTAAAATATTTAATCAATAAAAGAACTATTGTCAAAATATGTTTAGATTTTTTAAAGCTTACTTGTTTCCATTATTTTATATTGCTGCAAATGTTTTCAAAGATATTAAATATTTTTAAAGATGTCTTAAAGAAAGAAAATTTATGTAATTTCGTTTTTTGTTGTTGTGCTATTACACATTATTTGATAAACCACAAACAAATAAATGAAAGGGAAAAACAATTATTTTTTCAATATTCAACTGAATTACCACTCATATTACATATTACAAGAGTAAAGCTGTGTTTCCTTGTGCGCCTGCAGCAATATTAATTAACAATTTAAATGAATGCCAATCGGCAGACTCATCTCGCACATCCCTCTAATCCTTCGAATGTCCTTTATTTGCCGTGTCTATCATTGTCTTGGCATTTGCATTTTTTGCAGACGACTTTTGTTGTGTGCGCCGAAAGTGTACGAAAGAAAGGAAGTCATCGCATTGTGATGTGTGCTGGAGTGCTGGAGTGCGGCTGAACATTGAATTATAAACCAGGCATCAATGGCCGTCATTTAACTCTTGCCTTTTGCTATTTGCGTTTGCCGTTTGCCGCCATCGAGCAGACAGCTGAGTGGACCTCAGCTGACAACGGCAGCCGACATTGTGCCGGACATGAAAGGCTTGAAAGGTACCAGAATATGGGCAAGATGGCTGAAAAAATGCGGCGCACAACGGAGGACATAGATAATTAATTTGCTTTGATTACAGTTGTCTGGTGCTGCAAAGGAGGTCGGAAAAAACTGATTCCGAATCGGGCTTTGGCTCCATCTCCGTCTCCAAAGCGGACTGACTGGCAGACGGAAATTGAAGTGTTTGTAATGTATGCACCGCCTGCGGCAAGAAAACGGATGAGGATGGGGATGAGGATGGGGATGGGGATGGGGATGGTGTTGGGGATGGGCCAAAGGCATTGCCAGCCGACTATCCTTCTCTGGCGTCGACAGCAAAAAGTGACAGCCATGTCGGCAGGCTCGACGGCGACGAGTGCGTCTAATTGATGGGCGGCCAAAGGCTTTTCCATGCAAATATAGTGCGGGTTGGCTCTGGATTCCGCAGGCAGGAACAGCTGCCGGCTGCCGGCTCGGGTTCGCTCATCAATTATTTAAAATATGTTACACTTGGCACATAACTTCTCTGACAAACATGTGTTCTCCGTCCCGGCCTGTAAGCCGATCCAACCGGCCGTAATAGCTGGTCATTATGTTTATGGGCCGACTCCAGGGGACAGGACGCCCACCTGACTCGGGAAAAAAGGCCATTCAACGGCCTTGTCGAAATTTATGCGTACGTGACGGTTGAAAAACGTGGCCAACGTCAAGCAACCTCGAGTCATTTATTATTAGCTGTAAAATGCGTGCTGGATCCGGTTTACTTCCGCATTCCGTTTGGATTTCAGTGCTTCTACGAGCTGTCTGGTATCTAATAATAATTGGATGAGCGCCAAATCTGAAACAAAAGACGAGTCGCGATTGGAATAAAGGACGGTGTGAAAATAACCCGAGCTCTATAAACTGTCTGACATAAAGGATGGCATAGAAAAAGTAGTTAATCAATTTTAATTGCATAATATCTTTCTTAAAATAACTATGAGTTATTAATTGCCATTTAAACGTACTTATAATTCAAGGAATTATTTTTAAGTGGCAGCCAAGATAACATAAATATATACTGCTAAAACTAAAGGCCAGTTGTTTACGCAGTTTAAGGGTAGATTTCCGCAGGACGCTGCTAACAGTTTTATACGAACACTGTCGACGGCAAATTAAATGTCACTCACACGCCATGTAAGCCGAGCAAAGACTTTGCAGCTCATTATGCAGCATGACGCAATGAAAAACACAGAAGGGGTGCTGGCTTAGCTTATTTGAATTTACAAGTTGCCAACGAGCGACTAATGGCAAATTGAATTTCGAGCACAGAACGCTTTAAAAGCAATCAAAGGCAGTTGCCGTCTCGGTGGATCTCCAGATGGATCTCTGGCTGGGATTTGGCTGCAGGGTCAGCTGTGCGAGTACATTTGTCTTGTGCCGTTTCGGAGATGGACACGGCAAAAGAGTGAATGCAATGGACACGAATTGCCTCCGGCTCCGAAAAAGTGGAGCAGTAAAAGGAGCAGGAGCAGGAGCAGGAGCAGGAGCAGGAGCTGGAGCAGGAAAAGGAGCTGAAGGAGTGATCTCGGCGGTGGCGGCTTCGTCTTTGATTGCGCTGGCTCTCCGCCTGTCTTCTACTCAAGCACAGTTCGTTGCACATTTGAACATACCCTCAGAAAATAAATGCAAATTTAGCCATGGCAAACACACACTCCGGAGCACATTGGCCATAGACAAGAGGACTGCTCCTTTTGTTGCCCTGCCGCCGCTGCACATTTCCCGAACGCCAAAGCGCTGCTCCAGTTTGCCCGATTCCGCTCTGCCCTGCTCTTTCAACATATTTGTATAAATATTCGATTTTCTGCTTCACCAGACTGCTGGAGTTCTATAGCTGCTGCTCCTCTTCACTTTGTTTACGTCTCGAGAATTCAATATTTTTTCAAACTATTTCTGCTGTTTTCCTCGCACTTGCTTTGTTGTTCAACTCGGTTCTGGTTCGGTATATAAGCATTACTACCAAAGGATTGAAGGCGGACAGACGCACACACTCTGCTCTGATAATCCTGGGGGCACCTTTAAGCAGTATATCTGTTCGATTTGAGCTGCGGCACCAGCTCCAGAATTTACTTTTCACTCTCACATTTTATATGCTCATTAAATTTTATTGCTCCTATATAGTTCTAAGTCCTTCACAGCACGCAGAACTCGTTTTGTTTTGGCATGTACGTGCTTAAACGCTGCCTGCTGCCGTTTGCTACTTAATGGCTAATTAGTGGTATAATTTACACCTTAATGACTCTACAACAATGCTCAGGCAGCTCAGGCTGGAGCTGGAGCTGAAGCAGGAGCAGCTCCAGCCAAGAAGCCACAGCCCTGAGCTATCTAGTTTAATCCCAGCACCTTGTAGGCCACACCCGCCATCCACCCAGATACCCAGATACCCAGACACATTTTATCGCTCGGCTCATATGTATGTGCTTGGCTGTATGTGCAAATCAGCATCCATTAATAAAGACAGCTAACGAAACGTTACGCATACGCCGCGTTGCATTAATCACAGCGAACGATACGTAGACCTAGACCGCAGCGTGTTAATTTCATCGCAAATGCCTTTTCCAGTATGAAAATTTATGTATGCCATTTTAGACAGTTTGATTTATGACCTCAGCTCGGAAGTGAATCGAGTTTTGGTGAATTTATTCCACGGAGGCTTTAATCGCCAAGCGGAAATCCCTGAAAATAATACGCCTAGTAAATCAATTTATTAGTTGATTGGGAAAACATGTGTATATATGCCAACTTTTGTGCCATTTTAACAAAACTTTTAAACCTGGGACATTGAATATTTCTGCAACGCAAAGTAAAATTACTTTTCAATATTTCTCGCCACCAGATTGATTGACTTGCATGCGAGGCGGGGCGAAAAATATTGTCACGTACTCGGAAATTATTCAAAATGACACAGCTCACACAATGTGTGTGCACCTGACAAAGTCGACCCGCCAAAGCGAACTCCGCGGGTGGCAATGCAATTTGCAAATTGCCATAAAGCTGCAATTGTGTCAAATATTTTAATGCAATAAGGGTCGCAGCACGATAGCTGCATGCACTCACCGACTCGTTCAAAGACCACACTAATGGCAGCGACACGCTGCGTATACGCAATGCGTCAGCAATGACATCAGCAGAAGTGGGGTCAGATAAATTCGCGTTAAAGTCGCCTTGCTATCGAAAAGCTTATCGCCCGGGCAATTTCGTTCAGAAGTTCAATTACGAACGGGCATAAATCCGTTTAGAGCCACCAAATCTAAGCGGCACCCCTAAATAAAATAGACAAAAACTAAGGCAACCAGTCGGGCTATTCAATTTTTATTCTCTATTTTTTATTTATTGCTCCAGCAGAGGTCCTTAAACCAAAACTCAAAATATATTTTGACCAGAGAACAGCGGCACTGCAGAGCGACAAGGACATTCGGCAGCGCGTTAAAAAACAAGCGAAAATATTACAACATTTTAATAGCGAAAATGAAGATTTATTGCCCACGACGACGACAGCGACGGATGAGGACGCCAAAATGCCACGAAAAAAATAGAGCTCAACTAAAAAGCGCGTTTAAAACAAAGGGAAAGGAAAGAGCCACTGACCAGCAAAATCAGAAGCAATAAATGCTGTATATCATTGAAAGAATCGACTAGGAAATGCTGTATAAGCTTAGATTCAGTAATACATTATAAAGTATGGCTTAATAGTTACTTGGCCAAGGGAATTAATACAATATTTGATAAAGTGCTTATTTTATGTAATTTTGACATTTATTTAAATATATCATCTTTTTATGAAGAAGAATTGTAAAATATAAAAGCTGATTACTAAATTTCCTATTAATGTTAACATAACATAGTTGATACCATTAGCAATTAAATTAAAGTTTTATGAGATTGTTTTTCGATCGGATCAATTTTAGGTATGTATGATTGAAAGGGTTTTTCCCATCTCTCAAACTCAACTACCTTTCATATTTTAAAATGTCCTGGGTATCGGGATGTGGAAAAAAGTGCAAAGTGTAAAAATCGCTGCCGCGTCACGTCACGTCAGCCGCATGATAGACCAGTCAGGGAGTTGACCGCTCCGCCCCGGTCAGTGGGCGTGTCCAGCTCCTGACTCCTGACTCCTGGATCCCGATTCCCGACTCCCTTATCGCAGCCATAGTTGCCGCCATTGTGTTGCTGTTGCTACTGCCACTGATGTTGCTGCTGCTGCTGCCAGCGATGTTGCTGCTGTGCCTCCTGTGATGTTGCCGCCGTGGTTGTCTGAGCCTAGCGCACGTCGCAGTTTGTTAGCTGCATGCCAAACCGTCCCAAAGCGTCCCCATCCTCGTCCCATTGTTTGCTCGCCCACTGTGCACACACAACTGGGCGTGTCCAATCAAAATATGCAAATGTTTTATCCGTAAAACGTCGCTTTGATGGAATTTCGGCACATTTCGCTCTCGCACACTCAGTTGCTCCAGCTGCTGTTGTTGTTTGCTTTGGTTTGGCTTGGCCGCGTTTGCCTTGTTTTGGTTGTTTCGGATTTTTCCTTTTTTATTTTGTGAGTGGGGTGGAGAGGGAGGGGGAGGAGATGGGGCTCTAGGGGTTCGTAGACCCCTCCGACAAATTAGCAGTAGTTTGCCGGGCCTGGCTGACGGGCACACGTCAATCAGCAAGCGCGGCCACGTTGCCTGATTTATATGCATAAATTTTCGCGTGCGGTTTCAGCCAGTTTACTGGCGCTTTAATTTAATGTTGCCAGCATTTGCGCGTCATTTTCGGTCAACCGTTTTTCAATAGTCATTCCCGGTAATGGGGGCGTGGCATCTGGCAGGCTGATGATGAGCTGACTGCCAGCACCGGGCTCCGGTGAAATGTGAAAGCTCATTACTGCGGCTATGGGCGTGCGGTTATCGGGGGGCGTGGCCAGTTGCCTTGTGGGTAATGAATTTATGATATTACTGACCAGGCCAATAGTTCGGCAATCACACAGGACATACTTTTAAGGACCCCAGCAAGAATTTCGACCCTTTGCCCTCTGTATGAGTAGTTGGATTTGCGGTTTTCGTGTTGACTGCCCCTGCATTTGAGCTCAGTATACCACTGATTGCACTTCTGCTGCAGTGCTGACTACTAATCAAAAAATGATGAATACTTATTCGGGAAAATATATTACAAAATAAAAAAATACTTTGGTTTTCATAAGACTTTCTTTTTTTATTTTTGCGCTTTTATATACAATAATAACTAGTTTTTGGTTTTTAACAAATGTATTTTTAAAGGGGAACTGTTTTTAAATTGAAACCAAATCTCATTAGGTATAAAACCTTATTGAATTACCAGTTTGATTTTAAATTTTTGTGGATGAAACAATTTAAAAGGTCGGAAATAGACACATTGTCAGCACTGTCCTGCAGTCTCAGATTCCAAATCCCGACCATAACCACTGGGCCAGAACCAAAAACTATAACAATGTCGGTGTGCCATGGCAATAGCCATTGTAATTATGAAGTAACTCAATAAACATGAATTACTGTTAGGAGAAACTGCATGCAAATTGCAATTAGTTTCTGTTTTGCATTTGCCATTATTATTGAATTTGGACTAATGTGCAAATAGCATTGGCGTAGTCGCAGTCGCTGTCCTCGTCGTCGTCAGCTGCCCAGCAACCTGTAACTCAATCAATGGCCAGTGCGGTTAAATTGCGGCTCACAAAGGGGACTTTAAATACTCGGTGTGTTTAAACTCATTATTGATTCACAATGCACACTTTTTGTTTTGCCAATTAGAGTGGGTCCTCCACCCGCTGGAATTTGCGATATCACCTCATTAAAATTGGTAAACCCAAGCGCAGACATACAGACTTCCGTTCGGGCTAAAATGAAATTTATAATGACAGCTACAGCAAACAAACAAACAAACAAACAAATCATGCCTCTCCCATTCCGTCCGACAATTATGGGCAAAGTTGAACGATACAACTAAAATATAATCAGCCAGGACCTCCGTGTGTATGTATGTGTGTTTGTTAATACCGATCCGTGTAGTTCCCACCATGCTGTGTGTGTTCGTTTGTTTGTTTTAATTAAAATTACAGAACCATGTCCGTGGCCCTGTTTGTGTCTTTGTTCCCGCCTTTGTTGGGCACTCTCTCACTTGTCCAGCTTTTAATGCTTTTTTGGTAAATAATTTATATTCAATTTTCAAATAAATTACAAACAAAAATAGTTGGCAAACAAAGTGCTACCATGGGATGCATACTTCATTGTTATCGGAGATAAATTAAACTGGAGTTGATTACTTTCATTATTTAATTCTATGAATCCCGGATATTTGGTTATGAAAAACTCAACAAGACGGATTTTCCGACCACTTTAAACAGTTTAGTTTGACAATTGATTTTCCCTCGTCCCATTGTGCCTTCCTAAAATGGTGTGCGTTTTCCATGGACATTGTCTGCATTTAGTGGCAGTGGGGATTATTATAATTGTGTAAGCTATTTAAGCATGATAAACACACGGTGTCACACTCATTTGCATGCGAGTGTGTTTGTGTAATGGGGGTTAGAAAAACACACTCACACCTGCGCAAACCGAGCAGTTTTCCCCACATGCCACTATGGGGTATTTGCCCGATTTTTTGGAATAAATTAATAACTCGCGAACTATGCAACATATTTCAGTGAGGTTTTTTTTATAGTGTTCTTCATACTTATACACACCTGTTGGAAAAGTGAAAGTATACCCCACACCCCCCCACCGAATTTTTTTATAACAAATTTTGCTCTATATGCTCTTTATTTTCAATTTCAATGTTGTAAAAAAAATCTTTGTCGTTTTCTCCTTCATAATCATCAACATCTAAAGACTCGTCTCCAGGCTCATATTCGCATAATAACAGTTACATAAATTACCTCTGGTGGAAGAGAACGCGCTTCTTAAATTTCATTGATGAAATATGGGGTCCGAAGTATCCATGGCTCTTTGGAAAACATCTGTAAAGTTGGAGTTTCGACTGGGGGATCAACTTGCATGCCAACAAAAGGGAATACGTCATTTTTTTTTATTTTAAAGACCCTTTTGCTTATGCCACACTTCCTGCAGGGCTGCGTTTTTGGTCAAGAGATTGGTCCCTAAGAAATGAAATTACTCGAAAAGTCGCACGAGGCGCAAAATGAGACAATATTTTCTGAATCGGCAATTAATGACTCTACAAAATGGATATAAACACTCCCTGAACAAAGTTAAACATTTTTGAAAACTCTATTGAAAGTTAAACTTTGTTTCCAAGACACAAACGAAAACATCACCTGCTAGATTTACAAATTGTTAGAATTGGACGCACATATTAAGCTAGATATAAGTATTTACACAAAGTAAATACCTGGAGAATTAGAAATCATTTCAAATTTGACTGTTTTACGTCATTTTGTTGCAGAGATAATGATTTGAAAGTGAGCTTCAAAATTAAGCAAAAAGTAAACAAACCACGTGCGGTTGCAACAGCTGACTTTAACAGTTGGTATTAAAATACCAGACTTTTAAGTTAACATTTGCGGTATATTACCGAACAGCATGATGTTTTCTTAATACATTTAAAAAAACAAAATTTTAATCGGCATACTTTTAAAAAATACATTTATTCCAAAAAATCGGGCAAATTCCCCATAGTGCATGCGTGTGATTGTGACGTGTGGTCGGCTTTGATATGGAATTTCGCTGTACGCGGCTGGCCCAAAACCGAATCTCTAACTCCTGCTGTCCACAAAACTTTTGGCTTCAAGTGTCAAATTAGCAGGGCAAGCCGAACTGAAGCCCTTAAATATTAACTCTTACTTAAAAATGTACACAGCTCGCCTGGTTACCAATTAAACTAAAGTGTTGCGTTTTGCCAACCATCCAATCCAGCCATCTAGAATCCCCGCTCGGCCGCAGCATGCACACAAACTTCAAACTGCAGCTAGATAAACAGTCCGCCTCGCAGGCGCAAATATTGATAGCCTAACACAAAAGTTTTATGCACTAAAAGAACGCCTAGGATCCCTGCAAAGTCAATTTTCACCCAAGTCGACGTTGGTTGAAA
Organism: Drosophila fuyamai; assembly: GCA_018153365.1. NCBI lineage: Eukaryota > Metazoa > Arthropoda > Insecta > Diptera > Drosophilidae > Drosophila > Drosophila fuyamai. The sequence goes on along the minus strand of JAECXW010000393.1, from coordinate 897,767 downwards.
AGTTAGCAACACAAAGTAACGAAAAAAACCAAAAAAGGAACACACAAAAAGAAAATGAAAGCCGAAACGTAAATTTTTATCTCTGCGCGGTGCAGTGCAAAAAGGTTTCGAGTGCAAAATAAAGTTACTTTGGCAATGCGATGCATCAAACCGCAAAACAAGATAATTTCAACGGTAAATAAATCACAGCCACGAGTGTTGGTGCAGTGGGAGGTGGGCGCTGGGTGGTGGGTGGTCGGTAGTGGGTGGTGTTGGTGGGCGGAGCGCAGGGATCCTACCTACACGGTTCACTGCCTTGCCTCTTTCGAGAGAAATTCTGCTCCCCAAAGTGAAACAACTGAAAAGTTGCAGGTACACACAAAAAGAATACGGATTGAAAAAACGAAAAGTTGCCTTAAACTACGTTATAATCATTTCTACTTTAGGCCTATCACATAAAATCAATAAACTTTTAAAAACATATCCCATTAAAAAAACAAAAGTTGTTAAAAATACATCACAATACAAAAACTATTTGAACTTTTTAACCATGAGTGATAGAAAGAATATAAATACCTCTAACGAGTGTTAAACAACAGATTCTACGCGAAAATATTTTCACTTTTTCTTTTTGCCTTGCAACTGCTCAAAATACATCATGTTGTTATTACACAAAACGTGGTTTAATTTTTCTTGTATCCAAAGTAAGCAGTGAAATCAACTTTCAAATTTTTTTCTGACAAGTACATAATTTCTGTTTATAAAGTAAGCTGAGTTTTATGAGTGCTTTCAAAGTAGTTAAGTAAAGAACTCTATTGTTTTATTTAATGGATTGATTTTAAATAATTTGATAGTTATGAATCCTATTTTTACCTTTTTCTGTAGTGTATTCCGGCAGGCAAATCCGGAGCCAAATCATTCTATTACCACCTCGGGCAACACCCGCGCGTGTTGCACAGAAAGCTGATTAGTTGCCATTGTGGCGCACACTGACACACACAGGTGCATTTTGCGTCAGGTGGGAGCAGTGCTAGGTGTTGCAAATACCTTTCCGTGGCACCCCGAGGATTACCCCATTCACGCGATTCCCAGCTCACTCACATTTCCCGTATTCTTACTGCGAAATTATAGAATCCTTCATCATTAGCATGCGAGCATTTAATTGGTTCGAGTGCACTCGATAAACTTCCAATCCGATTAGATAAACTAATCCCGTTTTATAGAAACATTGCCTTTATAATAAACCAAAGCTCGGAAAAGGGATTATTATCTAAGGACTTTGCAGCTTAGTGGGCCAACGGAGGCAATAAAAAGCTGATTCAGGACTAAGCACTAGAGTGGAAACAAAGCCCAAAAGAAACCGGGTAGGGTAATAAATAAAACGGCCTTGTTACCGGGAAAAAGGTGTCACACCCCCACCTGGAATTGCAGCCTGCAGCGAGTGCTTAAGCCAAAGTTGAACTTTAAGTAGTTGCCACCTTAAGTCGCTGCCAGCTGAAGGCCAAAAACCGAAACGTAGCATATTGCCCCATATGGACTGCCAGTGGCAGCCCCCCACTTTCCCCCATCGCCTCTCACAAAAAGTGAACCAAACTTTTCCATTATTTTTATCTGCTTCACATTTTCAAGTAGCAAAAACTTTGATGCTGTATGCAAAAATAAAAACACAATCCGCAAGCTGGGAAAACAAAACCAAAAATTAAATACAATTTTTTTTCTTCTTGCTCGCACTCAAAGCCAAAGCAGATTTTCATATATAGCCCGGCTAAGACCTTCCCCAAACAGTTATTGTGCTGGCCGGGCCAATTCAAGGCCCCCTCGGGCTGGTGTCTCTGACATTTTATTTAGTTTGTTATTTGTTCATACTTAAGTGTGTCGCCAGCGTCTTGTATTGGTTTTATTCGAAAAACTTGTCGTATGTCGTCCTCGAATCGAAGAAGCCAGTCAGCGATGCCCAAGACAATAGCCCACACCCACTCCCTCGGCCGCAAACACTGATTTCAGATCCCCATCCTTGTATAAGCAAAGTAAGTTGTTGAGTAGATTACGTTTTTGTTACGTCCGCCAGCCATTGTCTTTAAGTTTTTTCCGTCCTTTATGGGCAACGAGGTCCCCAGGTCCCCGGTGACCCTGTAAACTTCAAATTGCTACAAGTGACACAGTCCCATCCTTCGGTCCCTTCGATCCCTCCGAGCATCCGCATCCTGTCGAGGACAATGGTCAGGCGGCCAGGTGGGTATGAGTGCGAGTGTGACTGTGATTGCGATTCTGCTTGTCTCGGTGCCAAAGCGCCTTCAATGACACAAAGCTGGCGAAAAAATCCAAAGATAAACAAATTCGAACGATGTCATGTGTAATTTAAACACTTGTCTCGGATGTTGCTGCTTGTTTTTGGCACGGCTTCAGCCATTTTAGCCATCTTAGCTGTGTCCATTTAAAGGGTGAATATTTTTAGGAGTTGTACAATAAGTTCGTTTTATTTGTATTTTAAAAAGTCAGGCTTATTGATTTTATTGCGTGATTTTAATTATATCAAAATGTATTATTGGGGCACCTATTATGTTAATACCAATGCAACTGATGTCCCAAGTTTCTATCCATGTCCACTAATTCCCCCATTATTTTGAGCTAACCTACTTTTATATGGGTTTTCTGGTCTGCAGCACTCATCCCAAATAAATACATTTTACCCTGAACACCGGCGACTCGGAGGCAATTCAATATGGGTGAAATTCCGCGGGTAGAGGTACGGAAAAAGATGTAAATCCCTTGGGCCGTACACATGACATGCCATGCCTAAACCATATTTTGTGCCACAGTCATGTAAGTACATAATTCAACAAAATGTTAATTTAATTAAATTATGAATATGAAATTTTCGGTGGCTGCCTGCCGTGTCAGGTGCAGAGAAGGAGAGGGGAGGGAAAATTTGGGGCGGGGGCCAGTTTGAATGGCACCAAAAACTCGACGCGCTTCGACTGAACAAATTCATTTATATTTCGCACACGGGGACGACTGCCTTTGCTCCAGCTTTTTGTGTGGCAGCTCAAAATACGCAAACATGTACAGAGAACGGAAAGCGGAAAACTGGTAGCCAACTCAATAACGATACGGCCAGCCGTACAGAATGTGGCCCAAAGCCGCATATGACGTATGAGCCAAAAGGCAGTATGACCCACAGCAACAGCAGCATCCATTGCCACATGTTGATTTTGCAAACTGAAATTATATAATGCAATGCCTGGTAAACAAGCCGCGGCACACATGACTGCATAAATAAACTGAAATTCGAAGAAAACAACATCATTAAAGTAGTCTCTGGGCACGGAGCACGGAGCACGGCGGCGTCAAACATGGAGCAAGTGTGTTCCGCTCTCGCCACACACAACACACACAACATATACAAGCCCCAAACCCCAAAAGCATATACATTCCGGTTAAAATACACAAATACACGTGTGGACCGCCACAGCCCGGCTAATATCAGCCAAATCCAGAATTACTAAAAACCAAATGTGCAGCCGCATTATAAACATGCAGCGAGCCAGTTACTAAAAATAATGAGCCCGCTGACTGAGTGTTTGGTCAGCAGCAGTGAAAGGACGGAAGGAGTGAATGCACTTGGAAAAAAAAGGGATAACTAATAAATAAGTACATCCTTAATGTCCTTAAACAATTTGTTCCGATGGGATATCTCTTAGATAATTGTTAAAATATGGGATATTAGTTTCATTCACAAATATTTATCGCGAAAACCAAAGGCAAAAACAATATTTAAAACTGTTTTTTTTTATTTAAAAAATATTTATATTGCTAGTTGTTTAATTATCGTAAGCAGAGGTATTTTAAACTTATCATTCTGAAGTCAATGGCAAATCGTTAATAAATATCACTAGTTTTTCATTTTTGTATACTTCTAATAATATAATATTATCTTAATATATTTCATATTTATAGACTCTACTAGTTACAATCAAATAAACAAAGTAACATTAATGTGCAATTTTAAGTGTAAGAGCAGCGCTCAAATTAATAAAATTTGCGATTGAAAAGTGCGCAACTCACTTGAAATTTGCAATTCGCCAGCTCGGTCAGTTGAGTTCCCTCAGAGAGGGAGCTGAAATAAAATCCGCTGGCAGATGAAGGAGCAGCGGCAGCATTACGACGGAATTGAGATGCTGAGCCAGGCCAAAAGCTATCGGTGTAAAATCTGCGTGGCCAGCACAATGCGAAAACACCCAAAGTCCCATCATAAATTCAATTTTTTATGTGGCTGCTAAGACAAAACGCCAAGAGTTGACATTAAGCAGCCGGATGACAGAGACTCCTCGGACGGGCAGGACAACTCGGAGGACTACAAGGACTCCCACCAGGACTCCTCGGCTGCAGTGACAGCGATGACGACAAGTGGGAGAGGACATCAAGTGAAATGCAACCGAGGCTTCGGCTTCAGATTCAATGCGCGTGACAGAAACCACAGGGCTGTCAGCAGAGCAACCGCCTTGGATGGCCATTACCCCAAGCATCCAGCATCCAGCATCCTTCGTTTGACATGGAGCTCTGGCCAGGATGGGATGGGATCCAGATCCAATGGGGTTGTCAACTGTAGATGGTAGATGTTCGCTGTAACTACAAATGTAACTATATATGGCAGGGTTCTTATTGTGGGCTCACTGCTCGCTCTGCATTTGTAACAGAGCTTTTCGTAAATTGATCCAATTTATGCTTATTTTATGGCAAATTACGAGCGAAAGAAGCCAGTCTCCCAAAGAGCTCCTCCCCTGACACCACAGGAAGTGCTGCAGGTCCGAAGACCTGATTAAAGGGCTTTAAGTATCCATATCGTCAGCTAAATGATGTACATCAGCAATCCGAAAATTCTTAAACCGAAAATCTACTGAAAGTTATGAAAAACAAAATAAAAGGAGTGTTATAGAAAGGATTAATGGGCAAATTAAAGGTTTAACTCTTCCTATTTTAATTAAATAAGCAATGTCATGATCAAAATAAAAGGACACGATTCATATTTATTATTTATTTTCCAAACTCTTTGGGCAAATTTAATTTCGCAATCATTTTCATTGAAATATAACGCAAAATTGTTTTGACTTTTAACTAAGCAGTTATTTCTGTTGGTAAATAAAATGCAGCTAATAAATAAATGCAAAGTTCAATAACTGTCAAAACTGAAAGCGAGCGTCATGTTTTATTGAAATGCGTGATATGCAGTTGAATTTATAAAACCTGCCTGAGCTCCGCAGTGTGATTTTGTGATTTTCTGGTAGAACCATGTATGCAAATCACATATATAAATGTATATACATGTATATATATAGTCGATCCTGCATCCACTTGAGTCGTCGGGCGCCAACTGATGATTGTTCGCCATTTTCACCCACACAATTTGCCTGCTAACTTGCCTTTATTGGCTTCTAAATGCAGCTCTAAATCCTTTGTACAAATTGCCATATTGCTGCCAGCTGCCTCTTATGCGGAATGTCCTTGCTTGTTGCATTGTTTTCGTATAATAAAATTAAACTTATGCACTGGCTCCTTCCCCCCTGCGCTTCTGGGGCAACTTCCTTCCCCGGGGCGCTTGGGTGAGCATTTGTTAAGTGGCAAAAGATTGAAATGAAGGCAAACACACAATTGCATGCAAGCAGGGACTGACGTGCAGATTATTGGCATGTAAGCGTAAGTGTGCGTAAGTGCACTGAGAGAAAATAATCGCAAAATTGGTCATCTAAATGGATATTGTATTAAGCCATTAAACTGTTATTTATGGCACACATATTTTAGAGTTCTTACATTATCTCTAAAGGGAATTTTACATATTTAAGCATTATATAAGTTAATATAAATACATTAGGTGAATCGAGTTTTATAATTTAGTTATTTGTTAACTCTTTTTAAAATAGTTGATTGCAATATAAGACAAATTTCCATTTAGTGCAATAATATCCAAAACATATTTTATCAAACATTTCAGATTGAAGAACCAATTGAACCAAACTTCTTTTCCAGTGCGAGTGAGGGTGTGTAAGTGAAATGAAATGGAACGAATTGGTTGCAACAAAAAGAGGGTTCTGCATGGGGCTTACCGACTGCCAGATAAAGTTGAAAGGGGCGCCAACGCAATTTGCTCGGGGTCAGTTCTCCAGCAATTTCGTTGATAACTTATGTCATTCAACAAATGAAGTTGACGTGCACCGCACACACACACACTGCCCCCTTTTGGGGTTGCATTTAATATTCGAACTTAACTCTGGCCCTGTCAAATGCCCCACTTACACATGACGCACACCCCGGGCACCTGGGCGAAGGCAAACCTTAAACATGCTGCAGCCACCGCCTCTCAATTACCTAATTGAAAGCCAAGCCAAACGAGATGGGCACAAAGTCAAAGCCTGATTCCGATTCAGCTTCCTAGGAGGAGGTGGACCGACTCTTGGCCTCTCAATGCTGTGCGCTGCATATGATTATAAGTTCCAGACTTCCATGCCATTTCAATTTGCTCTTTGACATCGCCGCTCTGTGTCGAATGCAAATTGAAAAATCATCGAATGGCCCTGGAAAACACCAACAGCGCTGCCATTTGGCTGCCGGAAGCGTTTTGCTGCCGCCCCAAACTAATATTGGTGCAGGAGGGGGCTGCAAACTGTTTCCGCTCCATGGCCGGCGGAAAACTGGGTGGAAATGGAAAGCTCGAGCTGAAGCCCAAGCCGCTTTTTTGGCACGCAAGAGCGTACAAGGTTTTGGCACTGCTCCGCTCCCCCCCCTCCTATCCTGTTGTTGCCAAAAGTCGCTTGTTAAACAGCGGAAACGGAAACGCCAACAGTCGCACAAAGGGAGCACAGGCTTTGGCAACAAGACGCCCACCGGCATCCACATCCACATCCACAGCCATCCATCGGGCGAGTGGCAACGCTTTCAGAAAAGTGTAAATCAAACTAATTGAATGTTTTTCGCCGAGCGCACAGCCGGTGCCAAAGATATAAAGCTGCGACACGCCCCGTTTAACAGGCAGATACAAAAAAAAGGCACACTCGAGCACTACTGTGATGATAAGAAATCCAATTCTGTTCGGTGCACGAGCTTCTGGTTGAGTGATGCACGCTCCTTTGACAATTTGATTTGGCAAATATCGCGCATACGCAGTGTTGCAAGGCCAACTAATCAAAGGCCCATTGAATCAAGGGATCAAAGCCAATTTGCCTAATAGTCGCCATTCATTAACCCCTTACAAGGGACATATCCCAAGGGAATCAGATTTCAATTTCAACCGTAAGCATTGCTGCAAAAAGAAATCAAATGTTCATTGAAAAGTAGTAGATTTGAGCTTGTTGTGTCAATAGGCGCATCAATCAAACATCACACATTAACAGAGTTCCATGTGTGCCAAAGATTATAAACTAATTTGTATAATCTAGTTTTGTATCGTCTAAGAAGAGGATTGTTTGCACTCAAATAAATAGTTAGTTTGAACTAGTTTATTAAAAATTTGATCAATGCCAATGAAATAACACAATTTCCAAGTTTGCAATAGTAGGAAAAACATTTTACTAATCAATTCAAACAATCAAGGGTGTATTGTGCTTCAAAGCTGTATTATCAGAGATATTTCAGCTATTCATTGCCTACCAAGCCCTCGAATCAATTTGCAATAGAAGCAGCATTCCTAGTGCAGCTAGAATACAGGTAAGCTTGCTCCAGTTTTCCCTCACCTGGATTTGTCTGCGGCTGCAAATTGGCGTTAACTTAACGAGCATTTTAGCCATAAAATCACTTGGCATGGCTCAATTGCCACGACGCTGGCAGCCGGCACAATTTATTTGACTGTTAATTAGAAATTTAAATTATGCGCTTAGCCTTTGCCCTCGAAGAGCCACTTCCTCGCCGCCGATTACTCTCCGTTCGCCATTCAATTGGCGCTGCACAAAATTAATTGCAGGCAACGGCAGCGCCTTGGAGCATCGTTTGCGCCCTGGCAAATTCGAAATAATTTATAATTTGGCACAATTACGCTCAGCCGCAGGCCGCCCTCCACTCCTCGTCCTTCGTCCTTCGGCGGCAGCTCCTTGCCGCAGGCCGGGGCCATGAACTGCCCTGATCCGCTCCCTTGGTTCGGGTTAGGTTCGGATGGGGTTTTGGGCTCGGGGTTATATGGGTCATTTGCCATGCAATGGCATTTTATTGATTTTGCTGGTCGGTGGCTGGCTGGCTGGCGGAGATGTAGTAAACTTTCACTTGTTTTGTCGCCGTCGCCTCGAAGAGGGAAATCGGAAAAGCGGGAAAGCGGAAATCAGCGGGTGGCAGGGGGAAGCTGTGGACACTGGTAAACACATTGCTCATAGCCAAAACATTTGGCACTCTGCCTCTGCTAGGATGCACTGTTAAAGAAAATGGGGTCCCTAAGCCATAACAATTAGAAGTGTAAAACTTTTATTAATTCGGGTCTACTGCACTACAATTAGCTACGTATATTGCAATAATTTATCCACAGACTTAATAAATAATACTTCCAATTATTACATGTTTTTTTTGTTTTAGCAACACCATTCGATTAATTCAACGGATGAATTTTGCCAGTCTGAAAATAAAAATCTCTTCAGAAATAAACAGTTTCAATACTAGAATTCAATGAATAACAAAGAATAACAAAATAATTTAATCAAGCTTTGCCATTAGCCAAATACTATATTTAATTTAAATTTTTCTTAAGTTTTAATCACACAAGCTACTGAGAAATTTCAAGGACACCCAGAACCGAAATTCGTCCACAGCAGAAATAAAAATACTTCAGTTAAAAACTCAAATACTGTTACTTTGCTAAGCTGAAGCTTAAATGACCATCAACTTTCGGATTACAGGATTAAACTAAGATTAATCTCCCATTTTTTTCTCTGTGCAGCAGGACCAGCAGATCTAGCTGGGATTGTCAAGTGGTTTTTGGCTTGGTCCCGAGATTTGGCTCCGCTTTTGTGATTTCTTTTCTACTGGTCCATTGTTTGCCCAGAAATTGGGTCAATAGCCTTTTGGGGGAGGTGTCCTCTGCCCGCAGCATTTGATGCTCCTGCTGCTGATGATGATAATGATGGGGATGATGGCGATGGCGATTCCTAGCTCGGTGATGAGCAGCAGCCAGCCTGCCCCAGACTTGCAGCCATTGTTTCAACTTCCGAGCGTGTAATTTCCTCCTGCTGCACATGCTGCACAACTCCCTCCAGTCGGTGAGTGTTGTTGGCTCTTCACTTTTGTTGCTGCCACACTGATTACTGCTGCTTGTTAGTGCGTTTGACTGTGCGGTTTTTATGCTCGTTTACATGCATGTATTTGTATACCAAAGTCCCTGCCAAGCACTAAGCATCGGGCACCAAGCACCAGGCACCAGGCACCCTGCACCCAAACACCCACCCACTGCACTTTTGCCAAAATACACATTTTAGCTTAATTTGCAACTTGTTAGCTGGCAGCAAAACAATCTCCCGTCGGTCTCGCCAAAAACTCATGTGTAAACAAATCAAACTTGAAACTAAAGCTTACCCCGAACATTTCGCAATAATGAGCACTGCTCGGGGGCCAAAAGAAAACTTGGTCTTGGTCTTGGTCCGCCAGCAGGGCAACAAGTGGGGCAACTTTGTTAAATCAGCTTTAAGCTGCAGCTATTTGTAGCCCCTCCTTGGCAGCTCAAGCTGTTTGTCTGCCAAGATATGCCAATGTTTGCCAAGTTCCTTTTCATTTCGAAGAACCAAAGGTCCATCCACTCGTCTCCAGTCCGGATTTAACCGACGAGCGTTGTTTAAAATGCGTAACCATATCCCGGCCATGAATTTATGCAGTCAACTGTGTAAAAGGCGTAAAATGTCCAAAGACCATCAGTGGCATTGTGGGTACTGGCGTGCTGGCTTGCCGTGGCATTTGTTTTGGTTGGGGGAAACCGCCGCAAGGACTACTTCTCCAGTAGCATCCAACCGGCAGGCTCTTCATTTATTTCATGCTCCATTGCATTGCGATATGTGTCAGGAAGTGGACAATCAGGCACTCGGAAAAATAAATGATAGGAAATATATGAGGTACTCAGATGTTACTTCAAAGTCTAAATGTATTTCTTTTATCTTTTAAAAATACATACAATTAACACTTATGTTAAGGTAGCAGACTTTTTAAATAAAATGTATGAATCAAATTCACTTTCACTCTTATTAAAAACTATTTTTTCCTCTGCATCTTAAACTTCAAGGACCTGGGAGCCACATAAGACACCAGCTTCTTGAGAGACTCGTTTGGCCAGCACAGTGCTCGTACTCGTTGTTTATGTTCAATTACCAATTCGAATTCGAACGCTGTCACTGCCCCACTCCAGTACATCGCGAGCAGCTGCAGCCGTTTGTCTTGCCAATTGCCTTAGCCATCAACAGACCGAACCCAACTGGAGCATTATTGTAATTCAGCCAGCTACCACTCGCTCCCGATTTTAAATTGTTCGGAAGCAATAAAAAGTTTATCAAGTGTAAAAGGGAAAAACAGCGCACGAAGCCCTTGACTTTCGGCACTCAGTGTTAATTGTTTTGAGCTTTAAGTTGCTAGAAATGGTGCGACATTTCAAGGACCTGGCAAAGCAAAGCTCCCAGGGCTTTAGCCAAGGCAAAAGTAATACAAAACAATAGCCTCTAACACCCAACACACAATCACACACAATCCAGGGAAAGAGAGGGAAAACGCACAACAAATAAATCAATTGGCTTTGCCTAAAACGCTTGAAATTGATTTCAAGTTCTTCGGCCCATTGTTTTTATATGCAACAAAGGGACAATTTTTCATTTCCAACGACAACAATAAAAGCAACACAAGGTCCTTTTCATGGCGGCACACACTGGAATAGACACACACATGCGGTCGATCCCTGGGCATGTAAATTGGCCGCATTGTTTATGAGCCCTGCTCCGTGCTCCTTGCTCCTTGTCCAGCCAACCAGCCAACTGGTCCTCCTGATCCCCTCGTCCTTCCACAGACTATTGATTGTCAATTCAGTTTAAGCGCCGGCCATAAATTCAGTAAATGAGCAGAGGTCCAGCCGAAGCTGCCGCCATTCTTCTTAATTTGCTGAAATGCACAAAAACAATTTTCAAATTGCACGAAAGACGCCCACATCGCGCAAACCCATAGATTCGATTTCTTTGGTTTATAGTTTGATTGTTTTCTGACATCATGGCAGTGCTTAAATCTGCGGGTATAAATCAATAGGGTACAAATGAAGAGGTCATCAACATGAATATGTTGTGTATTTTAAGCTTGCCAAATGTTCTTCAATATTTGAAAATGTCCTTCAACGTCTATAAATTGAAACAGTTGTATTTTTAGCCAAATCTATCTTAACTTTAAATTTAACCTAATAAATATATTGGTAATCTTTTTAGACGTTGTCCTTATTCATTCTGCTATATAGTTATTCACTTTAAAAATGATAATTCGCTTTAATTTTTTTGGACTAAGTTTTTTAGCCCTCAGTTAAACTACCGAATTTTTTCAACTCCCAATCGGATAGTCAACCGCTATGGATTGCACTTGAAATGTTTGTTTGCCTGGCGCATGTTTGGTCATTAGACCTGACACATTGTCAACACGCAACAACTGCCAACTGACAGCCGTCAACTGTTTATGTTTGCCATTTACCAGGCAAAACATTTTGATTACGCATACGCCATGTGGATCGAAGCGACGTTTGTTGCTTTGACAGGCGCCTCGAATTCCATTCGCCCATAAATAAAAGTCAGCTGCTGGTCATCAGTCGTTTGGAGATGCATTCGCTGCTTGTTTGTCTTTCAGCGCTTTGCTTTTGCCAGCTTTGCGAGGCGGGGAGTCCCCTTTGCCAGGAGTGTCGGGTGAATGTGATGTATCCTGGAATGGGGAAAACCAGCCGGCAGTTGTCCAGAAATCAGCGATTAGTGCGCATCATCAATGAGTACCGGCTGGTCAGGAACAGAGGAATCGGGAAGCAGTCCCAGGAGTTTAGTTTTATAACCAAGGTAAAGGTGGGAAGTTCCATACGATGCAGTGCAGCCTTGGTGGCACCAAGTTTGGTGATCAGCTCTAGTATTTGCCTAAGGAACGAAACGCCGCAACAATTGGAAATCCTCTTCACTGGCGGAAGAACTTTCGCTGTGGATAACTTAGTAAGACCCGAGTTCTGTCCCGAGCTTAGCCTACTCCATTTAAAGTCCCCATCTGCAATTCATCCGATTACCCTATGTCATCAGGACCTCCCGTTGGGTATTAATGCCTCCATGATGATGGCCAGTCCTGATCTGAGATTTTACGCTCGTCGTCACACTCAAGTCATCTCAAATCGAGCCTGCAAGACAACTTTTTTGGAGGACGATTCGGTTTTTATAACTCCCGACATGTTGTGTGCGAAGAACTCCATGAAACCGGAGAAATGTGCCACTTCGCCGGGAGATGCGCTGCTGATAGGAAACCAATTGTGTGGCTTAAATGTTTATGGATTCCGCTGTTTTTCCAAAGCACTCAATGGCGATCTCTACATTAACCTGAATAAACTTCAGCCCATGATCAGCGATTTGATTCGGAAACTCAACGGTTGAAGCCGGGAAATTCAAAGCGAAGCAAAATCCATCAGATACTGATGAAGGTTTTCTATACTAGCTCAGTTTCGCAGCTATTATGCAGCTAAAGTGCCTGGCAATCGTACTAGTAATATCCCATGGGATCTGTACAGACTTAGAGTCTTGGCAGTCGGTGCCACAGATCAATGTGGGTGAAATACCGCCGAATGGTCAGCCCTTTCAGATAGTTCGGGTCATCGAGTACATAGTGCCGTATCCCTATCAGAGACCACCCAAAATATCTGCCAGAAGTCCGGACGCAAGCTCCAGGGATACAAACAGCCTGGAGATAATTCCAGCTGATGTCGAAGGGTTCCTAAGGTGGGGTCAGACAACTGCCAAGCCAAAAGGAGTCCAGCACTTCCTGATGAGAGTGCTTTATGAAAACAAAGTCATCTGCAGTGGGGCTCTAATCTCCAGTCGACTGGTTTTGACCTCTGCCCACTGTTTTCCCAGGACTTCGCGTAATCCTCCAGCACATTTATACAAATTGCAGGCCAGCCGAAGTCGGATATATTCGGTGGCTAGTATTATTATCGGCTCCATGGAGGACATGGCCCTCCTCCTGCTCAAATCTCCGCTGCAGGATGCGTTCGTGCAGCCAATTGTACTCTGTGACACTCCTCTTCGGCGAAATGACAATGTCACCATGTACATGTCGCAGCAGCATCTCCGCTTTCTGCGCACCAAACTCATCGCCAATGGGAATTGTAAGCGCAGTTATGCCCAGGATGAGAACGCCTTCATCACGAAGACCATGTTGTGTGCCCAGAACTCGAACCGACTGATGGACTGCCAGACGACCAAGGGTGATCTGCTCCTCCACCAGGATCGGGTGTGCGGCGTCGACATTTACGGACAGCACTGCTCCGATGGAGCCGTCAACGGAGAGCTCTATGCGGACGTATTCAAGGCCAGGACGATGCTGCAGCGATTGATTGAGCTATATTCAAATTAGTAAACCACCTAAAACTGTAATAATCAATATAAATCTTACTTGTTTTACTTGGTAATAAATCCGCCCTTTGCTTAAATTTTAAAAAATGTAAGAGTGTCATCTGAATTATTAATTTATGCTAAGTTATCATTCACTTACCAATTTTAAAGAACGGTATAGTACATATTGTGTCCACAAAGAGTAAGATTTATATTTTAACTTCAACCTTAACTTTATTATAACATTTCTCAAGAGTTTTGGCTATGGTAGTGCAATGTTTTTTGGCTTAGTAAAAATGTTCATACCAAAACCAACATGTAGAGATGGCAAATACATTTATTGCCGATGCCCAATGTTCGTGTGGTGCCCAAATCAAATCAATCTCACAAAACAAACACTGAAAATAAAAGGGCGAAAGTGGGGCGGAACAAAAAATGGCAAATAAAGGGACGCCGCCTTCTGTTGGTCGCTGGCAAAATTGAAAGTCGCCGTCACCACCAACAAAATCAGAGGAACACAAACTGGCGATGTTTTTTTAACATTTTATTTTCTTTCAATTTGCGGCTTAAAAAAGTTAACTGTTCCCATCAAAATGCCCTGAACTGCAATGACTATGATGTATGTAAATTTGAGCGAAAAAACAAATGGCGAAAAACAAAAAGAACATTGTGAAAAAAACAGACACAAACGCTATCAAACCCCCTAAAAACATCATGACAGCAAAAAGGTGTTACGCTTGGCTTGAAATTTACACCATCAGGGGGCGTGGCAACAAAGGGGCTTCTGTGGCGAAAGGTGGGGGGAGAGGGGGAGTCTGCAGAAAAAAAAAACCCCGAAGCTGTGCCGGCGGCCATGGATCCGTCGCTGGCTTTTGGCTTTGGCTTTGCGCTAAAATATGCAATTTTGTCATGAAATATGCACATGTCCACCGCGCGGCAAGGACGATTCGCCAGCAGCCGACTCAACCATTCACCACCCAGCACCCACACCCCGCCGTCCACCGACAGCACCACTATCAGCGACAGCAACAAAATAAATTTAAAAAGCAACATATATAAATAAATTAAACATTTAAAAAACCCAACGGGAATAATGAAACAAATAAAAGGCTTAGGCTAAACGAATGTGGAAGTGCCCTTCATGGGGCTTAATATAAATAAGTAAAATAAATTTTACCCAGACAAATTTGAAAAAATCCTAACGTAAGGTAATAAGGAAAAAACATATAAAAAACATATTCCTATTGAAAACTAAATTAGCTGTGTTTAAAGCGCATCAATGGTATCACCCTGGTCAAATTCATTTTGTGGCCTGACTTTTCCCCAGCCACGCCCACAATTTGACATTTAAATGCGGCGAAGCCTGTCGAAAATGTTGCAAGCAACATCAACGCGAACAACTAAATTTATGTACATAGAAATTAATATTAAAGAAAAAACGAAAAGCATGTATTCGGATAAAATAAAGGATTCAAATGCCGATGATGGTATTAGTGCAACACGGAATAATATGGAAACAGAAAAAAGTACCATGAAAAACTTGAACACTCGTGTGACAATAAAAACAACAAAACAAATATATTCCATTTGACTAAAAAATTGTTTCCCCAGGGGTTGGCGGGGATAATGCGCTCCCCACCACTTGATCCACTTCACCCACATCACCCATTTTACCAACTTTACCACCCCCTTTTTCAGCGACCCGCTGACCTACCGCAAATATTTATTGTTTGACAATTTTTATTGCCTACTTTCAGGCGATTGTCGCTAACGCAGCTACGGAAACGAAAAAAAAGGAAAAACTTTTCAGAAAAAATTCAAAAGGCGTTAAAATGATTTCGAGAAACTTTCGCCTTACGTGACTTTAGCCCCAGCATCGGCGCCCACTCGCCGGGCCTACATATTGTTCAATTTCCGACCGGGCCGGTCTGACTGAATCAAATAGGTGGCATAAACAGCAGCCGCGGCGGCAACAAAAGTGTTCGGGGACCAAGCGGCCTGTGATGGGTATAAAATAAAAGTTTTCCACTTAAGGTTTATGAAAAGTTTAAGTCCGGCCGCCCCAAGGAGATCCTTTCCCCACACATTCACACCTTCCCATCGCCTGCGAATGCGGAAACGGAAACTACGGTCGAAAAATGATGAATACCCACTCCGGACTACGGACTGTGAACTGGAACTGCGAACTGCGGCCCCTTCGAACCCTGGCCGATACACAAAAACACACTCCTGAGAGGGATGCCGGCAATGGGCATAATATCCTTGGACCCGCTCGAAGATTTTTCGCAATAAGGAAACGGCGCCCTCCAGCTTTCCCCCAACTTCCTGGCCATAACCACTTAGGACCCTCCAAGTTTTCCCCGACCAACGGCCGCCGAAGAAAACTCCCCGAATGCAAATAATAATGTAATTGCCAGCAATTTTCCTCGAGTCTGTTTACCTTTCGCTTCAGCGTTGTTAAACTTTTATGAGATTTAGACTGAATTTTAAAGCATTTACACCTGGCCCGCAATGACAAATGAGCAAATGAATTGAACCCGATTGCGGCAGGGCGGAGAGCCAATTTAAAATCCGCTCGGCTAATTGCAGGTCGGACCCTTAATTGAGTGCAAGTCAAGCAAATCGCCTAATTAGCAGCGGCAATCTAAGCGGACTACGAGAGCTCAAAGCCGCTGAAAAGGATATGCAATTTGCGCGGCCAGGACACTTGATCTGAGCGAAAGCGGTGAACTGACAGGCTGGCCGCAGTATCCCGGCTTAATCTGTTATTAATTGGCTGTTTAACAGGCAGCAGTGAAAAGGCATATTCCTTAATTTCTATAGCCTGAGGAACTGGAAACCAATTTTAGTGCTACTATTGTACTGGTTATTAAACAATGCACTCAACATCATATCTTAAATATCTTTATGAGTAAGCCCATAATCATCCTCTACTATTTTTTCTTCTTATCAATAAATTATGCCTACTTATGTATAGTAATTCAATTTAATACCTTTTTATACCTTTTTTTAAGACAGAATCTACTCCCGACAATTAAATATTTAAAACCTTTGGAACTTATACGCCAATTTAAAGAAAACGAAAATATTCTAAAAATAATTCTAAGAACCCATACGATTTGTCATATATGTAAATGACCGTGCATATTTTTTCGACTCCACTTACAGTCTAAGTGCTAGGCGGAGTACATTTCGGGAACGCTTTTGGATGTCGCCGGGAAGACCACGTGCCAAGGGGCAACCACGTGCCACCGGGCGCAACCACGTCGCCCGTTGACTTTTCATAGATTTAGGAGTACATTTTTCTTTGGGCCACAGCGCCACTACCACTTTACCGCTGAGCCGAACGCACCGCACAGTTTTCCGGTGGGTGGAAGTGGATACGTGCCCCGTCCTCGTGGCACCACCACTGTCACATGTGTCGGAGGCATACATATTAACTTGAGCTGCGCATAATGAGCGTTATTTATATTTAAGCAGCTGCGGAGCAGACACAAATCGTAAATAAAACGTTTTAATTTATTAGGCAAATGATAATTCCCGAACGCATAGGCACAGAAAGTGCCATAAAACCGCTATGATGATTGCAAAAACGGGTGGCGACACAAAATCCGAATACGCTTAACCCCAGGACAATCAATCAAATTAACCCAATGCCCAAGGCCAAGTAGCAAAATTCACAAATTGATTTGTTGGCCTTTGGGCAAGGTAGGCGGGAAACGTATCCAGACGTCTAAATTGAATCAGTTAGCGAGGGCGAAGAATTAATATTATTGAGCAAAGTGAAATACTAATTGAGCTTAGGGGGATTGACTTTGTAGCTTAAATACATTAAATACGGAAAAATAAATACCACTATTATTACTTTTGTAGCCCCAACTTATTGAAACGTAAAATAGTCAAGAACAAAATGTATTATATTGATTTAAAAGCAATGATATATGGCCAATTGATCACCTGCGACTTACTTACGTTCCTTTCTTATACAATTGCATCTTGAGGTTCCATTAGGACTTAGCCAGCTCCTTTTGCCCTCAAAGCTTATTATGATAATTGGAAATTATATGTAAAAATGATGACTTAGCGGCCAAGGGCCTCGAGACAATCATCTCGGGCCAAACTAGCATTTGTGCCGCATTAATCAGATTATTAATGGCGCATAAAAGAAGAATACAGCGATGGAGAGAGGCAGCGAACAGAAAGTAATTGAATGCTAATGCAATCAATTAAAGTTAAACTCCGGGCACACGTGCAAAGGACGCGGAGGAGTCGGCAGGATATCTTCTATCTTGGAGCGTCTTTAGGCGGCGGAGGGAGATGGAGGTGGAGGTCGAGATGCGACTGGAAGTGCAGTGACGGATGGTCCGATGCTGATGAGTTCAATCAAGTTGTAAACATGATTCCTTCCACATTCCATTAATGCGCCGCCAGTGACGGCAGTCTCAGTAACTCAATACACAATCAGCGGCGTTTTAGAGTTCATTTGCGTGGTATAAAAAGGGAAATCAAATCATAAAAAATAATATGCCGCTTTGTGGAAGTCGGGACGCAACAGGATGTGTGTGAGCGGGGAGGAGTGAAGGGAATCAGCATCGACAAGTCCTTACCTTTGGCATGCTAACGGAGACGGGCAAATCCTCCTCTGTTCAACTTCAAATTGATGCAATTTATGAAAACTTTTGTGCGCTCAATTGCAAATACAAGTGTACAAGTGTACAATCTCTGTCATTTTTATGCTCTTCCCCTAGTTATGCCAAAGCAATTTCTCTCTTTTGGCAAGTTTGCTTTCGTTTTCGCCCGAGTTCCCATCTTGATTTCCTAGCCTTTTTATTTTTACCATTTCTTGTACCTTTGTGCAGTTGGCCCCGGCATTTCGTTCCCCCTTTGCCGTTCGTGCATTGTGCGGCAAATTAAGCGCATTGCAAGTGATTTGATTTGCTTTCATATAGAAAATACTTCAAATGTCCTTTGCCATAGCAGCAATCACTTTAAAGTTGCCAACGATCTGCTCTGCGACTGCGAACGAAAAGTAATTCCCAGCTAATGACTGTCATTTGTATCTGAAAATGAAATGTGCGCCACTCCTGACGCCGTTTATTTATTTTTATGGCAAGGGCACAGCGCGTGTCTGTAATTACCGCCAAGCATTCAAAAGTTCCGGCAACGAATTATGGCGTTTAATATTTCTGAGTGAGTGCAGCAATGCCGGAGATCCAATGGCTCAAAGAATTCCAGGCGGGAGTTCCCAGGCGGAACTGCAACAGAAGTGAACCCAATAGTTTTGAAAACCAATTCAATAAAGTGCTATTAAAAAATTAATTCAAATTAAACATTGAGCATGGAAGCTCTAATTGCAATTATTTATATAAACATCTTTACATATATACAAAAATATACACATTTTGAGTTGATTTAAAAAAAAAAATATTCTATAAAACGTATACATATACATATATTTAAAACTATGAGGCTTTGTCGATTTTCCATTACTTTTTCGATAGGAACTATCAGCTATATTATATGTTACAGTTGCAAACATTAAACTGAAATTATCCTTTCAGCAAGGGAATAAAAATATTTCTTTCCGTTTCTTGTTAGCCTTTAAGCTTTAAATTTATTCAATTGATGCAAATGTCATCTGAATTACAACTTTTTACATATCTTACAAATAGAAAATTTATAATTTACATTGAAAAGATTTGAAAGTTCAGTGACCTTTACTGGTTTGTGAAATACATTTTACACCCCTAAACGGCTTCCCAGCACACAAATGCAAAGAACACATTTGCCTGACCAAAAAAGTAAACCCAACAGTTATTGGAAACAGAGCTGCACAAAACATAGCAGTAAAGGTCCTTGAAAGTCCTGAAAAGGACCGCCAACAGCGACAAAATAACAGAGCAAAGTGTAACATTCCTTGCACAAACTGGTAAACAGCAGTCGTTAACATAGCAGAGGCAAAACATTTCAGTAACAGAAAGGCATCCCCTGAATTTCCCCCTCCTTTTTCGAACATTGCCCCGTTTGCAGGGGCATTTACAGAATGCTAAACGAGCTCTGAAATCGCTCTGCTAATGTTAAGTAACAGTGAAATGGCAGCGCCGGGATGGGGAGGGTCTTGAGGGGGGCAACGCTGGCGGTCTTGAGGGTATGATTTAGGTCGGGAGGCTTGGGAGCGTTTCCTACGCTTTTCTGAGGGGGTCCCAGGGTCGTGGCGGATGTGGGGGAGCGGGGCGCAACTTTTGGGGGGCCTCACGCTGGTGGCCGAGTTCGGAAAACTGAGAAATTGGGGAAGCACTGTATTTAGCACATGGGTAACACACGCGACGGGAAAACTGGTGTATTCGATCACTTTCCACGGAAAACTGATCGCGAGGACCTGCCCCCCACCCCGGGCTCCCGTCGACATCACTTTTTTCTCGCGGAAAATGCGGCGGAACGGAGAATTTCGCGACACACAGAATTCAGGTCCAGGCAGTATGTCCAATATTGGGTTTAACGCAAATATAGGCGCTTTCTGGCCACTTTCGCATGGCGTTAGGGGACATTTTGCTGTTTCTCCAAGGTGGTCATACAGTTTTGACGCCGTTGTTCAAAGTTCTTAAGTTCAGGTGGACAAGCACCTCCCACAGTTGGATGATCCGCGCCGGCCAAGCGGGATCTTTAAAAACCTGGACGGCCTAAAACGGTTAAAGGATCACGGCAGGTGTTTCTACGTGATGGTAGACGTCATACAAAACCCTGAATGGGGTGGGTACCTAGTCTTGTGAATATTATTTTAACAATTTAATTAAACAATTTACGTTCCCAGCCGACGTCGGGACACACCCTAGTCATGATGGGAACCTCAGATGACGGATCCGTGAAGCAGGTCGTTTACACCGAAGTGGTAAGTAGCCCCAAACATATTTATTTAAATATATTTATTTACCTATATAGAAGAAAAATACATTTAAGGCCATGCATGGCGGCGTTTGAGAGGCCATAACGGATTCCCTTAACGGATTCTTGTGCTAAAATAGCCAATTGAAAACTAAGTTAATGAGTTAGCTTGTGGACATCTTCGAGCAGCAAGAATAAGAAGGGCACCCAATTAAGTAACATTCTTACACTACAAAAAAAATTGGATATATAGTTAATATCTTTATTTCGTGCAGTGTGCAAGAGAAAGTTCATTTGGCAAATGGATACTTCGCGTTATATTCTGGCTGATGAGGTGGAGATGTGGGTCCAAGCCAGGCCAGTGGCCTTTAACCCCTTTTAAAATAGTTTTAATTGAATTTATTGATATTTTAGAAGAGCGCAGAGACAGGCCCTTACACACGCCCTCGCACAAGTCACACACCCCCGCACAAGTCAAATGCAAACCCGAAAACAGAATGAACTGGGGACTGAAGCTCGGGGCTCTGGGATCTGGGAATTGGAATGTGGGACTGTGCCAAATGTGGCCCAAAAAACCAAAGTTTAGTTAACTTTTCATCAGGCTAATAAAGCGTGCGTCTTTTTGGCAACAAAATGGCGGCAATGGAGACAACGACACCAAATCAATGCTCAAAGTCTTGGCTCTGTAGTAACTATGTGTGCGACTAATGAATAGAAATGTCGTCCTTCAAAACTTTTTGGTTGCCAGGCCAGTTTCCCTCTCCCGCTCTATTTGTGCGGGTTAATGAAAATCGGATTTTTGTTCCATATCCTGCACACAAAGTCACACACTATTACAAGACATTTTATACTTTCAAGTTGACTTTGAGTTTTGCATTTTGAGAGCTCAAGGAAGCGTAGCAGAAGATTTTCAGTTCCCTCGGAATGCGAAACTTAAATGCGTGCCATATGAATCGTTAATTGTGTGGGCGTGGTAGCGAGCGGAAACGGATGCGGGCTGGAAGAGGAAGAGAGCGGTAGGAAGATTCCTAGAAAATCAAGGCTGGGTGAATAAAATGGAGTTGGCGTGAGAAATAAGGGGGTTTTCCGACACTAGATTATGCGAAAGTATTAAACAGCTTTTAAAGATTTTAAAATGACTGTCCTGTTTTGACAGCCATTTTCAAAGCATGACAAGACTCAAGATTTCAACAGCTAATCAGCATTAATGACATATCTGCTTGATTAAAAACAATTATAGTCAAATAATTCGTCTAAAATTTAAAAATAGTTTAAAAAAAAATTAAAAATAAATATCAAATAAAATTATGAATAAATTATTCTATAAGAAGAATTTAAATAACCATAAAAAACACACAGGCAATATTTTTTAGACATTAATGGGCCTCCCTTCCCCTGGTAAACATCAAATCAAGCAGCTAGCAAATATTTTCATGCTCATTCATAAAATTTGACATTAGCATATTGCATTTCCATTGCGTTAATGTGACAAAATGACAAATGAAGTTGGTTTCGCTGCCTCAGTCCCATTGCCAGTCGAAAGCCGTCTGTCTCGTTTCATTTCCTCCGTCTGCTTTCCGGTTCCTCGAATGGTATTTTATGCGCTTCGCGGCAAACTGCACTTGAATTTGCATTTGCATTTTCCCGAGCGTGGCAAAAAGCAAAACACTCTGACAAGCGTTTACAAACTCGCCAGTGCGACAACGCCAGCAACAAGCCAAGTAGCGCGGCAACTTTGAAATTGATAAATTGATTTATGCAAACAAAACAAAAAGAAAGAATCTCCCGAGAAGGAGAGACTTGGTTGACTGCGCCATATATAAGTACAAGTCGTTGCCTTCTATTGGATCCGCTGAATATGAAAAATGACGATGAGGGGGCGAAAACAAAAATTTCTAGCACACCCACAGGCTGACGTGACAACCTCAGGACACACAACAAGATATAAGCATTCAACCTGAGACTCAGACGGTAACGGTACACACAAAATCAATTAATAAACAATATGAAACGAAATTTGCAATTGTTCGCATGTCCGCTGCAGACTTGGCCTCTCGACGGCTTTGTGGCTATTTTTGCTCGCAATGAAGGTTTTTTGTGGATGTCTCGCTTCTTTTTCCCCAGCGTCGCTTAAAGTCACTCTCAGAGCTATTGTACTGGGATTTGGTACCATTACTGTTGCTGTGGTTCCTGCTGATTGACCCACGCCCCCTCACGTTCCAATAGCAGCCATCAACAATGCCAGCCATATTCACGTATCAATTTCCATTTTTTGCAAAAACACACTTTCAGTTGTTGCTGGTGCCAACATATCTGTCTATTTATACACCTGCGGTGAAAATGGGAGCGTATTAGAACACTAACATCTTGTTCCTATTTTACGAGGTATACCTAAGGTGCCAGAAAATTTTCGGCTGGGATTCGAAAGTTAGATAAAATTTAAGTATATAATTTTACTCCTATCTCTTTGTCCCTAATTCTTTAATTCTACTTTAAATTAATCGAGGATTTGTGATGTTCTTTGGGATGGATCTTTATTAAAGTTCCAGTCATAATTAATAAATACTTATTTGTTTTATTTTATGGTGTCGATTCGAACTAATTTTAAAAGCAGTACCTTGAATTAATTTAGAAATAAATTCCACTTTCCCCGAAAAAAAAACTACTATAAAGCAATCTATAATAATAGACACAACTGTATAAGCCATGATAGGAGATTTTGATCTGAATTTGCGTGTATATATCTTTGCATGTGCACTGCGACATTTAACCCGTAAAGACAAACAATCCTATATGGTAAACAAGTCACGTGCCACGTGTGTTATTGCTTTCCGTTGCCTTTGATTTTGTGCACTGAGAGGAGGTTTTTGGGTGGTGAGGAAAGATGTCGGCTTAACGGGCGGCGCCACGCCCACTGTTGTGATGCCTGCCTCGCAAACGATTGCTAAAGCAGCTGGCATTATAAACTTAATTAAAATATCGGCAGACAGTAATAAATGACAGCCCCCAAAAGCAGACAATGTTTTCTTTTAGAAAGGCAAGCGGCAAATATTTAAACTCACACATACTGTGAAGAGACTCTGGCGCATATATGTGGGCGTGTGTGTATTTATAGACACACATCCCCGAGCACACACTCCCACACACCCACACCCACACCCACACAATGGCGCTACAATCACAGGTAACTGCTACATGTGTAAATATTTACAAAACGCGCCAAGCGTCGACAAACCGACGCCAGGCATCTTCACTTTTGCCGCAACGAGCAGCTCCTCATTGTTGTTGCAGCGCGTAACTCTTTCGCTTCATTCAGGGTTGCCTTTTGGGCGCCAGCAGGAAACGGGGCCAAAAAAATTAGGATTGTTAATATAAAATATTGGAATAAGATAGATATTTGGAGCTTTATCTTGTAGTTGTAGTGCCTATGTATATGATAGTATTCAATACTTAACATTCCATAACTATATTTAGTGAATTGTTTGCTGAAAATATATGCAATTCGATTATACTACTTAAATTATCTTACTAAAGCCATCCAAGTCAAGATTGACTTGAAACTAAATTCTTTTAAACGATTTACCCAAACTGTTCCGGGTCAAACACATTTAAAGCCAGCTGAAGTAGCTTCAGTCTGCTCCTGTCTTTTCACTCTCCCACGCAGCCAACTCAGGTTTATTTATGCCTTTCGATATTTATCGCTGTTGCTCTATTTGTTTTTGTTGCTGCCAGTGCTGCTCCTCTACATTTCCCCTTTTGGATGTGGGTAAATGTGCCTGTGTGTTTTATTCCCTTTTATTATTATTATGCTGTCATTTCTGTTGTCGCGACATTGTCAGCGAACGTTGTGTGCGATTCCCTTTTACGGGATATGGAACTCGGGAACAGGCTCACCGTCTGCGTGTCCATGGTTATCCTTTTACGTCGACATCGAAAGGGTTTTAGTTGCCCCATTTGAACAAACCGTTTTATGGGCCATCCTGACGGCTTGCTATTTGTAAGGCCCCAAACCAAAACGTTTTATTATCCCAAAAGCTGCTCATATTACGAGGCAGAAATCAAAGTGTGAACTTCAGTTCGATAACCCAATATACAAATCAATTTCGTAATTTGCTCCCAACGAGGCAATATATCACATGACCTTCGACGATGTCTAGAAGCTTTATGTTTTGTCTACTTGATGACACAAGGGTGCCATAAATTTCAAAATATAGAACCCAAAACAAGAAAGTAGGACATAATTTTACTAAATTGTTTTTGCGTAAAGCACGGCTTACAGAAATATTTGTTTGAGTTAAGCAGCTATAACACTATTCCATTGATTGAACATGGTCTTATATTATATTAAAATCAAAGGGATTGTAATAATTGATTAAAGGCACTAGAAAAAAAAGACCCACGCCAAAAAACTTCGTTAGGCCTAACCCTCTATTGAATGACACCCCAGACTGAAGCCTCAAACGCAAACCGTATACAGTCTCTGTTCGCCTGCTGACTTTGATATACAGCCATTTGAGTGCCGCTCAAAGTAATAGAAAAAGAACTGGAACAACCCTTAGGGCAATGCAATATGCATTTTGTGCGGCCTGACGGTTTACCCTCTTGCATTTTCAATAGGAGGATAGCAGAACCAATTTAAAAAACTTATATCAATAAAAAAAGCTTTATTATTTAGCGATGGTAGGGTAAGGGTAAGTTACTTTAATGTGTAATTTTTTAAAATGTTCACATTTCGTGCTAACGACATAAGGTCCAAATACTGTGCGGGTATGAGGCATTCATAATAATTATACACTTTAAGTATATAATTAATTTCTGTTTTTTTTTATAAATGAGGCTATTTTTATTAATTAAAAATTGCATAGCATTTTATATATATTATATATATATTATAATTAACAATTATAGAGATAAATATAAATATACTCAGACAGAACAGAGTTCAATTGCGCAACTTTAAGGGATCTGTACCTCTTCTTAACCCTTTCAAAAGTTTTAACTTGCGGTGGTGGATATAGAGTTGTCCTGCAGATGTTTTATCCTGATATTCTAACACTTGACAAGACTAGACCGCGTTCCTATGTGGCTAGCCACACTAAAACAACACAAATCGAAAACCAAACTTCTCAGATGACCCATCTTTAGTTAGACAAATTTGTTAAACAAAAACAGATATGTTATATGTAAAAGTTTACGAAGTCTGTAGTAATAGTATTAATGTCCGCAGGGTGGGTAGGTTTGGATAATAGTCTATAAATATGCAATAGTAAACTATTTTTGAAGACTGATTGAGCGCTAAGCATATACTTACTTCAGGAACGGTAAAACCAACGTAGTGTTCCGTGCTTACGATTCCTGCGAAACCAAAAGACTTACTCGCGTATGCTTCCTAGGAATTAAAGGAACTTAATATAATTAGTTACAAGTCCGTCCAGCTTATTGTTATTGTTCTTAAGTACATTTATATATATTCAGCTAAGGGGTATATATTATATTAATTTAATTTTCTTTTGCGCTTTCAGTCTATCTCACTGATAAACCAAAGTTGGGAATGTTTATCCGACTATATCAGTGTAATAAGCTAAAGCAGCAAATCCGCGTGCAATATAATAACGTGTTTAATGTTTAATACAGATTCAGTTATACAATTAACAATTATTAATTACTAAATATGGGAAACGAGCAGTTGAAAACTGGGGTAGGTTGATGATAATTACTATAATTAATATCAGCGTTGCGAGCTACTAGAAAGTATATATTGGAACTCAATCTGTACGATTTACATTTCGTGGTAATAATGGATCTGGCAGTTATACTACTAACGGTGCTCTCTTTATTGAGCATTGCAGATGGAGCGCAGTACGAACTTACGGTATTGGATGAGGATATATTCAGCAGTTGTCCTAATTCTGAGCCCGGCACCCTTGACATAAATGGCTTTATGGATTTATCAGAGCTATCCTCCTCCATGAATGCTGAGGGTATAACCGTCAGCGGAAACGCGACTTTGAAATGGGACATTCAACTGTTGGATCGCGTACAGGTGATTAAGTCCATTCAATAATAAAATGAATACATCTCGAAATATTTCAAATATATACTTCCAGATGAACGTGAACCTTCTATATTTCGACAGAGGCACATGGACGCCAACAGTGTTCTCACTGGTTTTTAAGGATTTTTGTAACTCCATGTACGACACTAGTCAGTTACATTACAAATATTGGTCCGGGCATATTAAAAACGATGTTAGGGATAAATGTGTCAGTGTTCCTGGAGTATGTATAAATGCATTTCCAGTCATTTCTTACTTAAAAAACCTATTTCCACTTCGCATTGCAGACCAAATTGATGTATGAGACCTTTACGTTGAGTTTGACCGCTGGATCCTTGGGCCCACTTCGAGAAGGAAGCTACAAGATCAACATAATGTTACGAGCTTATGATTTAATGGGTGCCGAGAGAGCAACTCGCATTTGCATTGATATAAAAGGCGACTTATTCAAGGTACGAAAGCGATGAGAAGTATTACAGACATTATGTTACATCTTTCAAATAAAATTCAGCCGAAAACAAATAAATAAAATTTTAAGCAGAAAACAAAAGAAAGTTTTTTTAAATTAATTTTAGCGTATAAGCAAACCAACTGCGGAACACCACATTTTTTAGTCTTATCCTGCCGAACGGCCATCTTGCAGAAAAGTTAACAATAAATTATTAACCTTTAAATAAAATATGTACGAAATTTATTATTGGTGTGAAGCGTACAAATCAAAGATTTATCATTATGTTTCTATATATAAACGTTTATATATACACTCAAATACACTTACGCGCTATGCAGAAATCAGCTTAGGTCTATCACTTAAACAAATGTAGCGTCATGCTCTTAATAACCTACGGACACTCATCCGAATTCTTTAAACGATTGCCAGTGGTCAGCGACCGCCCAATTGCGTGGGCGCAACAAAGTCCACACTGCTAACTTAACTAAGACACAGGAGATCGTTGAGGCGTTCATGTTGACGGGCAGCAGACGCCGCCGTCTGATCATGTCATATGCGACGTGGCTGTAGTTGCCGACTTTCCCGCAAAGAATCGACTGCCACCGGTCTGGTTGGTAAAGAGTAGCGTATCCACTGATGGCAACATCTGGTTAGATCTTACCAGCAGCGGCACATTCACCATGGACACGGATGGTGTCTGAGCTAAACTCGTGGTCACAGACTGTGCTGCGTTCCCCGTATTGCTGAGCTTGCCGTGCGCATTTAGCGTGAAGGCGGGCAGGTAGTAGTTCCCAGATCTCACCGGTATTGCTTGCGTCGATGTGGCGGCACTTGATGAGGAGGAGACGGCGGTCAGCTCCATGGAGGCGGGCGAAGAGAACGGCGAAGACTCTAGTGAGGGACAAGCTATGCGATCGCTGGGTTTACAAGGCACTGCAAATAAAGAATAACGTACATTCAAACACTATTTTTAGTAATTTATATAATATACTTAAACTATCTGTGTTGGTTTTACTTAAAAAATGTTTAACTTTTCAGGACATTTTTTTTTAAATCAAGATTTAAAATGAAATATTACATTTAACGATTTTGGAAAACTTACTAAAATCATCATCCGGCAATATATCGTCCGGTAATTCGTTCTTTATCTGAAAGTGCAGGGCAGCAGCCGAGTCTGAGATTGCGTTGTCAGATGTCCCCATTTCAGTGCTCGCATTAGGGGCATCGTACAGACCGCACTCCTCCATTTCCAGGGCCTGTTCCATGATCAGCTCTTCGGCTGAAGTCAGGCTGAGTCCGTGCAAGTCGAGAAATGGACCCTGGTTCTGCACCGGCTCCTTCTTGATTTGCGGCTGTGGAGCAATGGGTTCCAGAGTGGATTGCGGCAATTGAGCCTGTTGCAAAAGCTGCGGTGGTTTTTGCTGCAGTTGCTTGGGCGCCAGCTGCTTGCGTTCTCGCTTTGCTTTGGTCTGCTTGGGTGCTGGCGGAGGCAGCGCAACCAACACAGTTGTCAGCTCCTGCTGATGCGGTTGTGCTGGTGGCGTCGGGTGCACCTGCTGCAGGGCTGTACCCGCTGGCAAAGTGATTCCCAAAGCGGCAAGGGTGGCCTGCTGTGGCTGCTTCTTTTTGCGTGTCTGTTTTGCGGGCGCCGGTGCTGCAGTAGGTGCAATATTGGGCTTCACTTTCAGTTCAGCAGAAGGGGAAAGGTCGTCGGGATTTACTGCTGCTGCTGTCGCCGCTGCTGCTGCCGCCGCAGCCTTTTGGGCTTTGTTGCTGGTCGACTTTTTCGAGCAATAGGAGGGAATGTTCTCGAGGTGTTCGCCCGTCTTGTGGTCCACCTTGTGGCGTCGTCTCGTATGCTTTAGCCAATTGGGAAAGTTTGTAAAATCGCGCGGACAGTAGTTGCACTTGAAAGGCCGCATGCCCGTGTGTATGTTGGAGTGCTGCTTCAGTTTTGAGTTGCTGATAAAGCTCTTGTCGCACACGGTGCATGCGAACGGTCGCTGCTCCAGATGCACCAGGTTGTGGACCTTGAGGCAGCGCTCTGTTTTGTACATCTTGCCACACTTCTCACAGCGGTAGGAACGCGTCTGCGCGTGGTACTTCTGGTGGCGCTGCAGATGGGAGCGCTCCTGAAATCGCTTCTGACACTCGGGACACTCGTAGGGCTTCTCGGATGAGTGAATCCGAGCGTGGTGCGTTAGGTTTATTTTCTGAACAAACTTCTGTCCGCAGACGTCACACTGGTATTTTTTATTATCGCTGTGGATTTTCCGGTGCATCCACATACTGCCCAATTTGAGGCTAAGGTGTGGGTAAAAATAGTTTAATAAGTGTTAATGGTTTGAGATCTCTGACTCTACTTACCACTTGCCGCAGTCGGGACACTTCTTCCAGGTGTCCTTGCGACCCTCTGTCCGGTGCGTTTTTAGGTGCTTCTTTAATCCAGCCAGCACCTCGAACTCCCGCTGGCACTCGGTGCAGCGGTAAGTAAGCCTCAACCGATGGTTGGCCGCTTCGTGTTTGGCCACTTCATCGGGCGTCTCCAACAGCATTCCATTGCAGTCGAGACACTTATGTAGCGGTGCCGGATCCACCTCGAATAGCTTGGTTTCCGAGGCTGCCGGTGGAGGCATACTAACTGCATCTGCAACTGCCTCTGCAGACTTGGTCTGTTGGAAGATGGTGAACGAGGGTGGCAGGAACTCGGACTCGCACAGCTCGAGCTTGGTCACCACTTGTTCTGGCGGATGTTTCTCCTCGGGCGGCTCCTCCTTAAATACCTTTAGACGCACCGCTGTTGCTGCCGGTAACTTGGGTTTGCGTTGCAGCAACTGGGGCATCTGGAGCTGCTGCTGTTGTTGGATCTGCTCTGGCGATAGCTTCACGGGCGTGGATGTGCCACTGGAAGAGGTCTTCTTGAAGGGTGAGTTGGTGAAGGCATTCGGCGGCTCGGGTCGCAGGAAAGTCACACTAAACTCAGATCCAGAGTGGTTATCACTGGCCAAACTGCTGGGCACGGCGGAGGAGCTGGTGGCCGCCAGATCATCGCGGCATACATCCGAGGAGAGATTGAGCTCGGTGTTGTTTTGGGCACTCTCATCCAGGACGCGCCAAAAGTCCGTGGAGGAGAGGCTGTTCCCATTAACCAAACTGGCGGAGCTGATGGTCACGCAGGCCGACAGATCGATGTCCAGCGACTCGTCCTTGATGCTCGATATCGAGTCGAAATTGTTGATCCGGAGCAGCGAGCTGAGGATCTCGTCGTGGGCCGCCTTCGTGGGGGTGCACATATCGCCGCCGTAGATTTTAGGCGGCAACTTCTTGCTTGGCGCCTCCTCCTTCATTCTCTTGCCCTTGCCGCCCTCCATTCGCCTTGCCTTGCGTACACGTACAGGTTATGCGGTCGGCGTTTTCGCTCGCCGTATTTTGGCTTAGTTCGCAGCGCCGCTGGTGCTTCACAATCACTGGTCGTCTTAAACCGGTCACTGGGTTCTTAATTCACTCATTGCAAACAGTTTTGCTGGGTTAAACGCGCCGCAATTGCTCGAAAAACATTTAATTATTGTGAAATGCGCCTCGGCTTTGTTGTTTTTGTCACGCTTACAATTCTCGAGTCGCCATTTTGAGAACAGTGTTGGAAGACGCGAACTAATGGCAGTCCCGCCAACAATGATGGTTGCTCGCGGTTTAATAGCTAGATATACATCCCTCTCCTGATTGGCACTTAAATGTTGTAAATAGATCTACATTTATTATTTAAATATTATATTTTTTAGAATACAAATTTCGCTCAATATTATTATTGAACATTAATTCCATTCATAGCCGGTTTTCCAAATGCCATTTTTTAGCTTGTTTTTCGACTGAACTATTTTACCGCAAAACTAGCTAATAAGTATTTTTCGGTATGCTTAATTCATTTTAAAATACATATATGGTATGATTTGGTATTTTTCAGAGCACTGCTCGGCTGTGTAATAAATATGGCGTCAGAGGGCGAAAACGTTTTGATGGAAAGTCCAGGTAAAGTCCAAAATTTTAAAAATAACAAGCTTCATTCGACCGGAACTCAGTACCCGGCGACTAATTACTCAGTTCTGAAGGGACTAGACCGAAACTTGACATTGCCAGTCGTTTTAAATAGGCTTTAAAGACAGTTCGAAAAAACGCGAACATCACGAGGCAGCGAATCCATAACACCGCACGTACAGTTTATGTAAACCACATGGATTAACTAAGATAGTTAATTTCCGTTTTCCAGGTCGCCGCACACGTTCCGGACGTAAGGCCGCATTGCCAGCTGCATCTCTACCAACTAGGAGCACCCGTCGCACATCCAAGCGGAACGCACAGGTCAGTACATCTTACCTATTAGGCATTTACCTTGGACACACATCAAATGATGTAAACGATTGCAATTTCCAGTGCGGATGTGGCGTTGTTCCATCCGCACATGATCTTCCTCTCAGGAGGAGAATGTGATTACATGCAAGGGCCAACTGATGAGACAGAACCCGCTAATCAATCGGCAATACCTTTGGCAACTATTAATCTACCTTATCCTTCTAGCTGAGTGACCACGAAGAGGAACCCGAAGAGCAGGTGGTCATGGTTCTGGAGGAGGAGGAGCCATCTGCGGGAGCGACTGATGAGGCTCCCGCTTTGGAGCCCCAGTTCGAAGAGACACATCACCAGCTGGATGACGATGTGGAGATGTTAACGCCTGCCGAAACTGGTGGCGTAGATGAGAAGAGCTCGTCCTTTCCGTTTAGCACGGTGGCGGAGCAGCATTCGGAGACCAGCGATGATATTAAGGAAAGTCGCGGACAAGCCGGCGTAGACACGCTGCTGGCTTCTATGGCCGGCGATAATGCCAACAGTCTGCCATCCGTGGGTGGAAATGATGAGAGTGACAACGCCAAGAAGGCGGACTTTGAGTACAATGTAGAGGCCCTGCAGCCACAGGCTGACAAACTAAATTCGTCAGAGGACTCTAGCTCACACCATGCTATAGCTGAAGATCTAGACGATGAGGCAGACACCAGCAATGCCACCATAGTCAACACAGAAATCATCTCAGAGGACGAACTACCTCCTCCCAGCAAGCCGGAGATCAACGATGCCGAGGAAGTGTCCGACGAGGAGCTGCCGGCACCACAGAGGGCCGAGCTTCCAGCGGATGCAGAGGTGATCTCCGAGGACGAGCTGCCCACCCACAACAACAACAACACCGCCAATGAGCCCAAAGCTGCAAAGCGCAAGGCAGAAATAGAAACTGATAAGGGTACTGAAGAAAATGAAACGATCAGTCGTGAAACGAGCGCAAAAGATAAGTCTGAAGAACAATATAATCCGGGAAGTCCAACGTCGGAGAGCAATGATGCGCAGCCATCAGAGAAAAGAGTCAAGATTGAAGGTAAGAATGAATAATCTACAACTAACTTGATATCAGAAACTCACACAATGTTCTAATACAGAATCGGAACACAAGGACAAAAAGAAGGAAAAAGAACGCGACAAGGAAAAAGATAAGGAGAAGGATAAAGATAAAGAGAAAGATAAGGACAAGGACAAGGAAAGGGAGCGCAAAAAGCTTCCCGACCTAGACAAATACTGGAGGGCTGTCAAAGAGGACTCCACCGACTTCACTGGCTGGACGTACTTACTGCAGTATGTGGACAGTGAGGTGGGTCCGCAATCAATATATTTTGGACTTAAAATTAATTTAATATATTTTTACTACAGTCCGATGCAGAGGCGGCTCGCGAGGCCTACGACACATTCCTTTCCCACTATCCCTACTGCTATGGCTACTGGCGCAAGTACGCCGACTATGAGAAGCGCAAGGGCATTAAGGCTAACTGCTACAAGGTGAGTACCTCCCATACATTTGGTCGTGCAATTAAATACCTTTCGCAATTTCTTGTATTACGCTTACAATTACGATTACAATTGATATTCATATATTTGTTGTTAAATACAATTTATTATGACCTAATAAAAACTACATTAAATAAATGCAACATCTACAAAACACCCAATTGAGTAGACTAAATAAACATATATCAATGAGACTAGTAAACCTCCAGTCAGGGTCGTATTTTTTTATAGGATTCGTTTCGGTTAAATAATATTTTTTACGGGGAATGAAACTGAAACTGGTTTCGATATCGGATCATAACATAAACCAAGTTTTATAAGGATTTTATCAATGTAATTTTTTCACATTTGACTTGACAAAAATCATTATTACTTGCACGGATTGGATTTTTGGAAAAATGTTCACTTACAAATAATTACCTACCTTTTTATTGTGGCTTTTCCACTTAAATGACGTTGCATTTGAATGGTGCAATAATTAATTTTCGTTTCGGTTTCATAACCTTGGTTTCAAACACGCAATTCACAGAACATTAAATACCTGGGAAAAAAATTATTTGTACACTTTTTCTATTTTATTTTCCACTTGTACTAGTACCATTTTGTTCAACCTATGCACATTTTTTTGGAGATCTTTGCCCCTAAAATGAGACCATTTTCTTCACGACACGAATTGAATGTTAGTATAATCACAGTGTCGCACAACTCACGTTGTAGCCCAGTCCCTTTAGCTCAGCTCAGTTAACCAGACCCCTTGAACCCAGACCGACCTGAACCCGAAATCGACTGACTTGTCCAGTCGATGTTCGATCCGTCTACTTTCTGATCTTCGTACGTTTGTATTACCAGTTTACCTCTTCAGTTACGTTACCTCCATCCTTCTTCAACACGATATAAATAGTGAGCTCGCATCTCGTACATTCGTAAGTACAAATGGCGTTTAAATGAAATTTTTAAGTCTTTTTGTGAAGTTTCTTGTATATCAAACACTTAAAAGTGTGTGCCTAAAAAAGAAAACAACTACAACCTGTGTGTTATGTATACCGTGTATTTGTAAAGTTGCTAAGTTAGTCCTTAAGCTCGAACACCATTCACATCAAACGATAGACTTAAGTTTCTGAGAACGTAACTCTTGAAAGATTATTATAAACCATGAACATTTTTATGTTTCTCTTCTGCGATCGATCAACTCAAAATCAAAACGAAAAAACAAAAAAAACGAAAACTTGTACCGAACATACGAATATGACCAAATCCTAGGTGTTTGAGCGCGGCCTAGAGGCGATTCCATTGTCGGTGGATCTGTGGATCCACTACCTGATGCACGTCAAGTCACACCATGGGGAAGATGAGCAGTTCATCCGCAACCAGTACGAGCGGGCGGTAAAGGCGTGTGGCCTGGAATTCCGCTCGGACAAGCTTTGGGACGCCTACATCCGCTGGGAGAACGAGTCGAAGCGCTACCATCGGGTGGTGCAAATTTACGACAGGCTGCTGGCCATACCCACTCAGGGCTACAATGGCCACTTTGACAAGTGAGTTAGGACACATATCTCATATCGGGTCCTGAATGTAGCTCTTTTCTTTTTAGTTTTCAGGATGTGATCAATCAGCATGCTATTACCAGCACAATTGGCAACGAGGAACTAGTCCGCTTGCGCAAAGAATTTCACGAGCGCCAGCAGAGCAAGTCCTCCAAGTCCTCGTCCAAGCACCGACGCGACAGCAGCAGCAGCTCAAAGGACAAGGATTCAAAGGAAAGAGAACGGGAGAAAGATAAGGACAAAGACAAGGAGAAGGAAAAGGAAAAGGAGAAACGTGAATCTGGCGGCGGTGCTGGTAAGTCGCCAAAGGAAACTAGTGAAACTCATGTCGATGAATCAGACCTAACAACCGATCTGACCGAAAGCGAGTCATTGCCTGCAGCTTCAATTCCGGCGCTTCAGATCGATTTTAGTGATCTTAGCACCCTGAATGACGAGGAGGTAGCTAGCATAAGAGATAGGGCGATCTCGGCGCGGCGCAAAATCCACAAGGTGACCGTGAACGCAGTGACCGCCCGCTGGTCTTTCGAGGAGGGCATCAAGCGGCCGTACTTCCATGTGAAGCCACTCGAAAGGGCCCAGCTCAAGAACTGGAAGGACTATCTGAACTTTGAGATTGAAAAGGGAGATCGCGAGCGCGTCCTGGTTCTATTTGAGAGATGCTTAATTGCTTGTGCTTTGTATGACGAGTTCTGGCTGAAGATGCTTCGCTATCTGGAGTCATTAGACGACCAGACCGGGGTAATAAAACTTATACGCGATGTTTTCAGTCGCGCCTGTCGCATACACCATCCGGACAAGCCCAGTCTGCACCTCATGTGGGCCGCATTCGAAGAATGCCAGCTTAACTTTGATGCGGCCGCCGAGATTCTGCAGCGCATCGAACAGCGTTGTCCCAATCTCCTGCAGCTGGCCTATCGACGGATCAACGTGGAGCGACGTCGAGGAGCGCTGGATAAGTGCCGCGAGCTGTACAAGCACTACATAGATAGTACAAAGAACAAGGGCATTGCCGGCAGTCTGTCCATCAAGTATGCTCGTTTCCTTAACAAAATCTGCCATGATCTCGATGCGGGTGTGGCCGCACTGCAGCAGGCGCTGGAACGCGATCCGGCCAACACTCGGGTTGCCCTGCAAATGATAGATCTGTGCCTGCAGCGCCCACAGGTGGACGAAAAGGAGGTGGTCCAGATCATGGACAAGTTCATGGGCCGCGCGGACATCGAATCCGATCAAAAGGTGCTGTTTGCCCAGCGCAAAGTTGAGTTCCTTGAGGACTTTGGCAGTACAGCAAGGGGTCTGCAAGATGCCCAGCGCGACCTTCAGCAGGCTCTAAGCAAAGCCAAGGAAGCGCAAAAGAAGGGGTAAGAACACCGAATGCACATTGGCCTTCCCCTTTTTAAATAGTATTTTCCCTTGCAGCGATAGCAGTCCTAGTCGCAAGAATTCGTCAGCAGGCAAAGAAGGTCCCGCCCCTTCCGGATCCGCGGCGGCGGCCTACAACAATGGTGGCTCGGCCGCAGCAGCTGCTGGATATAATTATGGAGCGGCCAATGCCTCCGCCTACTACGGCCAGCAGAATACCGGAGGAGGCCCGTATCCCCCGCAACCTCCGCAGCAGCAGGCGTCCTACGACTCCTACTACAATCAGTGGGGCTACGGACAGGGTGGTGCCAGCGGCAGCAGTAGTGGCTACAACTACGGCCAGTGGAGCGGTTATGGCAACTACTACTGAGACTTTAGCCTAGATGTATCCCACTGCTCCCTGT
Organism: Drosophila fuyamai; assembly: GCA_018153365.1. NCBI lineage: Eukaryota > Metazoa > Arthropoda > Insecta > Diptera > Drosophilidae > Drosophila > Drosophila fuyamai. The sequence continues at coordinate 861,645 of JAECXW010000393.1, read as the reverse complement.
AGCTCTAAGACGCCCAAGCTCGATTAATTTCGCCTTGCTGCTCTGTTAAGTTATATACGTCTAATTTTAATTTTATATCGATTTCTAATTATACATATGGATATGTAAGACTTGTTTGCGCCCACACACCAGCCCCTCAATGCGTAAAATAAAAGATATCAGCTTAATCGGTTCACCATAAATATAGCTGCTTGTATTTCGCCAAGTGGTGTTTGGATAATGTCAAACTACGCCTAAATAGAAAATAAAAAATATACAAATTGTCAGCGAGCGCTCGACGGGATTTAACGGCTCAACTGAAGTCTAGAGATTGGGACGATACCAGGTAACCTCGCCCCCATTGCAGCCAGTTACCAGGAGCGGCTCTCTGGGGCTAAACTTGGCGCACAGCACAACATCCTGATGCTCGGTTATCTTGGCCAGTTCAACCAGCTTTCGCGGTTGCCGCTTTACCTCCTCGAACGCGTGACATCTGGGATAGTCGCAGCAGTCGTCACTGTAGCCGAGAAGTCGCACTCCGTTTCCGTACGGGGAGCAAACGATTCTTCCGTCTGCCGAGAACCCCGGCTCCTTAATGAAGCCTGGCTTGGTGTTGGTCTCGGCGGCGTAGTAGAGCAGCTTCTTGGCATTCACCAGTATGGAATGGCTGTTCTCCTTGGACCTTGCCGCTGCCGCATGACTAGGGATAAAGGGTCGCAGGCGCAGCCGATGGCCGATCTCTAAGCGCACAGTGGTGTCGCTGTTATTACTGGTGATACTGCTGCTGGAGCTACTGCTACTGGAGCTGCTACTACTGCTCCTGTTGCCCTCTGAAGACGGTGGGGAGCGATTGGCCATCGAGGGCCGCAGCGGGAGGACTCCGCTGCTGATGGCGTACACAAAGTTGTAGCCGCTCACATGGTTGTTGGAGTTGCGCGCCCGGTTCTGACGAATGGCCCGCTCCTGGACGGTGACCTCCGCCGCCCAGATGTCCGGTATAAAGGTGTCGGATCGTGGCGAGGCTGGGGCTGTGGCAGAGGCCAGTCGGCCCGTTCCTGGGTTGTCCAAATGGAACACCTGGACTGTGCCCATGCGCAAGGGTCTCCGTGGCTGCCTAGGCGGCAGGCCATCCGTATCCTGGTCTTGTCCCGAGGTGCTGCGGCTGGCGGTCCCTGTGGACACGCGTTTCTTCTTGGGCAGTGGCTCTTCCTCATCCCGCTCGTCCTCGTTGCTCGCCGGCTCCTCGTTGATGTCGTGGATGCAGGTCCACTCGCTCTGCTCGTCGCAGCTGACGTTCCGGGTCAGCATGCAATGACAGTGCGGGTGGATCTGCAAGGCCATTATCATCTCGGCGTCGTTCTGCTCCGGGAAGTCGGTAACCAGCTCCACGCGGTTCTTCTTCTGCCGCTTGGAAAACACATGGTCGTACTTGGCGGCCTGTGGGATGTACTGTTCGCCCAACTGCATCAGTCGGTAGATACCAGGCTGAAAAATTCGATTGGTTTTTTAATTTCGGTTAGTCTGGAGTCGAATACCAAAGGATATTAACGAATTATCCACAGTCTGACTCCGTATTTCACATTCGTGGTTCATTTGGAAGTTTACATTCTCTTTTTTAAAAGTTCTAGTTCTAGTTCTTTTAGTTTTGGTAAGGCTAAGAAGTGTTGCAACTCTATTTAGTGTTGATACCTCAAAATATTTTCCTTTTTCGCTATCACGGATTCGGAAAACACGCAGTAAGACTTGTGGGATCCGGGAGAAGTGAAAACCGGAAGACCCTTTCGTTTTATAGCTTCCTTACCCTGAATCCGCACAGATCCTTGTGTAGCGTAGTGAGGTCAAGGTGATGGATGATCATGATGTAACCACCGCTGGTGCAGAGGACCAGCTTGTCGCCGGTGGGCGAAATGCGGCAGCGCATCAGACCGCTGGCGTGGAAGACGCGCTGCGAGATCAGGCCCTGTTCCGTCTGCGAGTTGATGTCCCAGGTGAAGATGCTGCCATCGAATCCCGAGCTTACGAGCAGTTTGTCCTTGGAGGAGTACTCAATGTTCTTCACCCAGTTAGAGTGACCATGGAGAACGCGCAGTTTCTGTTTCATGTTCCGCAGGTCCCAGAGGGCAACGGTGAAGTCGTCGGATCCCGTGGCGAACAATCTCTCGTCGAAGAATCTGTACATATAGGTATTCGAATTGGTCTTCCTGGAATGGCACCATCTCCTCCACTTACTTTATGCAATTGACACTATCCGTGTGCGCGTCGGGGACCTTGAAGATCTCCTTCTGTGTGATGGCGTCAAAGACCAGGACGCACTTCCTCTCGGTGGCGGCCACCACCACGTTGCCGTCGGCATTGAACTCCAGGTTGAAGATGGCCCCAGTTCGACCCGCCTCCGTCTTTTTGCAATTGGAGTGGTAGCTGTTGAACATGTTCATCGAGCTGTATATCCGCCGCATCACGAAGTTCTCGTCGCCCCCGTGGATGTGGAAGCCACTTTCGCGGCGGCTCAAGTACCGCTCCATCTTCTGGATCTCAAGGACCTTCCAAATAAACGGAATTGGATCGGAAAACCTAAGGAAGTGTGTGGGTGTGTGCAGGCCAATTCGCGATGCCAGTTTCCCCCGTGCCTTTCTTCTAAACGAGGGCTGCAAAACGGTGCTGCGTGTAACCGATTTCTTTTTTACAACTGAGCATTTTAAGATTTTCAAAATTAAGAAATAGTTAAGAAACAAATATGTAGTTTCTTTTTTTTTGTAACTAACGCCGTCGCGATCCTCACTTTTTCCTTATTTTACCGATATTTGTTATTTGACACAAAGGGCTCTGTGAAACAATCGATTTTTTTAGAGTCTACAATAAAAGAAGAGAGTTTTTAATTTATTTAAATATTTTATTTATTTAATGTTTCTTAACAGTGAAACCACTTTAATCCTTTAAAGTTTTGATACAAATTACATTCGACGTTGACTCTGTTCATACAAAGGGCATTTCTAAACAAAAATTCATGAATTCAAGTGAATGCAACATTTAAATAAAAGTTTTAATGAAGTTATACACTTTTAAAACTAATATTTATGATTTAGTTTTAGGTTTATCATGTGCAGAAATTTCTTTCTCTTTGAAACCGTGTTTCTTTACAATCGGTAAACAATACACCAGAAGAACCTTTCTTAACCATTAGGCTGCTTATATTTTAATTTTGTGGCAGTAAATCGTCAATTAAAAAATACTAAAATATTGAGCTATGGGGCTCAAATATATTTATATATTATCTATTGTTAAACCATTAATAAGTGTACTGTAGACAGCAGGACACCTAGATTCGATTTGAAAACCCGAATATTATATGCATACGTATATATGTATGTACATATGTGCACGCAAAAATGAGTATCCGCGTGTTGGTTTGATCGAAAGGTATCGCTTTGACTTAGAGGATTACATACCAAGTCTTAAATAAAATCAATTGTCTTAGAAGAAGTGGCGGTAGTTCATTTTAAAAAATACAATTTTTGTTTGTCGGCTTTACAAAACTGTTATAATTTTTTTTAGGATTCTGGAATGATTTTTAATGTCTTAAGCAGCTCGACAGAAAAAACTTTTGTTATACTATTGTTTGAAAAGCTAGAGAAAAAACGTCAATTTGTATAAAAAAAATATTTGAAAACTTGTTTTTTTTCAGGCGAATTTATTAAAATGGCAAAAACATTTTTTATTTAGTTTAGTTCCAGTATATATGCATCTGCTTTTATAAAAAAAAAAAACAGAAACGGCCATTTTATCAGTAATGCGGAAATAGAACTTCACCGAAAAGTATGCACCATTAATTTGAATAGAATAATAAAATGTTTGTAAGTAAAAAAAACAATTTTCAAAATATTAATTAAGAAAATGGTACGAAGTACACCTATCATGCAGGAGGTCAGCAAGGTATACGCATATACCAAAATAATGTAAAACCATTATACTAGACCAAAAGATGAGCAAACGTCTTGAAAACAACGCATATGTCTTGAAAACAACGAAGTTTCAAAAATTTCTACCAATTATTGTATTGGCAGCCAGGGGCTTTACTCGTACATTTTTAATTAAGCTTTTAAACAAAGAACAGCTGTAACTAGAGTAATGGAGTTAGTCAAATGTGGACGGGACAATCGAGTAAGGAATCGGTAGCCTACTCAATAGGAAACTTTAGGCAGTGTAGAGTGAACCTTAAAAACGAATCGATTTTATCGATAGCAGATCGATTTTTCATTCTCACTTTCAGCACTTTCCAACACTAGCACCAGTGAAATAAACAAAAATGCTTGAGATAAAACCATTAACTATGAGGATTTTTCGTTGATAAAAGCTGTTGATAACGCCTTAAGCCCGGTCAAGATGGATCGGTTCGCATTCAAGATCGACGCGGCGCTGAAGGCGAATCTCTGCAAGATCTGTCGGCTGTGCGGCATCGATAATCCAGGAAAAGTGCAAATACTGCTGCCTAATGAATTAGAGACCATCGACCTGGACGAGCCCAGTATGTCCCAGAAGATCTACGAACTGGTGGGCTTTACGGTGAGTCTCATTTGAGTTCTCCCTGGCCAGGTTTAACAACGCCCTTTGCAGGTGTCCATGGACGATAAAATGCCGCAGACAATGTGCAGCCATTGCGTGGAGAAAATCAATGATTTTTATGAGTTTCGAGAAATGTGCTACGCCACAAACAAGCAGACGCGCAACCTTCTAGGACTAAAGCAAATAGAGCCCACAAAGGTGAGAAACTTTTTTATAGGGTTGTACGTAGGAAATGTGTGTATTATTGTATTTTCTTCCGCTCAGCTCATTGATCTTAAGCCCATTTTGAAGGAGGAACCGCAGCTTACCGGGGCAGCTGGAAAGCGTGGAAGAAAACGCAAGGGAGAGGACACCTGGCCAAGAACTAACCTTAATGCTAAGCCACAGGTCAAAAAGGAGCCATTCGTGTGGAACAAGAAGCAGCGACTGCAGCCTCCTCAGACGGCTCCCATGGTGCCCAAAACGGAGCCTGAAATGTAACTAAAATATATTTTAATTAAGCCCACCTAATTCCTTACTTTTTGAATGTCCAGCAAAGAGGAGCCGGCTGAACCGGAAACCAGCCTTAGGTTGCCTCCGAAAAAGGGACGCAAGTCCATTTGTAGCGTCTGCGGCGAAAAATTTCTTAGCAAGGAGCTGGCCGATGAGCACAAGAGTCTGGTGCATGTGCCGTCGATTCCGCGATACACGTGCAACGCCTGCAACCAGACGCATCATAACCAGAGCGACATCCGAGCCCATCAGCTGTGGCACAAGCTCTCAAAGACGCCTTACAAGTGTCCCCTGTGCGAGACCAGCGTGGCCAATGCCTACGCCTTTACTCGCCACTTACGGGAGCACACACCGCCCACACCTGTTCAGCTGCTCGTGCTGGACCGAGAGTGCCCACTGTGCAAGAAGACCTTCGTTACGAACTTCTTCTACAACACTCACCGCTGTGCCATTCGCAAACGCAAGTGCGGCGGCTGCAGTCGCGCCCTAAACACTGAGGCCGCCTACATGCGCCACGCCCCCACCTGCCCGAAGATTTACCTCAATCACTCGAAGCACATAATGCCCGAGGCTGTGACCAATGAGGCACAAATGCCCATCAAGAACGAGGTAGAGGACGATTTGCTGGGCCTCCCTCCGTCCATTGCTTTGCCACCGGACTTCGTGATAGACGAGGGAATGCAGCCGATGGTGGTCCTGGAGCGCCTCTCATCGCCTCTTTTGCGGGCATCGGCTGGAGTAAACCCATTGGGCGCCACCAAGAGCAGAAATAGTGATCGGGTCTCGGCGAAGAACTACTTGAAACGAGTGGACCAGTTGCTCAAGAACACAATAAGCACTCTGGTCAGCATCAAACATGAGCCGGAGGTGCACATCAACGACACGGGGCCAGCGGCAGAGGAGGCACAAAGCGAACCCGAGCCGGACAGAGAGGAGGAACCTTCTTATTTTGGTGATGATTTCCAGGCAGCTAACGAAGACAGTGAGGAGGAAGCGCAACCGGAGGCAGCATCCGATGAAGCTGCTGCACCTACCAGTGACGATCTGCCCAGTGTATCGGTCAAACAGGAACCCGTAGATGACGCCTATGAAAAGCCAATGGGGGTTAAACAAGAGCCACTTAAACTTAAGCTGAAAATCACTAAGAACCACGGCAAGCTAAACTCTTCGCTAATAGACGATCTGGATGAGGCAGGTCAGGCATCTGGCAGAAGCAGCAAAAAGAAAAAGAAGCGAAAGCACAAGGAACGGGAGAAGGAGGCATCGGCGGAGTCAGAAAGCTGCCAAACAAAAGCTAAGAATCAGCCCGTCGTTAGAATCAAACAAGAACCCATTGATTTTGCTCCCATGGCCACTGTCATGACCACCATTCCCATGACCCAATTGGAAAGCAGCTTCAATGAAAGCCAACAGAATGAGGAAGAGGATCAGGATATGGCCCAGCACCAGGAAGATGTTAAGCCCAATCGAATGGAGCTTGATCGTTTAATGCAGATTTCACATGTGGCCAGTGGCGTAGATATGGCAGAAGAGGCAATGACTTTGGAAAGAGCCGAAGAAGCCACTCCCGAGGAACAGAGCGCAGAGGAATCGTTGACCAAGAAATCTGCGCCCAAATCTAAGTTCGTAAAGTCCACAGCACGCAAAAGTACTGGAGGAGCTATATGCAAGACTCCTACGCCTCCGAAGCAGGCGCCTCTGCCGCAGATCGTCGCCGTGGAGAGTGGCGAGGCGGTGACGTTTAATATGATGCCAAATATTTCCATCAAGTCTGAGCCAAGAAACCGCGGCTATGGGGATGAGCCCGAAGAAGAGGAAGCAACCACAGAAGAGATTAATCACAACGAGAAAATGGACGAGGAAGATGCCTACATAGACAGTTTAGATTTGAGCAACGTGACCGTAAAGAAGGAGAAAGACTTGGACATTTCCGAGTCGGAGGCCCAGCACTGCAACGGATTACGGAAGGTCGATGAAAGCGAAGGCGACGACGAGGGCAATGAGGACAGTGGATCATCGGCCGATGAAGCTGAAGAAGCCATGGAGGAGGACGAAGAAGAGCGCATTTATCGTGAAATCGAGTGTCCCCCACTGGAACCTCAAAATGAGCGGGATCAAGTATCTCATGCGGCAGAAGAGGGGCCAGAAAGACTGGACACGGAGGTACCGCTAACTCCGGTAGAATTTGGTGTGGGAATACCACCAGTGCCTGCTTTTAATATGGTTATAACTAATATCTGCAGTCAAGCGGTACAGAAACCTGCGACAGCTAATGTTACCTCTAACCGTGAAAGTCCGCCACCTACGGCCAACGAGAGCCAATCTTCAGTTGATGCTGACTGTAACCTAGCAATGGCTCCTCCACCTTCTGCAATGGACATTAAAAATTCAATGGAAGGACTGTCAGGGCTTTGCTCTACCCCTAAAAATCCTTCTGCAAGTGATATTCAACCATCGCCAGAATCTCATCAGGCAGATGAAGCTCTTTCCCAGTCGGAGGATGACGTTAACCTTGAAAATCATCCTTTAGCTGTCATAAACATCCAATCTTCAATTGATGCTGCCTCTACCTCCGTTAAATCCCATACTAGTCCAAGTGAGGTTCAATCATCTTACCCGAATCGTGGAAGCCAGCCGCAAACAGAGTTTGCAGTTGAACTGCAAACTAACCGTGAGGGTGAACACCAATCCGTGGCAGAATTTGGCTTTAATCATCCAATCGAACATCACTCCTCGAAAAATGATGGATCTAACATTGAACGTGCTCCAGTTGAGAATCAACCCCTGGAAATCACCTCACATCGCACATTAATCCTGGAAAATCCACCGGCAGCTATAAAAAACGAGATAGGATTCCTCCCAAGTGGTAGCTCTGCTGCGGATAATTTTGAAATTGCTATTGCTAAAAACCAATCCCCCGCAGCCACAAATTCACCCCTCCCCAACGAAAATTCGAAATCGCCGGAAAAAGGTGTCAATGACCGTGACTTGAAAGCTTGCAATGCAGACTCTCTACCAACGGTTTCCCTCAACGCTCTTAAAGACAGTGACACTCTGGCCTTGCCGAGTTGCGATGCAGCTTACGTAGATAATAATTACACATGCGACGAGGAGCAGCAGAATGTTCTCAACCATGAGCTTTTCGAGCAGCAACAGGCTCCATTGGAAGATGTACGGCAGTTGGTTCACGAAGAACAGCCGGCTATTCTTGAGCTTATCCCAACGGGATCATCGGCGAGACCAACTGAGGAGACTGAAAACCGCATCAATGAGCAGCAGCAGGAGTTGGATCAGGAGGAGCAACGGCAGCCACGTTGCCAGGCCATTGACGACTCAAATATCAACGAAATAGCCGAGAACAATAATAATGCCAACATTGAGCGCGAATTGCAAGATGATGCTGCGCTCGGGGCTCAGGAAAACGTAAATCCTTAGACTACAATTAGATAATAGGCCATATCCAATATTCAATTGCGTGTTCTTTTCGATTTGGTTTGAAGTTGTAAATATGTATGGATTGTAAAACATGCTTTGGTAATTGGATAAAATCGGAGCTATAGCCCCAGCGCATAACTTATACCATGAATTGCGAATAAACTTTTTACGAATAGCTTTAGTGTTAAGTTAGATATACACAACTTTATTACATAAATTAATGGCTTATATATTAGCATAAGTAAGTATTATGTATTGAAATACATAAGTCGCACAAAACTCTTGACATGCGTACATATAATCCAAAATCTGATCCACATAAATTTCTTGCTCTGACAAGCTTATTGGGTTTAGTAGTTTAAAAAAGTCAGAAAAACAAACATATACGTAATATTGATTTAATTACAAACACACAGAAGAAAAATGACTACAAGTTTGCATTAAATGCACTCAAACTAAATTGAAAATACTTATGAGTTACTAGGTCATTAATCGATTGGGAGTAACTGGATGTAATAGACAGCTTTTGGCGGACCCATCGGTGTCCGAGGAAGCCTTGTCAAAATAAGTTGCATTCATCTCCTATTTGATTGGTTTAGCCACACTTATTACATTAGTTAATTATTATTTTAACAAGTAGTGAATTATTACTGAGCAAATTTTGCAAATTTAGTATGTGGTTAATTGCGGGCAATTCTATTAGTTCAAACTTGTGTATTTATAATAATTCTCAACTGTGGCTTTATTAAGAGTAGTCACAGTTTATTTTTGTTTGATCCTTTCGTTTGTTATAGATTTATAAAATATATTCACTATAATAAATTTCTATCGCTCAGTTTACAGTTGTTCAGTTCGCAGATAAGGTGAATCTCTAATTTTTCACAAACTCGTTTTTCATTTTGGTGTTCTCAAGTTTTTGGCACAGTAGTCTGAACGGGGTTTTGCAAAATCACCCACATATATTTCTGAACTAACATACATGTGTATAGTTCATATTTAATTGAGCAGATTTATGGATATGCAAATGTGATTCGGAACAAATGAAAGCGGGCAATGCTGATACAATTTCTTAATTTGTGGTTATCCTTTAGTACTTTTTGCGTTTTGTTAAACTCATACAATTAAATTAAAGAGGTATGAAAATTCACTAACAGTATTTACAGGGATTTATCTAACGATAAACCAAAATGCCAAAGCACGAACTAAATTATTGCTTATATTTGGAATAGTGTTTGCTGCCCAGCATCGTGTCATCCGTAGCTCCCTTAGTCCCACTCGCCCTCGTTGTCCGAGGATTCGGTCTCGTCCTCGTCCGAGTGAATGGCGTTCCCGCGTGCTGCCAGCGCCCGACGCAGTGCATCGGCCAGGGCGTCGGTACCGCCTCCATTGTCGCTGTTTCGCTGGCTGCCCAGCTCGCGTTCCTTGGCCGGTTTCAAGACGGTGCCCTGGCGGATATCCTTCATTAAATCACTGCGAGAGTCGCCACTGCCAGTGCTGAGTGCAGCCGCATCCACTTTCTATTTAGATTAAAAATGTTATTAGTTTCCCACTCTGATCTAGCTGAGAATAATCGACTTTTTTAAGACGGCCGTAGAATAAATCTTGATTAAACATCATTCACATTTCCACTTGATGTATAAAATACAACAATTTGATGAATTTTGTTTAAATTCAATCTCGTGTTCTATCTACTTATACTTACAAAAGCAAAACAATTTGTTTGTAATCAAACAAATTGAACTCTCATTCACTTACCTTCAGTTGGGTTCCCTTGCGAATGGCGTCCATCAGTGCGTTGCGTGGATCTGGAGCCGATGGAGCTGCTGGAGCGGCCGGCCGGGCTGCTTGATTAGGTGCATGCGTGGTTGTGATTACGGGGATCTCTCCGACCGGCATGGGCGGGGGCGGTGGGGGTGGCACCGCTGCCGGTGGTGGCGGTGGAGGTGGTGGTGGCTGCAAGAGAAAAGCAATTATTAGTCTGTTATTTTAATCGATTTAAGATAACTTACCGCTACAACGGGAGCGCTGACTGGCGGCGGTGGCGGTGCGGTACTGATGGGTGGTGGTCTGCTGGGTGGTGGCGGCGCTCGCGTTGCCCCCGGCACAGTGACGGGCACTGGAGGCGGTGGTTGTCTCGCCGGGGGAGGCGGAGGTGCAGTTCTTTGGTTGCCATTCTGCAATTAAAGATTAGATTACATTTATGAATAAATACTAAGAAACGAAACCAAATATATATGTTCATTCCCCATTTGAATTCGTACACAAAATAAAAAGTTTTAAATGAAAAAAATTTTAGACTGAGAGGAAGAAATTGTCAAAGTGCCTTTAGGGCTGGACCATGAATTCTCCGCAAAGAAGAACTTGAAGTTATTTAGGTAAGAGAAGGCATTGTTACTTCATACTAATGGAAAACCTACAGTGGGATGACGGGTTGGCACCGGTGGCGGCATGGGAGGCGTTGTTTCCGTTGGGGATTCCACGCTGTCCTGCTTCACCGACGCCAGGACGTTGTTGCTCTGAATGAAGTCATAGATGAAGGCGCGCGTGTCCCGATCCTTAAGCTCCGACTCGGAGACACCGGCCTTGAGGAAGAACTCGTTCAGCACCTCGTCGTTCTCGTTGCCCGTCAGATCAAAGCCCTTGTCGGCATCCCAGCCCACGTGGCTGACGTGGACGAAGTTCGTCGGCTGGCTGATGTCCGCCTTGGTCACCTTGCGCTTCTTGTCCTTCGCCTGGCTTCCAAGCCCAAAGCTGCTGGACAGGAAGTTCTTCGTTTGCGCCGGTGCTGGCGTCAGTGTCACCGAGTTGATCTTATTATTTCGCAGCTGAACGTTTCCGCCATCCGTGGCGGTCATGCCGCCTTGCATGGGCGGTGGCCTTGCCGGCTCCCGTGAAACCGGAGGCAATGGGGCATTTGGTGCCTGCTGGCTCTTCTGGCGGTTGCGCTTATCTTGACGCTTTCGGTTGCGCGTCTCTATGGTAGCGTCCACAATACGAAAGAACGAGTCACACTCCTCTTCGGAGACGAAGTTTAGACCTACATGACCATCCTGAAAAAGATTACAAAAATGTTTAGTGTGTTTCTTTTCGGAGCTTACATTAACTGTTGAAATAGAGGGATAAATTGAGTAACTCGAAAATAATGATCTACTTAAGCATTTCAGTTGAGGTGAAACAAAATTAAAGAGGATACTTACACTGCCCTCAAAGGTGAGCAGGAAGGGTCTCGACTTGACCACCTGCATGCCATCGTATATCTCGTGCTCCCAGATCAACTCGTTCTTGATCAGGCAGTAGGCGCGCATGAAGTACGATCGAATGGCGCTATCCTTTACGAAGCAGACGACTCCGGTATGCCGCTTTTTCCAGTGGGCGTGGGCACTGCCCTCCGTCTTGTAGATCTGCACCACGGCGGTGTTCAGTGTCTGAAAGTGGAGCAAGCAGAGATTGCGTTACACAAATTTTGTCATCGATAGAAAGGCCCCGGGGCGATTATCTAATATGGCCGAACAAAAGCCTTCCAACACCTTCAGCTTGCGCCTCATTTGAATGCAACTCTATCAATCCGACGACCACGAACTCGATGAACTGTCGCGTTCGAGCTGAAAAACTCATCTGACTTTCGGTTTCGCTAGTTTCTGGCCATCGAGTCGATGGCCCCAGTGAGTGTGACTCTTTTGAATACAGATTAGCCTGTCCAGCTCTTGCAGCAATTGCAACCGGGAGGCGGATGGCCAATCCCGCCGCTTGGCATGGCAGGCACGTAGCTTTAGTTGATGGTAGGGCGAAGTCTAGTCGGTGGACATTAGTCTAGTGGAGACCTCTTCAGCGATCGGTGCGTGTTCTGCCGAAGTGCAACGGAAACCCATAATGTGCACATAAAAAAAATACCTTCTTAGTACCTCCTTTTTGACATTTTTGGGTGGATACAAATATTAATATTAAGTCATTGTCAGACTTAATAAAATCCTACATTAATTAATAGATAAAACTGTTGGTATAAAACGGAAAGGCCCTAACATGTTTAGAGTACAGGTATTAAATAGATTCTACCTTCAGAATATTCAAAGTTGTTTGCCGTGTATCCATGTGTGATGAAAGACATCGTTTATGACCCAGACAGGAAATGCTGGCGACAAACGAAGAAGTGCAGGATGCCGCATCAGTTTACTTGCCAAAACTATAATATACAATAAGCCATGCGCTTTGGCGCCAGAAAAGTCAAGGCAAACAGTCCTTTATTTGCTGAGACCGTCGTGAGAATTTCCTCAGCAAGGCCACCGAAATTACTTGTGCTTTTGGGTCCGATAAAAGTGAGTGTGTGATTTGCGGCCCTAACATTTGGCATTTGCCCGAGGCCAACGCGTGACCCTCCGCCCGAATCGTTGCTAATTGATTCAACTTGCCGCCCCTGGGCGATGATCCAAATGCTACGTGCTGGCAATTGAAGCACTGCAGCCCAACAGTAATCCAACATTATCAATTAATGGACATTAGAGATGGATGGATGGGTGGATGGCCATGCAGAAACTTTTGCAGCTGACCTTAGACGCAAATAAAAGAGAAAGAGACATTGACGAGCCAGTGGATTTTATGTGGCTGTGGATGTGGATGTGGATGTGGATGCTTTCCAGCCCACACACTCGCACACACAACTTGTATCTGGCAAGTGCGAAATTGTGAACACATTTGAATTTTTATTGATGCTTAGCTGCTGCTTTTTCCCCGGCGAGGTTTGTGTGGACATAAGTAGCATTGTAAAAATGATGTCTTGCCTTCTACGTACAAGCTGCCTGTTTCTTTTTAAAAGCATTAAAATCGATGGAAAAGCAGCGACAACAAAAAGTGGTCATTGCCACCGAACGTTTGGCCAACACAAGGCGGGTTGAAGGGGAGGGGTCTTAGCGGTAAAAAGCAGCCCATATGGGCCAAGCGGTAAACATGCCCATACGCCCTGTGGTCAGTTTATTATGTCACATTATAAATAAACATTGGCCAAGCTATCTATTGATTCCATTTTATTCGCAATATATTTAAAGAATGTCATTGCTATTTATAGTGTTTTATAAATATATGCAAATTTTTCATGTGACTTGGCTAAACACCTTTGCCACTTCCGTTGTTTATAGAATTCTTTAGAAAGTAATCAAAATTAGCTAATTGAACAGCCATCAGCTTTAACAGCTGCAAAAACAAGGGTTTAATGCTGACAAAAGCTAAATTTAAACATAAACACCAATTAGAAAGTCCGGCTTTGAAACTGACAATGTGCAGAAAAATGCGTTAAATAAGTGTATACAAATAAATGCGAGCAAATGTTGCAACAAACGACTGCCAAACCACAATAACAACATCGGGTTTACTAAGCTGCAGCTTTGAGTGTTATCACACGATGAATGTGACACTACAAAGGCACGGAGTATACACAGAAAAAAGAGATAATAAGATGATTAATTTAATATTTTTACCGTTTTTTAAAAGCTTGGTCTTGAAAAATATCAAATATGGGTATTTATAAATGAAAGTGCGTCTTATGAAAAGGATTGGGAATGATGGCATAATTCGTAGATCAGTGTGCCGTTTGACAAACCAAAACAAATACAAAAAATATTAAAAAGATCTTGCCATGATCGATTAGTTGTTTTTTTTGCGTGGATTTGGAGGGGGTAACTACCTGAACCAGCGCGCTTGTTGCATTACTTTGGCAGAGTTCAAATGCATTTGGAAATGTTTTGTCAATGGAAAGTTGTGAATTAGCAAAGCGTGAATTGCGAATCAAAATGAGCGATTTTCTCATGCTGTGCACTCCATAATTATCCGCATAACGGCCACCGTTAATGGCCACATTCCAGGTTTCCACTCCAATTTCAGGGCATTCTTATCGCACTTGGCATTGGCCGGTGATTCCCATCGGGCGGATGGTTTGATAAGATAAGATTCGCCTGTTGTTGGCCACAAATACCTAACGACTTATCGCGACCCAATGGGGCGAATTCAACGGCTTTGGTTTCTCTTTCATTTCGCAGCAATATTGGGTTTGACACACCAAAAACGGGGAAAATAAAAAAACAAAATAAAAACTAATCAAGAAATGCAAACAAAGGCGTTTGTGGCCTATCAATGCCGGCTCAAGCCGTTTGCTGATAAAGGTACTAAGCAGTGCCGGGTAAATAATAGTTATACCACCAAGTCTAACAAATTGTTCTAGCAACACTGCCCAGCACAAATAAGTGCTTCATCTGTCTTAAAAACTAGGGAGAATCCCTAAAAATGTATTTTTTTTATTTGTTGAAACGAGAATAACTTCAAGTAAGGAATGCAACATAAAACTTTTCATTATATTTTTATCTTTTGCCATATATTAACCGCAATAGTGGATTATGTGTATAATTCATAGCTTTTCTTATACAATTAAGACTATTTCTGATCCTAAGGTTTCTAATTTTACATTTAATTTTATGGATTCCCCCATTTAAAGTCTTATTCTTAATCACTAACCAATTTTTTTTTTTATTTATAAGCAATATAATAATGAATCACACGCTATTTGGGGAATTGCAACGTCATTCAGAAATATCAGCATTGACTCAAGATTTGACTACCCAGTAAACACTTTGGAGATAGTGGCTTTTGAAAAGCGAAGAGTCCAAATTAATGAAGGATTTATATGTATACGATGTTTTTGATTATTTGCCTTTGATGGATTAAAATTAGGTTGGAGCAGGTACCGCTTTCTCGTGCTTATGGTAAGCTAAAAGTAGCTTCTAAACTGGGAAATAAGTATGAAATTGAACAGCTTAAAACCTACTACGACAACGGATTATCTAACCGTTGACGAACTAACGAACATCTAGTAACTTGATAAACCCATTTCCCCGAATCTACCCATGGACAAAGAAACCAAACCATTAGACTATGTTGGGCAGTGTGCAAGTGAAAATGGGTAAATAAGCCAGCCAGCGCAACAGCTGCCTACCGATGATATAGGGTTACAGAAGTTCGGTTCTGCGAGGCGTCGAATATTCGCACATGATGGGCGACACTTGAGCCGCAGGAAGTGCTTCATCAAGCTCTGGGATTAAATCGGTGGCGACGGGGGAGGGGGGTCGGAGGTGCAAATCGTGTCATTGCCTAATTATTAATCACCCAGACGGGCTATTATGCATCATCACTACTCACCTGACACTTCTTGCCCAGCAGCCTGAAGACGGCTTCATTTTCCTCCTGGGTGAGCAGCGAGCTGGCGGCATTGACCTTCGCCCGCGGACCGTCCTGCGACCTCATTCCGCTGCTCATCTGGTCAGAGTCGTTGGATCTGGGTCTGGAGCTGGATCTGGGCTGCTTTCCCTGCACAATACGACACAACACTCATTTATTGTATGGCGAAAACAATACGCAAATGAACAAAAGCTAAATGTATTAATTTAATAACACAATGCACTGGGGACTCGACTCCGAAAAATAAAGATAGCAATAAAGGCACGCAAAGATACAGTTGAACTTCCATAAATCGAACCACATCTGATTTGGCAGGGGAACACATAAGAGTTATGGGGTCTTTGACGATTTTCACAGTGTATTGTCATTAACGATTTTTACAGCGTATTGCCAATGCAAATAATTAATCTTTAAGGGAAGTTTGACTTATGGAAGTTCGATTGTGTTGTTTTTTAAAGTTAAGCAATTGGATTTATTTTTGGAGTTTCGAATGGGTCTGATTTGTATTGATTTTGGCATTGTAATCCGAACTACGGCCAAGAGCGCGAGTGAGAGTTAAGTTTTGAGAGGTTTTGAGTAAGGACAGTTCGACTTTTCAAGATGCTAGGCAACTGGATTTGGTTTTGGGGCTTCGAATATGTTCAAAAATCGATGGTTAGTATTGGTTTTGAGGTATTTAACGAGACTTTAACCCGAATTACGGCCAAGAGCGCGAGCGAGAGAGACCTGCGTTGGCTATGACGATATAGCTGGTTATGATGGGGCTGCGAGCGGATCGGTTTGGATCGGATAGGTTGAGTCACGGGTCTCCGAGTCGGAAATCAGAAACAGAGACTGAAACAGTCAGCCAGCTGCGTTTGAATGTGAAAAATGCGGGGCAAACTCTTTGAAAAGACCAGAGCCCTTATCTTTTGGCGAAACCACTGATTAGATGTGCGCATGTATGATACATGCACACTGGTCTGGGTTACTTAATATTTGGCACTCGGAAGCCCAGTCGAAGATGCACCTGTCCGTTTGGCCAGGTGGGGTTGAAAAGGGCTGAGCACACCACGATGGAAAGTATCTAAGCTCAAGGTCTCTCGGCGCTTGGATTTCTCATGTCTGCCGCTCTGCAAGGGGGGCCATTGATTTTTTGCGTTTATTTTCGTGCACTTCTTCACTGTTTTTTCCCACACACACCACACAATCTCTGCGCGCTGCTTGGAGCTTTGTGGCCTCGCTGACTCCGGTTATGGTTAAGGAGTCTCTACTGTGCGCGCGTCCGCGTCATCCGTTGCATGGTCGAGGTTTTCTCCGGGAAGATTTGCTTGTTCGCGGACGTTCTGCTAGTTTGTTTATTTGGCACTCAATTCATTTGCACGCCCACCCAGAGCTGGAAGTGGTATCGATACCACGGCCTATCGATACATCGAAGTTGTCAAAATATAGGTGATATCGATGTTTGGCCGGGAACAATGTTTTTAAGGTATTGGAAAATTTATTCGAAATAAAGTTTTATTAACTATTTATTATTATTAACTAAATCGGTTAATAATACTTTTATATCAGTTAAGTTTATTTTGGTCGTGGTAATTTCGGTATTTTTAGTAAGTATATTTTATACGTTATAGCCAACGTAAGGGGAATACGTACTACGTTACTGAATCAGTTTAAAATTTGAATCTGTTGTACCCGTTATAGCCGTTTACTATGAATCAATGCCACAAATAAAACTTAAAGATTTAGATTTATTTTAATTTGTAGGGTCATATCAAACAATACTTTCCACATTTTTAGTAGCTGATCTTCAGCCACGGCTGATCCCTGGGCTCGTACTCCTCCTCCTTCCACCTGAGCAGGTGAAACAATACCGCCAGCAGGCCCGTGCCCAGTGCATCCCCCACGGCGGTCAGATACGGAATCGCGGCTGTGTCCGGATCGATCTTGTGTCGCCACAGCAGGTGCACTAGGGCGTGGGCCAGCCACAGGAGGACGAGCAGCTGCAGCAGACTGGTGACCGCGAAGGCCACCACGAAGACCCACTTCACGGACACGTAGGACATGTAGAGATAATCTGCCAGAATGACAAGCACCACGTTGGCCGGCATAGAGATGGCAATCAGGATGCGTGCCACCCGGGAGTAGACGGTGCCGCGCAGGTAGACCCGATGCGGCCACTCCAGGATGCGCGAATCCTCTGGCAGGAGGCCCAAGCTGGAGCGCCTGTACAGTACGGTGCCCATGTGACTGGCCTGCACGGACACCAGGTTGCCACCAATCCCGTTTATGATGGGTGAGAATATGGCGAATGCCCGGAAGTCCTCCACGGACGAGCTGAGCACGAATCCCGCGATCTGGCTGATGCACAGTGCCCCAATTACCGGGATCCAACTGACCATCACAATGGGTCGGACAAAGGTATTCCGGAGCACCACCGCCAGCCAGATGGGCATCATCACGACCAGGTAGCCGACCATCACGCAAATGCAGATCCACAAGTGCGCCTTGCACAGCTCGTACATGAGGGCGGCGCTAAAGGAAAGGAGACTGATGGTCACCACGTCGCCCAAAGAGGCCACGATCGGTATGGCCATGTAGTCCGGGTTGAAGCTGTAGCGCTGCGAGAACAGGATGACGACCATCACAATGGAGTCCAACAGGAAGCAGGAGGTGCTGGAGGTGATCAGGGCGGCGGCTGTCAGTAGGGAGTAGTCCTTGTAGCTGAAGTTATGCTTGACCACCGCGCTGATCCCAACGGTCATGGAGCTCAGCAAAGCGGCACAAACGATGGCCTGCAGTTGAACCAGCGCCATGTTGCCAATGATGATCTGCAAAAGAGCTCTTCGGGTGGAGAGGTTCCCCAGATTCGAGTGGGTCGAAATCCTTGAGGCCACGCACATGTCCAGATTCCCCTTCAGACCACATAGCACCGATACCAGGACGAAGAGCTCGTTTACTTCGCGGTACACCAACCAATCCTGCACGTTGCCCAGCATCAGTCCAGCCGTTATCGTTCCCAGTCCGGCCAGGAAAAACGGAATTCCGATTTGAATGAGCGTGGAGTACCAGGGTTCGTGCTCGTTCTGGTTATCAGCAGGCAACGTCTTGGGGATCTGGTCCTCCGGTGCATCCGCCATTGCGACTCCTCCACCAGGATGTTATAAACATAGCAAAGCAGTTAAGGCGAAACAACTAACTCTCATTTAACGTTTAACCAACTAATGTTGCAGATTCAAAAGATACATTTAATTTTATTTTCTGACTTTTAAAACTTAATAAAATTTATGAGTTCCGGCTATGAATCACCAAACTAGATATAAACCTCGAACTGTTTTGTAAAGTTCCTGTGTTTTCCATCTTGCTTTGGTAAAAATATTCCATTGTAAGTAAGGTCTCAAATAAACTGCAGAATAAATTTCACATTTCTTTTATTTTTAATTGCTGACAAAAAGCATATTTCGATTTATTAATATTAAAAATTGAAATCGCGTTGAATCGGTAAAAACTAAGTCGCAAATGATTGGCTTAATACAAAAGCTGTGTTCCAAAACGTTTGCCCTTACGTATGCTAAATTATATAAAAGAATACTTAAAAAGCTGTGACTACAAAAGTGGTTTTCTTCTCTCTTCGAAATATTTGGTTTTTGCATAAGGAAGCCAGGGGCGTATTAAACTTAAAAAATATAATCCCAACAGAATTTCACCTCGGATCTGTTACGTAAAACAGAAGTGCGATAAAACGACTTTAATTGATTTAAGTAGTTGCCGTTCTGTGGCAACGCTTTCTAACCAAGTGGGAAAGTAAAATGAAAATACATATTGGACTTGGTGAACCCTTCCTAATTAATGCGTCAAATCGAATATATATCAATTACATATATGCCGGTATACATTTCGTATATATAAGAGAGTTGTACACATGTTGAAAGGCCTGATCTAGTGTATATATGCAATACATTTGGCTACACACGATCGGGAGCCGAGGGGCTCCTTCTCCGACTGTGACTTGGATAAGTTGAAGTTTCTAGGAGTTTGCGCTAACTCTATGCTAGACTGGTTGCTTACAAAGTTTAGGGACTACGTATACGTATAAAGTAAAAGGAGAGTAGTATATTGATTACATAGTGTATATTGCCTCCTAGCCTAAAAACTCTTTGATTTTACCTCTGACTCTAGCTCTGCTTGTGGAAGTGGACCTGTGCGTCTTCTGTTCCAAAAAATGCGTGTCAAATACAGTCCTGTTCCTGTTCCAGTCTCCTCTCTTCGAATTCGCGTTGACTTGGCTAATTTGTGATTATAACTCCTGACTAAAACACCTTTTATTTCCGCGCTCCCACCACTGGCAACTTTGACTTGACTCCCACTGATCCTCCTCCTGCTGGTGCCGCGGGATTGGGGGTATTATCAAAAGTCGAGCTGCGCAGGAGCGCCGGCTTGGCTGCATTTCCGTTGAGCGTATTGGAAGATTTGGTTTTCTGCGACTTAAGGTTGGATGACGATTGCTTGGTCTTCGCCTCGTCCACTCTCTTCCAGATGTTGGCAATGCGACTCTGGGCCTGGTTGATCTTCGCCGCCGCTGCGGCGGCTGCACTGGTTCCATTCAGGTTGGAATTGCTGCGGGATGGTGGCGTTGTGGCCGATACCCGTGTGGAAACCGAACGCGCTGCAGCCGTGGATTTGGCTCCTGCCAAGCGCAGGCTGGTATTGGCCCTTTGTGGCGTCACCCGACGCACTGGAGCCAGGGCAATCCTCTTTGGAGAGCCTGCCTTCGACGGTGAATCCCCGCCCGCCGTTGCTTTCTTTGTGGGCAGCTTCGAGGCGCGATGGCCGGGACTGGTTTGAGCCGGTTTGGCTTCTACCACGGGCACCTGCACATTGGAGTTCGTGGGCTCGTCCTTGACAAACGTTCCCTGCCGTTCCAAGCGAGCGGGTTCTGGTGGCGGAGTTGGTTTCTTTTTGGCTGGTAGCCTAGTTCCCGCTCCATTGGGCACCAAACTGCGTTTGGCAATCGTCGGCGATAGGGTTTTCTTCTTGGCCGTGGCGGCATTGCTGCCATTCCGTTGACTCTGCATGCTGTAGGGTGAGACATAGGCTGGTTTCTTGCGACCCCGAACGAGTTTTACGGCCGTGGCGGGCTCCAGAGTTGTGGGCTTAGTCACAGGAGATTTGAGCTCCACTATGGGCGGAGGAGGAGGAAGCTGCGCTGGCTCCTGGCCGTCGCAGGACTCCGTTTCTGAGTTCTGATCGCACTCCGGAGATTCCTCCAACTCTCCAGCAGGATCCAACACTTCACAAGTCTCCTGACCCTGCACAATGTTTATGTCCGTAATATAGGTAAACTGTTGCATCATTGCCCGAATAGAGGAGAGCTGTTCGCTGGGGCAATCATCGGGTTGGGGTTGAATCAAAGCCCGAGGGCACTCAATCAACTGGGTCTTGTACCGCTCGGCACTGCCCCTCCTCCGGCCGTTGGCGCGCGGCGAAGGCGTGGCTAATGGAACAGCCGTCTCCACAATCTCTATCTGCAGCGTTTCATTGACCTCCAGTGACTCCATCTCGCAACTGGTCGCAATGGTGTATGTCTTGTAGCGATCCTTGCTCAGGCGTCTCTTCTGTTTCGGAGTGAGGGAGCGACGATTCGGAGAGGGAGTAGATCCTTGCTTGGGCGTGGACTCCGCAGAGCTGTAGTCATTCATCGTGGCATCTTCGTCTTCGTCGAAGCAGCTCTGCAGGACGGTCAGGGTCTGATCATCGCAAGCGGCCGTCTCGTAGTTGGACACCGAAATAGTGGTGGCCATGCTGCACTCCTGCTCGCCATCGGCCACTTCCGATTGGATGCTGTCTACACTGATCATGGAGTCCAGCAGCTCATCCATCAGCGAGGGCGGCTTAATGTTGTCCAGCAGGTTGCAGCTGGAGTTGACGCTCTCCGCACTGCCAGCCAAGTGACCCAGTGCTCGTCGAGCCACCAAATTGGCTGGGAACATTTTCCGCGCAAATCTGGGACTCTTGCTGGGCAACTGCTGGCGCAGCGAACTCGGCTGGGAGTGCTCCTGGTAGCAGCTGTTGAGCGATTCCATTCCCGACGGCGGACGCACATTGTCCAGGTCTAAACTGTTCATACTGAAGGTCATCTCCGTGTTGTCCTCATCGCTGGCAGCGGGCTGAAGGAGATTTTCCGCCAAAGCCCTCGCCTCGAACGCAATCATTGTGGAGTTGGTCATCATGGAGGCACTGGTTCCATTGAACAGCAGCCTTTGTGGCTCCAGTCTAACGCCAGCGTTCTGTACCTGTCCACCCAACTGGAAGTTCAGTCCTCCAGATGAAGATCCCGAGAAGCTGTCGGCATGTCCATTGACCAAAGTTTCGGTTTCGCCTTCTAGCGATGCCGGCTGCTGTTCATTCGTGGGCGTAATCTCTTTCAGCTCAGGCAAGGACCTCGCCTCTGTGGCATCGTCATCCAAGCTCAAGGAGGCCAAAACCGGAGCCGTTTGACTGACACTGGGGAAGCTCACGTCATTGGGACAGGTGTTCTCATTCCAGGTGTTGTTGCTACTGGTGGTGTTCTTGTGGCTGTTGCTGCTGCTGTGATTGTGGCTGCTACTGCGCAACTGCTCCGCCGAGGTGACGAACTCCATGGTCAGTCTCTCCACGGACTTGAGCATTAGGTCTGGATCCTTGTGCTTCTCGCTTGCACCAGAGATGCAAGTTTCGTCGGGCGCAGTGTCCAACCTGACCATGGTCTCCATGATGAAGGACTGGTTTGACTCATCACTAGAGCGATCTTCCGAGTCCATGTCCTTAGACCCAATAGCGGTCTCGAGACCGTTCTGATTCGCGCTCCCGCTCCCTCGATCTGGAGCTGCTAGACTTCTTGCTGTGTCGGTGACGGTGGCGATGGCGCCGATAGGATTCGGGAGGACGAGGCTGCTCGGGTGCGGGGACTGCTGGTGCGGATTGCTGGTGGCGTGCGCTTTCTGCTCTACGTCTGGAGCTGCTGTGCTGTGGGCACTTGCTGATGTAGTAGCTGCCATTGGGTGACACGGTTCCAATGCAGCCGCAGACGTAGCCAGGACGTTTTTTGGCACGGTGTTGATCTTCTTGGAGATGCCCGTATTGATGCACTCCTGCAGCAGCTTCTCGTCCTTGCGCTCTCGCTCCCGCTCCCTGTGATGGTGGTGGTGATGGTGATGCCGCTGCCGCTTGGGCTGTCCACCTGAAGGTAGCTGCACCGGCAACGAATCGAACTGCTTCAAATTGGGATTCGACTGGGTGGACGATGCTCCAACAATCGGTTGCTCCTGCAGCTGCTGGGCTCTAGCTCCGGGTTCCGCGGACTTGTACATGCCCTTCAGAATGCACAGTTCGAAGAGCGACTTGGACTGGTTGTCGTTGGAGTCGCTGGAGTCCACGGAGCTGTACGACTCCTGCTGCTGGTTCTTGCGGACTGTCATCGCTGAATTCAGGGAACTGGCCGAGGTGGCCGCATTGATGGCTATCGGCTGCGAGGAGCTCAGCGAGCTGGAGCGCTTGCCGTTCGAGCTGAAGCCAAGATTCGATTTCGGTCTATTGCAGCCAGCGGCAATAGCCTAGAATATTAAATGAATCTTTTGAAATTCGTTGAATTTTGCGTTAATGTTAGTGAATACCTGACTCAGTAAATTGGTGTCATCCTCCGAGTCAATGGATAGAGAACTCAGCGAATCATCTTGCCAATGCGGCGGTCTTCGGACTTGGTCTTGGCCAGCGGGCTTTGGGTCAATTCTGCTTTTTGGATCCACACTGGTTCTAAGGGTAAATATAATAAATAAATATAGTTTATCTCTAATTTGAATGCACTTTTCTAACTTAGACCACCATTTCATGTTAAAGCAAAACATTATATAGTCAGATTTATTATCGTAATGTAATTTCCTGATATAGCCCACTTGATGTTAATATAAAATCTGATATTTCAAAAAGGCTATTAAAATAAAATCACTAATTTAATAAAAGCCTACTATTTCTTTATATACGCTTACAGAGGTTGTTAATTCAGCCCATAACTTTTCTTACAGACATTCGATTTTAAAAAGGCATACTTCTAAATGATGGTAAGCCCCTAACTTTTCTTACAGACATCCGATTTTAAAGTGGCATACTTTTAAATGATTGTGTTCAGACCAATACTTCGAGATCAGAAACCATTAAAGACTATATAATTTGGTGGTTGAAAATAATACAATTAATAATCCATTGACTTAGTGCCAAAGTTAAACAAAGTGTGGGATCACTACTCACGAAACGGTCTCCTTGAGCTGCACGGCGGGTCCAACGAGACTGGAACCCACGGTGAGATTTGAAAGGCCGGAGACCACAGAGAAGTTGCAGGGGCTGTCCTCCACCAAGAACTTGTTCATCTCATCGGCGGAGGGCAGGTAGCCGGGCAAAAGGTTACCACCTCGTCGAAGCATGGCAATTGGATCTGAAGCTGCTTCGGACAGGGGCTTCTGCATGCCATCGCGGATGCACTGCTGCAGGAGGACACCAGCTGCTCCGCCGCAGTCCGAGGCGTTTGAGGATACATCGTCGGATAGCTGGTGCGCGTAGATCTGTGCCTGGCCAGCCAGTGCATCCTTGGGGTCAATGGAGCTCATAGAGATGGCTGAAAGATTGGTGTTACTGGCCACCTTCGATAGCAAAGCCGGCGTATCCTCGGTGCAATAGCTACGAATGGTCTCCTCAGCCACGTCCACTTCTGTGTTTACAACTGCCGACTTCGCAACCTCGGTCGGCTTGCGTTGCATGCCCATGTTGATGCAGTTGGCCAAGAGCAGCTCATCTTCGTTGTCCTCCTCTGCCACACTAGTTGGGGCTTTTTCGTCATCCACTATGCTCAGGTTACTCAAACTGGTGGCCGTGGAGAACTGAGCAGGTGTATGCTCTACGTTGAAGCTGCTCAGGTCATCCTCGAAGACGCTACGCAATGGTTGCAGACTGGCCGGGATTGCAGCTGGTGGCGAATCCACATTGGGTCCCGACCCAGCCACACTATTTCGCCTCGGCGATTGTGGCATGCTTTGCGTGGGCGAATCCGGAATCTCGGATGGGGAAATCACCCCGCTGGCCAGGCGACTAAAGTCACTAACCACCGAGCTCTTGTCATCGCAGTTGACCACATCAACATCCGGATCGTGGACTAGGGAATCCATGGAACTGCGACGGGAAAACATTAGAGGGGTTTCCAACGCCGAATTGGCCTGGGTGGGCGGTTTGACCAGGACCTGCTCTGTTGGTTGGGCTTCCTGCTCCTCCTGCTTTTCTAATTTGGGTTTGATATCAGCTTCGTTTCCCACAGTTGCCTGGTTTGCTTTACCGGACTCATCCAAGCTGCTCAGGGAATCGTAGCGGCTAAAGTAACCGGGTGTTCCCTCCTCGCAGTAATTGATGGGTTTCTCTGGAGTGTACGAACCAGATCCGCATTGCGACAGCTTGGGCAGCTTCTTGGGAGCCCCTTCCTTAGAAGCCACCTCGCTAGCTTCCGGTTTCACATCTGCTTCAGCTTTAGCAGTGACTCGTAGATCCGTTACGGAAGCTGCATTGGATATAACATAGGGGGTATCCTCGGTCTGATAGCATTTGACACTGTCGTCTAAAATCAGCAGGATCTCCTGGCCTTCTGATTTTACTGGAACTGTTTCAGCAGGAGGGGTCATTGCACTTTTCTGCGCCCTTGCTGATCCTGATATGTCCAGGTCGGATTCAATTTGATTCTCCGCATAGCGAAGGCTGAAGTCTGTGGGCTGATCGAGGTCCGTTTCCTGATATGTCGAGGTCTTGGTGGCACTCTCGCTGTACTTGACCGAGTAGTCAATGGGCTTCTCCTCGGTTGCCTCTACATCCTGTTCCATTTCCAGATCGAAGTCCGTGATCTTGGGCTTACCTTTGCGATGGGCATCCGAGGCTGATGCGGAACGGATTAAGTGGTCGTAAGCGCAGTCCGACTTGGCCGAGTAAACAGAATCCCGGCTCTCGCTCTTAGTTAGCATTGCCGAGCGTGTTAGGCGTGGCGCAGCCGGATGACGTCTGGATGAACTGGAAGCCCGTTCCTTAGCCAGCTTGCCACCTGTGTCAAGGTTGTCACACGTCTCCGCTGTGTGCCGCTCACCCAGTTCCTGCTGCAGTGCCTTGGCCTTTCGCGCCTCCAAAGTGGGCAATGCCTTCAGGCCCATGGAACGGGCAATGGGGTCTAGCTGGTGATGATTTTGGACAGCAGGTCGAAAGTTCAATAGGTTCTTCAAAGCCGAGGAGCTGCCCTCTGAGATCATGGCGTGCTTGGAGTGGATTAGCGAACGCAACATGGGCACCGCTCCATTGTCCCACAGAAACTTTTGATCCTCGGGCGAACGAGCTGACAGATTCCACAGAGTGCCACAGGAGTTGCTAACCACCGTCAGGCTCTCGGACTTCAGCTGCTGCAGCAGTATGGCCAGGCAGTTGTGCTGGCGTAGGATTTGGCGATACGGCTCACACACCGCAATGTGGCTGGACACGTTCCGCAGGATGCCACCCGCATTCTCGATGATCTTTAGCGTTTTACTGGGACCCTCGTAACTCAGCATTCCAACCAGAAAGGCCAAAGCTCCGTCCACCGCACAGAATTCCGCCTTGTTGGTGCTGCAGTGCGCCGAAAGGTTCCACAGGGCCGAAAGGATGGCCTTCAGGGTGTTCTCACTCCTGTTTCGCATGGCTGCCAAGGCCAGCGCCGTCACCGTTCCAATCTCATTCAGCACCGCCTTCATGTTGCTGTCCGCCCGCCAAGAGAGATTGCGCAGCACGCTTGCCGTCACCTGGAGCAGATCATCCGGAGCTGAGTCCAGTTGGGCCACCAGGGCCTCCATAAACTGCTTCTGTCCGCACAGCAGCGCCTTGTTGTTCTCATCTCCGAAGGTCAGATTAGTCAGGGCCATCAGGGCATATCTCCGCAGTGAATTGCAGCACTGGTCCTCCGGCTTTGGTCCGTGAACAGCGTGATCCAGATGCACCAGGTTGGGGATCGCGTGGAGCGCTCCCAGCTCGCACATGGCATGCCGGTGCTCCTCGTCGAAGCTAACCTTCATCAGCGATGAGATCGCGGCCAGCGGATGGCGATCGGAGTCGTCGGCAATAGCCTCTCCGCCGCTCTGGAGCAGCGTCTTCAGGAAGGAGCAGTAGTCCACGATCTGGTCAAGCAGACGCAACACCTTGGCCTCCCGCCTTCCGGCTTTCTCGTCCGGGTGACTGTGCACCACATTGTGCAGCGCCTGTCCGGCACACTTTCTCACCTCCTGGTCGTTGTCCGGGGCGTGCATCATCTGCACCAGGAGCGGCATGCACCCGGAGCGTCTTAAGGTGGCGCAGCTTTGAGCATTTCCCGACAGCTCCAAGAACTTCTTGGCCATCTCTAGCGGATCGTTCGAGCCCAGCATGGAGAGCAGTGAATACACACACTCCACCTTGGAGCCCAATGTGGCGTCCACCGCCGAAGAGCTGTACCGCTCATCAAAGCTTGTCGTCCAAGCTGCTCCTTTGGGCAACCTCGGAGCAGGAGCAGGTGAATCCCCATCCAGGAACCGGGAGAGCGTATAAGATGGTTCCTTGCTGCGAGAGGGACGACCTGCGCTGGCTGGAGATCCGCCTCCATTCCTGGTGGGCAACTCCTCCAGCTGCTGCTGCTGAGCCGACTGCCGCTCAAAGTTTCTGTCCAGGCTGCGGTGCTCCCTCATTTCGCGGAGTTCCTGAGCCAGCATATAGTCCGGCGGAATGGGGTTCTCGTCCAGGAAATGCTTGGTCGTCGGCTTCTTGCCCACGGCGCCAGATCCCAATCCTGCTCCACTCTGGGTGAAGTGCAGGGTGTTGTCGTCCTGGGTAAACTCCTTCTTCGTGTAGCCACTGGCAGCCAGCTCATAGTCGCTGACTTCGCCATCGCGCTCGTACTTCTTGTCCATCTTCAGTTGCTCTCCGGAGCTGGCCCCGAAGCCATCCTCGTAGTCCGGCGGAGGTACTGCATCGTAGTCCAGGAAGTGCGGCTTGCGCTCCGGCACCGAGTCCACGTCCATATCGTCTAGACTGAGCCCGGCGATGCCCTCCTCCAGATCGGGCGTCAGCGTTGGCTCCAACATGGCCTGGCGGGGATGGGGGATTTCAGATGTCCAGAGTATCAAGAGTCAATGATCCATGGCCTGCGAGGAGGGGAGACGGGTAAAACTAAGTGAGAGGCGCAATTGAGACTTTATAAGTTGCTATAAATTTAGTGCCGGACCAGGGCGTGGGCTAATTATAGACGCGACGCCTCTCTAGCCACCAATGCCTGTAGTAGTCCGCTGAGCAAAACTGAAATAGAGACGAATTGCCTGGCTGCATGGATACATTTATCATATAACAGGTGTGGGCAGCGCTCGAAAATGCAACCGGATAAGGCGGAGATAAGTTTGAGGTGCTTACAAAAGAATTACAATAAGACAAATATATTTTGCTTCGAAAGTAAAAAGTTGGTAAGCCACTTTCATTACATTTTTAATTGCTTTAAATGATTGGTTCGCTTTTCTCAAGTGGTAAACAATTATTTTTTTTTTCGGAAAGTCTATTATGATATATCAACATTTTGGTTTTGTCGGTTTTTAACGACATAGCAGGATATTTGGGTTCAAATTAGTAAAACCAGTTGTCTATTGTAGCTCCTAAACTTTACTCATCACGAGCATATGACTTGTTTTATGATCGATGGTAACTATGTCAGCCCAATGATACGATGATCCTACTACGATAAATGTTATCTGGAGAAGGTGAAGTCATTTTACAAAATTTAAAAGAATGGTCTCAGGTTCCTCATATTACTCCTCCATAAAAAATGAAACCGAGAGTATTGATTATAATTATCAATCGATTGATTTAAATGATAACCACACTTAATTACTTTTAATTGTGAACAATTAAGGCACTTGTTAACCCCTACTTTCCAAGCAGATGCCTAATGTTCTAGTCTTTATAAAGAATTCGTCTATAGTGGCAGTTTCTTTCGATGGTCTGCTCTATCGCACTGTAACTTAATCATCGACCAACTTTCTGGTAGTGCCACAAACAATAGCAAATAATCAGCTTAATCATTATCATGATTAGCTGGCGCTGCATCTTTTAGAAAGTTAGCGGCACACGGCGTCGTCTTTGCGGAATTTCCAGTGCATGAAAAAGATACAGATGCGTTTTCAGCAGATATAGTACTGCTGTTGCTGTTGTTGTTGCTACACACACAATACGAGTACAAGACATATTTCTCATTTGAGCTACCGTTGAATTATGTGCAAATGCAATTTGGTGCTGCACTTCTTTTTAGTTGTTATCGTAGCGTAAAATTGAGCATGGACAAACGAACATAAATATGTATGTACACCGGGGGAAATAAGGGCGGAAATCGGTCATAAACTCTAGACTTTATGATATTTAATTGGATTTTTCAACCTTTAAATAGTTCGGCTCCTAATAGAAATATCATTAAAATAATTGTATCGTACTTTTAATATTGAACATTTTAACGAAACTGTGAGCCTGTTAAATTAATAAAATTTGTGAAGTAAATAAACCTAAGCATTGAGCAAACGACAGCTATAAAATTTTAATGGAAATAAGAAACTTTTTAAATTAAAAAAAAAACGATGTAAAATGGTTATTTTTTTCTCTGTGTAAACAATACAAGACTGAGATCTGAAGTGGATTTGGATTGGAAATGACCCGGGTCGTGTACCAGTTCTCGCTCCCCACAAGTCAACTTGTTCAAGCTCCAATTGGCAAATTAATCAAATTTTAATTGCGACCAACATAAAGAGAGAAAACAGCGAGCGAAAAAAAGTGGTAACCGCAATTTGAGTGGCTGCGAAATGCAAATCGCTTGTGTAACAGCGGAAATGCATGCATCCAATCGATTCGAAATTCGAATGGAATGCCGGACTGGCCAAACAGTGTCCAATCATTCATCAACGTCGATTGATTGTTTGTTGAGGCCTTAACCCAAAATATATATGACTGTCCCTATCAGTCCCTTGATAAGGCGTTGCGCTGATTAACATTTAGCAAGAGTTTTACATGTGCCTCGATATCTGTTCCCTCAAGACGAAACAATTTAAAAAAGACGAGCAATTCGATGAATCAACGATCCGCGAATTAGACAAATCAGCCAGAATATATGTAGTAGATCCCATATACACAAGTACCACAAAGAATGCGAAAATATGCGTCACTTGTCTAGCCAAGAGCTTCGAAGTCCCCCAGAGACGGCTCCTCGTGTCATTAACCGGCCACCAGAACACATAAGGGATTCAGCGCACAATGGACACAATTGAAAACTAAACGGTTTGAGTCAACAGTATTTGCAAATTAAATTGAATTGCTTAATAGCAGGCGATATTTAAAAGTATCCCACGCTTTGACAAAACATTTAAACTTGCCGAGAATAACTGTTATGAGTGGGCCATCAGTTTTTGAAAAGAGAATAAGCAAATTGTAATTGTTTTTAAAATTATAGAGATAGCGATTAATATCAAACTGGCAAAATTTGAATAATTAAAGCAAGATGTGAGCAATTCCATTTATAGTAATCTGCATAAAATTGAAGCAAAAACATATTTGTATTTTGATGATTCAATTTGTCGTATTTGGGGAAACATTTTGACTTATTTGGATTAATCATATAAAAGAAAAAATCAAAGCGGAATGTTTTTTTATTACAAATTTAAATGAATCATTTTAAATGCAATAGTTTCTATGTTTTCTTAGGTTTTTCATTTTTTAGGAAACTAAAAGGTATAGAGGAATTGTGGTGAAAGCCACCTATGGTCCAAAACCGAAACTATCGAACTAAGACGTTGGCTATTTTCCTATAAGCTAAATAAAAAGTGTACCTAGAAGTACTTGAAGGGTTTTCGGGGTTGTTTTCATTCCACCCTCCTCTATAAAAACAAATGATAAAATTGTATGGGACATCTAAAATAAATTACTTCAGCAACTCAGAAATATCCAATGACCCTGCACTTAAAACCCCCTCAAGAAGTTCAGCGATTTTGCCGCCCAATCCTCGAATTCCACCCACTGTGGGGCTTTTTGGCTTGGCACACATTTTGCATACTGAATAACCGCGCGGCAGAATTATCAAAGAAGGGAGAATTGAAGATTTTGGGGAAGAGGGGGAGGAAAAGCCGATGATGATGATGGAACCAAAAGCCATTAAACAGACACACAGGGAAAAATGCGCAAAAATATATGAATAACAAAACTACACACAGCCCAACTACTAAAATTCATACATACGATTTTTGTATGTGCATTTATGAGTTGGTTTAATGAACGCCACTTCGTTTTGAGTTGTTTTATTTCGTTGTTTTGTAGGTTTTTGCTTTTATGTCTTTGCCGCCGCGAGATGATGATTATGTAAATTGTAGAAAAGTAAAAGGGAAACTAAATACGAGCGCATGCAGTGAGGAATTGTGTTGTGAGTTTTTGTAATGTTCATAAGCATGTAAAACAATCGAGCGTGCAGATATTGTTGTATTTTCCTTAGTGGCCCAGCCAGCCGAAATGCGGTGATTAATTATGCTGCGGTGAAATGGAAGTGGTCGAAAATAGTTATCAATTAGGCGTGCCACAATCACTTGCAGCAGTTCGAAAATAACGAAAAGGAAAACGCACTATGTGGGCTCGATAAAGGAGCACTAACACCCACGCACTCAGCACACCCACACTCAGGCGCAGCCGCCTTCTGATTGGGCCTTTTATTGATTTTTCCTGTGAAAGGAATCGGCAGGAAAACGAAAATTCGCAGAGGAACTATAGGCACACCATTTTAACATTTAAATCTTTAATGCACACACATACACTTCGCTTCTAGATAAGGTAAACGTATATATTAAGTAAACATTCTCCGTTTTATTGTCACGCCAAAAAAGAACAATTCCAATTGGAAGAGGCAGCGACTATACACTCCCACGCACACAGGCAGATTCTCCGATTTGGCGCACCTTGACTAAAACAGTTTCTCGGCAGCTTCTTCGCCCACCAGCTGACACATTTCACGCTTTATCACTTTGTTTACCCACAGATACTGCGACTATTTGATTTCTGAGTTCATTTCGCGACAAAACAAATACAATACGCGCTAGAGGTGGAGGAACATCGATGTCATCGATCTTTTCAAAATATCGCTGATATCGATGTTTGGGCGGGTACAACCGATGTTTTCCCATCTCTAACGATTAGTGAAATTCTCAATCCAGTTCTTGCGCACTGTTAACAATTACACTCAAAAATTTGCGCGCACTCCAGTTTTTGGGCACTGATAACGATTTCGCTCCATTTCTTCTAGTTACGACTCCATTTCTTTGATATTAACAAACAGTGATATTTTTAATAAAATTTAAAAATATCGATTGCTACCAATGTTTCAAAAACCGTGATAGCAGAGTTTCCCACCACTCTTAGTAGAGTTAGCCTCCACACCAGCGCTGTAGTTTTAAACATCGATTGTATCGAATATACACGGATTTTTGTTTTTGACAGCTCCACCTGCCACAGCCACACTAATTTCCCCTTCTTTTCTTTTCGCCCGTTTCCGGTGAGTGGTGTGCTTCGCGTATAATTTTAGTCAAATTTTAACCAAAATATATTTTTCTGCTTACCGGCAGACCTGTGAGTAGTGTGCTTTGTGGATTTTATGCCCATTCAAAGGGGACTATGATTTGCAACACAGAAGAGGAGGCCTATTGACTCTATAAAGTAGAACCAAAGTCTCTACCGTCCGTCTGTTTCTTCAAATACTTCAAAAAATATGTGGATGTAACCCTCCGCATGGTCTTCTAGCTTTAAGAGCATTGCTCTGCCCAATTCCGGTATCTTCTACAGATAATAACACGAATGATTGGACATCGCGGTTAAAGTCGGTATACTGCAACTCAAATGAAGAAAAACGTGTCAGTTTGGAATTGAGTTTGTTGTTACCCGTGATGTTTCAAAAATCTCTTCCAATCAATCCCTAAATAAGAGCTTAACAAGTTATAGAATTAACAATAACCTATTGACTCATTTTGGCGCCAAAAATCATTTAAAAATGTTATGTTATCAATTTACTAATTTTATGTTATTTCTCTTTCAATTTTATGCACCCATCAAAAATCAAAAATGGATTTGCAGAGCAAGCCGCCAAGATGAGGAAAATCATGAAGCAGGGCAAGATCGTAATCGTCCTTAGCGGACGTTACGCCGGTCGCAAGGCCATCATCGTCAAGACCTCCGACGATGGAACCCCGGAGAAGCCCTTCGGACACGCCCTCGTCGCCGGTATCGATCGCTACCCGCGCAAGGTGACCAAGAAGATGGGCAAGAACAAGCTGAAGAAGAAGTCCAAGGTCAAGCCCTTCCTGAAGAGCTTGAACTACAACCACCTGATGCCCACCCGCTACACGGCGCACGACATCAGCTTCGAGAAGCTGTCGCCCAAGGACCTGAAGGATCCCGTCAAGCGCAAGACGCACCGCTTCCAGACCCGCGTCAAGTTCGAGTCCGTCTACAAGGAGGGCAAGAACAAGTGGTTCTTCCAGAAGCTGCGTTTCTAAGCTACCCATTCGCTACTTGTGGTTACTGGATTGTCGCTCTTTTTAAGGTTTAATAAACAAAGAAGTAATTCTGATAAAACTGACCGAAGTGGAAACTGTGCCTTCTTTTTAAGTGTTCAAGTGGGGCATATGCCCGTGGAATTATGTGAACCAGGTGGCAAAGATCTTGAATACATGCTTGCAGGCAAGTAAAGTCGTCCCATGCAGTTTTGAAGTAATCCATATCCAAGTCAAAAGATCGCATAGGACATCTTTGGAACATTAAAAAATCTTAATTTTGATATCCCCCCGAATCAAAAAACAATAAATATGTTGTCTTTCTTACTTTTTTTCTCTTTACTAATAAATATTCGAACAGAATAATACATTTTGTTTGAATTAGCTTTTCAATGTTACAATTTTGGAAAATTTTAAATTACTATTTAATATCGCTTCGTTTGACTATTTTTTGAAACTATTTGCTTAGCTTTTTAACAGGCCAAAGTGGGGTATTCTTGTACATCTGTACAATCGTGGATGCCTTAGGATATATAAGTGAAATAAGAGAAAGGAGTAGGGCTCTCAGTAGGGGGTTAAAAAAGAGTCATAGTGCAGAAACATTGGATAGGGCCGGCAAGAAAATC
Source organism: Drosophila fuyamai (assembly GCA_018153365.1). Taxonomy (NCBI): domain Eukaryota; kingdom Metazoa; phylum Arthropoda; class Insecta; order Diptera; family Drosophilidae; genus Drosophila; species Drosophila fuyamai. The sequence goes on along the minus strand of JAECXW010000393.1, from coordinate 827,741 downwards.
TGTGAAATATATGATAAAAATAGATTAATATCCATACAAACGGTTTTAAGATTGTAGAGCTGAAAAGTAATTGGAGTTTGCGTTACCTGATTTATCACACTTGGACATCAAATGAACACACATGGACATTTAGCCGGGGTAACATATTTTGTTTGGGTTAAGCAGCGGAATAGTTCGACCTCGGTTTAATTATACCAATTTCATTCTGGGCATCACATTAATGCTTGGGGTACAAGATGTCTCAAATTTGCTTAGTTATGGGTTAATATAATTTTGATTGGTTTGGTATTAGACATGGTTCGATTTGGTTTATCTTGCTGAGTTTGTTAGCGGTTGGTTGAGTTTCAATAGTGCGATAGTGCCTATTGGCTGAAATAGTTTCCATGGGGCCTGCGGAGCGGGTAAGCATTTTGGATTTTCGGGGAAAGGAGAAAAAACAGAATAATTTTGTTGATTAAAGCTGCACAAGGACAATTTTGGTTATACGTTCAAAACGAAAACTACATACTTGTGTACTGAATGTGTGTGGTGGTGTGTTTTACTGGAGCACTACTTAGACAAATATACAACAGAAAAGTTCAACGAAGCAAGTGTTCTATTCTGGGCTTGGTAAAAGTATATTACAAACAATTTTAAGTAACTTCTCTGGGAAAATATAAGTAGCATTTAAAGGTCCTGTCATTTTGAAAACCAAAACTATTTTATATTTAAAATATGACAAACCTGATACTACTGTTTTTTTCCCTAGAACAAAATACTTAAAATTGTTTACACTTTAATTCCCCAATAGACAAAATTGTAAAGAAACCGAAAAGTTAGTAGTTAGGTGTATTCTGTGGGTGTGCTGGTTGGTTAGGACACAGTTAGGCCATTTTGGCAACAACACTTACAGTTCTGTTGAAGTAATCAGTAAGTCAAATAATACAATAACAGAGCATGAAATTAAAATACAAAAAGGTCTGCATAGGCAGAACCAATCGTAACAGTGAAGTAAAGGGGGAACAAGCGATAGATGTTTGGTTGATTAAAAACTAAATAGATAATACAGCACTTGATTGTGACAGCGCGATAAAAGAACATGTAAACTACTCTAAATGCAGACGATTATTTTACCAATTCACGCGCTTGGAACTCAAGATCTTGAGTATGTTTTGAACCACATCGGTACTAGAGTGGGTGCCTCCAACATCTGTAAACAACGGAGATGATATACATAAATGATTCTGCTAGGTGAAAAAGCTACGCTGCTTGGGTTCACCTGGCGTGCGAATGGCATCGTTGACAATGGTCTGGTAGACAGCCTCCTGGATGACATTGGCGTGCTCCTTGTGGCCCAGATGGTTCAGCATGTCGATACTGGCACTGATCATGGCCACTGGGTTTGCAATGTTCTTGCCGGCGATGGCGGTTCCTGTGTTGCGGGTGCCCGGCTCAAAAACAGCGTACTAAAAATAAAATAAAAGCCATGTAAAAGCGAACATAGAAGGTATTTAGTTTAAACACAGTCAGTTAAACTTACATGATCGCCGTAGTTCCTGCCGGAAATGAGACCAGCTCCTCCCATAAGTCCGCAAAGAACGTTGGACACAATGGTACCGTACAGATTGGTCATGTTCATGACGTCGAACTGGTGCGGATTGGACACGGACTGCATGCAGGTGTTGTCGATGATCATGTTATTATGCTCCAGCTCGGGGTAGTCCTTGTGCACTCGATTGGCCACCTCCAGGAAGAGACCGTCGGACAGCTTCATGATGTTGGCCTTGTGTATTGTGGTGACCTTCTTGCGATTGTTTTGGCGGGCGTACTCGAAGGCATATCGTGCCACACGCTCCGCATTATCCACGGTCACCACCTTCATGCTCTCCACGATTCCGGGCACTGACTCGTGCTCCAACATGGCATACTCGCCATCTGTGTTCTGGCGGATAAGCACCACGTCGATGTCGTGATGACGAGCCGGGATGCCAGGATAGGACTTGCAGTGCACCACATTTACGTACAGATCCAGCTCGTTGCGGATAGCCACGTTTCGTGAGACCTCAGACAAGGTCTGCGACTTGGTCTCGATGTTGCCCTTAAGCGCCACTCCGTTCCGCTTGATCGAGGTGATGGCGTAGTCCAGATCATCGTTGCCCTCGGTGGAGGGATCGATGTCGATTACCTCGAAATCGATGGGGGCACCGCAGTACCGGAAAATCTCCCGCACATAGCCCATCAGTTCAGGACCGATGCCGCCGCCCGGCAGCATTGTCACTGCATGGCGACCTCCATACTGTGCCGAGGGAATATCGGTGCCCTGTTCACGAAGATATATACGAATGCTATAACCTCAATTGGAGTGCGTTCCAGCGGTGGACTTACAGTAACTTTCTTCTGCAGCGCCGATTTGGTGTGGGCGACATCCTCGGTCTTCTCCTTGGTCACGAGCAGGGGATATCCCTGGAAAACGAATAGATAAGACGATCAATAGGATCTGACAGCCGCGCATTATGTAATTTCCGTTTGTTGGCCAATTTTCCGGTCGTGAAAAACTTACGCGGGTGAGGAACGGTGTCTGCGTCTGCAGCAATCTCTGGGACAAGCGAAGGGCCATGATTTTGTTGTTAGCTTATTGGTTTTCACGCGACTGCTGGCGAGTTTTTATTGTCTATTAAATCACGGCCAATTGCGCTTTATTCCACTTGGCCAAATCGGTGCTGCTCTTCTTCTTTCCACTCAAGAACGGCTGCGGCCTAGGGTTGTGAAGTACAAATTAGAAATATTAAAATATTCATAATTTTAAATAAAAAAAGTTTGTTTTATAAAATTAAATAAAATAGGCAACTTTAAGGGAACTATTTATTATAACGAATCTTAATGAGTTTAAAATATGTATAGTTTTGGACCATTTGACAGCCCTACGTCGCACAGCTGTTACGAACAGCGTTGCCAGATCACCAAAAAGCAGCTGATTGTTACGTTAACAACCATTTCGCATGTTTTTGTTTATCTAATTAATTTAAACAAATATCCTGGTATAATGACATAAACTTCTTTTTTAAACCACATTTTAAGAACATGGCAGCGGATCTAGCTCTGGATTCGGCTGCAGGGTCAATGGAAATCAGCATGCAAGAGCCCGTCAACAAAATGAAGTTTTTACATGCACTTGTTGTGAGTACTTAAAACATCTAAGTAATAGCTGAAATCATAAATTAACATTTATAGGCAGGGGGCGTGGCTGGCATGGTGGTGGACATTGCCCTCTTCCCTATTGACACCGTTAAAACCCGCCTGCAAAGCGAGCTGGGCTTTTGGCGGGCGGGAGGCTTCAGGGGTATTTACAAAGGATTGGCTCCTGCGGCTGCTGGAAGTGCTCCCACAGCGGCTCTGTTTTTCTGCACCTACGAATGTGGCAAGCAGTTCCTCAGCTCCGTAACCCACACCAAAGATTCGCCCTATGTTCACATGGCAGCAGCCTCGGCAGCAGAAGTGGTTGGTTTTACATAGAAACTATATAAATAATTTATAGATTCAACATTCTGCTTTACTCCTCAGTTGGCTTGTTTGATCCGCGTTCCCGTGGAGATTGCCAAGCAGCGCTCCCAAACATTACTGGGCAACAAACTATCAGGTTTGCAGATCCTGCTACGGGCCTATCGCACTGAGGGGCTGCAACGTGGACTTTATCGGGGATTCGGTTCCACCATCATGCGGGAAATTCCTTTCAGTCTGATTCAATTCCCCCTCTGGGAGTACTTTAAGCTCCAATGGACGCCCTTAACCGGCTACGAGTCCACACCCATCTCGGTGGCTCTTTGTGGAGCCGTAGCTGGAGGAATTTCCGCAGGGTTAACCACTCCACTGGATGTGGTCAAGACGCGAATTATGCTGGCCGAAAGAGAGAGTCTCAATCGACGTCGCAGTGCCCGTAGCATTTTACATAACATTTACCTGGAGCGAGGCTTAGGCGGGTAAATATTTAGATTTTAGGTTTTATTTAACCCGAACTTGACCTATTTTGGCATATTTTTAATCATTTGAGAAGGAATGTAATAAGAATATACACATGCCACTTAGGTTTAACGATTATATTTACATTTTTCAATGTATGTTTTTGTTATATTTCAGTCTGTTTGCTGGTTTTGTGCCGCGAGTGCTGTGGATCACACTTGGCGGTGCATTCTTCTTTGGCTTCTACGACTTGACGACGCGAGTGCTGGGCACCGCCAATACGGATTATTAAAATATTACTATTTTCGTTGTACTTGTAGTAGAGGCACGTAGTTTGCAATATAAACTTAACCGATGACAACCAACGTGGAGACAACGTGGACAATAAAGTTTATGGAAGTCTTTCGAGATTAACTAATGTCTCAAACATTATGTGGCCGCTGTGTATAAAGTGGGATTATAATCGGAATTAGTCATTCTGCAGATCTCACTTACATCCTGAATTTGCAGCCTACCGGTGAGCAGACTGGCTTCAATTCGTTGATCCCCCAGTTCATCCCCACCGGCCATGGGCACATCAGAATCCTCCTCGTCCACGTTGATGTACCCACTTCGGGGGGCCTTCCTGCGTTTCAGACATTCCCAGGAAACTCGACAGCGACTACGTGACATGGCGTAGACCTGGAGACATCCAGATGCATAAATTAAACAAATGTAAATGCACTTGAACAAATATCCACAGATAAGGAATGTAACGCACCAAAGCTGCTAGAACAAAAATGCCAACAAGCACCGATATGGGCAGCCAAATGTACTGGGCATCATCCGGATGCGGGATTTCCTTTTCAGGATTTTTAGTGGTCGTCTCCGACTCAAGATGATTCTCCATTTTCAGGAGATTTACAATTAAACACAACAACTGCGAAAGAAAAAGTTCTTAAAAATTTAAGCGCTTCAGAGCGCTGCCAGCAATCCAACTTTCAAAAGGTGGCAACACTGCGTTTAGCTATGTTTAGTTTTTCTTGGATTCTAGTGTTTTGAGCGGGGACTTTCAATTGTAAACAAGTGATTATTAATTAGTTTAATTCTCTTTTAACTAACACTAGTCTTTTCGCAGATGAATCGACATAAGACAGAAGAAGGCAAAACGTTATCTTACACCATAACAAAGCAAGTTGCCGAACTTGTGTCTCGAGAAGTCTCATGTTCAGGGGATTCTGCTTTTCCGGGGTTAAGTCACTGCTGCCGTTTGTGTTTGGAGGAGCCGCATCCAAACCAAATGCTGGACATGACTGGCATCTATGACCAGGAGGCAGAACTGAGCTACTACGACTGCTACGAGATCTGCACCAAGGAGGATCTCCGCCACAGTCCCAGCAACGAGCCCAGGACTTTGTGCAAACGTTGCGCGGTGGAGCTGCAATGGGCCTACGATTTTCACAAGAAAGTGGCTCTAGCTAATCAGCAGTTGAGGGAGATATTTGAGATCACAGACACTAGTGAAGAGCCAGAGGAGGATGACCAAGAGGTGGAAGATGACATCGATGGATTCATCATAGAGGATATTGAGGACAAGGAGGATGACCAGGAAGATCCAGTCACACACATCGACTCGGTCACCATGGAGGACTTCGTGCCCCGTCATCGTCACAAGGGCAAATTTAGCTGTCAATTCTGCAATAAGGTGTTTAAGAACCATTCCCGTATGGCCAAACACCGGTTGATTCACCTGGACAACCGCCCCCACTTTCAGTGCAGCCAATGCGACAAGATCTATCTCACCAAACAGGCCCTAAAAGTGCATGTAGACTCGAAGCACAGACGATCCGGAATGTCCTGCCACACATGCGGAAAGGTGTTTGCCATTGCCAAAGCCCTTGAGATTCACAAACGATACCACACAAGGGATTTTCCATATACCTGTGATCTCTGCGATCGGCGATTTGCACAGCGATCGCATTTGACAGTCCACCAGAAGGTTAAGCACACTGGATCCCGATTTATTTGTGAGTTTCCCGATTGTCAGAAGTCATTCACCTCGTCTTCATCTTTGAGGAATCACGAGTGCACCCATACGGCTATGCCTTTTGAGTGTGCTCACTGCCAACAGAGTTTTCCAGCTCGTAACAAGTTTGTTTTCCTCTTTAAATCATATAAAATCTGTATAAAATATTTTCTTATCCTGTTTTAGACTGCGAGTGCACCTTGAGCGCAAACACAATAAGAGAGTGGAGATGGAGGAGCTGGAAGAGATGCGCAAGTTTCACATTGTGCGCTCCAAGTTGGTCATGGCGAAGGTCTACAAAGAGCAGAGTCAAACAAACGATAATCGCCAAAGTGGTAGTGCTGAAGGTTCTAAAGAAAAGGATGTTTAGAGTTTGTTTTGAAAAAAAAACATTCGAAATGTCCTTACAAATATCACATTCAATTTATTTCACACTTTCGTTTGGTTAACTTGCACATATAAGGTTAGATATTCACACACATATATAGATATTCGATATCATAGACAAAATAAATGCTGCTAAATCTGATGGTATACAAGTTTGATGGCCGCCACAAAAATATGCGTTAGTTAGACAGCGTAAGGGCCAGTGGCATGGCCTTAGCCAGTGCCGTGGAGTCATCCGGATGTTGCGAGGATCCGGTGGCCGTGGCCGTCGTGGTGGTCGCAACGTTGCCGTTGCCCGTCTCGGCTCGCTTCCTGGAAGTAATCTTCTTCCAGCCGCGCAGGAAGATCTGATTTCGATACTTGGGCGTGGTGAAAGTGTACAAAAGTGGATTTACCGCCGAGTTTAGGGGCAGCACAAAGACCACCAGCCAGGCGTATATGTCGTCGGAGATATTGTAGTTGAAGAAAACCCAGATCTTCATAACAATTATGGGCACCCAGCACAGAAAGTCGGTCAGCACGATAAAGAAGAACCTCACCGCGAACTCGCAATCCAAGAGAGTCAGCGGAGTGGCACTCCGCGTCCGCCATATCGAGATGAGGAGTGCCGTGTAGAGCATCGCGATCATCACCAGCAGCAGCAGATTGACGCCAAGGAACACAAACGCCGAGTAAAGCCAGCCCATGGGAAAGGCCTCGTGGATGTGGAGTGGAAAACAAGTGCCAGAATAGGATCCATAGTAGGGCAGAGTGCTTGTCCGCCAAAGAAGGACTGGAACCACCGCCAGTCCCACACCAGTAATCCAGATGCATATCAAAGTCAGCCACATCACCCGACTTCCAATGCTGCGGTGGCCGCGGAAGGGATCCGCGATCAATAGGAAGCGTTCCAGCGACATGAAGGCCAGAATTAACATCGACACCTCGGAGGAGCTCACGGCCAGGGTTCCAATTAACGTGCACTGCCACGAGCTGATCCAGTCCAGCACAACCCTTGGAGATTACAGGGTAGCAGGGTAGTAAATTTGTAATAATTAGTACTTATTAATTAGTAGTACTTCATATAGCTACTGATTCATCACCAACTTACTTGTAATACTCGTTCCGGTAGCGGTAGTCCTGCACTCCAATGGTGACCAGATAGAAACCCATCAACATGTCGGCCAGGGCCAGATTCCGGATCACCATCGTCACAGCCACGTTCTCGTCCCGGTAGATAAAGCGTCCCCAAAGAACCAGGACATTCCCAGCTATGGTCAGGGTGGCCATCACCCAGGCGGAGTAACGGAGCACGGGTTTGCTCAGGAGGTCCTGGAAGGAGCTAATTCCATCGGTGGAAGGCTTGCACATCCTGACCTGCGGCGTCATCGAGCAGTAAAAGAATCGATCGTAGATAATATATGTGAGGTTGCGCATCGCATTGATGGCCGCAAAGTCGATGTGATCATAGCGAATGCCCGTAAGATTCAGGAACGAGATGTTCAGCGGCTCCACCAGGCTGCGGGTGATGTGAATGGGCATGTGGGCCAGAGAACTGGTGAGCATGTAAAATAATAAAATAAGTAACAAAATACAATTTTTTTATAAACTTATATATTTTTCGACAGGGTAGCTGTTTTAGTCTATAATTATTTTTTATTTTTTATTTTTTTAATTTTTTTTTTTTTTTTTTTTTTTTTTTTTTTTAAAATTTAATTTTATTTTTTAAAAAAAAATTTATTAATTTAATTTTTTTTTTTTTTTTTTTTTTATTTTTTTTTTTTGTTTTTTTTTTTTTTTTTTTTTTTTTTTTTTTTTTTTTTTTTTTTTTAATTTTAAATTTTTTTTTTAATTCCCTTTTTTTAAAATTAAAAAAAAATTATTTTTTTTTTTTTTTTTTTTTTTTTTGGGTTTTTGTTTTTTGTTTGGCCGTTTTTTTTGTTTTTTTGGTGGTTTTTTTTTTTGGCAAAAAAAAGAAACAAAAAAACCCACCCCCCAATTTTTTAACCCAACACTTTTTTTTTTTTTTTTTTTTTTTTTTTTTTTTTTTGGGGTTTTTTGGGGGGTTGTTCCCCCCCCCCCCTTCCTTTTTTATTTATGGGGGGGAAGGGGGGGGGGGGGTTTTTTTTTTTTTTTTTTTTTTTTTTTTAGAGAGGGGTTCGTTTGGGGAAAGAAAGAGACGGACGGACAGGACGGACGGACGGATTTTTTTTTTTTTATATGTGGGTGTTTTTTTTTTTATTTTTTTTTTTTTTTTTTTGGGGGGGGTTTTTTCCCTTCCCTCTTTTCCCCTTTTGACCAAAATTATAATACCCTCTGCAAGGGTATAAAAATAGTTAGTCCATACTTGAACACTAAAATTTTTCTGAATAAAGTAAGCTTAGACAAATTGATTTTTAAAAGACGTATTTTTAGATCTTTCTGTATTTAAAGCCATTTTTTTATATTTTAGTATACTCACAGTGCCTCCAGTCGAGTGTTGTGCAGAAATGTTTCTCCAGATAACTCCTTAATGGGATTACCGACAAGGCGGCTGTAAAAATAAATGCACGTCTAAGAATTAAATACAGATACCATGTTACGTATACGCCGCGTGAAGCGCCCATTATGACTACGCGTTTGGTGCTGATAAGCCCGACACGCGTTGTCGCCTTTAAAAGTTATCAAAAACAATTTTCTTTTTGGTGTGGCTTTAAGCCAAAGCCACAACAAGTTGGCTGAAGCTTTTGAAAGTCACATAATAAAATCCTGTTGGGCAGCATAATAACGAAAATTCTTATTTAATAGCTGGCTGAGTATAAATCAGCGCACAAACATTGTCTATCAATGTGTGGGATAGATGCAACTGGCCGGGCTTAATGTGTTGGCAGGAAAGGGCGCATCATTCATGGCAGACAGTATGCGGCACAGTGGTTCGAGGAGCAATTCAAAAGTGCATATAGGTATATGTACTAAAGTCAAAGTACTCAGATAAATCTTATTTTCATTTCAGAGAACAAGAAATCTTTTTAAAGCTAAACAATACTCTAAAATTCTGTGACCCCGCTTATTTATTAGGTGGTTTCCATTATATGACAGAATAATCTTTATAGGTAATATTTTTACTTTACTTTTTTATATAAGTAAAATAATTTAATTTTAAGTTTTTGTGGGCCTACAATTTTTCTTTGGCTTATAATACAAAAAATAATGATTCCGAAAAGCCAACCGACAAAATTAAATTCAACCAATTAAATGATTTTTCGCTACACATATCTTCCATGTGGAAAAAGCTGTTCTGCTTTATTATGTTTATCGCGTTTGGGGATAATAACTTCTATATTTCCTTTGGGTCGGGATTGGGGTGCTTCGGATCCACTGTGTCACGTCCATGGGAATGCAGCAGCTGATGTGAAATCTAGGGAACTGAATCTGATGAAGATGGTGCTGTGAAAGCTGACGTTGAGCTCTTGGTTGGAGCTCCATTGCTTGCACTTGTCTGGTCAATCAATGCCCGAGCGCCAACTGTTAACAGTTTGTTTTTATGGATTGTCGCCCAAAGACAATGGCCACGCCCCCGCCCACGCCCACCAGGAGCTACCACAGATTGCTGGTAATTGCTCGCTGGCTATAAAGTTGCAGCGTTATTTTGCGTTGCCGCGGCTGGGAAAAGCTCAAACTAAATATTTAACTCGGCCACAAATTGAGCCGTCGAAAAAATGGGTCGCTGCCCGTCGCCCGAATAATTTTTATTATGTAAATTTCTAATTAATTATTGAGGGGCAGGCCTCTCGGATCGGCTGGCATCATGATTTTGCCAGCGGTTGGAGAGGCCCGGAAAGTCCGCACTTAATAACTTCATAAATATCCGGCCAAACCAGACGACACACGAGCACAATTAACATATTTCTCTTCTCCTTGAAGGGCAACAAGTTGCTGCCGTCGGTGAGCCTCCAAATAAGCCCCCAGTAATGCCCATTGTTCATGGCCGAGCACATCCTCCTGTCCACACACACGTGGCCATTCCGGAGCACGAAAGTGGGCATCGCAAATGCGTCAGAATCAAAAGGGCTGAGTAAACGATGGAGGGCGGGTTGGCGGTCAATGCGCATTTAAGAAAATGGCAAATAAATGCCTACAGTTGAGTTTGTGCGCTACGTGCAAGGAACGGAAAATCGTGGCGAAGAAATTTCACAAATACCACAGTTCGTTGAATGCTCTATAGTATTCTGGGATAGGAAAACAAATCGGCGACTTGAATTTGTGGGCAGATTGTTTTGCTATTGCCCCTATAAAACCAATAACAAAAAACTATATAACCTATATATACCATAATTTTTATAATTCCCTTAAATCTTAATACTAATAATTAGATTTTAATCGATTATAAGAGGGGTGAAGGCTGATATGTGTCTATTAGAATGTAGTAATGTGATAGAATCACTGTCAAAAGTGATTATATGAATAAGTTTAATTTTCTAGCAAATCGTTACACATGAGAAATTTGGATAGCTGCTGCTGCCAGGCAGTTTTGTCAATCTTAATTATCCTTAACGCTAATTTATCTCTCAACCTATTCAGTATACCCCATTCAACTGTGAGTTCATATTAACCAAATGAAGCTATTTACGCCCTCCCTTCAAATGGCACGTTTCAGTTGTGGATTCTTTTGGGGCAATGTGCTTTGCGGAGGCAATGCGGCATTTGTTGCACTGTCCACTTGTCCAAGGGATGCGGAGCGGGGATTATATTGACCATAATTAACGTCACGGCCATGTCTAACGGACAAAGCGGGACTTGAAGGTCTTTAAAGCCGATGGACGTTCCAAAAATCTCTGTAATGACCTGTCCAGTGGCTCAGTGGTCGACAGCAGGAATCAAATTAGTGCAGCGATTTTTCAAATATTTTTGTTTTCGTTTGTTTTATGGCCACGTCCCCACCCTTGAACCCTAGGGAATACCGAAGACAAAACAAATCAGCAGAAATTGCTGGAGGAAGACTGATACATGAGCAGCATTTAGATGCGTATCTGATAGATACAAATACACGGACACAGATACGCTCGCCAAAGGAATTTTCGCAATTTCTATACTGGGTGCACACAAAAAAAAACTATTTCAACTGGTTTAAATACGTCAATACATCTTAGTGTACGTACACTGGTAGTTAATAAATCAGTGCGAATTTAAAGTTATTTCCTCAATTTTATCGAATCACATTATGTTCTGTTGTTGAACTCAAAGGGATTTCTAGCGAAACCATCAAAATTGATTGATGCCCAATCGATCGACATTCAAGATCATTGTTTTCGTTCTGTGTGGCCATAAAAGTCTTACACTTGGCATACGAGCTGCGCCGAATGCTGAGAAATTCCTTGCACGCCAGCAAAGGGCAAGTTATTTGCATAGAAGGACGGGAAGGTTACTGGGCGATGGTTGGAGGTGTCATCAACAGGCGTAAAGGATTCGCAACTAGATTGGGGGAGTGGCAGCATCTAATGAAGCAATGACGATTGGGGAATACCGCCCCGAGTCGATTTCAATAAACTCCTTCATTATTGGCCCACAACGTGGCCCGGAGTCGGTTACACTTACTTTTGCCAAGGCTTTGGCGAAATTGTTTTCACATAAAATACAAATTTATTTGCATTTTTATTTGGCCATAATAATGTTTGTTTATTTGTTGCTCTGGCTGTGGTGGTCAGAAGTCAAAGTCCCAAAAGATACAAAAATTCCAGTGCCGAAATTCTGTTAGCTTATATGTTTGTATAAGAACCAATCTGGTCAAACACTGTGGCTTCTTCGTTATCATCCTTGATATGCTGATGTATGTAGACATACATATATGCTGGATGGGTTTGGTAAATTTATTAAGGCCACAGCTTGATGCTAGACGATGGATGCAGAGTCGGCGGGGACATTTATTGAATATGCCATTGATATATGGTTATGAAAGCCAGAAAGCATCATCCAATTCTTATTTCAGCCACACACAGCTCTTGCTGAACTTATTTACAAGCCAGGCTTAAAGCCCTCAGTGGTTTTCACTATTAAATATTAAGCATACGCCATGTTGTCTGAGGCTCATCAAATTCCTTCCTCAAAGCGGTAAACAATTTGTTTTCCTTTTTACGACTGCCGTTTATAGATTTGCCCACATTCTTTTGAGTTGGCCATAACTTGCATTATAATAAACTATGACTATAAAGGTTAGATTAGTTGGCCCAAGGGGGTAAACTTTTTTATAGCGAGGGCGCGGTCAAGTTCATAAAAATATTTATATCATTGCAATTGAAGGCAATTTTGCTAAGTCTCAAAATCAAATTCATCGGATAGAAGAGCATCTTCTGGTTAAATATCCCAGACAACTTTCTTCCCCTTGTTATTATTTATCTGTCTGCGGGCATAAAAGTTTCCAAATTTAATTTTTCATGAACAGAGAACATTCTGTATACTTAATTGCGCATTAATGAACTAAAATTAGTATCATTGAATATGATTTTGAATCACAAAGCAAATGACCAGTTGAGGACAGGGAATTAGAGGGGTTGGGCTGCTGTAAATCCTTTGCCAAATTACGATTTACTATAGGGACATTCCTGCGGCTTTGTGCGCTGATTCTTTGACCAGAGCTCGAGTTCATTTACTTGTGTCCCGACATTATTCGTATTATTATGCTAATTAGCTTGGTGTCGCCATAACTCATGCTTAGTGTCGGTGTTAAACTTTCAGAAATTCACAATAAAATTCAAACCCTTCCCTTTGCTATACTCACATATCCCGCATATTGGTTAGACTCACAAGGGCTTGACCATGGATGTGAGTGATGAGGTTATGCTGAAGATCCCTGTGAAAAGATAAATGTATTATTACCATTTTGTCCCCTTGAATTTTGTTTTATATATTCACCAAATTTAATTTAAATTTTGCATCTATTTAATCTATTTAGTCTTATTGTCGGTAAACCACTCTACTTTTTCCCTTTTCTTTTAACTACCCATATGCTTCAAATCACCAGATAAATTGCTTACACATAAGATGAGGTGATGGGCACAAATATTGCGACACAATTTATCCCATCCAAATCTCATCGCTCCCATTCGTTTCCAATGTATGTAAAGGTTAACACATTTATTTACGTTGGGCAATTTGGGTAACTGATTTATTTTCAGTTAGCAGCGAGGCGTCGGGCACCCAGACGACCCATTGACTTATATTGTCAGCTATTGATGCATAAATTAATGATTATGTATGCTTCGCCAGTCGGAGATTTCGAAGGCAAAGGGGGCCTCTGATAAATGCTTCCAAATTGTTTAAGGCGTCTGCAGCACAAAGAACACTTATTTACTCTTTCATAAAAAAATTTAAAATAATATATTAAATAAAAATTAAATAATAAAATCGATCAAATTCACCTGAAATTAAGTTAAACTAATTTTAAAATTTCGAATTCAAATGTATTCCATTTCAAGGGTATTCGCATCTTCGACTCTCATTGTAATTTCCGCTGCCTTGTTAGTCCATGTCACTCGTCTTTTAAATATTTGTTTAGCATATATAACTTGCGTAAACAATAAACATGCCAATTTATGGTTATTGGTGCATAAATTCCATTGTTTTTGGATTGCCAGTAAAAAGGTGTCGAAGTATCGAATATCCACCTCAGTGTCATGTCAACAGTGCGTATACGCAATGCTCCATCTCTGTTTTTCACTGTCTCAGCAACAAAGTAACCCACATAAATCTCTCAAAGAAAACAAGTACAAAAAAAAGCAAGCGAAAACGAAAGCAAAATGCAACGAAGAGTAAAAATTACGCATACGCCCCATAAAATCTAAGTACAACATATTTCAATATACTTTTCGACACTTGCTGGCTTCTTCTTCCACTTTTTTTTTGAGGGAAAAGTTGATTGTTTTACTTACAGCAAATGTAAATTATCCAATTGGGAAAAAGTTTCCTTGCCAATGTATTCGATTCGATTGAAATCCAAATAACTGTAAAAGTAAAGAGATATTTATGCAGGCATCCAACAATCTGGCTAAGCTGTGGGCCTAGTTTTGTTTATATATTTTTGGGGTAGTGTTCTAAGTCAGCCTTAAGCTTTTCGTGTGTGCTTGTGTGGACAAGTGAGGAATGATTCTTGGGCAAATGTAAGATAAACGGAGTTGATGCAGGGCCACTAATCTTGGCTATAAAGTCGAGCTAAAATCTTTAAAGTTCGAAATCTTAAAGAGATTGGGAAATTTCCTTTTAAGTCCAAATAAGTTATTATTATATTACTTTTATAAAAATGCCTCATTTATGTGTTAAGCAATAAACTTTAAGGCTTTAGCGTGCAACTTTAAAGCGTGAACTTCAAAACTTGAGTAAACACCACTAAAGGACATCAAACGGATACTTTGAGAACTAAGTGAGTGCAACCACGTTGACAACGTTGTGCCAGTCCTAAACGAAATCACCCAACAGTTCCCAACGGTAAGGACGAGCAATCCAGCAGGACACCCAATACCCGAGTAACCCAATGAGCGGGGTGCACCATCCGCTTTTAACAGCATTTTACGCTTGAATACATCAGCGGAGCTGGATGTGCAGAGACAGACCCGATTTCTTTTCAGTTTTTAATCTAGCAAATAGAAGAGCAACCCAATTGGATTTACTCACACTTCGTAGAGCGACGGGATTTTCGGCATCTGCACATTCCGCAGGGTGAGGCGATTCCTACTCAGGACCAACCACTCCAACCTGCGGTTGAGTCGCAACTGCTCCATGGGCAGTTGGTGCAGGTGGTTGTTCACCAGGAACAACCACTGGAGGCTGTGCAATCCGATGAAAGTTCCTTGTTGCAAGTGGCTGATGTTGTTGTGGCTCAATTCCAGGCGCTCCAGGTGAACCAACCCAGTGAAGCTGGCCAGCGGGACATGTGATATGTTGTTGTACTTAAGCGTCCTGAGGAAGGAAAGTAATTTCAGGTGCGTTGCAGTACACAACATTTTACTAAGTGCTTATTCGATCATTATCTTTTGTATATTGTATATATTTTAATTAATATTAGAAATTACTCGAGCTAATCAGTAAGCCTATACAAATACAATTGTACTTACAGCTTTCGCAGACCCGTCAAATTTACAAAGATATTGTCTCTCAAGGTCAGGTTGTTGCGAATAATGATCAGATTGGTAACCTCCGAACTGGTCCGAGGAAATCGTCGCAACTTCGCATAGCGACCGCAGAATAAAATAGTTTTCATGCCACACTGACAGCTTTTCGGATATGTGACAATATCTAAGTTATTGAAAGAAATAAAGTTGATTAAAACGATTTTTTTAAATAAAACCATTTCCCGAGCGTAATTAATTTATCCACTCACCACAAGTCATGTTTAAAGTTAGGCTCTGATTTCGTGGCACCGCCGGCGCTGGTAAATCCACGCCGCTTGCATTCGAGACGGAGGAGATTAGGCGCTGTTGCTTCTTTTCAATCGCGTTACGCACAATCTTGTCGGCAATCTCCTTGCTGCCGTAGAGGAGTCCGCACTCCACAGGATGTTCGTCGCTGCTGTCGGCGCAGTCGGGCCGACTGTCGCAGATTTGGCGCCTTGGAACGCACAGCGTGCCGTTGTCGCAGGCGAAGCTGCCCGTGGGGCAGGGTCCTGCGAAACGGACAACACATCAACCAGAAGCCAAATTAATTATCGCCCAAGGACAGCGGAAAATAAGGCATTAGCTGTGGTTTTAGATCAACTATTTTACTACGACTTTGTCGTCGAACCCGAGATATCATTATTTCAAATCTAGATTGATGTTATAGGAACACTGCTCCAAAATAATTTTAAACATTTTTAGTTTGCGTCAAGACAAACATATCTTTTTTCAGATGAAATTAAATAGAAATATGTTTAGGTGTCTTTGGCATTGAGCCCGTGTAATATTTTAATTGGAGATGTGTGTGGCTGACATATTTAATTACAAGTTTATTATTTTCAGAGGCTTATCACTCAAATAAAAATAACATTCACATGGGCAACGGTACGTATGAGTAATTATCTTAATCGCTTGCAGACAAACTTTAAACTTTAAAACAAGATGACAACTTAATTTGTGCGTTCCCATCCTCATCATCTTCTCATCGCCTCTGTCGAACCAAGTATTTCAGTTCATTGTTTGCCCTTTTGTGAAGACATGGCAATTAAACTTAATGTGCAAAAAAGTTTGGCCTGTCTTTTCATTCACTTTTGAGAGGTTTGCTTTGTTAACAATATGTTTTTTCAAGCATTGAAATCAAGTACATGAATCCAAATGATGGCTTAAAATTTGTTAATATGCCATTAAAGCTAATTTAATTTCAAAAGTTGAACTGACCACTAACAATTGATGTTCAAAGAAATTACATTTCATATTCTTAGATTTAATTTATCCTGAGACTTTTTCTGCCTTAATGCCTACAACTTTTTGGGTAATTGTCGTAAAACGAAATGACATTTTTGTTTTGCATTTTATCATTTTTATGATTTGTTTGGGTGCCACCACTGCAGACCCTTGCCGAAAATTCAGCAATTCAAATTACGAGATTATGGAACATAGTTCATTAGACAAATGAGCAAATAAAAGTGAAAGTGGAGCACCTTGATGCAGCTTTTAATCCAATTGAAGAAATTGCGTCAGAACATATTTGTGTGTGTTGTTCTCTAATTTATCCCAAAAAGTGTTAAACAAATCTTCTCTCATTCAGTAAAAGCAAGAGCATTGATATAAATTAATCAAACGGAAGTCAATACAAACTACCAGAATGGAAGATAATAAACACATCGATTAGCATTCTCTTTAAAATCATTAATAAAGCTGCATAAATATATTTGGTTTTGTCGCTTCCTTAAAGATTAAATATCTAGAATCATTAGGAAGGATTTGTACACACACTTAGGCATTGTGCATTAGACGAGACTTTCAATTTCATTGTGTGCACGACAAGGACATATGTTTACACATGTCCTGGCTCGTCCGCTGTTCTTCTCATTTTTCCCTCCTTAAATCTGCTTTTCTATTTCTGATTTAAACCTAAGCCGGACAAATGCTCTCTGGCAGATGGATAATTTCTCGCGATGCATGTGCTTGGAATCCGAGGCGGCAAAATGGCATAAATCAAACATGTTTTGCCTGTTCGTATGGCAAATCAATACGCAAATTGGCATAAAAAATATAATATTGAGGCAGCAAAAAGCGGCGCAAATTTCTCGATATTGATACTCGTAAAACAAGATAAAAGCTTCGAAAGAGGAACCAAAACAGCCAGGACCATGGCCTTCTATATGTATAAGTATACTTGTCTATGGATGTGCGAAAATTGTTTTGTGCTCAAGACAAAGTTTGTGCCGTACTCGTATTTATTTATTTTTTTTATGGTCAGCCGCTTGTTCTTTTTCCGCCCCGTTTTTTGTTGCCTTATTTTTATCGTATTATACAACAAATTACTTTCAAATACTTTTGATTATAAAATTTATGGCCATTTTCCAGTTTGGAATTTGATTTCGGTTTTTGTTTGGCCCAAAGGAACCCTTTCTGCCAGCATAAATCGTCAAATGATGGATGCGAAAATTATATAACTTTAAAGCAACTATGTATTCGAAATAATATTTATTCCGCTAGATTTGAGACCATAATTGCTTTATTAATACTTTTTCATGGATCAATAAATTTGGATTTGTTTACCAAATATATTTATACTATAGTAGCTATATTCACCCAATAATATAG
Organism: Drosophila fuyamai; assembly: GCA_018153365.1. NCBI lineage: Eukaryota > Metazoa > Arthropoda > Insecta > Diptera > Drosophilidae > Drosophila > Drosophila fuyamai. The sequence goes on along the minus strand of JAECXW010000393.1, from coordinate 809,702 downwards.
TGACGTTGTGGACTATGATTAGGTTGCAATTATTCAGGCAGAAACATTTTTGTTTTTTTTATAAAATAGTTTCTGTTTGATTTGGTACAAATAGTTATCCACAGTCTACTGATTTTAGATCTCTTCTGTTTTCCGGCTTGTTTTTTGTCATTCGCGATGAGATTTGAAAACGTACAAGCTGTGCTGATCATTTTGATCATTGGTTTTCTTTCGGAGGTAATTAATATTTTTTTTTTATTAGCAAAGCTAAATTAAACAATATTTATCCATTTTTTAGATCATCTCGAAAGTGGAGTTCAGCAACATCAAATGCATTTCCCACGACCTTGAATTCGCAGAAATTGAGTACTGTTATTTGAAATCGGTGAATAGGAGTTACAAATATGCTTCCATGAAGACAAAACTTTTTAAGACACCCATAAACGATGCCACAGTGAGTATATAAAACATATGTATCACATAGCACATATGTGCTCATTAACAGCCTGTTCTCCCAGGTCAACGTGGCAGTATTCAAGCGAATGAGTGGCTATAAGCCCTTCCTCTACAATATTACTGTAGATGGCTGTAAATTTTTAAAGAATCAAAATTCCTTTCCTGTCGCTAAATATCTTTTTAGTTTATTTGGTAGTCACTCTAATATGAATCATAGTTGTCCTTACGATGTGAGTTAATTAACTAATTTTTAATGACCAATAATAACAATTTAAACCAATATTTAATATATTTTTTTCGCAGCACGACATTATTGTGGATAAACTTACTACCGACTTCCTTAATATCCAAGTAACTAAGGTTTTGTCAATTCCTGAAGGCGACTACCTGCTCAAAACAAAATGGTTTGCTTATGGCATCCTTCGAGTTTCGATAAACGGGTATATAACAATATCTTGAATGGACATTTTAATTAAAGTTACGCAAAATGTAACGTAATTGCTACAAGAATTCTCTAAAATTTGAAATATTTGCATACTGAATTGATTTATAGGTGCGCAAGTCACTGAAATTATACTGCGGATTACTTACCCAGACTTAGGTAAAATATTCCCGCGGCCAGCAGCAGGACGACGGTCATCAGAACGACGCCCACGGCGATGCTCCTCCCGTAGACCATTGCGATTTATCGGTTTGGTCCTGTTTCCCAAGCCCGCTTATCTAATTACTTGGCCAGCGTGGCTGCACTGGCTCCTTGACCGAGTTCATCATTAGGAGCACTCAATTCCCACTCCGGTCACGCCCCCACAACACCAATGCGGTGCTGACTCATTGAGTTTTTGTGTTATTATTTCTTATATCGTTCCCTCTTTTTTTCGTTAATTTCTTGTCACTTCATTTGGCTAATGTTCGCAGCTCGTCGAGAAGAGTTTTAAGTGCCAGGATTATACAGCAGATGGAGCGGAAGGAGGGCGTCGGGGCGGGGGTTCAAAATTAATATTTTGAATAGCAAGTGCTTTCCACTTGGTGGGGTTTCGATTTCAGCGTTGGATAAAATTGATTTGATGTCCATAAAAAATATGCATAAAATGCTATTTTGATAGACGACGAGCTTAAATTTCACAGACAGATTAAAGTTACCCACAGATTTTAGGGGATTTTCTCAATGAAAATGCATATTTTTAGTGAAAAACCTAAACATGTTGATGTTTCGAAATCAACCATAAAGACCTCATTAGATTGTTATTTACATTAGCGACCTTTTTTCAGAAGGCATAATTTCGTCACTTTTGCTGAACACTAGTACAATCAAAATGAATTTATTATATAAACATATTTTTTATATATTGCTTGTTTAAGCATTCGGCATTAAATAATAACTTATCGGAAAAATGTTGTCCCGTTAAGAAAAAATCAGCATAACTGAGTGGTGAGAAGACATAAAACTTGGCCAAATTTATTTCTCCCGCTGAGTAACCAATCAAAAAAAATGATTTCTTTGCAAGCAATGGCAAAAATCATTTGGCTCCAGTCATATGGTTCTATTTTTAAGTGGCAACTTTTATTTCCTAATTTATGCAAGGCATTAGGCCAAACTCAAGGTTATAAAGTTGCCAAATGTACTACGAAATGGAAGTGCAATATGTGACCGGCATTAGTGGGCCCTTTTCTGCGACATTTCATCGCTGGCTGATTAAATTTCACTTAATGGGGCGGGGTAGCCCACCCGGGAGGCCTCAAGGTCAGCAGGAGACAAATCATAATTTCCGCAAAAGGTCACATTGTCTCTGCGATGCATGATCCCTAAACTGAAACAGGGACTCTCATTATCGCAATCATCGCAATTGAACAGCATTTGGTGTGGAAAAGGGCCATAAAAATGGAGCGGCTTCGTTCCTTTTTGCTGCCGGGCCACTTAATGCTCCCTCGACCACTTTGTAGATTGTGTCAATGCGATAGGACGATAGGATGCCCCCAAAACAGACCATTCAAATGTGTGTTTCGTCGCCTCTTTATTTGTTTGGGGCTACTTTCACTGCCCCCTTAAGTGGGCAACACTTTTTTAAAAACGAAAGTCGCGCGCGCTTCTCCAGAGAAAGTGTTTTTTGGAGAAACGAAAACCGGAAAGGATGAAAGGACCAAACGCGTCCACGCACAGCGGCCAACTGAAGCTGGTGACAACGTGTGTTGCTGATTTTGTTTTCCTCTGCAGAAGAAAAGCGGCCGAGGAAAACCGGCAGCGCAGTGGCAGAGCAACTTCGGGTTCCTACAGGTCTTCGGCTGACCATTGAGTTGAGCTGCTGCGGTTTTCTTCCTTTCCGGGCGCTTTTCACTACTCACAAGGGTCGCTGGCTCATTCTATTTCTATTCTACATTTTTCATTTAAATATTTAATTTAATTCAAATTTGGATTGGTGAATAACAAGATTATATCCCTTGAATCTTCAAGAGTTTCAAGTATCGAAACTAATATTTCAGAGACTATTTCAAATAGGTTCCTTAATTCTCAAATAAAAACAACTGTGATCTGGTAATCGTTACTCATTTTTTAATGGATTACTGTATTTTAATTTGTTTTCTAAATTTAAATCTGAGCTAACTTAATACCTTTTTATATCTTATTGGTTTTATATTTTTAAACTCCCCACTATTATTCAGGATTTTAAATTATTTAGGTGGTTATCCAACACCCCAACATTAAATACGATATCTGATTTGAGTTTTAAAGAAAAAATCATAAAAATGTATTTATTAGCTAATTAGAAATAATGAAAAAATAAAATTTGTTCTAAAACCGTTTTAGTTTAAAGTTAATAGTACTGTATATTATTTAATAAATTGCATTTCAGTTGGTGTTTTTGTGGTTCACTATCAATTTGTGTAAATATTAAATATTGCTAATTAAAAACATAATACACAGAAGCGACTTATGAGTTTTATTTAGTTGTATGCATTTAACTCTAACAAAAAGCATTAAATACGAATGCGTGACACTTGCAATTATTAATGCTTCGGTCTTATGATTCGATATCCGGTGGCTAAGGCTAAGCACTTTATAAGTGAAACTTTTTAACAAAGCATTGCTAATTTGTAATTTCTTGTTAAAGCTGCGCTAATTGCTAAGTACAATAAGTTTTGTGTAATTCAATCTGTTAATTCTATAAAGAATCATTCTGTGGGAGACAAATCACTAAGTGCACTACTTAAATGGTAAAAAGGCGTTTTAAGTTTCGTTACATTCGAATTATTGCAACAATTAAAGTTCATTGTTTAATTAACAACTAATGGCGAATTGCAGAGATTGAAAAGGGCTTTTGTTAACACGTAGACTAGCAACAAAAATTAAACAGAAGTATAGCACACAAATTTAAAATTAGGGGTATGTGGATTTGGACTCCTTTCCTACATTAAAATGCAAAGTACAGTGCAGAATGTGAAGACATTAGTGGGCTGCATTTCCCAAATTGTAACATATATCATTGCTTTTAGAGATCCATAGAGAGTGGTTGGAATGTTTGCATACTAAAACCGTGTTGATCATTGTAAATTTGTGGAGAATATTGTGTAAAATTGTGATATTCATATTGGAATCCGTTTTGTGTCAACTCCATTATGCATTCAAGATATGTTTTTCAATTTTGTTCCCAAAAACATCATTTGTTGGAGGAGGAATATGTTTAGAAAAATAGTTTCGATGCCTGTGTGACTTAAACCCAGACGCCGTGTGGATTTTTACTGGTCGGAACCGCAGTTTCCAGTTGCCTGGGCGACCCGATAATCCGCCGACTGCTGCCCTGCTTGTTGGGTCCCTCCAGCAAATGCTTGATCTCCTCCGTGGTGGTCACCGTCAGACTCTGCAAGTTTACCTCCTTCATCTCGTTGACCAACTGTTCCACCTGTCGCTTTTTCTCGGCGATGGCATGCTCAATCATCAACAACTCCTTCTTCAAACTATCTGCTGTCTTGTTTGAAGTGTCAGTGTTGTGCAATGCCTGGTCAATTTCGCTCTGTATCCGCTCCATTTCCATTAAGAAGTCACGCTCCACCGTTTGCCTTAAACAATAAAGTGTTAAATAAACTAGGTAAAACAAAAAAAAAATATATTTTATCCCACCTATTGGTCTGCTGCTGCTGCTGTTGCTCCAACTCAATGTCGTCCATGAGCAAACGCATTTTATTCTTGCATTGCAGCAGCTCTGTCTCGCAGTTGGCCAACTTGGAGCGAAGCAAAGCAATCTCCGACTTCAAAGTCTTCTCCTGCTGCTTGACCAGTTCGTTCTCCTCCTCCACATACTGCAGAGTCTGTAGCTGTTCGCTGCCTTGCCGAAAGATTTGATCTGCTTTGGAGATCTCACGCGATATGGCCTCCAATTCGTGGGCGTGATCGCGTTCCTTACTTTCTAAATAAACTATTTCCGTGTCGAACTATAAATATACAAAATGCCTAGATCATACAAAATTATTATAGATTATGCGAATATTCTTACCTTTTGCAATTCCATTTGCTGGGCTGTAATTTTCTCCCGCTGAAACTTAATGAGCTGCAGCAGATCGGTGTATTGCGTGGCCTGGAACATGGTCTCACCCTCCTCCATAGCCTGGCTATTATTATTAATGCTGTTGTTATTGTGGTTGCTGTGCTGTTCGTAGTCACTGAGGAACGGATTCGTCGAGGAGGAGGCATTTGACATAGTGTCCGCATTACTGCTGGCCAAACGCTGGCCCTGGCACATGGGACTGTTCCTAGGTGGCGGCGGGTCACGATATGGTGGTGGCACTAGGGCTCCGTTTGCGGAAATCGTCGGTGTTTGCTTATACAGCTCCGGTGAGTTATTATTGTTACTGATATTATTATTGTTGTTGTAGTACATCTCGTTGGGGCTGGAGCGTCGGAGTTCATTGCTAGATTTGCTCAGCTGGCTGTAGATATGCTGATTACTGCTGCTATTATTGTTGTAGAAGTCGTTGTAGCCATTTGCTCCACCGGCCACAGGTGGAGTGCCACCCGTGCTGGTCATGTCCAGAGGATTCGACAGCGATTTCTCATGTTTTGGGACTAGCGGCGTTACATTGTTGTTTTCCTGCGGCTTCAGCTGCTCCTGGAGAACAACTGGGGGACTCCTCGGAGCTCCTGAAGTCGGTGATTGGGAGTGCAACTGCTGTTGTTGCTGCTGCTGCTGGGGGATACCTTTGACTATTCCAATGTTGTCAAACTGCTTGGCATCGTAGCCCCTGAAAAAATAGAAATACCATTTTTATTTTTTTTTCAATTTATGGGTTGAAGAATGAAAAAAAACATATCAAATTGCTTTAGAAGGTTTCCACTTTTGGTCTAAAGGTAATTAATATTAAAGAAGAGTAGACATAAAACGATAAAAGCGATTTAGAAAATATATATAAATTTAACTGATATATGAGAATCACACACCCGAAACTCTTTTTCATTTCCTTAGTGCGGTAGCTGAGTTCGACGTTCGACTTTTGCTTTTGCAATGTGGGCGCTGGCTTATTGTTATTATTATTATTGTTTGGGCCCAGCGGCTTTTTCGTTGTCATCACAGCAAAGTTGTTGTTATTGTTGTTCTGCTGTTGCTGCTGCTGTTGTTGTTGTTGCTGCTGGGTTTTGTTCTCGGATCGTTGTAATATAAACTGCACATCATTTGCATATTCGCCCCATTTGAGCAGCAGCTTCATCGGATTCTCGTTGGGGGCCAAATGGCGTTCATTATTCCGCCACCTTTCGATCAATGTAAACCTTCCCACTTTTCCGGTGGCATGGGCCAAAGCAAAGACCACATCCTATGGGAATTAAAAGGATAATTAGGGAAAAATCAATAATATATAGTCGATGTAGTCAAATACCTGACAAGTGGTGCTCACTGTAACGCCGCAAACAATCCGCTGAATGCCCTCGACCCAAACTTTCAGCTCCATTCCGGCTAATTATCTTTGTCTTTCTAAAAATCGTCCAATTATTTCCGTTTCTTGGTGTTTTTGCTACCAGAAAATTGCTTTCTTGTGCCGCTCCAGCTGGAAATGGGGTTCTACGCTAATGGTTTTTGGCGCTTGACTGGCGTTCTGCTGTCGCGCAGCCAGCGAAGCGTGTTAACTGCACTCCGCCTCTTCTACTTTCCTCGCTTATCCCGCCCCGTTTTTCCACGATTTTACTTAATTTTCCGATCGCAGCTTCTGCTTCTTCTTCACTTGCACTTATTTACAACAACACAACTGGTTCCGTACGAGTGTCGTGTCTATGTGTGTGCTAGACGTGCCCCTGTGTGTGTGCGCTGGAAAAATTCTGATTCACTTTTTTGATTTCCGTTTTTGTGTTTACTTTCGTGCTTCCGGCGCTGGAGCTTCGTTATTATAAACTTCAGTATATTCTTGTTAATGCATATATATATTTTATCTCGTTAATAAGCACTGCCCTTATTTCGTTTTCACGGATTTTCCAACAAATAAAAGCAAAAAATAAACATTGTTGTTGGCTTGCACTTGTACTCGATGCCAAAATCGATAGCATACCAGGGATGGCCAAACAGGTGGCTGCGTTTTTATCGATAACAAGGCTAATTGGAAAATTCTTTGAACTTAAATAAAATAGACATATCATTTTTTTATTCTAAAAGTATTTTTTATCTAAATGTAAAATAAAAAAAGTTTTGTACAAAATGTATTTTAGGGTATAAAAAGCTATATAAGTTACTATAAAAATTTAATATAATTAAATTAAACAATAGTTTAAATCTTTGTTTTTAAAAGTGTCTGCAGACTTTAAATAAATTTCTAAAAAGTATTTGAAAATAAAATCGGCCGGAACATGCTTAACAAATTTAGAAATACTTCTTGATTCATGCTCCTGTTTCTTTTTGTTATGTAAAAAATTTATTTTTGGGAGTACCAAGTTATATATTAAAGTCAGACTAAAACAAAAAACTATTAAATATAATTATGTTAAACACAAATTTTAAATTAGTTTGTCTTAATGTGTCTGCAGACTTTAAATACTTCTTTAAAAAAGGATTTGAAAGTAAAATCGGCCAGAACATGCTTGACAAATTTACAAAACTTTTAAATTGAATGCTAAAAAAATGTACAATTTTTTTGTACTATAAAATTAAAAATTTTTAAAGTATTTTCCAGACCCATATAGACCCATTCTATGAATTTTTATTATTTTTATATTCTGTAATAACCTAAGGCTAGAATAACAATTGACCTTAATAATTCCATAAAAATAATATAATAAGTTTGTTATGCTTTTGTATTAGTATACCTTTTACGGAAAGTGGTGAATAATATTTAAATTAAGTAGTTATATTTAATTATATATTTTGCTATCTATGTAAGAAATGTATTCTGCTTTAAGCACTAGTTTTTTAAATACATATTTTGGAAAATGTGAAAAGTCAAAGGGTACAAAAGAAAGGTGTATTTATATGTATGTATGTATTTATGAAGTTAAGTAAGTTTAAATTAAAGTGATATAATGTGTTTTAATTTATTTTTGTATTGTATATTTTAAATTATATTATATTAAGGAAAAAGCTTAATTTTATTGGTTTCTTTCTAGTATTTGAACACCGCTGATCGGTCACACTGTAGCGCATTGCCACGGAATATTTGCCATCCCCGCGCACGGTCACTCTGATTCCGTCACAAAACAATGCAAGATTTCGTTTCGCGGAGGAGTGAAATAATTGTAAAATAATCGCTCGTGCCCAGTGCTCTGGAGGCCAAACACCAGGGAGTTAGTCCCCGAGTTAATCCAAATCCCAGTCGAAACCGAAATAAAACAGCCGTGAACTTTATAATCAAACAGTGACGGAGCAAGGAAATCCTATTGATTTTGGGGCCTGCAATTTTGTGCATTAAATATTAAGCTTAAATAGTGGGCTGGTCGCGTGGCAGTCGGTGGCAAATTGTTGCTCCTGCGGCACAGGACACCTGGACACAGGATGCGGGCAGACCAGGGAGCGAAAAACAGGAGGATTTCTTAGGATTGGAGGAGATCAACCCACTGAATCTGCGCTTTTTTCGGGGCGTGTGTGTGCCAAAGCGTAAAAAACAAAAACCACAACAATGGCCAACAACAGTCGAAGTAGGGCCATTTTGAGTGTTAATCTCGATGCGGTCATGGCCAACGATCCGTTAAGGGAGCTCTTCGAGGCCTGCAAAACGGGCGAGATCGCCAAAGTGAAGAAGCTAATAACGCCGCAGACCGTAAATGCCAGGGATACGGCGGGACGCAAGTCCACGCCATTGCATTTCGCAGCGGGTAAGTGATATATCTCGAGATTAGATTACACCCTCCCGCCCAAGGACGGGCTAAAATAGGGACCCACCCCCTCTGAAAGGTTGAAGGACTCACCGCCCACCCAGCCCAGCCCCCCGCTGCAGTGCGGATTTGGCCTTGAGCTAGTTGCGCCTGGGTGTGACGGGCGTCATTGTCGTCGCTCTCGGTCGGACACTCGCCTGCTCCAATGGCGTCGAGAGTTGACCTAGTTTCCATGTTGCCCCTACCACGTTCTATATGTTCGGCTTGTTTCCGGTAACCCCTTCCCCCTCTTTCTCCGCTGCATGTGTGTGCGTGCTGCATTTTAACATTTTCTATTTTCAAAATATATTCATACACCTGCGGTTGAGATAATAGCACTGAGAGCCCAGGTAATTAGCCATTTCATTGAAAGCTTTGTCTGGTTAGACACTGAAAATAAAAATTTCGTACAAAAAAAACCTTCTAAAATGTCCATAAAAGTCCAAGCATTTATAGTTAGATGTAAATCCCAATAAGAAAAATAATTCTAACTGGTATTCCATTTTAACGGTTGATCAAAAAGCATAGCAAAAGTAAATTGGTAAAAAGAATACATTTTTCATTATCTACTATTAAATAAAAAGTAAATTAATCACAAGTAATAATATGAAAATACATTACGGATCTATATATCTTTAAATGTAAATACTTGTTCTAGTTATTTAATATAAATTATAATTCGTTTGGGAATATTTCGCAATACAAGTGATAGTTTAGCTATTGTCTGAGCTTTTATTATTATTATTTGGACTGTGCGTGTTTTTAGGGGTCACACTTATATGGGCGGAGGGCGGGGCAGTGGGTGGTGGGGCGACTTGTTGTGCTGCTGCTGCGTTGCAAGCGCCATCCTGCTGACGTCTTTGGCTCAATATTTTCGCGTCTTTTGTTGTGACTTTGGCCTAGTTAGCATTTTATGCATTGCGATTTATTTTGTCAGTCGGCAGTCCAGCATCAAAAGTCAAAATAAACGGCTTTCCCCTCCGCACAGTCGCCCCCAAAAGCTTTTTTAACCGTTTCACTCGACGCCCCTCGCATATCAATTTCGCCTTTTGGCCATTTGTGACTTCTTTTTAAGTTGAGCACTTTTTTATTATCTGCTGGTCTATGATTCATTCGGCGGGTCTTTCTTTCTACAAACTGGTTTTCCAATATAATATTCGTCTGTCTTTTTGTCACGTTCTGTGAACAAAAAGTGAGATCTTCAAGGGGCCTGTTTATTGTCTGGTGTCGTTTTAGTTTAGGTATTATTTTGTGGCATGTTTTCACCTTGTTGAACGCATGAAATTTTGAAGTATTTGATTTTTTACAATACCTGTTGCGGAGGAAACAAAATCGAAGCTCACGTTTCTTGCTTCCTTTCCCGTGATAATCGTGATACATAATAAAACTCTTTTCGCCTATCAGCTATTTTGACATTGCCCCGTTATCTCGGCGGGGTGTATACATAGTCGATAAACCCGAAGATACAGAGACCTTCCCTCCATATCGTGGCCACATTTGAGACACTTAAACTTACTTTTATCGCTGCCCAAAAAATTAAGCAAATAGACCTTCGGGCCAGTAATGGCAAATCAAGTTGGTGAAACGTATATCTCAGGTTATGCATACTATCCACTCAAGGATCTCCTTTATGGCCCCAACAATTGGCGCTTTGTGGCTCCAAGTGCAACAGTTGGAATTAAGTTTTCCATTCTATTAATTTTTAATGCAAAACTTTCGTAATTGTTTGAGCACAGAAAAGTGAACGGCGCAAATGTTTCGCAAACCACTTTTGGTGGGTGGCTCAAGCTTTTGTTTGCAATTTGCTCCGGTTCTCCTTGCAGTTTATTATAAACTAAGATATAAATAAAACAGTAAACATTTATGCTGGTAATCGGTTGTGTGACTAATTCCGGTGCCAAATTAAGATGAGTCAGATCATTGCCACAGACAGTTTCCCCATGATAGTGCAAACGTTTCGAAAAGTTTGTTGATAATAGCGGGATCAGATGCCTCACGTAAATATTTATTTATGTCATTTTTTTGTATTGACTATAATGCGATTAACGATTTATTTTTAAGATGATTGTGGTGTTGGTATTTCCGTGATATTTGTAAGAATATAAAATTCCAATTGCTGAACTTATAATTTTAATTATAATTTAATCTTTCAAAAATCCCATTAGTTTTAATTATTAGTTTACAATCAGCACACAATGTTATATTAAAAATAAAAAGGTTTGGCTTATTTTTGAATACATTATTCAGTAATTACAAACGATTTATGGCTTACTATTAATAATAATTATATTACATCTAATCATTTAAAAAGGCCTCAGAGAAAATAACAGATTTTATACGGAAACCAATCTCTGTCTTGCCTTCTTTGTCTACGTGATTTACTCTTTCAAATGCCACGGGCAAGGTTGAGAGAACCCAAGAAAGAACACCCCGAAGGCAAGACCTTCCCGTACATTTCTAGGGCTTGCCATCGACTAAAACACACAGAGCTTAAATGACACTCATCTAATGATGGATTCTTTTCTTTTTCTAACCAGGGTATGGGCGCCGGGAAGTGGTCGAATTCCTGCTGAACAGCGGCGCCTCCATTCAGGCCTGCGACGAGGGCGGCCTGCATCCGCTGCACAACTGCTGCTCCTTTGGCCACGCGGAGGTGGTGCGATTGCTGCTAAAAGCGGGGGCCAGTCCGAACACCACCGACAACTGGAACTACACTCCATTGCACGAGGCGGCCAGCAAGGGCAAGGTGGATGTGTGCCTGGCCCTGTTGCAGCATGGTGCAAACCACACGATCCGAAACTCGGAGCAGAAGACGCCACTGGAACTGGCGGACGAGGCGACGCGGCCTGTTCTAACCGGTGAATATCGCAAAGATGAACTACTGGAAGCCGCTCGCTCGGGGGCAGAGGATCGTCTGCTGGCTCTACTCACACCTCTAAATGTGAATTGTCATGCCAGCGATGGACGGCGCTCCACACCGCTCCATCTAGCGGCTGGCTACAATCGGATCGGCATCGTGGAGATCCTACTGGCCAACGGGGCGGATGTGCATGCCAAGGACAAGGGCGGCTTGGTGCCGCTGCACAATGCCTGCTCCTACGGCCACTTCGACGTGACCAAGCTGCTGATCCAGGCGGGTGCCAATGTGAACGCCAATGATCTGTGGGCCTTCACGCCGCTCCACGAGGCCGCCTCCAAGAGCCGCGTCGAAGTCTGCAGCCTGCTACTCAGTCGCGGGGCTGATCCCACCCTACTCAACTGCCACAGCAAGTCGGCCATTGATGCGGCGCCCACAAGGGAGCTGAGAGAGCGGATTGCCTGTAAGTAGTCAGTGGGATTGATCAGTGATTGATCATGCTTGCTTATCAATCATCCTTAAGCTATCATATTTGTTTTGTAACTATTAGATAACTACATACACGCATTTGCTTTGTGTGAATAATGGTTTTTGCACCTAATATTTAATAGTCACAAGGCTTTGTAAACAATTTTTTTTACAAGAGAGTTTGATATGGCCCGGTGCAAATTAAAAACTATTTATTTTGGGAGGTCGCAATTGGTTCTTTCATAAATAACTTAATGACAAATTAAAAACCCATTTAAAAACGTTTAATCGCATTTAAAACAAGATCTATCTTTACCAATCCCATCTCATAAAAATATATTTTGTATCCTAACATGGTTCGTTTTTTTCAGTTGAGTACAAGGGCCACTGTCTGCTAGACGCCTGTCGAAAGTGCGACGTGTCCCGTGCCAAGAAGCTGGTGTGCGCCGAGATTGTGAACTTTGTGCATCCGTACACAGGGGACACACCGCTCCACCTGGCCGTTGTCTGTCCAGATGGGAAGCGCAAACAGTTGATGGAACTGCTGACCAGAAAGGGATCGCTGCTGAACGAGAAGAACAAGGCATTCCTCACGCCTCTTCACCTGGCCGCCGAGCTCCTCCACTACGACGCCATGGAGGTTCTGCTGAAGCAGGGCGCCAAGGTAAATGCGTTGGATAGTCTGGGACAGACGCCACTGCATCGGTGTGCCCGTGATGAGCAGGCGGTTCGACTGCTGCTCTCCTACGCCTCCGATACGAACATCGTTTCTCTTGAAGGACTTACCGCCGCGCAATTGGCTTCGGACAGCGTCCTAAAGCTGCTCAAGAATCCGCCGGACAGCGAGACCCATTTACTGGAGGCGGCCAAGGCTGGAGATCTGGATACTGTGCGTCGCATAGTGCTTAACAATCCGATCTCGGTCAATTGTCGGGACTTGGATGGACGGCATTCCACACCATTGCACTTTGCTGCTGGGTTCAATCGAGTGCCAGTGGTTCAGTTTCTATTGGAGCACGGCGCCGAGGTTTATGCGGCTGATAAGGGCGGACTGGTGCCTCTGCACAATGCCTGCTCATACGGGCACTATGAAGTAACCGAACTACTAGTCAAGCACGGAGCCAATGTAAACGTATCGGACTTGTGGAAGTTTACACCTCTCCATGAAGCAGCCGCCAAGGGAAAGTACGATATTTGCAAACTGCTCCTCAAGCATGGTGCCGATCCCATGAAGAAGAACCGGGATGGTGCCACGCCAGCGGATTTGGTCAAGGAGTCCGATCACGATGTGGCTGAGCTGTTGCGAGGACCATCAGCCCTACTGGATGCAGCAAAGAAGGGGAATTTGGCTCGGGTTCAGCGATTGGTCACCGCAGAGTCAATTAATTGCCGGGATGCTCAGGGCAGAAATTCCACACCACTTCACCTGGCCGCGGGGTACAACAACTTTGAATGTGCCGAGTATCTTCTGGAGAACGGAGCGGACGTTAATGCGCAGGACAAGGGGGGACTTATACCCCTGCACAATGCCAGTAGCTATGGTCATTTAGATATTGCAGCACTGCTGATCAAGCACAAGACGGTGGTTAATGCCACGGATAAATGGGGATTTACACCGCTCCACGAGGCGGCACAAAAGGGACGCACTCAGCTGTGCTCGCTGCTGTTGGCCCACGGAGCTGATGCCTACATGAAGAACCAAGAGGGGCAGACGCCCATCGAGCTGGCCACGGCGGATGATGTCAAGTGCCTACTGCAGGATGCGATGGCCACCTCTTTAAGTCAGCAGGCGTTGAGTGCTTCCACGCAATCGCTGACCAGCAGCTCCCCGGCGCCAGATGCAGCTGCTGTTGCTGCAGGCACATCTTCCTCGTCCTCATCCGCGATTCTCTCCCCCACCACGGAAACGGTGTTGCTGCCCACCGGTGCCTCCATGATTTTGAGTGTTCCTGTACCACTTCCTCTGTCCAGCAGCACGCGCATTAGTCCCGCCCAGGGTGCCGAAGCTAATGGGGCTGAGGGCGCCTCCTCGGATGACCTACTGCCGGATGCGGAGACCATAACAAATGTGTCCGGCTTCCTGAGCAGCCAACAGCTTCACCACCTAATCGAGCTGTTCGAACGCGAGCAAATCACCCTGGACATTCTTGCCGAGATGGGCCACGACGATCTCAAGCAGGTGGGCGTCTCTGCATACGGCTTCCGCCACAAGATTCTCAAGGGAATCGCTCAGCTGAGGTCCACCGCAGGTTAGTATTTAAAACGATTTTAAAATGAAATTTTTACTTAACTTAAAAATGTACTTATTTAACCCTCAAGGCATTGGTAACAACGTGAATTTGTGCACTTTGCTGGTGGATCTGCTGCCGGACGACAAGGAGTTTGTGGCCGTCGAGGAGGAGATGCAGGCCACGATTCGCGAACATCGGGATAATGGTCAGGCTGGCGGTTATTTCACTCGCTACAACATTATTAGGGTGAGTCCCTACTATAAGTGATTTAGTTGACTGCCCTTTAAATCCTTATCATTAACAGGTGCAAAAAGTACAGAACCGAAAGTTGTGGGAGCGGTATGCGCATCGGCGCCAGGAGATCGCCGAGGAGAATTTCGTTCAGTCCAACGAGCGAATGCTCTTCCACGGTAGTCCCTTTATAAACGCAATCGTGCAGCGCGGCTTCGATGAGCGCCACGCCTACATCGGCGGCATGTTCGGTGCTGGCATTTATTTCGCCGAGCACAGCTCGAAGAGCAACCAGTATGTATATGGAATTTGCGGCGGCATTGGATGTCCCTCGCACAAGGATAAGTCCTGCTACGTGTGTCCCAGGTGAGAGAACTTTGCAGTAAAATTGACGGTATAGAGATTAGAGTAAAATTTATTAATAATTTTAACATTTGCTTTCCTCGCTAACAGACAATTGCTGCTGTGCCGAGTGGCTTTGGGCAAATCCTTCTTGCAGTATAGTGCCATGAAGATGGCTCACGCACCACCAGGCCACCACTCTGTGGTGGGAAGACCCTCGGCGGGAGGACTGCATTTTGCCGAATACGTTGTCTATCGGGGCGAACAGGTGGGTATTTGGTTAAGCTGTTATCCTCCACATTGTATTATTTATTGAACTGTTTTTACAGTCTTATCCGGAGTACTTGATAACGTACCAAATCGTCAAGCCCGATGACAGCAGTAGCGGGACGGAGGATACGAGATGATGGATGCCCTCTGTCGGCTCTACGCCCACCACCACATCGCCAGCGCTGCACCAGCCACACCCACAGTATCACCCTCATCAGCAGCAGACGCAGCAGCAGGCGCAACCACAACCACAACAACAACAGAAGCCACCGCTGCCGTTGCCACCACCACATCAGCAGACCTCAGCTCCAGTTGCCAAGAGGCGTAAGCATGCCAAACCATCGCTGCAGTTGCAGTACCAGCACTATCAGCCCCAGCACCACTCGGTGGTTGCATCTGCGACGGCTGTAACCACCACCCAACCAGCGCCCGCTGGCGTCTTTACGCACAGCAACAATAATAACAACAACAATAGCAGTGGAAATGTGAATAATAACAACAATGACATGTCGCCTGTGTCGAACAGCAATAGCTACTCTTCGGTGGACACCAATCAGACGCTGCTTAATTCACTGGCCAACCAGCAGCGGAACCATCGACAGCAGCAGCAAAATCAGCAGCAACAGGCGAATCGCAGCCAGAAGTATAGTCAATTTATGATCATTACACCCGCCGTTTCCATAGATCGCGACTTTGAGTACGAATCGCATTTGGACTTTGAGGATTTCGCCAATGCGGCCCACAATAATGGGAATCTTTTCCGGCTGGGATTGCGGCGGAGCGACAGCAGCAGCGACGACAGTGGCCACAGCAGCGATAGCAGCAGTTTCCGCTCGAATTACAATCCGTACTTGCACCACAGTCGCCAGCATTTGCTGACCAAGGGTGGTGGAAATGGCAGTGGCAGTGCAGGTCGTCACTTCTACGCCTTCACCTCGTCGTGGCGGTGGTGCAGTCTGCTGTGCGCCGCCATGCGCTGCTTTGGAGCTGGGGGAGCGGGGCACGGAAATGCTCCGTACAGCAGCTCTCTGCAACATCACCGACTAAGACGCTGCTCGTCGTACAATGCGGAGAATGCCTACGAGCATTTTGCGGCCCCCTTCAAGGCGCGAAAGACGCGCGATCACATGAACAACATCACCTACGAGTTGTGACTGTGACGGTGGTATGACGACATGCTGGTGGTTATTGATCTCTTTGTCTCCGTTGGCCTCCCGTCTATTTTATTACAATTACTAGCTATAGATGTCGTGTCCTGTGTGTCTCTCTCTCTCTCTCGTTGTTTATTATATTACTCTATAATATATCACGTAGGGGCGAGCTAAGCGAGATTGGTTCGGATCAGCAGACGGATCGGATCGGATTGGGTTGGTTTAATCAAAAGTGACAGCACACTTTTTGAGTGATTTTATTCGATGTACGGAATTTGCGATTATAAGAGGTTACAAGTTCTTTGACGATGAATGCATTACATTACATTACATTACGCTCGCGCGTTTATTTAAGTGTTTAAGCTTAGTTAATTTAAACAATAATTAAAACTCCAATTAAATTTAAATATACAAATACATATACATGAAACTATAAATATTATTTCATTAACAAGTCGGCTTTTGGGTCTAATGTACGGCATGGTAAGTAATGTTCTTACATAAATTTAGAAAATAAAATAAAAAAGTAGTTCCATCTTTAAAAACTTGGACAAGCCTAACTGCTCGAGGTTAAATGTGTTTTTAAATGCTTTAAGTACTAATCATTTTCTAAGTGTTACACCTAAGTTCAAAATAATAAACTGAACCTTCCTCAATGGTGCCGACTGATAATGATGCTACTACATGCCTGTACCATTTTACGAGGCTATCAGCAAAGATTAAAACTACACGCTGTGCTCTATTTATAGACCATCCATATGGAAAAGACTTCAGCTCATGTTATTGAAGTATACGTATATAATAATTTTTAAACTAGCAATCTGCTTGGCAATTCACTTTTTTTATGAACGCATTCGAATTATTTTAGTTTTGAAGGTGACTCCCTCCATACCAAATCCCAGATACGCCACTGCCTGTTTTTATTTTTGTTTTGGAATACGATCTGTAATTTTATTTTTGTATTTTTTCATCGCATAATTACCCTATTTAAAAGTATAAAACTTTATATATTTTTCATGCAGACAGAGCATCATTAGCATCAACATAAAACATTCACAAGTTTTTCGGTTTCCAAATTTATACGCACACTGATTATTGTGAAGATAAACGAGTTTAATTTTACGAAGTTTCTGAAGAAGTTATCCGAGTTGTAAGGCACTAATGTATTTCCTAAGACATTCCGCACTGCTGGCAATCTATTTGGAGTATTTAAATTTAATTTGCTATAAATAACGCTCTTTTTCAACGTTTAGATGAGAGCTCGCCAGTTCTCTAACGATTATTGCGTACATAGCAGTTAGCTTTTAACCGTCTGCTGATGAGCTTGCGATTTGCAACTGTCAAGCCGCCCTAAAAATTCAAAATGCAACCGCATCGGAAGAATAATGATGATGAAGCTAAAGTACGCAAATATCTCTCTTTTTCCCCTTGCAGACAACACACGCAGCACATTTCACTGTCAAAAAGGCGGCTATAAACCATTTTGGAGCCGCCAGGAGCTGCTGTTGTGGGCTTTTTTTATTTCTTTGCCACTTATGTTGGCCTGCATTTGGCCATTTCTCAAGTTTTTCTTCCCGCTCGAGTGCGTCTCTTTTTCGGGCCTACGTTTTTTGACGTTTTCTTTTTTGGCAACATATGCAAGTAATTTGATTAAATTATATAATTACAGGGCCAGACAGACGAGATGGCAAGATGAGAAGACGGTGCTGACTTTGACAGCAGCGCTGCACGCAAAATGCCGCACTACATTATGGCCATGGTTATGGTTTCTGGTGGTGCGGTTACCATTAAGTTAACGTTAATGTTAATGCCAGGAAGCACGTAAAAAAAAGAAGCATTTTGGTTTTGATAGAAGACACACAACTACAAATATAGAAATCATAATACATTTAAAGGGAAATTCCCATTTAGCCCAAAAAAGTTAGATTCTCTGTTCCTTATTTTTAATCCTATAATATTAAGAGCCTGATATTACAGCTATAAAAAAGTTACAATTTATTTAACTCTTGCTTTTGCTTGAAGTTAAAATATTGTTAATATATTTTAACAATATTTCCCTCCGTGTAGATCGTTGACTGCGACACTCACTGCAGGCCGGGACTAGTGCAATTTGTATTTCCAAACAGCAACAAATAAGCACTGGGCACGGCCTACATCAGGTGACGTTTTAATGTACCACTGCACTCTCATCTCGAATGCACTTCACTTTACTCTACTCACCTCTGCGGTCTGTGGGCCTTGGCAATATCAATAAGCCAAGTCAGCCAGCTGGGAAAAGAAGCCAGGAATGTCCGAGTGCCACATAAACACTGTAATTACTCGCACACACTCACTCCCAAATCCGAGGAGCTGTAATTTAATTAAGAAATATAGACGCATTATTAAAAAAAAAAAAAAAAACAGGGGGAAACGCACATAGAAACGGCCTGAAGGCCCCACCCAGTTTGGTCAAATGAAGATGTGCCTACTCAGACTTCATTTGGAAATGGGCTTGCAGGTTCCAGTTTTCTCGGCATAATCCCGCGTACGATAGTGCGTTGCACGTCCCACAACATTAATCAGCATCCTACTCGGGAACACCTATGATTCTGGGTGGCACAAAATTAAGCATAAATGGCCTAGATGGAGAAAAATGTATTAAGATGGCAAGTAATCCATTGAACTCTTCATAGCCCCCAGCCAAACTGGTTTGAAGATGCTACTTTTGTCATCCTAAAAGAATTTTGCCTTTAGGATAACAATATTTAAAGTTTATCTCGAGAAGTCGTTGAGAGCTTTCGGAAGCTTTTTTGGTGATTCTGGCATACAGAAAGTAATCAAATTTAAGGACCTTTTTTATCGTTTACTTTTCCCGGCAAGCACATAGCATTTTAAATATATATGTACATTGCCTCTCCGGTTTACAAATAAACTGAGCTCACAGTCCAAATAAAGTCTGTATGACTTGAATATCTCGATTTGGTCCATTAGATTCTCTAATGGAAGGCAGATTCTCTAATGGAGATCGGTTGTGAAAAAGGACATGTCCTGTTCCCAAAACATTGTCTGCTCTCTATAAATGGGTAAAAAGCTTTCGTTTTGTAAGGTCCATACCCGGAGTTAGTTTTATAAAGAGTCCAAAAAATGTATATTGGACAATTAGCTGTCTAGTTGCACCTCATCCCATAGACCTTTTTAGATCCGAATTACAGGTGACGCATTAATGAAACCATCAAATGTATTGTTTAAAATATGTATGGTCCTTTATATAGGATTTATAGGATTCTATACCATTACAGATGTGCATCTTACAGATAGAGTACTATGCTTTTGCCGAATCTGAAAATTGATCAATTTGGATTAGTTGACCCGTCCGCTCCCCTGCCTTTAAAACAAAGCAAATAAGTGTATTTTTCCATTATGTTAATAAATGAAATGCTTCGATCTTCCACCCGCCGTTACCGCGAGGCTAGAAGACTTAAAAAGAGTATAATTAAAACATATATGGAGTAATCGAATCTGTCATTAATGCGGCTATATGCTATAATCATAGATGTAGACACGCGTGCCAATATCCCTACCCGTAATTAAAAAGTGCAACTTAAAATCTACTCGTCCTCCTCCTGCGACTCGCTGCTCTGGTCGACCGGATCGACCTGATCGGGCTTCCGTTTGCTACCGCTGCCCTCGCTGCGAATGGAGGTCTGGACCAGTTCCCGGGTGAACTTCTGCACCAGACGCAAGGCAGTGGGCGCCGGCATGTCGCACAGAGAGTGGCACATGAACTCGCCGAATCCCCGGAACTTGGCATAGGCCGGCGGCAAGGGAGTTGGAGTCGGAGTGGGATAGAAAGCGGATATCGACAGACTGTCGTCGGCACGGCGCTTCGATGGATGATCATCCGACAGCTGTGCTCCACGTTTATTCATCTTGTTGGGATGGTTGATTATTGGACTACTGATGATGTATTCCGGCTGGTTTTGATGTCGCCGCTGATAGCTTTCCGCATAGTGATTGTAGCCTTTGCCATTGGCCATTTCGCCGTTCATCGAGCGCTGGCTCTTGTTGGCTTCGTCGGAGGTGTTCAGGGGAATCCTAAAAAGAAATCGGGCTGTGTCATTAGGGAGCGGGGTAAATCGATGGGTAAGAAACTCACCCCAGTACAGTGGTCACGGGCAGTGCCTGTTCGCAATCGAAAATCTCGCAGTCCTCATCCAGTTCGTCCTTGACGCTAGTCATCTGCCCGTTGCTGTCGCTCTGGCAATCGTCAACTTCGTAGTGCTCCTCATCTTCCTCCTTCATCGACATGTTTTTGAAGCTGCGCCTAGGCCTAATGTGATCCCCTAGAAACTGGAGGCTCTCGAACAAGGGCCATTGTGAAGCCTGTGTGGACAGGCCGTTTTCCACACGTCGCTTCTCGATGTTATAGCGATTTCTCAGCGTAGTCATGCGCTCCCTTAAACTGGTGGCTAATTAGAAAGGTGGGAATAATCCTGAATTAATCCCTGCCCACTGGAACTCGATTAAGACCCTATCCTCACCATCGTAGCCCAGCTTGTGGGCCATTTGATCCCATATTTGGGCCACATACAGCTTGTCCTTGAACCGTTTGTTGGTGCGATCGTATAGCACTGGATGCGATCGGTATTCCCGGATAAGTCCCAAATCGAATTCACCCGTTTGAGCGTATGTGGCCCGGGGCCGGCCACGCCCCTTCGGCAGCTGCGGGGGATACAAGTGCGACAGGTGTTCCATTCCTCCTCCAGATACACCTCCAACCCTGTTTTTTTTTAAATCAAAAATTAAGGGTTTTTTTTCCATTTTAATAGACTATTTTTGATTTGTTAAACTTGGTATAGGATTGTTAAGTTCTCTTTTTAAAATGTTAAAAAATGCTTGGTACGATACTATCGATTAAAACCTGGCTTACTTTAATAAATAAATTAGGGTTAGCAAAATAATGTAACTATAAAATTCTAGAAGAGAAAGTATTGAGTATACAAATTTTACTTCAGTAATAGATCTCGAATTCCTGTTAAGAATTGTTAAAGGTTTTGTTTTTCCACTTAATAGTTTCAAGTTTATAACTGCCAATTATAAATTAATGGCCTGCAATCTTAATTCATTTTCAATTGAAGTTTAATGAACATCAACCCTTGGGATCGAAAACATGTTTACATGAAGCTGACATCGACTGCTTAAACAAATTATTTTGATATTGACCGTTCTTTCTCTATATCAAACGAAACATAATTTAATTTTCTTTAATGTCTTAAAAAGCATAAAAAGAAAGAAAAGAAAGAAAAGACAAGAAAAAGAAATAATTCCGAGGATATACATACATAAGTACATAGTTACCGGTTTTTCAACATAAGGGAGCAAAGGCAATAAAAAAAAACAACGTTTGGTAGAAAAGAAGTTTTTGTTGTGCGAGCGGATAATATAGAAGCCTGATTTTGAAAACCAAAATCTCCACCGATAACCGCTTTCATAAATCGACGGTTAGCCATCCCCATACCTAAATTGCATATGCTTCAGGATACACATACATAGTTACCGGTTTTTCAACAAACAATTAAAAAAAAGAGCAACAAAGTCTTCAAAGTAGAAGGAAGAAGCATAATAGCTATACAACAATGAGTTTGGACTTCGGTCGGGCGTTTGGTAAGGTGCTTATGCTCACAAAAATAAAGGCAAAGCCAGGTGGATAATGGTAAATCAATTAAACGATAACCGCTTCGATAAATCGATGGTGCTTGCCATCCCTAATCTGCATCCGCTTTCACGACTTGTACATGCTTTTTACACAGTCGCAGGCCGTTTACATGTATATATACGCGTGCGTAGGTGTGCGTGCTCGTGCTAACTGCATCTTCTCTGCTTCTGCTGCCTCTCCTCTTTCTCTCTTTTTTGGTGCTAAGCGAACGACGCGCACTGTCGGCGTCGGCGGCAGCAGCGCAATAAAAACAAAGTCAGCGAATACCGTAAAAATATCAAACTACCTAAAAACAAAAAAGAAAAGTACAGAAACGCGCTCTCAACTGCTTGATATTAATTTTAAGCGACGCCAGCTGCGCTGCTCACACAGATAAACATAAAAAGTCGCTTTATAAACTTTAAATAAACAATTGCAGACTACTACTAATTTATGGTGTGCGAGCGGAATAAATAATAAAGGTAAAAAAAAAGAAAGCCAAGTTATACAGAAATATTATTTTTGGCAGCCAATTCACAAATTATAAAAATTTCTTAATTTATTTTTATAGATTTACTCACCTCGAAATATTTAGATTCGCCTCAGGTTTTTTTTGTGTATATAATTTATTTTTATACCTTTTAAGCGCGCGCTCTTTGTCCGCCTCGCTTTGCTTTTGCTTTCTAGCTGGCTATTATGGCTAACTGTAGCTGTTACTTTAAAAAATCAATATAGACGTAAATAAATTAATTAAGATTGCCTGCGCAACACGACGCTCTCTTTTGCTGCTCGCGCTGCTCTGTCTCTGTCTGTTTCGCCTGCACGCACAACTAGTCGCTGCGAGAATTTTTTTTAAACTGAAACTGAAAAAATTTTTTATTTTTATATTTTACGAGCCAAGCGGTAAGAGAGTCGCGAGAGAGAGACACCCACCCTCTCTCGCTCACACAGGCGCCGAACCCCATGTAGTAGAGATGCGAGCGTGAACCGTTGCTTTCGCGCGTTACTGGCATCACAGAAAACTAAATAATATAAATATCGTATCACTCGTAAATCTTCTACATTCAGGATTAACTTTATATTTTTAAAAAGTTTGCCAAAACGCGAAATATTTTGACGAAATGTCGATAAGCATCATACTTTTATGCTAGTTATACTATAAATTATCGGGGCAAATCACTCTTACACACTTATTTTTCCATATTTTGAATGAAATTTTCTTTTTGGGAGCCACTGTGTAAAATAATGTACTTTGAACAGATTAAGAGAAGACGTGTAACTGGAATTTGACCATTATTTCATTTGCTTGTTTAACATTTTATTGCACCATTGTTACACTTGTAATTCATAGCACATATAACTCACATGCACATCGCTAATAGCCGACCAACCAGGTGGCAGCTCTGACAATTCGAATTAAAGTGGCAGCCTCGTGGCGGACATTTTCATAAAAATATGAAAAGTACCAAAATAGCGCGCGCGGTTGGGAAATTTTTAAATGCAGAATATATTATGTACAATGAATGGATGACAACTATGTGCTATATGTGCTTGGATGTGTGGTAAGTGTTTGAATAGTTAAAAAAACAGTTTTTAACTTGGATTATGGAAAACCCATTTATGATAATTTAAGTAAAACCAATGTAAACATACCTGAATATATACTTTTATATATTTAAAATAACTTATAAGTCTTATTATTGCATAATTGAGATCTGAAAAGACAGAAAAAAATTAATCAGTAAATGTCAACAAATTGTTTAATTAATAATAAAATTGACAAATGTAATCTACGTTGTTTATTACAAACCGCCCATAGGCCGGGACAAGTGCAATGTTTATTCAAAATGCAAAACGTTGACACCTTCCCGTCCTACGGGAAATTCATATTCACCAGAAAACTCCTTAGCTCAAGATCAGGAATATAAAGTTTCAGCAAGTACAGGGAACATCTTGATAAAAATAATAAAATATTATACCAACAGGTACCGGCAGGTAGTCAAACAATGGGAGCAGTGATCAAAGCCTTAAAATCTCATATTTCAATAACAGAGAACAAAAAATAAGCAGCATTTCATATTAAATTTCCGCCCCTACTTGAGTGTCCTTTGTGCGGGCTTAAAATGCCCAACAATAGTCCTGCCGGAGTAGAAGTTTCGGATCACATAGGATCGAGGGCAGGTAAAACTAAACCCTGGGCAAAATCAAGCGTTAAATGCCTTTTACTTACGCCTCACATCATTTCGCAAGAGGAAGCTTGTATGGTATATGAAAGTATGCTGCGGGGTCCATTAACAGTTGGCTAACATCAACAAAATTTGAAATCCAAAGCGTGACAAATTCGTGGAAACCAGAACCACTCGGAGGCGGAGATACAGAAAAAGAACAAAGCTGCTGAGCGAAAGAACTGCCAGGGCAGCAGAAAAAATTACAAAAAAAACACCCGCGCTACCCCCTTTCCGGACTTTTCCAGAGATTCTACATTTCTCGGACTATTCCAGAGGCTCAGCGTATTTCGCTTATCTGCCCCAAATGAAAACCAGCAAATAATACTAATAATATCGTTTGGGGGGGACGGAGGAGTGGAGCTTTGCTCGTATTTGTTTATTTGATCGCTGCTGGGGGCTTTTCGTGGCCCAAGACGGAATTAGGTTTTAATGTTCTACCCTGCGACACAAAAAAATGAAACCAGCGATGAACAAACGCTGCAATAAATTCATATTTATTTACTTTTGTTAGGCAAATACGCCCCCAACGGCACGAAGACTCTCTTCTGACTTCGGGGCAACTGAAAGGAAAGGCCCAGTCCGAGTCTTGCAGATCGGAAAGCGGAAACGCAAATAGACGCACGATAAAAACAGAGCTAGGGCTGTGGGATGAGGAGAAGAGTAGAGCAACAACAGCACGGCACATAAATTTGAAATAACTAATAATTCATTGAAAAAACTGCCATGGAATGGGGCCTTGATCAGGGGCAACTGGAGTGGTTCGGCGGTGGGGATCGGAATGGAGTGGTGCACAATATCATGTAATAATATTTGCTCAAGCCAACAGCTGACAAGTCAGCAATAACACACTTCTCCCGATATCGCGATCGACAAATCCCCACAGGAATTAAACTGGCGCGAGATCGGTAAGAGGCGGCCACTTGGATTTGGGAGATCGAAATATGTGGGGGGTTGAAAATTATATAGAACAGCCAGTTTGCAATTTGCCTTGTTCTTCGAAAAGGTTGATTAATTGTTTAAATTGAATGGCGAATTTATAAATCCAATTAATATATTTTAAACTAATAGTTTACTATAAATTTCAAACCACTCCTTGTTCATGTAATTTATAACTTAGAATTTTTCTAAAATTTATTTCAAAATCCCATTCATCTTTCTTAAAGTTTTCTCTTTTGCTCATTAGCTCTAAAAAAAAGAGCTCATTAAGGGCATTTGCAGTTCGGTTAGTTGGCCTTTCTACTGCACATTTATGATGGCTATTTCTCCTCCTCTGCGGAAGAATAGCCAGCTTTTCGTTGCCCGTTGTTCTGTTCTAGTTTGAGTAGAATCATTTTTAATGACTCGAGAGGCAGCAAAGGCAGCAGGAGCTGCGATGCCAAAGAAAGCATCGAAGGCTTCGATAGCCAGGGATAAGTGAACGGCAATGGTCATGGATGGCCATGACTTCCAGCCAAAAACAGTTTGCATTTCCCATTGTTGATGTACTTGTTGCTTCTCTGAGAGAGAGAGATACAGTGGAACTTGTATTTATAAGCTACAAAAAATACAGTTTTCCTAGAGACTAATGAAGAAGAATTTGCAATAATTTAAATATTTATAAAAAATACACCATGAGATAAATTCAATATTAACTAGGCTCCTTCGAATTAAAACCAAACCAATGAAAAAATTTGTATTATACTGCTAACGGTCTACTGCTAAATAAAAACTGAAGACATAAACAGGAAATCTAAAGAACAGGCTAATAAATTATCTAACTCGAAGAGCTAGTAAATGTTTTATTGCACAAATCTCATTAAGAGTTGAGTAACATTCCGTTAAAGTCAGATTAAAAGTGGCTTTAATTGTTGACTTTGATATTTTTAAGTTCTAAATACAAGCTTCCTGCATTCCAAATTTAACTTCAAAAATAATGTTTCCAGTCTTTATTTATAGAGGGTTACAGCAAGAGAAGTTCTCTCTATAGAATTCCCACTGTAGGCCGATCGAGGGCCGCGAATAAAAATAACTGTATTAAATGGGCTCAGGTCCAGACGCGGTTCTTGGTGGCAAAGAAAAGGTCCGACGCCTGAGAACCGAACCTCCGCTCTTGGCTGTTACTATTTCTAGGCTCAGGCCCAGGCTCTCGGGTCGCCAGACTTGGCCAGCGTTTTGGCCCTGGTCGGAGGAACCTGTTTGGGGTTCGGGACCCAGCCAGCACACAGCGCATAAAAGGCGTTCCAGAGATGCGGACTGGGCCGTGCCTGGCTGTCTCATCTGTTGTCTATTTGGCAGGCTCCAACTTCCACCGATTGCTGCGGGCCTGTTCGCAAGTGCAACATGTTGCCAGCAACATTTGTTGCCTTTGCCTCGCCAAACACTCGCAGATTTGATTTGCTCCGGCTTCCATTTCCTCTAGTTTTGCCTAGTTATTTCTTTTTTGGTCGGTTTGTTTTTTCAGCAGCGTAATCGAAATGCAATTAAGATGCGGCTCTAGAGTGCTGCAGAATTTTTGACTCGCACTCAGTGAGGAGCGAGAACGTGGCTGCAATTTATATTCCCGGACAGATTTTTAGAAAGTAGCAGAGGAGTTCTCCTCGGGTCCAGACCAAGACCAAGACCAACCCAGAGTGCCATTCGAAAGGCGTTGACGTCGAGAGGTGAGTCCCGAGCCCGGCTTAGAACGATCTGGGGGATTGTAGACTCTGTAGATTCAGCTTGTACTCGTATGTGGCATAATTAAAGGGTTACGCCACGGCCACACCAATCTCCATTCGATATGTGGCGATCTCTTTGCGTCCCCGGCTTTCTTCTGTTCTGTTCTGTGAATTGTGTGGCTGATATGCATAACGGTGGTTTAATATGAGTTGGCGAACCAAGAGCGACTGCAGCACAAGTGGGCATGTCTCCAGTGATCCGCCAACCCCCTTTCGAGGTGATCTCTGCACTGGAAAAAGTCTATATTCAATCGAGAATCACTATGCCTTTAACCCAAGTATAAAGGGGTTCAAACGACATACATATGTATTCGTTCAAGGCAAAACAAACCTTCCCAATTGCGTAAGAATCTCCACTAGAATCAAAAAAATTTTCCGAAGTCAAAAAAAAAACTTTTTAAGTTGTATCGTAATGTACCTAAATACCCAAAAGCCAAATAGTTTAATATAAGTTTCAACCAGAGTTAAAAATGGTCAACCCAAAGGATTTCTACTAAATCTACCCATAAATCCTAAACTCCTTAAAACTTTTCCCTCAATGTAAGAGACTTCTTTGTAAGTCCCAGCTCACTCATTTGGTTGATATCGTTATGGCATAATATGGGCCACTCTCCCTGGACGTGGTGCAGTCATCAGTCCAAATGGTCGGCCATCAGCGCATCGTTTATTGGGGTTCGCTCTGCGAGTTCTCCAATTGATTGCCCACATCTGTTCTGGCTCAGCTCCAAAAGTATCTGCTCCAGACGCACGAGGATGATCAGAAATTATTGTTCATTTCAAGCGGGTTTTGAGTGTTGGGAAAACTTGGTCTTTCTTTAATGGCACAAACTTTAAAAACAGGCTGTGTCTCAAGCTATGTATGTACATACATAAGTAGCCACACTCAAATGGATTAAAGGCGACTTTGCAAAATTAAATTTATATCATTTAATTTTACACAGGTGCGGAGATGTTAACAAATTTGAGAAACAGTATATTATCATCTTGATTATAACTGAGTGGAATATCTGGTGTTCTTGAAAATAAGTGTATAAACAACACCAGCAAATTGTGTCGCCATTTGTTCTAAGAATTCAGAAATATTCTTTAATTTTTTTCGTTTTATTCATTCTTATCATGGCATTCCTTAGAAATGATGAAATTCTGATTTGTGGTTTTCCATGGGGAATAGGAAAAAGAAATAAGCTGGGATAAACTTTTCAATAATTGATTAAGGAATGGTTTAAACTTCCTAATAACTTTTTTGATAATCTTTTACTTTCACGACTAAATGTAATATGAAAATTAATAAATCACCGTTACTTTTTTTATGTTCTTCGGCCATAAAATCAGGAATATTTTTACTTCATACGCTATCGGTGCATCTTCGTAAAAAGTTTCTCATTATTTCTAAAATGTGTAACCAAATGTTATTATCCGCTAATTGCCAAATAGTTTGGCGTATCTCGTTAGCAATGGCAGGCAGATTGGAGGTTTTAGACTGAAGACTGGAACTGAAAGAGGCTCCAAACAGCTCAATTATTCCGCGGCTTCAGTAGCTCACAATCTACGCGCTAAAGAAATTGGGCTTGTTGCCAAGGAGTAGTCTAATAGCTAATGATCGGCAAAAAAAAATATGCGCCATCTTAATCTCCCCGTCGTACCCTGATCATCAGCATCTTTAAAGTGAACGAATCCCCAAAGAAGACCGAATCAAGCAAAGTTCTCACACAAATTAAAATTGCTGTTCTCTTTTTGTTTTTTCGGGGAGTTTCCACGCAAATGTGTAGGGTATGGGTATGGGGATGCTCCAAATGGAATCTCTTTGAGAAGAATTTAAGCCTCGAATTTCGCAGCCAAGACACCGAAGCTAAGCAAATTTTAAGCCTGTGCTTCATAGTTATATGGGGCATTGTCTATATATGCAAACTGGTATGCGTGTATGGCCCGTGTTAGGTATTCGATAGCGCCAATTTGATATGGCGGCCAAGGAGCACAAATTAAGTTTCCCAGAAACGAAGAATACTACCTGAACTGAGTAGAATCCCCATCCCCCATTCTTCTGGCACTGCTATTTTCCGTGGTCGCGAGTTTTATGTCTGCTCAAATCGTAAAGCAGTTAGCAACGCTATAAGGAAGAGAATCTCTCAAAAAGAAAGCTGGCAACAACGCTATGTAAAATGTCTTCAATGGAGAAAGAAGCCAAAACGAATACGATGTTGCGGCAGGAACTTAATTTTGCTCAGCAGTGCTTTTTAATGCCCCGCGATAGTTAAAGGAAATTAATGAGTAGTAAAAGCGAAACAGGCGAGAGAAGTCGCCAAAGTGAGCCGCTCAAAGGCCCCAAATGCAGAGAAATCAATATCCAATCATTAATCGTTAACTAATTCCATGAATTCTGCCAGACTCCGGATCCCGGGATACTGCTTTTTGGTCAGGTTCGCCTGTCTGCCTTTGCCCCATTTACCAAGTTCCAAAAACGCAACCAGACATGCCACACTAAAGACATACATATATTTATGCCCCGAAAGCAACTTTTGGCGTATTTAGAACAGCCACAACAACAAACAGCGGCAAAAAAACAGAAATATCAAGATAAAAATATTTTTCGGCCGGCCCTTTGTGGCTTTTGGCATGGGACAGTGGCTACACTACAAAAAAATTTGCTACTCGATTTAAAAAAAAGATTGGTCAAAAATAACTGCCCACAAAATGTACGATAACTTATTATCTGTCTTTGCTCTTTTTTTATCGAGCTTAGGGATTGCAAACTTATATGTAACCCTTGCTGGGCGTTGTAAAAAATATAATTAAAATTTTAATAAGTTAAAATCAATTGGTATCATTTCTGAATACTGTCACCTTTTGATATTAAAAATGTATTTAGAAGATAATAGTTTAAATCAAATTGAGGCCAGACATCTTCAATATTAGTTTAATTTATTTGCCGTGTATTTGTCCGCCTAAACCAAGTATTTACTGATTGCTGTTTTGTTGTTGTTATCGTCGTGTCGCGTCTGAAGTCTGCAGTCGTCTTCTTGGGCCCTCTTCAGGGATCTTTTTCTGGGATCTGGGATTTCCTCCCTCCACACACGGGTTTTGAATTCGATTTGCCGATTGCCGTTTGCTTCTTGGCGAGATTTCGATTTCGTCGGCAACAAAAGCAACAACCCATCGAC
The DNA here is from genome assembly GCA_018153365.1 of Drosophila fuyamai. Classification (NCBI taxonomy): domain Eukaryota; kingdom Metazoa; phylum Arthropoda; class Insecta; order Diptera; family Drosophilidae; genus Drosophila; species Drosophila fuyamai. Next base: position 779,644 of record JAECXW010000393.1, on the reverse strand, counting down.
CATGAAACAATTTTATATTTTTGTGCAAAAAAAAAAAAAAAGAAGATCAATAAAATTTTACCGACAACTGTATTTGGTTCAGACCGGAGCCCTAAAATTAGTGACCAAATTGGTAGGGAGGCCATCGGGGTATCGGGTCACATTTTTGGTTACAGTAATCAGTTCAGAATCCCAGAAGAAGTTGGATACAAAGCAGCTGGATAAAATTTGAACTTTATCTTATGCGTATTTGGGTTTCGAAGAAGTCGAAAGTGCTACAAAAACAATGTGTTGGATATAATGTGTGAGAAGGGGCCCTTGCGTATTAAATAGTCTACAGCTCGCGACAGTTTGATATGGGATACGATAAAGGCTTACATCTTTACTCAACTCTTTAATTGGAAATAAATAGAGAAGTGATGTAGAAAAATATATGGAAATGGATTTAAATAATCTTATCTTCAAATGTCTTAAAATTTTGAATGTTAAATGTTGGTAATAGATGACTTTTAGAGATAGTTTGGAGAGAAGCTTTCAAGCTGTTCTTCACATTTCTAAAGAGTTTGGTTTTCCTCGTTTTTCTATTTAGTTAGTTAGCTGAAAGAGCCTAGAAACAGTCAACTGTAAACACAACAAAAAGAAAGTCACCCGAAGACTTGGAGCATAATTCTGCAGAAAAGCGAAGAACAAGGAGGTTTTGAAGAGAATAGGTAGTGAAAAGAGAGGGCTCCGTGTGAGTTCCTGCAGAATCCGCGGCAAGAAAGGTGCCCCAACAACAACAACGACGATTCCCAGAAACGAGAGAGTGTGGGAGGAGAAGGTGGGGAATTCCACAAAAGACGCAAAATGAGAGGAGAACAGGGGCCGTTACTAATGAATTTGTATGCAGAGAAGGCAAAGATTTGCCACAAAAACAAAAGCAACATTAACGGAAATGCGAAAACCGAGGATCAAAAAACGCGGGGCCATCCAACAACAACATTATGCGAAATTAGTGCAGACAGCCGAAAAACGCACCTTTTATGTTTTGTGTAGCATCTGCCTCTCCACATTTTACGATTGCCTGTTTTTGGTTCGTTTTGTGTGATTTTTGATTTATGCAAAAGCAATAAAAATTATTATAATGAAGGCGCTGACATGGCTGATGGCCAGGGCAAAAAACGTACACAGAAAAAAAATTAAATATTTGTACATATTATTATGAAATAAGAACCAACACTTGTGTATATTCAATAGATGAAAATGTCGCTGTCCCCAATATGATAAATTAATTTTAAAACATCCAAATGATGGCTAAGCCAAACAAGTATAACAATATTTTTAGGGCAATGGGTGGTTTTGATACAGCGGTTTCTTGTTAGTCTTTTAGTTACTCTGCACTCTAAGATATTACTAAAAAAAATCAGAACTATTATTCATTTAATATTATTCACTCATTAAAAGTAAAGATTATATACTCAGAAAGAAAAACGGATATATTATAGCAAAACATTTTATGACTTTGAATAGGGCTTTGGAGCAGTTAAAGATCTAATCAAGCATCAAGCTTCTTTTTTCTGTGTAAGCGAAGTACAGAGCTGGCGACACGTGATGGTTGGGAAAATGAGGAGGAGCAGGAAAAATGGAGGAGAACTGGGGGCGATGACGATGCTGTTGTTCCTTGTCCGTTACTTTAACTCCGGTCGCTCTTTCTCCTGCGATGGGGCACAAGAAATAAGCGCGACGAAAAGAATGAGTCAGAGTGGTTGTTTGACTTCTGCACAAAGAAATGATTCTTATTTCTTTGTGGTCTGCCCCTTAAAAAGCAAAAGCACATGTAAATAAATCAAAAGGCGTCGGAAAAATCGCCATTTTTCCCGCCTATACAAATAATTTGGCGCAAAAAGCCTCTCCACTATTTTGATGGTCAACATAAATTCTGCACCTTTTGCTGTAATTATCTCTGCTGTGGCTGCACCCAAAAACGGTTAAACATAAAAAAACTAACGGCAGTTTTATAACGCTAGTCTGGAGGAGATTACCTTTTGGGAGGCTGCGCCAAAAATGAGCAGAAAATGCCCGCAAAAAGAAGAGTGGGCGAAGGAGTAGAGATCCCCGAAGATGATACACAAGCAATCAAAAGAAATGCAATGGCCTCCTCAGCCTCCTTCTCCTTTCTTCAACCATTACTTCCTGCACTTGCCGATGCACCGTTACGCGGAGTTGAGCCCGGGTTCAAGATCACCGCACCCAGCTAAATGTTTTTTTTTTCCATTTTTTTGGCGCATTCTCCGCCTGTCTCTTTGCACTTTTACACAGATTCTTTTGGGGATTTATCGTTGGATTTTGATGTTTCTTTTCTGTTTTCAGAAGGCACTTGGGGACTAACGGTTCTGTTTCTGCAGTTAACAAATAAAAATAGCGCGCGCACTCAACTCACCGACAGACAAACACGAGCACACAGAAATGTTTAAAACACCATCGTCGTGCCGGGGGCTCAAGGCTTTAACTTCTCGATCCGCAGTAACTTGGTCACTATTTACTTTATTCTTTTGAGTTGGGAGGGTTTTTCTGAGCACAACCGTCGCCGCCGATGGATTGCGCGCAATTGAATTTCATCCTCAGCGGCGACTCAGCTCGTTGCTTCAAAACTTCAGAATCCGGACTCGGCTCTCTGCTCTCACTCCTGAAGTTCGCTGCCGACGCCAGCTGAAGCAGCGGCTGCAAGAAGGAACGTATCTTTAAAGGGTCTCGACTATCAGTTACCCCCAGCGAACGGAAGCAAATTTATTAAAAACCATCTAATGCGAACTATATTTTATTATTCTTCAAAAAGTAATTATGTATGTATATACTTGGTAAATTCCGAAATTTAATATGGTATATTTTGGTTTTCAATGGATTTCTTCAAAAAGTATTTCTAAAAATTATTCAGGCAAAACGTATGCCAATTAGAAAATAATTAGGTCTACAACACCTGATAAAAAATTAATTTTTTATTCAAAAGCAAGAGTATACTTATCGGCATATGTTCAAAATTTATTGTTCTTGAGAGAACAATCTTTTAAGGTTGTTGACTGATGCTCATTAATATATATTTATTGTATGGGATCGGAGGAGCATCCTTTTGACTTCTTAATAAATACAATATACCCAAATAATCAAAAGTAATGGGCAACACAACGCGACAGCAGCTACAGGGCGACAGCGACAAGCTACAAAGAGCAGCTTGATCTTCTTTTTTCTCTCCCTGTGTCGAATCGCTGTATACTCTCTCAGGACTAAAAGGTTTTCAAATCGAGGGATCTGGAATGTCGTTGAATAGGGGATGTTATGTCATTCAAAAAGGGGCTGTCCAAATAAGAATGCCTTGACTGATTTCAAGCGATTTAAGAACCAAGTCTCAATTACTTTATTTTAATTTTATAATTATTTATATTATTTTATTTTATTATTTATATATATAAAGCGAAAGTTAAAATAAGGTTTGAAAAGAAGAGTTCTGGAATTTTATTACTGTTTTTTTATTGTTTACTCTTTTACTCGTTTACCAATAATCTATGTCATCTTTTTCCAATACAATTTAGCAGACTTATTTAAATTCCCAAAAATATTAAACAACCAAAGCGTAATTTACGAATTTGAATTCGAAGAAGCTCCCTTGAACATCTTCCGAGGCTAACACGACTTTGAATTCCCAAGATCTAGGCTTTTGTATCCTTCCTAAATTGCTAGGGGACCCACTAAATGCCCGAAAAAATAAAACTAAAATAAAACATAAGCCCGAAAAATGTTGTCCGGAGAGCCCCTCTGCCAACTAATGATCGCCCAGAGCAGGCTGGTAAAAGTTGCGAGCCTTGGGCCCGGGGACAACTCCATTAGGGCGGCCCACATTCGGTGGCCAGTTGGTTTTAGTTTTGGTAGGAGAGCAGGTGCATCGGCGGCAAGCCCTCGATCGAGAGTCGCGAGGAAAGTTGCGGCGCGTGGCTAGAGATCGATGAAAAACAAACCAGAAGACCCCCGCTGCCCGCATATCGCATCAGGACAATCGGTGAGGCACGAGGCATGTCCGGACACATCTGGAATGGCACAGAGTCCCATAGTCACACCTTGAACAGAGCTGACCGATCAGCTATTGCCAGGTACGATTTGGCTATTTTAATTTTTTAAGCTATCACTAGCAAGTATCTTTTTGAGAAAAAATCATTCATTATTTATTGCAATAATAGTAAATCTTTATAGAACTAGTTTAAAAATATCAAAATTATCATTATATGATATTTTATTTCATTGTCTTTATTTTCACTTTAGTTTTAACAATGAAAAGGAATTATAAAAAGGAATCTTTATTAAAAATGTCTATTCATATATAAGAAAAAAACTAACAAGACTTAAAAAGTGTATTTTTAATTTAATGAGAAGCTAACATAATTCTGCATTAAAATATCTGAATAAACTTTTCTGTGGCAGAAAATATAGTTGAAGGCCAGAAAGTTCGAGTTTTCGATTACTTGCCAAATAAATAAGTTGTATATTTTAATATATTGAATGCAAACTAAAAGTCAGATCTTTGTTTCTTTTTGATTTTGCTGGTATATTATTATTTGCTAACATTTTTTATTCCTTTCATAATATATATATGTGGCTAATTTTGTTTAGCTTTTTGGCAGTACTAGCCGAGAGTCGGAGCCGCAATTTAGCATAAATGAAAACAGACTGAGATCGCCGATGGGCAAGGCATCATTAAACACATTAACAGACGGCAGACGATGGCGATGGCAGGTGATGCCAACAGAGACAGGTTGGCAAACTGACTGGGTGACTAACTGACTGAGTGAATGACTGACCAACTGAAGGACCGACTAAGCGAACGACTTAACGATCGCAATGGCAACTGTACGAACAGGCTCGGGCTGTTGGGGACTTTTAAACGGGCCCGTGCCTCGGGGTCTCTCCTCGGCCGACTCCATCGCACTCCTTTGTTAATTACAAAGGATGCGCCACAGGACAACATCTGCCGAATGCCAATTGATTCCCCCACACCCGTGCTTCTTAACCCTTTGTATTTATAAAAGCTCTAAGGACTATCTGTCATGTTACAAATTTGGATCTTCCAAAAGCATTGCAATTTTATAAAAATTCTACAATATTTCTCATTTAGTAAATAATAAATGTCCAAAAATAACATTTAATGCTAGTTATTAAATTCAAGATAATCAATGTTGGTGTGCTCATATCTTATCTTAGTTTCAAATGGGTATTTTTAAAAATTACCTTTCAGAATAATATATTTAAAAAAAAACATACAGATAAGATACCGGAATTGATAGGAATATTATCAGGTAGTTATTCTTTATTCTTTGAAAATGATTAAGGTAAAGTTTATTTTGAATGAAAACCCATCAACCATTGTTTAGTGGGTTAAGCTCAGATCGTTCCCGGCGCAGCTGTACCTTCGTGCTCAGATCTTTGTGATCCTTGAACCTTACGCACTCCGCTTCTTTTTCTTCTTATCCTGCTCCTGTGTGCCTGTATGTCTAATTTCTATTGTCATGCTGGCAAAGGAATCGTGGTTTTCGGAGGCAGCGAAGGCCAGCTACTCAGCTATCCAGCGGCGAAACTAGTTTACCACCGTTTGCGTCTTTGAGAACCGGTAACGGTACAAAGGTGCTGCCCCTGCCCCTTTTTCGCTTTTGCAAGCGTTGGAAATTATGTTTTGATTTTTTTCCGTTTTGGCCAAGCGGACACAAACCTCCTAACGAACCATACCAAATTGTCTAATCTCGCCGAGCGTCTTCACACCCATTTTGACGAGTGCTGCCAAAAAGGGAAAATCGGATGGTGACTAGGGGATATGTGTAGCATTTTCCTTTCCATTACATTATCGTTTACATGCCACCACCACCCAGTTTCGGGAATATCCCTCTTCCCAGCGATCCCCTCTTCGGCTTGCCCTCTGGCCCATTAAATAACCGTCGAACAGCTTTATTAATTTGCTGTAATTTGTTTATGTTTTCTAAGCAATTTGTTTTCCACAAGCGGCTGCCGCAGTAGCACCCAAGGGGGAACAAGGGGTTAAGGTTAAGTGTGGGACACAAAAAAAGGATCTTTGCAACTTATCACTATCTGTTTTTGTGAACAGTGGAAATTTGAATTATGCCATTTGAGGAAATGAAAACTAACAAGGCCACTTATATCCAAAGAATTCCATAGAACCCAATTACTCGATTTCTTATTCTATTATATACTCAATGAGTCTCAGCCAAACTTTATAAAATTGAAAGTATACAATTTAGGTAGCATTTCAGTGAACAATATTACATTCAATACCTGTAAAAGATTTTATCCTAGCCCTGAAACATACTGGTATTTCTTTGCCGCAATTCAACGTGTCAAGGAACATGCACAAAAATGAAGGACCTCTTGTATATTTTTAATAAAGTTATAAATCTGAAATCAAAACATAAATGTGACATTGATCCACAACTGCTGAAAAGGGCTGTGAACCTTTTCTTGTTTCTCACCGAAACTGAAAAAAAAATAACCGAACAGAAGGAGATTTTTCAATATACATATTTTTTTTGGCAATCGTTTACCTTTTGGTTTCGTCCAGGAAGGCAGATAAACTTTATGACCACAAAAGAGCATCTAAAATAAAGCAAAGCAAATAAAATCGGACAGGAACAGCATGTGAACGATTGCAAATTACAAGCCCAACCTCGATTCTGCTGCAAAGCGTCTCCGTATTTTGCAGACTGCAGATACAGATACATCCAAGTATCTCGCGATCAGGACCATAGCACTTCGCTGCTGTTGTCTTGGCCATGTTTTTGGGACGGCAGCTGCTTCTTTCGGCTCTGTCGTCATTACCAAAAGGAAGCTAAAGACAAACGGATATGCGCTGCACATCAAGCAACTGCTTTTTGCTGGCCTGTTCCTTTTTTATTTTTTCGGTGGTTATTGCATTGCTTTTTGGGCTTTTTTGCTTCTTGGGCGAAAAATAAATTGTGCGACAGGTGCGACAACGACAGCAGTCGAAGAAGAAGATCGGGCCCAAACAGAGAAGATGCATTGATGTTGCAGGGGCGAGATGGGAGTAGAAAACACTGAAAAAAGGCATTACAAAAACATAGGTTTTATAATATTGCTTAGACTTTAAGCATATGTACAAATAGAGTAAATCAAGAATGATAAAAATGATATAAAGGAAGAAAGTTATCTTAGGAAGAGGAAAATATATTGGTCTATAGCTCATTTGATACGATCATTTAGTAGCCTTAGCAGATGAAGAAGGTCCTTTTTTAAATTTATTCTCTGGTTTCTTTTTGGTGTTTTTGTCTGTCTACCATTTTCTTGGTTTTTTGGCAAGTGCAAGAAGACGACCGAAACCCCAGGAAGCTTTTTGTGTGGGAGCGAAGCTTTCGATGTGATTTCGGCATTATGAGTCTGTTGTTTTTGGGGATTTTACAGCTGCAGCGTCGATAATTGCCAAGCCGTCTTACAAGGACCGAGAAGATGCAGATCAAGACCCGAGAAGCAGCAGCTGTTACTTCCGCCCGAATGGATTGGAATCGAAGAACCGGCCCTGTAAGGGTTTCCACTTCAACTGTCGATCGGCCAGATCCTTGGCGCATTCATCGATCCTTTTTCTAACTCTAATCCGGCAGACGAGCCGCAGACAGAGGATCTCATCGGCCTACCTGTACCCGTTTTGAGCCTGTTTTTGGGCCGTTTTTCGATATTTATTTTGATCCGCTGCGGTGATCTACATGCATGAGCGAACCCACGATCCTCCTTTTCGTGGCCTATTGAATTAATGTGCGGCATTAGGCGGACCAACAGGTTTGGCTTAAACCTTTTCGGGTTGATATATATGGTCTCGAGATTTCGTGAGCGAAGATCGCGAGGCGGGCTCACGTAGCTAATAGTGTCCTAAATAACAGGTGTGGAGTGATTGGTTCCACTATTATCCTTGCTGCGATTCCTGGTAGAGCACGTAGCAAATTGATGAGGAATGAGTGCAGTCCAATTTCTCTGTGAGAGATCCACGGGTACAGTTGAGTTCACCGGTGCGGAGTGGTCGAAAAACAAGTAAACAGGGCCAAAGGCAGATGTTTGCATATCGCCAAAAGATCGGTCAGCATTTCTTCCTCTCTCCCTTCAGCCTCTTCTTCTTGCTCACATTTTGCATTTCGAAATGCAAACAGTTGGGAAAAAATAAAAGCCGAAAGAAAAACAACATTTCGAGCACAAAGGCTGAGCCGGAGACAAAAGGACACTGGTCCTGCACATCCTGCCGTGATTTACGGTCCCAAAAATGATCGATCCCGAGCGGTAAACAAATTTGCTTGCGGCTTAGGCGAAAAAGGACAATAGAAGGAGCACCAAAAGAACCATCTCGAACCGAAGGTCCCTTCTCTACCATAATGCCATTTTCAGGAGTCTTGCGCAAGAGCGAATTTCACGTCTCATTTGAGCCAAGGTGAAAGTATTTTTGATCGATCTGCTGCAATTTGCGATCTTGTTCACGGTGTTGCAATGAAGTTGTTAGCGCGAATAACCCTCCTCGGGCTGCTGCCCATCCATCGATCGATGGTGTGCAAATTTGGCATGATCGCTCATATATGGGTGTAAAGCGGCGATCTAAGCACGAAATCTTCCCGTAGTGAGGCACTCAAGCATTAAATCTCGATGGATTTGCATTGTCAGCAGGGGGATAAGCAGGCTGATCAGCGGGAACTTGATCTTGGGTGTGGGGATTAAAAGCAGGGCGAGATAAGTGCAGGATTTAAGGTGCAATAAAACAATAACTACAAATAAAATACATATTTTAGACCTCAAAAGGGGTTTCGAATGCGTTAAACTTTAGTTGTTGTTTTAAACAAATATTCTGCTTTTAATATAACATCATTCAGAACGTAATTTATAATTAGTTCCATCTCCAAAGAGTACCATATTAGTATAGCAGATTCAGGTTAACAGCCTTTTACTTTGATAATAAAATCTTTATTAATATTCCTTAATTTCTGGCGCAATAAATAAATCTATTTAAATGGTTGTTATGATTTAAATACTAGATTTATGTAAGATGTTAATAAAGCTGAGACGTCAATGAACTTGACCCATACTTGGAGGTGAAGTTTTTCCCTTCTCAAAAAGTAGAGCCGCTGCCGATCTTCCCAATCTTCTCCTGAAGTCCACCGATCTCCGTTGTTTCATGAGTGCTGATTTTGCTGTTTGCAGTTCGATCGCCTCTGTTTGTTCAATATATACAGAGACCAACTTAAACTCAACAAAAATGTAACAGAATTCGTATTTGCAGTGACTTGAAAACAAATCAAGCGATCGAAATGGGACGCGAAGTTCAAGATCGCCGCAGATAGGATCCTTTATTTCTGTTTTATTTTCGGTCCACTCAAGGGCGGTGGATGAGCTGATTTTTCAGCGCATCATCATTAAGAAAACTGTAAGAATTTATGAGGATTTGCTTGCAAATTAAAATAAAGAGCAAAGGCCGCCAATGATCTGATCTTTTGTCTTTTCAACCGAATTTTAAAAACTTCCGGTTTTTACAAAATTCGATCGTCGTAACTTGATATGTTTATGCGTTTCGGGCGATTCGCATAAACTTGGCAAAAATAAGAGACAACAGCTGCCGGGAGCTTTCGGATGATCGCGATCATCTCGTCCTCCCCGCTTCCTTTTCATTATTTTTCCTTTTTCTTTCCCTTTAAGCCTGTTACAATCGCAAACAATTAAGCGGAAATGCGATATGAGAAATGTTGCACTGCACCGGATTTGAATGAGAATGCAATCGGTTGTTCCAGAACGGAGGCATAATTATGCCCACAAAGGCGCAACTGAGGCCTACCCAAATCAAAAACACAACAAGCCACCAAAAGGAAAGGAAAAAGGACCAGGGATCAGGGACAAGTACAAGGACAAGGATAAGGGCAGGGCCAAGGACAAGAACTGGGAAAATCCAGCGTGAGAATACCTCGACGACGCAATTGAATCAGGGAGCAGGACTACGCAACAGATTTTTCTGGTATCCACCAGAAACAGCATCAAACATACACTTAGAAAAATCCACATATAACATTGACATTTGACAATAGCTAGATAATGTATAATATCTTTTTCTTTTGGAATATATTTAAAAGTTAAAACATTCTTTTAGCATTATTTTATCATTATGATATTTGCTTTACTTTTGCTATACTTTTACTAAAACTGCGCAAACTAATATTGTTATCCGATTTTGTTTTGTGCACCATCTTGCCACCGAACTACCCCATAAATGGAGATGCTGCAAAAGGGGAGGGAGGCGCGATAGAGCCACCCCATTTCCGCCCTTTCGATGGCTTTGTGCGTTGGGGTTGCATAAATTATACAAAACAATGCTAGCTCATATATGATTCTGGCAAGGATCAAATCGAAATGCGTAGTTCCTTGGATTGCTTTGAAACTATGTTTTACGCGCTTTTAAGCGATTTTCGGTACAGTTTTTCCAATCCGAACAGTTGGTGAAGTGTTAAGGTCTTGATATCTTCCAGTTGACGGTGCTTCGCCTCTACACCGAAAAAATGAATGCCAATCTCAGTAAATTCTAACCAATTATAATAAGCAATCGTAAAGACTTAAAAACAAAGTAAGAAAATTTCTTTTTATTTTTTCCTTAACTAATTATAGTTGGGATAAAATTTAAATTATTAGATAAATCATGATGAACAAATTAAATTGAACCCAAAAATCTTCAATTTCTGCAGTGTAAAGTACTAGTTCAAAATCCACCCCAATATTCTGGGAGCCCAGAACCGGGTTACGAGATGACTAAGTCGCAATAAATATACCAAATTTCAACTTTGGTGAGGTTTGGGAAGGAGTGGCGAAAGGAATACGCAATTTAATATTTTTTTATGCAGAGACAACCGGAGGTCGAACCAAAGGAATATGCGCAGCCCAGGAAAGAAGATTTATATCTGTGAAAAAAGTACGCAATTATGATACCCTGATTCATGTATAGGGAGTTATACCATATGCATGCGTTTCTAATATTTTTGAATTTTTAAAATACAAGAATTCAAAGACTCTTTTGCAATAATAAATATATTTTATTTATTACCAATCAAAACTTGCCATTGCTGAAATGTAACACCACATTTATTTTGCCTGGTGGGGTTCCTTGATCCCACCGAAATCCATTTATTGATCGGAAATAAGAAACTTTTTGACTTGTGAAATTTTCAAAATAACTTTCTCATAAAAATATAATTTGATTCGCTTGAATCCGTCATAAATAAAGGTTCTTATCACAAAAGCACTCGTTAGGCAATCACTTTTCACTTCATTTCGAAGGGTATTTTACGCCTAGGTCTTGGAATCTTCAATATTCGGGTGTTCCCTTGTTTGAATTTCTGGGGTTGCCAAGGCATTATTTCGTGTATCGAGGAACAACAAAGGACACGGATAAGGGATCGGATCGTTTTTGCGGCTCAAGGACAACGGGATCGAGTTCCAGTGCATGCCAGGACATGCCGGGGAAAGTAGAGAGGCACACAATGGGCGGCGGAATTATGAAATAATAATCAAGTTGGGCATAATCATAATGCCGTAACCTTGATGCAAAGGTAAACAATAATTAAGCCAGGCTGCGGGGATATTCTATAAAAACGAAAAAAGTAGGCTCGCGAGGGGGAACGGATAGAGGTATCCTGGTCGGGATCGGCATCACAATCGCACACGTGTTGCTTCCACCCGGACAGAGCTAATCTGCTGACGCATTCAGGACGCCTCGTTTCGGATCTGGATGGGACATTCGAAATTGAGAACAAGAGAGAACGCTATAGTCGAGTGCCTCGACTATTAGATACCCGTTACTCAGCTAAACAACTTAATATAAATAGCCTTCTTGTATGTTTTTCGCCCCTCGAATTAGCTCCCGATTTTTATGTTAAAATCCCAGGAACACCAATTTGGCTAACTTGATTTGATTTGCATAGTTCTTGGGATATAGTTCGGTATTGAAAAATAAAAGCCATCGCAATTTCCTTTAATAGAAAACATCCAGAATTAACGTTGACTCTGTTGAGCACCTTGGCCAGCTGTTCCAAATTCATCCGTTAGATGGCGCTATTTTATACGCCATGAAAGGCGGAAATGTAGGCGCTAGCCAGGCTTAAGTGTTTAATGGGTTTTTGGGCGTTAGAGGGGCGGGCAAACTTTTATTTGGCCAATCGATAGGTATTGACGAAACAAATACATATCAAAAAAATTTTCATAATAGCATCTAAACTGTAGCCACAGCTTGGGCTTGTGGGCGTCAGAGGGGGCGTGGCACCATTTGAAACAAACTTGCGCTGCGTAGGAACTCCTAAAATCTACATGCAAAATGCCAATCTTCTAGCTTTTATAGTTTCCGAGATCTCAGCGTTCATACGGACAGACAGACAGACGGACAGACGGACAGACGGACAGACGGACATGGCTATATCGACTCGGCTAGTGATCCTGAACAAGAATATATAACTTTATAGGGTCGGAAACGCTTCCTTCTACCTGTTACATACTTTTGCACGAATATAATATACCCTTTTACTCTACGAGTAACGGGTATAATTACCGGCAGCTGCTCCGACTTGGCTTCCATCTTCGTCCTCACTCGATTTCCTTGCGACTTGACTTGCGAGCAGCTGCAAAGACGGTCGTTAAGCACACGTGCCAAGGTGAGTCAGCAGGAGCAGGAGCAGGATCGCCACCAGGATCCGAATCGGAGTCGCACCAGAGGGACCAAAAACAGGAGCAGCAGCGCTTATATCAGCAAAGCTATTATCCTGCAGCCCGCTGCCATTTTAAAAGTTAACCCATTAAATGTTGTATGTATCAAATTATCTTTGTACTAGGTTATCGTCATCACATCGTTAATTTAAATTCTTTACTTTCATTAAAAATATATTGGTGTTATATTTTAAATATATTTTTAATTTAGTGTCCAATACCTCCACTTCTTTTTCTAAACAAATCCGTTTTCCAAGTGGCATACTTCTAAATAATTGTAGTTTAATTTTCTAAAAATCTGTGTTCAAATCTTTGTATTTTTGGGCAGATTTTTTGTCAATTTTACCAAGTAACCCCTTTCCTAATTATCCAAAAATAGCTTTACTGAAAAGTGACCAAAAACGGCACTTCTAAGCCGATAACTTTTCTTATAGACATTCGATTTCAAATTGGCTTACTTCAAAATGATTGTGGCTCAATTCTCTAAAAATCTGTGTTCAAATCTTTGTATTTTTTTGGGTCCATTTTTCGTCATTTTTATGATGTTACCCCTTTTTCAAATTTTCAAAAAATGGGTCTGCATAAAAGTGACATAAAAAGTGTACTTCTCAGCCCATAACTTTTCTTACAGACATCCAATTTCGAAGTGGCATATTTCTAAATGATTGTACTTTAATTCTCCAAAAATCTGTGTTCAAATCTTTGTTTGTATTTCTGGTTCGATTATTTGTCAAATAAATACAATGATTTAAATGGCTGAAACTGAAAAATGGATTTACTCCTTATTTTGTTTCCTATTATACATATAAATTAATTTTAAATATTGTATAGCATTTTAAAGTGTTATAAGTAGAAATGCATCTTATTGTTTTCTGAGTCTTTTAAAGGAATTCTACCCTATCCTGCGCAAGTCCTTCAATGGGTTAATTTGTAACCCGGTCGAGGATGGTTAATGCCGGAGCAGCTGCTGTTGTTGCGTGAGTCGATCACGACATCTATCTGTTCGGCGTCTGTTTTGTTTTCTTGCCATCTTGCCGACTTGCCACACTGCCAGGACAATTGGCAACCAGTTTGCGCCCTAAGCTTGCGAGTCCTTTGTCCTCGCCAGAAAGCTGCCAGGCAACCAGATCAGATCCCAACCAAAAGAAACCCAACAACAGATGTTTTATTCTCGCTTTGAGGAACGTGTTCCCAAACATGATTTATGGCTCGGCTGCTCCGCGTTAGAGAGTGGGCTGAGATCCTAAAAGAAAGAGACGGGGATGTTCGAGATGAAAGAGAGGGCCTCATCATTGTTCCCACTGACCAGCTGCCAGGGCGGCGTCTTGGGCTTCCAGAGGGCCTCCGCCTCGAAGAAATAGCACCAGAACCGGTCCAGGCCAAACGATGCGATCCCATCTCTCCAGCTTTGTGTCGTTTTTATGGCGTGTTATGATTTCGTATTACAATTAGCCGGCACAAAAGGCACACGGCTGCCTATTTCTGGGTTGTCAATTGTTTGCATTCTATAAAAACGAAGGCCCCATAAATTCGCAAGACCATGGCAGCGCATTAAAACTGTCAAAATTGTGCAGTTAGTAGACATTAGATTGGTTTGTATGCCGACTGGCTCACTACTTCATTAGATGAGTTTTTGATGGGCCCTGATGCAAAGGCAACACTGGCAAAATGTCAAGCGTAACAAAAGGATATGGGATTAACTGGTATTGATGGATACAAACTAAATTCATATAATGTAATTTTAAAATCTTTGGTCACGTATTACATTTATAGAATTCAAGTTTAATTTGAAAGAACTAAGATGTAGTTAGTACTTAAAAAAAAACGTATTTATCAAAATAAACACTTTAAGGGATTAATGTTACTATATTAGTATATTTTCCTAATAAGTATTGATCCAATTTTATCGTTTAAAAAATGTGCCAATTGAAATTAAAATATTTAATAATTTGAGCTATTATTTGCTTAGAAATATGTTGGCCACTTACAAAATAAGGACTATCTTTCGAATTAGTTTCTCCTAGTTTGTCCGTATCTCCTTATAAGTAAATAATTGTTCATTATACCCGTTACTCGTAGAGTAAAAGGGTATATTGTATTCGTGCAAAAGTATGTAACAGCTAGAAGGAAGCGTTTCCGACCCTATAAAGTATATATATTCTTGATCAGGGTCACTAGCCGAGTCGATATAGCCATGTCCGTCTGTCCGTCTGTCTGTCCGTCTGTCTGTCCGTATGAACGCTGAGATCTCGGAAACTATAAAAGCTAGAAGATTGGCATTTTGCATGCAGATTCTAGGAGTTCCTACGCAGCGCAAGTTTGTTTCAAAAAGGTGCCACGCTCCCTTTAACGCCCACAATCGCTTATATACGATTTTAAAAAATTTAAATATTTCGGAAAAGTAAAAATGCAGTTTTATTGTGTTTATCAATACTTATCGAAATGTAGAAGAAATTTTTCAAATCGGACCATTCGTTAAAAAGTTATGCGTGATCAAAGTTTTTATCTCCATCTCCATCTCCCTCGCACTCCTTTTACCTGAGTAACGGGTATCTGATAGTCGGGGCACCCGACTATAGCGTTCTCTCTTGTTTTGATTATCAATTCGTCCAGATATAAATAACTTGATGCCAGTTTTGTCACTATGTTTCTCCAAGTGCAGCCTGATCTCGATTAGTATGGAATGGGACAGGGGCACACACCTCCCGGCAGCACTTAAGACAAATAACTTAAACACCTATCGACAGCAGCCAGGAGCAGGCACGTTTGCTTCCGAGCTAGACGCATTTTCAATTAGTTTTAAATCACAACTAATTGAATTCATTTCGGAGCCCGAGCCTTTGGATGGAGATCGCGATCGGGCATCTAGGCAATCTTATCTTAACAGTTATGATGTCCGCATGGCGGCCGCCTGTTTTGGCATTCTTAGCCAAAATTTATTGACAAAATTTGCAACACAGATTGCCGGGCTCCTTGATGAAGGGAGGCCAAAACCAGGTGAGTCGCAGGCGATGGAAGCTGCATGACCAGTAGCCCAGTAGGCAGAACCTGCCGCTGTCTAATTCAAGCAGACACTATGCGAAAAACTATACCAACTTTATAAAATCTTATAAAACAAAACAAATTTAATTGACAATGATTTAAATGACAAACATTTTTATACCAATATAACACCCTAACTAACTTAACTTAACTCTTAGAAATGCATTATCTGAAATGATCTGTATACGAGGTGTGTTCAAAAAGTAAGGTGATTTTGTATTTTCAAGAAAAACTATTAATTTATTTATCAATATTTATGTTGTCCCCTTCAAAGTAATCCCCCTCAGATACAATACACTTATGCCAACGGTTTTTCCAATCCTCAAAGCACTTCCCATAAGCACTTTTCGGTATAGCCTTGAGCTCTTGCAGCGATGCAGTCTTTATCTCTTCAATCGTTGCAAATCTCCGTCCTTTCATAGGTCTCTTCAGTTTTGGGAACAAGAAAAAGTCACATGGGGCCAAATCCGGTGAATATGGTGGCTGAGGCATTATTGTGGTGTTGTTTTTGGCCAAAAAATCTCTCACAAGCAAAGATGAGTGAGCAGGGGCATTATCGTGATGCAAAAGCCATGAATTGTTTTTCCACAATTCTGGACGTTTCTTTCGTATTGCTTCTCGCAAACGGCGCATAACTTCCAGATAATACTGTTTATTGACCGTACGACCATATGGTAAGAACTCCTGATGCACCACGCCATGGTAATCGAAGAAAACAGTGATCAAAACTTTGACATTTGATCGAACTTGGCGTGCTTTTTTCGGTCTTGGCTCGCCTGGGCTCTTCCATTGGGACGATTCGATATCATAACCATATACCCATGATTCGTCACCAGTTATGACCCTTTTGAGTAAATCTGGGTCGTCGTTGACGTCATTCAACAGCTCTTGAGCGATGCTCATGCGACGGTTCTTTTGGTCAAAATTCAGCAATTTCGGAACAAACTTCGCTGACACACGACTCATACCCAAAACGTTTGAAAAAATTTCATGGCACGAGCCAAGCGATATTCCGACATCTTCAGCAACTTCTCTGATAGTGATTCGACGATTTTCCAAAACAATTTTCGTCACTGCTTGAACGTTTTCATCAGTTGTTGACGTGCTTGGGCGTCCAGAGCGAGGCTGGTCATTGGCATCTTCCCGGCCATCTTGGAAGAGTTTGTACCACTTGTACACATTTTTTTTACTCAGAACAGTTTCACCGTATGCCACTGTCAACATTTCAAGTGTTTCAGAGCACTTAATTTTATTTTTTACACAAAATTTGATGCAAATCCTTTGATCCATATTTTTCGATAGCAAAAAATCGCCTAGCTCGCAAAATAACTTGTAACTTTACGCCTCTCACAACCAAACAAAAGAGGATGTTCCATTGAAACTTGGTACAGATGTTAGGGAAGAGTGTACCAATATAACAAAACAAAAAAAATCGATAATCGAAAATATGTTGCCCGCGAAATTTGAAAAGTCACTTACTTTTTGAACACACCTCGTAGAAAAAGAGTATTGTTTTCAGTGTTCAGGATGGGTTGGGAGACCCACCTTTTGGCAGAACTGCTGCCGGCATATGTGAAATCTATGGTCGTGATGCCTAACTGGCTGGAAGGCTGACTGCCTGCAAAGTCATAATAAATGGAGCACACTCCGCTCCACGTTGGCGGCGCATGCAAAAAAGATCGGGCGAAAGGCACCGATTGTCCAGAGATTGCCAAGACAAGTGGCGCTGCCTTAAAATCGTTGTAAGGCAACGGCTAAAAATGGGAATCAGGAAGCTTACATGGACTTTCTTTTTTTGCTGCTTCCTTTTTCTTTTTGAAAGTCATAAGGTTGCCGCGCATTTCACTGACAAAAGGTGGTTGCTGCGAAACGGTCGATTTATCGAAGTAAGAGCGTGATTTCGATTGCTGTGAAAGAAAAGATCTAAGAGAAAATATAAGTTACAAAATTAATACATTTTAATCAATAAAATAAACAAATAAATGTTCATTCTCTTAATTTGTTTGAATAAGTACAATTAAAATAAGTCGACATTTGATTGATTGAACAAATTTTTAAACAAAACTGATTACATAATTCAAATCATTCGTTTTTTCGCGCCTTGCCCACAGCTGATAAGTAAAAGACGAGTTGGCAGTCTGTGCTCGTAAATATCTGTCTATCGTCTATCGCTCTGCTGGTCCGGAGCGTAACAAATTAAAATCAATTAAATTTAATCAAAGCCCTTATTAAAGCTACAGCTATAGCACTTGAGAGCAGCGAACCCTACTGATAACGTACCAGATAAGATAGACCCCCTAAGCTCCCACGACAGGTGAAAAAAGGTAATATAGAGAGCGGTAGTGTCAATAATCGATTAGTAGCCATTTGTTAATTGGTGTTTTGCTTGTTTATTATTTTTAGCCGGCAGAATGTGGCGTCAGCTCAGCGGCGTCGCACGATCAGGAGGCAACGTGAACTTCTGCAGGATGCGAGGACTTTCGGCTTTGGTCCAGGACAAGGCATTGGTGGACGGAGCTTGGGTGGATTCCAGCAACTCAAAGGCCACCTTTGAGGTCAGGAATCCTGCCAATGGAGCCCTCATTGGAAAAGTTCCCAACATGACGGTTGCTGATGCCCAAAAGGCCATAGATGCCGCCAAGCAGGCCTACGAGTCCAAGGAGTGGCGATCCCTGACGGCCAAAGATCGGTCCAACCTGCTCAAGGTGAGTCCCGGGATCATTTCCTATCAGGGGGGCTCATTCTCGACCCATGGATCTGAATGCAAGATTATATTCCATGACATGCATTTTATAAACTGAATTTCTTGATTCATGTATGTACATACATATATCATATGTACATATATAAATTCAAAAATTAGACTTATTTAATGGAAACTTTATTTTGTTTAGATATTATTTTCCTATAGTCAAATTCTTTTCCTAGTAGATAGTGAATTATATTCCCATTAAGTTGGCCAAGTAAAAGCATTTATATTGCATTGATAAATCTTAAGGCTACTTGCTTAAAAATAAATTATTAGTTAGGATAGAAGCCATAATATTTACCATAGTTACAGAGAAGTACAACTGTGGGTCGTTGGCAATTTTACTCTCATTAGAAGTTAGCCCCTGCTAATCTTATCTAATCTCGGTTTGCAGAAGTGGCACAAGCTCATCGAGGAGCACTCGCAGGAGATAGCCGAGATAATGACGGCGGAGTCGGGCAAGCCCATAAACGAGTCCAAGGGGGAGGTGGCCTACGGGAACGCCTTCGTGGAGTGGTTTGCAGAGGAGGCCCGTCGCATCTACGGCGAGATTGTGCCCAGTGCTCAGCCCAACCGGGAGATCATAGTGATGAAGCAGCCCATCGGGGTGGCGGCCCTTATTACGCCCTGGAACTTTCCGATGGCAATGATCACGCGGAAAGCAGGAGCCGCCCTGGCCGCGGGATGTACGGTGGTGGTGAAGCCCTCGGAGGACACTCCTCTGACCGCTCTGGCGGTGGCCAAATTGGCAGTGGATGCAGGCATCCCCAAAGGCGTGATAAATGTGGTTACCACCAACAAAGCGGCCCCCATTGGCGATCTCTTCTGCAAGAGTCCCGATGTGAGGGGCATATCCTTCACAGGGTCCACTGAAGTGGGCAAGCTCCTGTTCAGAAATTCCGCTGATGGCATCAAAAGGATTTGCCTGGAGCTCGGCGGCAATGCTCCGTTTATTGTTTTCGATTCGGCTAATGTAGAAAAAGCGGTTGATGGGGCCATGGCCTCCAAGTTTAGGAACTGTGGACAGACCTGCGTCTCTGCCAACAGATTCTTTGTGCAGGATGGCGTATATAACAAATTTGTGGAGCAGCTGAAAAAGCGCGTGGAGGCCTTGAAAATCGGCGATGGCCAGGGATGCGATGTGCAAATCGGACCTCTGATCAACGAAATGCAGTTCAAAAAAGTCAGTGGCTTTGTGGAGGATGCGAGGTCCAAGAAGGCGAACATTATCTTAGGTGGAAAGCCGCTGAGTGACAAAGGTGCCCTGTTCTACGCACCTACAATTGTCACAGATGTCCCGCCCTCAGCTCAACTCTACACGGAGGAGGTATTCGGTCCGGTCGTCTCCATCATCCGTTTCCGGGACGAAGAGGAGGCTGTGAAGAAGGCCAACGATACCAGGAGAGGTCTGGCCGGCTACTTCTACAGCGAGAACCTGCAGCAGGTGTTCCGAGTGGCCAAGCGACTGGAGGTGGGCATGGTCGGAGTGAACGAGGGCATCATCTCCGCGGCGGAGGCGCCATTCGGCGGCGTTAAGGAGTCCGGAGTTGGGCGTGAGGGTTCCAAACACGGCATCGACGACTACGTGGACATCAAGTACATCTGCATGGGCAACCTCCAGTACGATTGAAGTCCGAGGGAGGAGTCACTTCCGCTGCTTTCATATGCTGTCTTCCACTAGAATGCGTTTTGTTGACTGTTGTATAATTGTTGTAGAAAAACACGCCGCTATTTTAATAAATGTGCACAAAGTCTATTTTCTGTAAGCTTATAAATTTGGAATAAGTAACATATTTATTAACTAGTATTGTATGACATTGTCGAATACCTTAATCAACTAAAGATTACTAAAAATATAATATAGTTATGTGCTTTAAATAAGCATTAGAAAGTAGAAGGGAATTCCGTGCTTAATAGTCAAAATAATATTAAACCTTTGAGTTTTTATTTTCAAATGACCCGCCCAACACATTTATCGATAACTATGTATTGAGTTATCGTTAGAAACGGCTCGGTGAGTCTTTTTCCGTTAACTAGAAACGGTCACACCATCGCCACAGCTGTGCGAGAGAGACAGCGACAAAATTACAATAGCCGCAATGTCCGACAAAATTGTAAGTAAATTATTGATAACAAATTAAAAAGCGCGTTTCAAGTGCTAATCGCATGAATCAGGCGATTGTGCAGTGATTGTGGTGCAAATTGGCGGCAGGTCGATTACACGTAGCCCTTAAAAAAGCCGGCAAACAAAGTCGGTCTCCCAATTCGATTGGGTTTGTTGTTGTTGCGTATATATTGCAAAATATAATTAAAGAACGTTTTCACAATGGTAAGTGCAGGTGAAAATGTGCGTGACATCTATTTAGATGCATTCCCCGGAAGTGTAAATCCGTCCCAAGTTCTATAATGCGGCAAAAAGTGCTGGCGGCGAAATTAAATGGTACCATGACTTGTAGATTTTCAGCTGAAAGAGTGCAGTCTAGGCGAAAAGTCGACTAAGGGGATTTTTGGGAGTTTTAGACCCGACCTTAAATCTAAATAAATTAATAATAATTCTTGGATAAATTATACCCTCACTCAAATGTATTTAAAAGTTGAATTATCAAAGCAAACATTTTTTATAAAAAAATGTGCACTCAAAAAAATTACCTTATAATTTTTTCAAATTTTGTTGATGGTTTTTTAATTTTTGACACATAAATAATTTTAATTAAAAAATCTATTTATTTTTTTCATCTTACCAAAGTTCTAAGCCAAAGTGCAGTGTATCTTTACGATGCTTTTAGGTAAAAAAGTATATGTTTATTTAATTTTGCTTGTGTGCAATTTATCTCTTTTAACTATGCACTCATTTTGGCAATGAATTGCATTTGTTTTTATTGCGATGCCAACAAATTTTCACAGTCAAGTTCGCGCCTTCATGACGTACAGTCTGAAACACTAAATAAAAAGCCTTTCAGGCTTTGGTAGCTTCATAGCTACACTTGACAACTCCCCACCCAAGCCACCCATCACCCACTCAACCGCCCACTGAACCACCCACCCAGTGACCTATCCGGAGAATCCACAAAATGGCCTGTGCACCTTTGCTGCTCGAGCAGTTCATCTACAAGAAGCGCAATTTCGCCTACGCCTTTGTGCGCCATCGTCTGTTTGTGTTATGCAAGCAATCGGTTGGACCAGAAATTCAATTATTCAGCAGCCTAGTTAATAATTTATGATACTTATTATTATTGCAGCTAATTCGCGTTCAGTCTGCGGAGGGCATCAAACGCATCGAGATCTCGCCCAAGTCGAACCTGAAGCATCTCTACGACAGCGTTCAGAACGCTCTGAAGGTGGATGGGTTCGGGCTCTTCAAGGAGCGCAACTTCCTCACAGAGCTGCAGGCCAGTGGCTCCCAGCTGGTGGGCACGTCCTTGAAGCATGGTGACATGGTCTACTTAAAACAGATGGCTGGCACATCGTCGCGCGTAAGTAGGGCTTTCCTCGAGAGTCGATCAGGTGTTACCCAGGATATTGCACTTCTTTGCAGCGCACTAGCACCACTGTCTTGGAAAGTCAGGCGTTCAAGACCAGCACCAGTAACCCAAACAGCGCACGTCCATCCATCAATGTGGTTGAGGATGACGTGGACCAAACTCTGAGCAAGGCGGATGGCACCATCAAGCGCGAACGCGATAGCAAACTGTAAGCTTTGGGTTATATTTTTTTGTTTCTGCTTAACTAATCAAACTATTAATTTTGCAGGTGCCATCACAATGCGAACGGCCGTTGCGTCCACTGCTCCGCGCTGGAGCCCTACAATGAGTCCTACCTAAAGGAGCAGAACATCAAGCACTTGTCCTTCCACTCGTACATACGCAAGCAGACCTCTGGCATGGACCAGGGAAAGTACTTTGTCTTCGACGACATCAATTGCCGCATCAAGCCAGGATGCCGGGAGCATCCGCCATGGCCGAAGGGCATCTGCTCCAAGTGCCAGCCGTCGGCTATAACGCTAAACCGTCAGACATATCGGCACGTGGACAACGTGATGTTTGAGAACACCAAGATCGTGGAGCGCTTCCTCAACTACTGGCGAACGACGGGCCACCAGCGCATGGGGTATCTGTACGGCACATACGAACAGCACACCGATGTCCCGCTGGGCATCCGGGCCAAGGTGGCGGCCATCTACGAGCCGCCACAGGAGTCCACCAGGGACTCGATCAACATTCAGCCGGATGAGGGAGCCGATGATGTGGATGCCGTGGCCAGTGCGCTGGGACTGAAGAAGGTGAGCCTTACTCTTTATTGTAGACCCACCTGTAATCTCTAACGATCTTTATAATATTTACAGATTGGCTGGATTTTTACTGATCTCATCACGGAGGATGCGAGCGTCGGCACTGTCAAACAGATACGTGGCATCGAGTCGCACTTTATTACGGCCCAGGAGTGCATCACAGCCGGCGAGCTACAAAATCGCCATCCAAATCCATGTAAATATGCCTCCAACGGCGTCTTTGGCTCAAAGTTTGTGACCATATGTGTGACAGGTAAGCTCTGATTAATCTAACTCGTTATATAACATATCTTAATGCTGCTTTCACATTCCAGGAGATAAAACCAAACAAGTGCACATGGAGGGCTATGCGGTCTCCGCTCAATGCATGGCTCTGGTGCGCGATAATTGTCTGATACCCACCAAGGATGCGCCCGAGCTGGGCTATGTGCGAGAGTCCACGGACAAGCAGTATGTCCCAGATGTCTTTTATAAGGTAAGTCTTGAAAATCTCATTAAACGAAAGCTTGGCTGGTCTTACATTGATTAGTTGTAAGGACATTGGGATAATAATAAGTTATTGCAGTGGTGAGCCCCCTTGAAAGATAAAACAATTGTTGGGCAACCTTTATTGAATTACGTTCACACTTACACAAACAACTTCCATATTTAGACATCAATTAAAATGGGTTTACTTTGGTTTCTTACATGCAAAGAAAATCTGGGATTAATACCAATATGAATTTAACTGTTTACACGTAACATCAAGACGATTACATTAGGTTCCTTTCTTTTCCGCGGTTTGTACTTCTCATCATTGCTCTGTTCTCCTTCAGAATAACATTTTTTAACATATATGTACCTATGACACCCATACACACCGATACACAATGGGTGATAAATAGTGCGATTAGAGTTATTTGATATAAATTATAGCCCTTTGAGCAACGTTCAGCCAATCACAATTTTCAATAGTTTTGCCATTTAATTCTTTAACTTAATTGTTTTTTTAAACGGTTTTTTCGGTGTTTGTTCTATCTAATGCATTCTTCATGATATTCAAATATTTCGAATAGCTACAATTTAATCAATTACTTAATTTAATTAAAAATTCCGAGTATTGTAATTAATATTTCGAATTTCGATTCATTAACTATTTTGATTTTACTACTTCTATTTTACTAATCCGATTTGATTCCCTTAATTTATTTACGGATGGCTATTCTTGGCATTTCTTTTTTAATCAATCACAAACAGGCCCTTAATTATGGTCACACAAAATGCATATGTAGACATCGAAAAACTATTTCGCCCTTGGTTACTTTTGGCTAACAGATAGGTTTCGTGTGGATATTTGAATTGACTATGTCGATTTATTATTATTTAGCCTATTCTTATTTCACCTCTTTCTTGGTTTTAATTTTCATGAGCTGATCAAGATCTTTTTTATATGGTTCCAAATTATTACATGTTTTTTATTTTATTGTATCTAATTCACTATATCCAGGTAACGTCGTAGCGCTTAAACACCAATTGAGTGTCTTTGAATCCTTATGACAAACCTATCAATTATGTTACAACTTCCACCTTTTCCGTGATTATTAAGTTATTTTAGGGCCATTAATAAAGTAGTTTTTTTTTTATTTATTTTAAATAACCTCCAAAATGTTTGTTCGACTTGTAAATTGTTTATAAAAATTTAGTCTGTGTTAAAAAAAATTGGCTTCTGTTACTGGCTCTAATTGTATGTTGCGTAAAAAGAATTCCGATTTACAGGGCGGGTGTTTATTTCTACAAAAATTCGTAGCAAGATTAGTAGATTTGTATACCAAGAATTGTATCGATATCAGAGAGAGTTGTACATTACATTTAAAGTGTGTGGGTACTTCGAGTGGTTTAGTGTTCGTTGGATTTCAAAGAGGATTTGGCTAGTGGATCAGTCCGCTTTTTATCGGCTCAAATGGTATTCGCCACAATTCCGGATGAAGCTCCTGAGCGACGGTCGACCCAAGGCATTGCCACTGGCCGCGATCTTATCCACCAACTCGATGCCTTGCACTATGTGACCGAAGATGGCCGTAAAGGAGCGCATCTCGTTGAGCACCATCCGGAACTGGCTGCCCACGAATCCACTTTTGTCCTGTCGCCGCTGTCCCCTTCGCATGCCAACCGTTCCCCGCTGGGCCGGCAACCCAGTTTCATCCGGCATGAAGTATCTGTTCTCGAAGGCCGAGTGTCCCCCGCGTCCGTTTTGCGACTCGAAGTCGCCGCTGATGATGCTCTCGCCTCCCCAGGCCTGGAAAACCGCGCAGCCCCGATAGCCGTAGCCGCGGTCGTGCCGCACCAGCGCCCTAAAGTTCTCCGCCATCCGGGGGGCAGCATCCGATCTCACCTCGACTAGTACCCGTCCGGCCAGTTCTCCTGCTATTTCCATGTCCAGAAAATAGATGGGGTAACAGTGAGCGGAGGGCTGGCGAAGCATGCTTACCGGGGAACTGGGACCGCCCTCCGTACAATTATCCAGATTCTGCCGGGCGATGAACTGCTGCTGATGCTCCTGCAAGCGTTCCTCCCAAATCTCCCAGGGAGTCGGTGGCCGGAACACTGGTTGCTGTACATGCGGCTGCTGCAGCTGCTGTTCCTGCATCCGGAGCTGCGCCTGTTGATCGTACTGCCCTTGCCTCATCATTTCATTGAACTCCTGCACCATGCTGCACTGACCCGGAACCAGAACATATGTGCTTATCTGCGGCGCCGAGATGATGCTGCTTTGGCTGGTGCTATTGCTGCTGCTCTGGCAGTAGCTATTGATGCTGCCCTGGCTGGTGCTGTTGATGCTGCTCTGCGAGAAGGACGAGCCAGGTGAATCTTCCTCCGGGCCCGCACCTTGAGTGTACGGAAGGTAGCCGTGGTGTCGTCTCAATTCCCGGTCCTGATCCCGTTCCACCTGCTGCATGTGCTGCCTAACCTCTGCCTCCTGCCGGCGGTGATTGAAGTGCGGAGGCACCACCGCTAGGGGCAGCAACTCGGGCTCTGGCGGCGGAGTTATGGAGCACGGAGGAATCATTTGGCGCTGCACCTCGTTCCAGTAGGCGAACACACAGTAGTTGGTGAGGATGAGCGCCTGGGGCGGCCCCACATTGGCGGGTATGGGACCCGGACGGGGCTGATTGCGCAGCCGCAGGATCCTGTCGTTCAGGTGCTCGAAATCCAGGATCTGCATGCCGTTCTCCTGGACTGCGGCCCGCATTCTGCACTGAAAGTGCACCTCCACCAGCTGGCCATCAAACTTACGACGCTGGCTTGCCAGCTGAGCGAGCAGCTGCACCATATCGGCCCCCGTGAGATTGCCGGCGGATCGATTCAGATCCTGCTCGGCGCGTCGCTGCCAACCCGTCATTGTGGCGGACACCATGCTGGGGTGGTGCTCCAATATCAGGCGCTTGACATGCAACTGGACGTGGAAGCTGGCCTCGCACATCTGGTGCAGCAAGTCCATCTCGCGGGTGGCCAGTTCGGTGGCCTGGCCAGCGGTGCGCTTGATCTTGGCCAGCTCCGAGCCGAGCAGCTGGCGCAGCAGGTCGTGGTAGTCCACATGGCGAACCAGCCGATGCTCCAGGTGAGCCGGGGCATCCGAGCAGGCGCGGCACAGCAAACGCTGGCAGTTGTGACACCAAGTGGAGTTGGGCATGGCGTGGATGAAACAGTGCTCGGCGCAGGAGGCCAGGAACCTGTCCACACAGATCTTGTCCAACCAGTTCTCCGAGTGGGAGTCGGGCTCTTCGTTGGCCACTTCGATGGGGCTGCCGTTTCCCTTGGAAAAATCTAGCATGGCCCTGCCCAAAACCAAAGCGGGCAGCTCGCCCAGCAGGTACATGATGGCCCTGGGTTCCGGCAGTTTCTGGCCACACAACTGGGTGACGACCCCGCACAGCCGGCAGATGCACTCCGTCGAGTTGGCGATGGCGCTCCTGGCCAGGCACTCCTCGCAGAAGCTGTGCTGGCAGACCAGCTCCTTGGGCAGCACACGGGCGTCCAGGTCGTAGGGACGATGGCACAGGCCACAGCTAAGCAGCGACTCCAACTCCTTCGGAATCTTGATGGATGTCCCCATTTTTCCTCAGCACTAAAAAATAGAAAATTCTACCTAAATTAATTTGTATTTTAGGGGAAACTGTATGTTGCGTGTTCCTACTCCTATGAAGTACTGATATGTCTGGGGTTCTGCTAGATCTGACATTCGTGAAAGCGTTTTTCAAGGAGTACTGTGTTCATCTATTGTGTTACTCAAGATTTTATTTCGAACCCAACAGTGTGATATAATCAAAATCTTAATCTGTGTGGTTTGCATCATCATTTCTGCTCTCATTACTTTGAAAATAATTGAATTTTATTTAATAACGCAAGTAACAGCCTCAAGTATCTTTGATTGATATCATTTTTTTGACAGTGTCTGAGCAAAACCAAAATAGTCCTCCATAAACAACTCCAGTTTAATTTGCGGTTTCCCACAAATCAACAACAGATGCCTTCAACTTTGTTTGCACTCAACTTGAGCCTCTTATGAGCAATAAATAAATAACCAAACTAAACGAAATTGAAAAGTTCTTGCTTTGACAAAATACAATCTCAAAACAAATAAATACTCAGGCCGACAAAGAACAGGCTTTAAATTATGTGATTTGAATGCCCCATTGCAAAGTAACTTTCTTGGGATAAGCCTTATTAAGATCTTTTCGTTTATTCTTGATTTTTAATCAACAAAAATTTTTTAAGTTTTAGAATTGATTACCCTTTGTGTTGATTGTGATTTAACCTTTCACTTCCATCTAAGACCAAAGCCCACTTCTTGTCACTTGGTCATAAGCTTCTGGCCTAATTCTTTGTGAGACCTTTGAAAAAGTTTTCGCCGTGTGGCATTTATTACGACTTTGTTCTAAGCCGTGTAATCAAACTTTGTTTGGCGTTGGGCACCCGAGAGTTGAAACCCCAATTTAATGTGTAGCAAGTGGTTCCGGGGGTCAAGTAAATGCGGCCATGGCAACGGACAAAAGTCTGGCCGAAAGGAAATAGCATCGCATCCGACCCGCAGCCAAAACTTTGTGGGCAAGCAACATGCGTGTTCTATTTATGTTGGTTATTTTGGCTTACGTTTCACTCACAACTAGCTTTGAACTAGGTTAAACTAATT
Source organism: Drosophila fuyamai (assembly GCA_018153365.1). Lineage (NCBI taxonomy): Eukaryota > Metazoa > Arthropoda > Insecta > Diptera > Drosophilidae > Drosophila > Drosophila fuyamai. Next base: position 751,660 of record JAECXW010000393.1, on the reverse strand, counting down.
AATTAATATTCAATCGAAGTAATTGCGAGCTCTGTTTAGCCGGTTTTGATATAGAAATGAGTGGTCTGATTGGATCGGGCTTGGAACTTTAGTTCAATCTATTACCCTTAAGGTGACTTGCTTTGCCTCACAAATTTCAGATTATAGCTGATATTCAAATATTCTCAAATTTAAATTTAAACAATAATTTCAAGTTGTACATTTTGTAGCAGGAAAAATATATTACTTTTATTTGTGTCATAAAATGATAGATAATGATAATTTAGAGGGAGTACCAAAGTACATGCACATATCAAATTAAGTCCTTTTTTTGAGTCATTTGTCCGGCATACAAAACAAACAAAAACACAGCTGGCAAACATTGTTGAAAAATGTGCTATGAACTGACCTTCTATAATTTTTTTCCTTTGGCTGTCACGCTGTTATAATACACCTGTACTACCTGAATGCTTCAAACGGTTTGGTTTTTTCCACCTCGATTCTATTTTCTTCCATGCCATTGAAACACGTTTCAGGCATTCCTTACGCTTATTTTGTTTTCTGTTTATTATTCACTTTTTGTGTATGTTTGCCATTTACTTCCCCTGCGATTCCTTCCCCCTTTCTCTGCAATTATGCAAATGCCTTAAGCTGTCTGCGAATTCAGCTGCCTCCGGCAATTATAGAGCGGAGTTCGCTTCGCATATGGCCAGAAAAGCATTGCCTACTTTTTACGGTCTTCCTGGGGTTCCGTCTTTTTTCACACTTTCCGCCATCGAAGCAAATTTGTAAATTGAGAAAATAAATTCCTTGGCAGGCTGTCATTGTCGCCTTGGCATAAATTCATATTTATGCCAGTTGTTTTGTCTTCCAGGAAAGTTGTGTTTAGAATAAAAATGTACGAAATGTGCGCGAATTCGTTTCGGTAATTGTTTACAAGTCTGGAAATTAAGTTGACTACTCGGTGTAATTCATGACAATTGTTGATGAGCCAGTTGTGTCTTTTAAAAGAGGGAAAAGCCTTGGCAAGACAGTGACAGATTTCAGTTGATGCCGCGTGCCGGTTTTATTTGCTGTTCGCACCAAGTCTACAATAAATTAACCGTCCGACTTCTGTCAGTATTATTCAGGCTTAAGTCACATTTAGCCACATTTACACGAGTTTAGGCCATCAGCCCTCGACACCTAGAATGCCCTAATTAGTGAGCTTGCGCCCAACAAATGTTATCGCTTAATTCTGTTTGCGGAGGCAAATTCTGCAACCGCAGTAATTGTCCCTTTGTTTTTTCAGTTTTTGTGAGGTTGCGATAATTGGATAACTTTGCGAAAACTTATTTGCCATTGAGTGGCAAATGTGGGTTTTGTGAGCAAAATGGTTATTAAACATTATTATCAAGGAGACGCAGTATGGAAATTCTAACTGGGCGTTTGAAATGATATTTGAGAGCTATTTATAAAATAGAAGTGGGCTTTTTATGACCTAACCATATAAACATTTACTTTCTGGAACTACATTGACGAAACGACGAGAATACTTGTTATTGAAGCTTGGAATAAACTGCGAAAACAAACAACTTGTTAGCAAGCATTTAAAGGGTTTCTTAGATTTTGTAACTCTAAATGTTTTTAATCGTTTTTATAAACTGACCCGATTTGTTTAACCAAATTTCCATTTTGTATGTACATATGTATTTACCCTTACATTTTTAAAAGGCCTGTTGCTCATTTCTAAGTTGGTCGGGTTCTGCGCTGGGAATTGTCTCGAAATCACCTTTGTCTGAAATAAAATGTATGTTCGTGTGTGCCTATTTATTTATAACACATGCTGAAGCCTTTCGCTTAACACATGCAATTCCCAAATGAAATAAAAAGTTTTTCTTGCTCAGAAACTGGCTTGTTTTGTATGCGTTGTCGGACTGGATTAATGAATATTCATTAATTTTAAATGCAAATTAGCTCGAAATTCTTTTAAAAAGAGTTTCACATGATTTAGACAATTGAAATCATTTCGGGAAATGCTGTAAAAATGCATATGCTCTGCACTTCAAAGTACTTTTTCGACGGAATTATTCCGAAGTTAAGATGGTGCAGGAATTCATGTGCTTCGCACTTCAATCTACTTTTTCCATGGAGTTATTTCGAAGCTACAAATGCTCGAAGGGCGCGTGCATTCCGGCAATCGTTCAATCAATTTTCAGAACTGCGTCAGCAAAATTCAGGCCAAGCATTTGGCTTAAAATCATAAAAAGTGGCGAAGGCAAATCTGCAAATCGATAAGCAATTTGTGGCCTGGTTTGCTTCAGTTTGCGGCCCACTTCCTTCTCGTTGGGCTCATTGTCAGTGTCGGCCCTTAGGACATCGTCCTGGCTTTCCGTTTTTATGCCGGGCAATAAAAATCTATTGCGTGTTTGTGTGTCACCTTCGCTGGCCAGAACGGCAGGAGGTCTATATTTCTGGACGGGCCACACCGCAAATTCCCCTTTGCTAATTGCCATAAACGGACTTCGTCCAGCTCAATAATTGGTTCCTCCACTTTAATGACAGTGCAAACGTGCTGAGAATTTCCTAGCCATATGGCCAAGTCTGCAATTCATATTTGCAAGGAGGAATCGAAGGATTTCGAGAACTTGTGGCCAGGGAGGGAGCTCTGCGGTTATTAGACTTTATTTGAATAACAGCCTGGTTCAGTGTCAAAGCTTCTTTTGGTCTTGTTTTCAATGCTGTTCTACCTTTCTGCTCTCCAAATTAATTTTGTTAACAAAAGAAGTTATACAAGAAGTACAGAGTATATTGTTTTCGTGAAAGTCTGTCAGAATAGATAAAATAAAATGCCTGTTTACCAACTGCCCTTTTTGTAGGGTATGGAAAAACAAGTCCAGAAATCATTTGGACAATTCAATAAATGTGTAGATTAGTAGTTAGAGCTGCTCAGTTTTTGCACACACAACATATGAAGGTTGCGAGTAGAGTTGACAAATAATTAGCATACTTTTGCGGGAAACCAACCTTTTTTGATTGATTGGCCCCGGCGGCCAGCCTTTCCTGCCTGACTTCAATCATGCAAATTAACCTTCAGCATGTCAAATCATGTGCTAATCAAAGTAAAACTTTGATGGATGCCAAATGAAATGTGGCGAATCTCTGGCAAATAAGTGTGTCTGAAGGCTTGCATCCGTCGAGATATGATAATGAATCTACTGATTGAAATCATGTAAAGACAAAAATAAGTATTTGGTTGTAAAAAATAAAGTATGAATTCATCAAAAGCAACTTTATGAAAAGTTAGAAGCTTAAACAGGCTTAAAAAATAAGTATATTTTATTTGGTAACAAAATTAGTTTACTATAAAATAGATAGTAGGACAATTAGGATATTTAATTATATTTGGTTAGTTACGTTTTTCGATTGGCTTTTCAGTTCTATATAAACTACTTCTAAGTTTCCAACCATTTTTTTTATGTTTCAATAATTTTGATAAGAAAATCACACTGCAGTAAAAGTAAGTGGTTAAATAACACTTAAATCTTACCATAAAATAAATGAATTACTCCTCAAAACTTGCGGCCATTAAAAATTTGTTTGTGATTTCTTAACACTGTAAAATGCACAGGAACTTGATTGTTTTTTACCTGTTATTGTTGAAGCATTATTTTATTTTTCATATTTTCTACCTTGAAAATGCATCAAAAAATATTTAATTTCGTGTTTTTTACGCTTATTATTGTTTTGTCATTTGTACACTCGCACTCGATGCTTCTCCTACTTTTGGGTGCACTTGCAGGAGGTGAAAGCTTTGAATATTCTACTTTCACTCTTTGGACTGATTTTCTTCTTGATGTTCGCTGACTTTAGTTTGGTCTTTTGCCCCACCGCCTGCTTGGGCTCCTTATTTGTCTGCACTTCCTGCTGGGATAAGTCCTCCGATTGCTGTTGTTGCTGCTGCTGCTGCTCGTGTTGCTGCTGTATCTGTTGCTGGTGCTGCTGCAGTAGCTGTTGCTGTTGCAGGCGCGATTTGAATGCTGCATTGCTAAGCTGCCAGCTGCTGGAGGAGGCTCTCAGCGGCGATGGCTTCGTGTGCTGCTGCTGGTAGCTGGGCGCCGCACTGGCCAATCCCGCCGAGCTCTCGGCGCTGTTGGACGAGAGCGTGGAGGAGGCTACCGCCGTCCAGAACATGATGACCCAACTGGCTAACGATTCTACGCATCGGATAGCACTCCTCCAGGCCAGGCATGTTAGCCAAAATAAAAATGGAGTGGATATCGGGAGTTCGGGGCACAAATAACCGAGGATAACGCGTGCCGTTTGACTTTAAGCGCGACTCAAAACTGGGCTCGTCCTGCCCCTGTTGCGATTCGTGGGCAAATGCAGCCTCGGCCCGCCAGGATGTGGCTTTTATAGTCCAGTGAGAGAGCTTGCAAAGCTCTGGACATCCTGGCGCTCTCTTTGCCTGGCTTCCAATGTCAATGTCAAGCTGTTTTTCCCTTCGTTTAACTGCGTTTTCCTGCTTCACACGGCATGCAGACACATTTGCATACAACTCTGCCAGCCATTTTAATAAGTTATGTTGCAGTTTTAAAAGCTTTTTTTGGGTTGCTTTACAGGCATCATTGACTACAAAATATCTATAGTAATATGCCATTTAAAAGGATGACAGTTATAAAGAAAACTTCAACCTGATATGATAAAGCCAAAATGCTTACAAGTAAAGTATATTTAGTTACAAAAATAGGAGGGATACATTTACTCATTTGTACGCTGTTGAAATGAATACCAAATTTAAAAATTGTTAAAATTTCAAAGCCTACATGAGTTATAAACACGCATCCTGATTTTGATTTCTAGTAAACTATTTTTTTATGTTTACTTTAAGCACCAAACGCTGCACGTAGCTTGGTTCAATGTTGATTTTTTCTACATGAATACATTTTAAGTGCATTTAGTGTCTACTTGATTTTATATGTTCAACAAATTCTTGAAAATCTTCCTTAAATTCTTCTCACAATCCACGCACTATTGGATGTTCCGAAAACTATTTTATAATTGATTTTAAATAAATTAAGCATTTAGATTGTTGTACTCCTGACAATTCACCAGGCGTATTACGGTTAAGCCAATCAATTATTTGAGAGGTGCGTTTGTAACGCTGAATTCCTGGTATAATGGAATTTATTAGCAGGATCAGTAACTTTGCATTGTCCAGCAGGTAATCTGTTTATTGGCAAAAACTAAATTCTGCTGCTACAGCAACCTGTGGAATAGCCACCCAACTGCATAGTGGACTGACGAATTTCCCTGCAATTCAATTTAAGTTGGCAAACTCGATTTTATTTCGCTGACGTAAACGGAACCGGAAATTTGTAATACAACAAATTTGAAGGTGCTTTCATATAATAACATGGTTACAGAAGCTGGGAGTCCTAGACCAATATCCTGCCAGCATCCTGCTCACCGCTTATTAAGTGCGTTCATTGATTTCGTGTGAGCATTTTCTGCTTGACCAGGTCGTTTGCCACCTGCCCCTGTGTTTTCCTGGCTCCGAGGCTAATTAACTTATGCATGTGCAGCTCTGCGTGCTATTTCATTCGAATCGGATGCCCTGCCAGCGAGTCCGACTTGTTGACACGCTGACGCCTCCGCGGCTGACACGCCCCCGGTGCGACGACCCCCCTCCCCAATATTGTGGCAACTTAATTGCGTTGGTCGCGAAACTGCAATTATAAAGGCTGCGTGGGCGAGGTATGACCTGCGCCTAAACCGCAACAACCCGTCTTTTTTCCACATTATTAACGAGATTGCTGCTTACTGCTGAAATCACATTTTGATTCTATGAAATCTGCATCGGGTTTCTGCAAATGCAGCCTGACATTCCTCCAGTTGAATGCATTTTAATATTAACAGTTCGCTTACTTTTAAATTTCAATAAAAAAGGTCAAGGCTACACTTCCCAGTTAAATGTTGTCAAACATATTTGGCTTGTTAATTTAATATTTTTCTTTGCGCCTTCATCTTTCTTTTTAAGTTCAGCAGTTTTTTGATAGATAATAAAATATATTATTAAATTATACATTTGTGGTCAACAAATTGTTGGTATAGAATATTGTTTGGTTTATGGTTATAAAAACTAAAAAAAAAATTGTAAGATAGTGGTTAATAGTTGGATTCAGTTTGACAAGTTGGTTTGATACTTAATAATATACTTAATATGGTATTATCAATTAATCGGATCTTGTTGTACTGATTTTGACCCATTTGACTGAAGCAAACATCTGTGACCTTTTTATCGACCATTGCCAATCCGGGGATTCCCGGACCAGGGTCATATTTGTAGCAGCATACTTTCAGGGGTCCAGTAAGTAGTGCAGGCTTTAGTGGCTCAGTGGCTCAGTGAAAACATAGCGAGCACAGTTTTCTGTCTGTCTTGAGCAGTGGATCTGGTGACCCTGAGCGTCTTGCAGCCGCTTTTAGCCAGGTCCAAGACCAAAGACGAGTGCCGCCGGCCTTCATAGACGTTGGCAAGGTCATTGCCGAGCTAACAGGTTGCTCGTCAGCGAGCTTTTAGAGAGAGAGTGAGAGCAAAATGGGGAAGTACAGAACAAATCAGACGTCAGCAAGCGTTTTTTTCCTTGCTTTGTGGCCCAAATCAGATGTAGGTCACTGGGCCAAGTCTAGCCAAGCTAATCTTGGCAAAGCTAACCATGAATAACCTGGTTTCCCTTCTTTTTCCTTCTTTTCCCCCAGGAAAAGGACCAGTACGGCAACGAGGTGCAGCGACTGGCTCGACCCCTGCCGGTGGAGTATCTTCTGGTGGATGTGCCCGCCTCGACTCCTCTGCAGCCGCAGTACACCTTCACCGAGTACGACAAGCGCCAGCCATTCCCCATCGAGAACCGATACATCGACGGCCACCTGCAGGACTTCAACGCACTCAGCTGCTACTTGTCCGGCTGGGGCGACGAGGAGTTCCTCGAGGCCATCTCCGACTTCCACCTGCTGGTCTACCTATACAAGATGGACATGCTCCCGCTGCGCCAGCACATGGGTCCGCTGCTGGAGGCGGTGCGCAACAAGAACCCCAACCAGGCCGCCCAGTTCAAGATCGAGGATGTGTGGAAGCTGCTCGAGTCGCTGATTCAGGCCAGTTCTGGCGGCAGTGGGTGAGTTTGCACATGCCCCCTTTCTATCCTTAATATAATCGGATGGATTGGTGTTATTTGATATCAATACCTATATCAAACAATTTAATTACCAGTCCAGTAATAACTAGCTGATCGAATATTTTATATTTGTCCAGCCTTCTTGAGCACATATCTAATTCGTTATTTTTTTGTTGCAGTGGCACCACCAGCTATCCCAGTGGTGGAGCATCGGCCAATTCCGGAGCCGCAGGATCGGAGGCGATGGATCTGGACGCCAACACCTGGACGTGCAACCACTGCACCTTCATCAACCGCGGCGAACTAAACTCCTGCGAGATCTGCTCGTTACCCAGATAAGGATCCCCGACAAGAAAGTTCTACGATTTGCAGCCTAGATGAACCATTCGAAATTCCGGTGTAAAACAAACTAAAGATTCAATCATACTTACTTATAGCAGCGGCTGGAAGACATGGGTGTCCCTCCCACACACATACACATGCACACTTAGAGGCGCACGCACATACACAAACACACGCAGCGGCTCGTGCGAACTTTGCGCATTATCTCTATGTAATCCTTGTGTAAGAATTTTATAAAATAAAACAAAAAGAAGGAAGGAAAATTTAATTTATTTTTGAATAAATTTCAATTGTTGTGCAATTTGTGGTTTTTATTTTAAAGTATAACCAAAATTGAATTCAGAAAATACCTTCCTATTTGAACATTTTTCTGTGCGACCTGTAACTTTCTTTTTGGACGCAAGGCAACCGATTTTTCTTAAAAACAGAAGAGTTCGTAAGTTTTTGTGTGTCAAAATAAAACGTGCTGCTAAAGGATAGTCTGTTTTCACAAATTTCCATTAGGTTCTTTTATATTTGTTTAACCTTAAAAGTTTTAAACCAGGAGGCGACTGCTGGAAATACCTAGGCGAAATTTTGTTTTTATTCTTTTATTGTGCTATATTTGCAAGTTTTAGTTACCAATCAATGTAGTCTACGACATTACAAAATGCAATCTTACCTGTCCCGTGCAAATATTATTTTTAGAGAAATGCATTTTATTTAAGTATAGTTATATCAGCTTTATTTATTTAAAAGTTCGTCCTCCAAAATATACATTTAAAATAAATTAAATTTTTAATATAATATTTTTTATTTTTAGTACAAAATATATTTGTCATTACTCCTAAAGAAAATTAAATAGGTTTAAATGATAGTCGCTTTAGAAAAATAGTCGCTAAATGAAAAAGTTAGTTAAAAGATTTTCCCGGAAAACAAATTTAACTTTCTTCAATAAAACAATGTATTTGACTTGTACCTGATAGTTTTTTATTATCAAAGAAACTTTATTTTTTACTAAAAGAGGCCGTAAGGGTTCAATGCCATCTAAACGTATATAAGGAACCATGTTTTTTCACACTTGCTATATTTGGTAGTAAAATAATGTTATTGCACTGGTTGTTTTTTGTCCGGGCCAAAAATATTATATTTAGACAGCACGATAGAAAACAACGTCAAACATATCTCAGTGACAAACATTAGTCTACAACAAAATTCCAAGTGTATTAGAACACACTACCCCAGTTCGGAAAATCTGTTACGAAATTTTTAAACTAAATTCAAAAAATTACTTTATTGGATTGCCGATTTAATTAAGAATGGCGCTTCGTCTAGCAACTGTTGCCCTCCGAAGACGAGCTCCACTACTTCTAGTGCCAAAGGTAAGCCATGTTTGCGAAAGAAGGCCTTTGCACATCCTTGACCTCTCCTTCTGACCCAATTTGCAGTTGCAGCCACCACCATCAAACCGCACTTTACTACTCAGGAGTAAGTACCGAAACTAGGAGCATCCAATTTAGGTTGCGGCGATCTGAAATTCCGTTTTCTTTACAGAGAACCTCGTACCGTTCATAGATGATGATCCTTGTGTGTTCTCGAAGAAAGCCGTCATGCACCATTGGGGGGTAAGTGTCTGATGAGTTTAGTTAGAAACCCCCAGCCAAGACTTACCACATCCAACCAATAACTGAAAGGGTTTATTAGTTGTTATTAATCTAAGCTATTTAAAAGTTGTGGCAAGAGGTGTCAATATACTATCTAGATCTATAGAAGATTCCGTTAGTTAATAAGTGCCAAATTTAAATCAAATTCATAATTTGTGTATTTGTTAAGAAATGAGAAACGAAAGACAATTTTACCAGACTAACTACGCGCAAGATTCATAAGTACAAAATCATATTGTGTGTGTAGGGCGTGGAAAATGTACAGAAATTAAGTTGGTTGAAACTACAGAGCAAATTATTTTATGTGAAACATTTATTGTGGTATATATGTTATATTATATATATATAATTAATTATATTAATACGCTGCAACATTTAAGATGAGTTTGGTTTGAGTTTCGTGTGGGTCAAACAGCAAATTTTTACGCAAATTCAAGATTACACAATACCAACTGATGTTTGTCTTTCTGTGTGAATGAGTGTGCATGTATGTACTACGCTCTAGTCAAATCTATACGTTATCTATAAATACTTTGTATAATATATAAGTTTCAATAATATTTTATTTATACTGCATAAGAAGCTAAGAGCAACCAACTTTGGGAACAGAATTCCGAAAACGTTTCGAAATCTGACACTTTATCGCTGCTTTTGTATATAATTTTGTATTGCACAAACACTTGCAACGTAAAACATTAAATTTTGCTTGAGATTTTAACCGTATTCTCCGTATATATGCTTCTCTTATTACGACCAACACAGTGTGTATCAGAGTATCATTAAATTGGTTCATATTTCAACTTGGCGCTTAGGATCTAGTGTTAGCTTCTTGGGTCGTCATTTTAATGTTCAAGATCGCGCTCACGGCAGCACATCTTTAAAATACAAATATATATATTTTTATATGTATCTATTACTTGAGTTTGCCTCAACATTAACACATCGGTATCAAAGTTATATATGTATGTATATATATTGCTTATAAGTTGTCCTCGCTCCTATAATATCTGACTGTTAATTGTTGAATCATGATTTACCTTTTGCTTAGAGGATAATCTCTAATAAACTTTAAGTTCACACAAAAAGGGTATTGTCGCATAAGTATTTATTTAAATACCGTTTTCTTAGCTTTTTGCTTTCTGATCATTGATCTCAGTTAAGATATTTCTGTATATCATAAACCATGCATTGCCTTCTGTGTGTTTAAGCTTAAGGTAAAGCAGTAAAAATATAGATTGAAAAGTAGAATCTGATATCTCAGTTTAATTTATATACAAATCAGAATGATGGATATAATAATGCTGTAAGTACTGCACTAAAAGCATGAGTATCATACACTAGAATTAAATAAAAGAAAATATAATAATATAATATTATATTATTTATAATAAGTTAATGTCCGGTTCTCAAACGATAAATTTGGAAAGCTCTAAGTACTCAAGGTAATTTAATGTTCCTCCATTGCTTTAAAGATCTATCTGAGGAATCTGAAGCTATAAAAGGGGTTTAGGAATATTCGGAAAATCTAATAAAATAAATATATGTATGTATCCTTATTCTGAACCAAGAAAACTTAATCGGAAACCAATTCATACAAAAATTAAATTTGAGCACCGGATATAAAATTAAAATAAACTAAAGTTCAGAGGCTACCGATAATAAAGTGAGTTTTTTATAATCAATATCGATGTTACTAAATGAGTAAATTTACCATTACTTTTACGATTACAGTTACGTGGTACCAAGTTCGAAACGACGTGTACGTTATACGAGTACACTTTACAAAGTCTAATATGACGGTGGTTTCTAATTCAACTATGAACTAATTAAGTACGAGTATATATATTTAATTACAGCTAGTCTTACGCTAAACATTAACAATACAATATGTTATACAGACACTTCAGTTTTTGTGCATTATACAGGAAAAAATTATTTCGTGCAAACTACTTTCAAATTACAAACATACTTTTCCAGATGTTATTTAACTCTTATTCCATTTTATTTCAAATCAAATACAAAGGTTCTATTTGTAAAATTTTCTTTCACATTTCGTTTATTCATTTCAATTCAATTCAAAAAGGGTTTATGCCACGAAGTTTTTCAATACGAAAATTACACAAAGGGTTCACATTATATTTTTGTCAGCAATTTGTTTGAATTTTAACGGTTTGGAACTAGGGGTTTTTTGGGCTAAAAGAGTAAATACCGTTTACATGTCCTTTGTATATATCGAAAGAATTCTATATTGTGTTTCAGTATAATATATATATGGGTGTCTAAACATCGCTACAAGTATAGAGCGAGAAATAGAGCGACAGCAATTACATTTTACAGTTACAAGATACAGGGTGTTGTATATAATTAATCCGTTTCTCGTTACAAGCTAATCAAATAAAAACCATCTCGTAAACTAATGTATATAAGGTTGGCTGTTATAGTAGAACTGGATACTTTCTGATCTATGAATACGATTCTCAGCCCAAGCCACTCTCAATTCAAAGGGTTCATACTGCTTATGGCCTAAAAGTTATATCGTTTTTTGTATATATATATATATATATATGTGAAAACTTATGTCTAGCCCTCAAATTACCAAATCGTTCAATATAATGCACTTGCTTATCGATTATATAGTTTGTTTTACTTTTGCTTGACCCTCTTTCCAATTCTTGGAGAAACAAATTTACAACAGTTAGTAAGAAGAGTTTTCCACCCGTCTGTGCTTTTTATAGTGAAAGGTCAGAGCGATTTTTGTTAGGGGACCATAATAAGCGGGAGAACCTGAAATCAAGATCCAAAACAAGGCTCTATACCGTTTCTTCTTTAAAAGGTTGTTTTCGTTTAAAATTCCTCGTTGCAAAAATTGTACTGATTGATTACGTGTAACAAGTATAGCCAAAAGCTGAGCTCGGTCTGCCCCTTGAAATTGTTTCGAAATCATCGGGGGTGTTTGACAAAATATAAATGAATTTCACTTTCCCTAAATTTTATTTCTCCCGTTGTCACTATTGGTGTAAGAACTTTTTTCATGTCAATTAGTTGCTGGAAGACGAGTCTAAGTTATGTTTTCGTTTAGGAAAGTCTTAGCAAGGCTTTCTGCTAAAATTTTACTCACCTCAGTATTTGATTTTTTTTTATTTAGCTCTTATAAAAAAATTATCGGTTGTATTAGTTGAACTTGGTGTTGAATTCGTTCGTTTCGATTTTCTTTCCTCTTCAAAATATAGCTCAGTATAAGTGATATGTTACGAGCCAGTAAAAGAAAACATCCTATAAGCTATATAAGAAAACATGTTCCTTCTTTAAATATATATATATTTTTTGGTTTTTGTGAATTTTTCTGTAGTATATTTGAATTCTTTCTGCTTAACACTTAAATTAGGTTTGAATACGACTTGTTTTGTCTTTGATTTTAGCATTTCGTTAAGCATTTGAAATGAGCAAAAGTAGCCATTCACTGTTTCTTATTAATACATTATGCATTTAATATAATTTTTGCAATCGATAAATATATAGCTTGTTCGTCAAAGTATCCCTCGAATACTTTGTACGCATTGCTTCAAAATTATTTAACACTTGGACTTAATGTTAAGCTTATTAACTAATCCTCAATACGATAAATTAAAGGTTTCTTGGAGCATTTTTAATGTGATTTATATGTTTTGTGGTTTTTATATTACCCAGGGTTAGTCGTGGGAAATAATTGCTTTTAAATTTTATTGTGTACGTTCGATTTGTTGGTTTTCATTTTACCTTATACATTTATTGTTGATTTTTCACATTTTACTTACCACTTTCTGCATTTGTTTTTAAAGAATTAGTTTGTGCCTATGCACATCAATTGACTAGCTTGTTGAGAGTGTGTTGGTGTGTGTTTGGTTGTATTAGTGTCAGTTTTTCATAGCGCTTGGTTGATAAGAAAAACATAACGCCAAACAATAAGCAAGAAGCCAAAAATGCCAGGTCATGAAAAATAAAAAAGGGTCTAATTAAACTAGTTTAATTGGGGTTTCACTTTTTGTTATGATCTAGTAACCTGATTTGTGAATTTAGCTAAAAATTTGGTCCTCATTAGTCACTGAAATCAACACTACATATTGGATGTAATCGGTCATCTAAAACAATATCCAAAATGAAAACTCGATGTTCGCGTGGTTTTCACAATTTCGGTGATTATTTAGGAAGATTTCCTGGAGTATCCTTCAGAAAACCTATCTATCCACAAGTTCAGTTTTCTAGGGTAAATCTCGAAAACTTCTGGTTTTGACACCATCAAAGTGATATGCGTTGTTTTGTAGCGTTCACAACAACAGTTGGTGAAATGTTTACTTTTCCTCCCTGGTTTTTCCTGGCTATACCAAAAATTCTACTCTTAGTATGCAATTTGACACATTTTGAGAGACGCCTCAATATATAATTGATATATACATATAATATATAATTTTTTGTTTTGGTTTTACTAATTGAATATATCACGGTCTTGCTAAATATCATCGTATGTGTATATATATGTATCTGTATCTATCTGTATATATGCATGTAAATATCTATAAAGTTTTCGCCACTTGAGTTGCCCGTGAGAGCATATTTCAAGGCTTTCTAAACCAACTATTCAAATTTCTAAAACCGATTTCCAATCGAAATCCAAATCCAAAAGGTTCCCTCGGATTGATTTCCATGTCGATTATATAGTATAAGTACTTTGCTCAGTTTGTTAGGTAATTTGGTTTACGAATACTGACACTTGAATGCTGAAACACAGTTGATCTTATTGTCATATGATGTATGTGTGTATGATGTAGGTATACGTATGTAGTTAATGCTAATGCCTTGCTAATGGGGGACTTCTGGGATCTCGGCTGGGGAAAGAACTGTGACAGATGATATGAGGTTCTCTCTGCACTATTTTGAAGATTGCCGTTGTATATATAAAGGATGTTACTCAATTGACTACTGTACATGTTTCATCATGCGTTTGGTTTCATAAATGTGTGTATATATGTATCTATTATATAGGAATAAATAACTATGTTTATCTAAATATGTTGTATGTCAATACGTTGGTAATCCTACTATTAAAACAAAACAAAAAACTTCAATTCGCAGTGTGTAATGTTGGAATTATATTACAGCAAGTTCGTTATGTAGTATTTGGCCGGCTAAATATTGATTAAAAATCAACTATGTATTTTTGCACAGAATATAAAAACTCTTGACGACGACTTTATACGACACGAAAAAAAGATGTTTGGTGGCTAGCTGATAGGTTTGAAATTGTTCGTTCTTCAAATGTAATTTTTTGTTCTCGATTACAATCAAATAATTCTCATTCAGCATCCGTTTCCGAAAAAAGAGAATCTTTAAAAAGATATTTCAATTTGGAATTTTCGAATTCCATACTTTAATTACATATCAACCAGCCTTCCATAATGAGCAATTAAACTATTAATATTGGTAATCAAAAAATAGATATATGTATATGTATATATTTATAGAGAGGGCGCTATATAAGTATGTTCGATCTGGTAACTATATTTCAAAATTAGCAAGCTTCTACTTTGGGTATATATCTTTGGTACGAGAATGGGAAACAAAACATTTCATTGGATATTATAGAGTGGTATGTTGTTTATTATATCGAATTCAGACTGTTGCAACTGTTACAAGAACAAACAACTAAGTAATTTCCTATTTTTCCGCACTGAATAAATGTTGAAGCTAACGGAAAAATAATCATAAATTAACATAGGCATTTTAAAAGCATTTTTTGACTTCTTGCTTTAATGGCTAGTATAAATAAGTGAAAAATGCAGTAATTAAATATACTTTTTTATTTGGTTTGTATTAAAAATTATGTCAATAGAACAAAATGTGTGTACGTAATCAAAAGGAATTTAACTTATTTTTTTTTGGTTTGGCAGGGTAAAATCAATCTTAAACTAAAAGCAATTTTTCTGAGATCGAGATCTGACAGAGGAGTTTAAGAAATTATAAATATTAATATTGATAAGTAAATGGCACCATAGCATGTGTGGAATGTGTTAGAGTCTTAAGCATAAACAATAAATAAATAAATTAGTTTCTGCATATGAAGATGGTTCCCAAGACGAATTCAGCCCAGCAAATGTTAAAATCATTTTGGTTAATATGCAAAGTCTTTGGTATACGAAAACGGTAATACATCATACTCACCCCTCGAGGCGAAAGTCTACAGGAATTTAAAACAATTCTGCACAATCGCACATTCATTTACTTTTTGGTACTGGCAAATGCATCGAAATTTAATAAAGTCTACACATGGGTGAGAGGAGCAGATAAATAGAGAGAAAGACAGCACAGCACAACAACAGATACAAGAGTGTGGTTTACGAGGTAAATCAAATCAAATAATACAGTATGTGATCAAATATTTACAATCAAATTAATCAAATCATAAGAAAACACAAATGTTTGCTCAACTCATGGCAAAGTTGTTTGTTGTTTTGTTCGTTGGATTTTATTAAACACAAAAATTACTTCAAATGTTTCATTGTTTTCCATATAATGTTTGTATGAGTGTATATAAACTAGATATTTACATACGCAAAAAATTACTTTCCAAATGATAACTAGGAATTAAAATTAAACTTCAAACATGCAAGCGAATTAAATGAGACAAATACATAACTATCCAGGAAGTTTTCACGGGTTTCTTTTTATTTCGACCTTTTTTTCTTGTTTTTCAATGGGTGAAGTATTTGTCGAATGCAAAATCAAATGCAAATGCTACAGATAAGGGTAATTACAAGATAATATTAAGAACTAAAATTGTGCCATTTAAAATAATAAGCTACAGTAAAGTAATGTTACCTGGTTTATGAGTTGTTTGGATGGTTATGCAATTGAAATACGAGTTGGAAAAGGTTGGAAAATCTAGGGGATTAGTACTGCCCTAAGGACTTGTTTTCACTTGAATTGCTTATAAACTAAAAATGAAGCCGCTAGTCTCAGGCGGTCAAAACTATAATAATAATAAGCAAATGCCAAAATGTTCAACAAATGTTATTAAGTTACTTGCTACAAATGATTGAGATTGAATGGGAACTAAACTAGTTTTAAATATAAATCAAGAGTCGCACACTCAGAACACCACAAAAATTTGGTTTGTTCATTGTGGTTTTCGTATTATTTATATTATTAAGTACAGAGAACAGAGTTAAAGAAATATAAGAATGGAAAATGGGAGGGAGTTTCGTGTAAAAGAGTTGGTGATGTCCGCTGGTGATTGGTTAAATCTGTTGTTTTAATCTATGCTGGGTGAATTAAATTCGAACTCAACTAAACTTCTAAAATAATAGTTTCGATTACGTTTAATCGCTTTAGTTGCGTTAGCTTGGTTTAAACATTAATTAATAACTCTTTGTCTTGAGCAAAATGTTTTCTTTTGCAGTTTCATTCAGTTAATTAATACTGCCCTTGCAGGAGTTTCTCTTTCAATTCAGTTGAGTTTGGGCCTCCAAAACAAATTAGAAAATTCTTCGATTTTCAATTAGTGAGTTTAGGGCTCCAAAAAAATTTCAAAATTCTTCAATTTTTAATTAGTGAGCGCCTTTCTTGATTAAACGAGCGTGAATTAGCTTATAAGATGCATTCCTTGCTCTTGCTTTTTATAAATATGTATTTATATTTACTTTTAATGTTTTATTTATGTTTATTTTAATTTAGTTTTAGGTTTAATGGTTTTTTTTTTTATTATGCACTAAAAATTATATATTAACGGCTACATTTAAACGCAATCACAATCGGTGGTTTTTTAATGTGTTTTCCTTCTTTTGCTTCTCTATCGCTCTGTAATTTTTGCTTTTTGGTTTTGAATTTTGTTTTTCCTTGAATTCGCTTTGCTTTGCTTTCTTCTGTTTTGTTTTTTTTCGTTGCCTATAAGTAGTCCGATACTAACTAACATATAAATGATTTTTTATATATTTATATGTTAAATAGCATTTATTAAACTCGCCCGAGGGCGCCTTAAATATAATACTTAACTTGCCTTCCGTTTATCGGACTACCAACTAAGCCAAACTCAAAGGAAAACCAACTTCGAATGAGTGTGTTTCTGCGTGGTTCTATGAATATTTATGGATGGGACCATGTGGATTTTAAATGGTTCTACAACTAAGGGGTGGTGGTGTATGGTGAGTGTTTCATTCAAGTTACCAAACAGACCCGTGTCTTAGACATACATGCCCATGCCGTACATGGTGCTCCAATCGACGCCCTGGAAGCTAGACATGTCAACGTTAGCCAGTGCATAGTTGGAGTAGGCAGCCGCCGGATTGGCAGCAGCGGCGGCAGCAGCGGCATTCAGCGGGTTGCCGGCCATCAGCCCCGCCTGCTGGGCGGCGGCGGCCAAGCTGTGGGCTCCTGCACCTGCACCATTCGCTGCGTTGGCCGCCAGAGCGGCAGCCGCTGCTGCCGAGTGCGCCTGCGAAGCGGAATTTGATACGGCGTTGTGGTGGCTCTGCTGCTGCTGGGCAGCGGCCACATGGGCGTTGTGGGTTTGCTGTTGCTGGTGGTGATGCTGCTGCTGTTGCTGGTGATGGTGGGCAGCGGCGGCCACGCTCTGCACCTGATGGGCCTGCATCAAGGCGGCATTGGCAGTGGCGGCGCTGGCAGGGATCGAGTAGGGTGCATACCTAAGGGGGGTAAAGCCATATATTAGTACGGTTTTCAAAACGGATTGTGCCAGATTTCACAGGACAGACTACTCACCTCACGCTATGCAGCGCTGTTTGCGGATATGTGGTCAGCAACTTGCCGAAGCCCGCCTGATTGGCCATCGAGGCGGCCGCGGCGGCGTTTTGTACTTGAAACGGATTCTGTGATATGAGCGCGGCCTGCTGGGCTGCGGCGGCGGCTGCCGGGGATTGTAGCAGCTGTGCGGGGTTCTGCAGCATGGCCAGCGGGTTCATGGAGGCGACGCCAGCACCACGACCTCCAATCAGCTGGCCCGGAGCGGTGGGCAACTGTACGCCCAATGTGCCCAACATAATGCGCTTCTGGAGAAGCTGAGCGGCAGGGGTAACCGCCTCCTTGGGCTGTGCCTTCTTGCACTCGACCTTCTTGTTCTTGATGGTGTGGAAGTGGATCTCGCAGACGCGATCAACAACATCCTCGTTCTCGAACGTGACGAACCCAAAGCCACGGTGGCGCTTGGTTTGCTGGTCCATCAGCATGACCGTCTCCTCGACGGGTCCGAACTGGCTGAAGTAGGCCTTGACCTCCTCGGCGGAGGTATCCTGCGAGACGCCGCCCACGAAGATCTTCTTGGTCTTGTTGGCCTGGCGAGGTCGGTTCTTTGGCGTGGCATGCTTGGGATCGATCTTCTTGCCATCGAGTGTGTGAATGGGCACCTTGAGGACCTTCTCCACGGTGCAGGGTTCTTGGAATGTGATGAAACCAAAGCCGCGACTGCGCTGTAGGTGTTCAATGCATATTTGTGTGTGAGTGGGGAAGAAAAACAAATAAGCATGGATTCATTAGTTGGGATAAATTATCAACTATAAGACACGGTTAGAGGCGTCTAAGTCTAAGTTGCAAATGTTGTAGTTATATAACTAGGATTAATAATCGTAAAATGTCCTACGTAACGTTAGCAAAGATCCAACAAAGTAAGAATCAATCAAGTCGATCGGAACTCAATCTTCCACAAGTATATAAAAATTATATATATATAGATATTTGTAAACATAGATACGGATACAGTTTATATGCATGTATGTAGATGGCTTTATCGACTGAATTGGCGTGGCGTTTTTACGCTTTTTGCTCATCAAGTTCGCATTGTCTTTCATTTTGTCATTGTGGTGTAAACACAAACAAGTTTTAATTTAAATCTAAAGAACACAAAATATGTTTTAACTAAAAACTAAAATTCTTCTAATGATACTTTTGCTTTGTTAACAGAATACCAATATTTTTACGCAAGTAGATCGATCGTTATATGGTCATTTGCTAAACTGAAACATACATATATCACAGAAACATTACGAAATATATGCATACAACGTGTTCTCCATACTGATGCGACACCCCTCTATATCCCAAATATATTTAGGTAGGAGGCATAGATATATACACGAAAACTGGAGGATACCAAAACTTTCGTTCATTCTGCACTGAATGCAAACTCAACTCAAGGATACAAATGTATGTGGCAATTACATATGGTGTACGTGATATAAAGGCTTTAGTATGTGGATAAGTAGTGACAGTGCATTTTAGAACTATAGAACAAGTATAATCAGATTTTAAAGGAAATCTACATGGTAAATAGTTTGCCATAATAAAAGATAACTGCATTTTTAAAAGTGTTTTGTGAACTTTACAATAAATTGTCGAATAGTTCTAAAACGCATTTTTTTAAGAAAGGTTATTTGGAAAAAGTGGTAATGCTCTAGATGTGTTCTAAAAATGGTCAGAAGCGCTCTGTTGAAACCCGTTTTGCCATACAATTTGTTTTCTTCGGTTAGTTTTGCTTAATAATTACTTAACTGATTATACAAAGAATGAGTCTTCAATGTGTGATATTGTTGCTTAGTCTAAGTATTATTTCTTGTACCAGTTACGTATATTACAGTAATGGGGGATACATTTTTTCTTAAGCCTAGGGCAAAGTACATTCAAATGGCTGAAATACAATTTATTATACATAATTCCAGAGAGAAATCGAGAGACTATAAGACTACCTACCTAAATAAAATAGTAATAGTAAAATATATAATTTCTAGTTTATTAATTAACCCTTAGGTAAATCTTTCTTTAAAAAATGAGCTTCATTTATTGGCGGGGATTGGTAGGGAAACTCATCTATCTACTTACATATACAGGACCTAGGTTATATCCTAATAATTTCGATTTATGAAATTATGCCGATTTTCATGTTCTAATTACTAAGCATAATGGATTTCTTTTAATTAATTTGGTTACAAACAGGGTCTCAAGAATAAAAAATCAACAACGTAACACAACTAAAAATATTTGCTCGAGTGATATTCGAACTACACAACTAAAAAATGTTGAGGTAATTATTGGGTTGGTTAATTTATATGATTTGATATGCCAAAGAAAATTAAAAAGCATTAACTAAACACACACAAACAAAATTTCGCATAATGGTTATTTATAAGATGGTCTAGCGTTTACGGGGTCTTTTAATATGGTAATAAATATGTATGTATAGGGGTAATTTATGCCAAACTAAGGTTCTTATTTATGTTACACAATCAATTCAACAGTTGCCAGGACGATTTTCGGGTCCATCTTACGCTAAAGTGGGAACGTGGGCATTGGAAAGTATTATTATTGGGGGTAAAGCACGCCTCTTAACTATAGTTTGAATTGAAATCTAGGTTTAAAAGTGGTGGAAGATATGAAAGATATACTCGTTAGTTTAATTTGATTTGAGGCTTGCTTAAAATCAATGCATGAAATTTTATTTTTGTTGAAGACTTATTTTTTTGTGGTGAGAAACGCTAAAACAAACCAAGTACGCAATGCGGAGTACAAGTACGATTAGGAGTACAAGAACGAGTACATTCAATTAGAGATACGAGTACAATTATGCAGTTATATTTATTGCTCAGAGTTATACGAAATACGAGAGTTACGATGCGCCAGTTTTGTAGTAATTCAAGTACGCTAAACGTTCTCTTTTTATACAGTAGTTAAAGTACTTGGCGATTGCTTTTTGTGGATTTTGTTTTTATAAATAGTACCTAAGCCGTCGCTGGTTCGTCATCCTGTGGTTGGCATCGTGGCTACCTGGGCCAGGTATTCGCTGGTTCCTTTATTGGCTTCCGGCCTCGTCCTTGACTTGAGACTCCTCACTTTCGGTTGTGGTTTTATGTTCATCAAAATTATGTTATGTTTAGTAGTTCGTACATTTAGTTTACTACATATGACTAGCTATATAATTGACTGATCTTAGGTTCTTATGGACTACAGTGCTCCCCCAGCTTATCGCAAGGATCGTCTTCATAGGCAATACGAGGCCTGAAGACAGTTGGTAAACCAGTTTTCTTTCGCTTCTGTTGTTGTTCTTCATTCTTTTGTTTGTTTCTTGTTTTTTGTATACTCTTTTAAAGGGGGGGAAAGGAACAAAAGGTGTTTTGTGTGTGTATATCTTTCGGGGTCTACTTGAGGGGACAGGACAACCCCGTTAGTCGATCGCGGCGAATACAACTGCCCTATCATGCAGTCGTGGCAGGCCGACTCATTCCGTAATTGCGCAATTGGCTCAAAAACAACCCCAGGTGTGCACGTATACGTATAGAATTGTCCTGTGCCGAATCCAAATACATCGAACCCTAGCTGCGGAGGTCGTAGAAACAGCTGCGCCGCAGGAACAGGACTCGGAACAATGCGGCAGCTGCTGTTTTATGGCCCAAAAGCAGCGCGCGCGCTCTTTTTCGTTGGGGGCCACATTGTACATAATCGAATTGAAATACACATTCATATGTGTTTGTTCCAACTAAATGCATGTAGGATGTGTGGGTAATGTCCGCTTATCAAGCGGACAAATTGCTTAATGCATTAAGCATTTCGAAAAGTCAATTTCCGTTGCAATAACTCTTGTTGTTTGGGGGAAATCCCCTATCTCAAGAAATCGGGAATGTCGAAATAATTTGTCAGCAGACCTTTGACGTTTCTAAGAAACAAGGTGTTCTGAAAAGTATTCAGGGAATCCATTTGTGTGCAATCAGTAATCAAATAAATTAAAAGCTTCCTGCTCTAAAAATAGTATATGTATCTAATAGTTTACCTAAAAACCTACTTACGGTTTGAAATAAATAAACTAAAGGCCACTTAGAAGAAATAATAATCAGTTATACTTTAATTGGAAAACGCTTAAAATATGGAATTGTGATATCTTATTATTCCTTGATTTTTAAGGTGAATTGTAAGCCTTAAATTTCGCAGGAATTGGAGGCCAGCATGTTCAAAGGAAAACTGATACACCCTGCATACAAATTATGACAAGAAAATTGGTTCTTAAGATTGTGTCTCAATAAACAGTTCCGAGTTGATCAACCCCGACAAGCTGATCTACATATAAAACCTGATTTATTTAATTTTGGATTCGATGGTCCTTTAGTCGCCCTCTCCCTCTTCCCCTCCTTCTTGGTCGTCTTTTGTTTTTGGCACGTAACGCCGAAAGAACTGTAATTCTAAACCTCTGCTGGAAGGCAGAAAAAAGGAGAGGATGCAAAGAGGGCGACAAAAACCTGCAGTTTTGCAGCTGTGCAAAAGGTAAATCACAAAGAGTAGGGACCGATATCAATGGTAGCTGTAAACCCGAAAGGCAGGGGATTATGGAGGTACATCATATATGGAATAGATATAATAATAGGAATAGAGGATATTTCGGCTTACCTGGGTGACAGGATCCTTCATGATGAGCACATCGGTGACGGTGCCAAACATGTTGAAGTATTCCTTGAGCTTGTCGGATGATGTTTGCCAGCTGAGGCCGCCAACGAATAGTTTTCCGGGTGCGGGATCAGAGCCACTGACTCCGCTCAAACTGGGCGTGGATCTTCCTGAGGAACCGCTCTTGTTGCTACCATTATTTTGGCCCGCCCCGGCGGAGGCATTCACATTCTCCTTGAGCAGAGCGAGGGCCGCCTGTTGGGCCTGCTCCTGATTGGGCTGATCCTGTCCAGAAGATACCACCACTGAGTTTTGGCTCTGTTGCACCGCTTGCTGCGATTGCTGGGCGGCACTTTTCAAGACCGCGGCTGTGGTCAATCCACCGCCAATGGATGCCACACCATTGTTGGCTATCGAGGCCACCAGAGCCTGGTGCAAGTCCCGATTGTGATGCGGATCGATGAGGCCTGCTGCTGCGGCGGCGGCTGCTGCAGCTGCATTCTCCATGGGGTTACTGCGGACATAGAAGAAACTATCAGCGGTGAGCAAGTGATCCTCGCCAGAAGTGGGTGGCGGCGGCGGCTGGCGGTGCAGCATAGTGGCGCCCTCCTGAAGAGCGTGCATTTCCTGCTTTATCTGAATTTTGAAGCCGTTCAAAGAACAGTTACTCGCGGTTATGGACGTTTTTTAGCTGTTTTCCTTTGTGGTTTTTTTTATTTGACTTTCTAGCAGTTGTACGGCTTTCCAAAAAAAAAGTAGAGACGTTGCTTCTTCTTTGGCTTTTTCAGACTGCCTTCGGTTTCCTTTTTTACCACTTGCTTTGACTACGCTTCCTTTTTTCGGCTTTACTTTGTGTTGTTGCCAATGGCAATGAATACTGTTTTTCCGGTTGTTCAACAAGCTCGCGAATTAATGCTAAGGGCTAATGCTATAAATATATGCCCAAAACGTTTATGGATATGTTCTAACAACACGAAACTAAATTGTATCCTTTATTTTTGTTCGTTCTCGGCCCTTTTTCGGTTGCGACTGCGCAGTTTGAAAACTGAATTCGAAATGCTGTTGGCTGTTCGTTTTCAGAAGCAGAGTGCGCAAGGGAATTCAAAAGACTCGCGACAGCTGTCACGGGATCGGGGTTGCCGAGCAGCCGGCAGATGACAGCTGCAAACCTATCGATAGTTTTTGAAAATTCCATAGGGGATAGTTTTAGAGAGATACTTCAATTGGTACTGCACTCTATTTAATATTACTAAAATTAATATTTAATATTTATTGCCATCATTTGTTTTGCAATTCTAGCTGTCGAGCCTTAAGTAATTAATTGGAAATATTGTATTACTGGCGCATAGAAAAACCCTTAAATTTTTAATTTTTTTGAATTATTACTATCAAGAACGACTTTTAGGCTTTTATAAAAAGGCTATACAAATTTTACCTATCCAAATTCCGGGAAATTTGACAGTTGAATTAAAATTTAATTTCTAAATAACTCACCACTTTTAAAATTTTCTTTGCATACGCTTGAAAAAGTGAGGGAGACAGGTAGCAATAAATAATAGAGTGCAAAGCGATGTTGAAAACGGTTTCAACCACTTGAAAAGTATTGAGATAGTATAAATGTTAATGATTTACGATTGAAAGGTGATTCTATTAATTCATTATCAAATAAAAGCCTTTTGAATCGAACTGAAAATTCAAGAACAGTTGGAGGCATAGATTTTTAGAGAATTAAACCACAATCATTTAGAGGTATGCCACTTAGAAATCGTATGTTTGTATGAAAAGTTATGGGCTTGGACGTGCAAGTTTTAGATCATTTTTCTGCAAAGCCATTTTTCGAAAATTTGGAAAGGGGGTAATATCATTAAAATTATGAAAAATCGACCCCAAACTACAAATCAAGTTGAAAACACAGATTTTTAGAGAATTAAACCACAATCATTTGAAGGTATGCAACTTTGAAATCGGATGTCTGTAAGAAAAGTTATGGGCTGAGAACTGCAGGTTTTAGGTCATTTTTCTGCAAAGCCATTTTTTGAAAATTTGGAAAGGGGTAACACTATAAAAATGAAGAAAAATCGACCGGAAAATACAAATCAAGTTGAGAACACAGATTTTTAGAGGATTAAAACACAATCATTTAGAGGTATGCCACTTTGAAATTGGATGCCTGTAAGAAAAGTTGTGGGCTGAGAACTGCAGGTTTTAGGTCATTTTTCTGCAAAGCCATTTTTTGAAAATTTGGAAAGGGGTAACACTATAAAAATGACGAAAAATCGACCGGAAAATACAAATCAAGTTGAGAACACAGATTTTTAGAGAATTAAACCACAATCATTTGGAGGTATGCTACTGTGAGATCGGATGTCTATAACAAAAGTTATGGGCTGAGAAGTGCAGGTTTTAGGTCACTTTTCTATGTTAGTGTTTAGAAACTCGACAATAATATTTGATTATATTGTTTTACTTTCATAAAAGCTACTTTTTTAATTGATTGATTTCTATATATTTTTTAAATTAAAAATTTTAATTGTCCGTTTAAATTCTTGTTCGGAGCATTTTTTTTAAAGAGTTTCCTGCTAATCTAAAACTGCGATTTCATCCCTTAGGTCCTTCCCATTTTAGTTATCACGATAATAGGCGGGATAATTAAAGTTGGCGCAATGATTCGATTGGCTTTTGTTAAGGACGATGTCTGGTTTACCAAGGATTCAGCGTATTACGAGTATTGTGAGACGCGACAGGGGCCGTGGTACAAGCCGAAGAGTCGAAAGGTGAGTGCCTTTAGTAGGTTTAATAAACTAGTATATATGTATATGTACTTTTATACAGTGGGGTGGCCGCGATGATTATGAAATGCCACCTGGACTAATCTTGGCCAAGCAAGGCGATGTCAATGGTCCTTCATGTAAGTTAATACTCAAATCTAATTATAGACTGGCTTATTTTCAAAATAACAATAGAAAAAGAACTGAACAATACACAAATATTATTTTAAATTATACTACTATTAAGTTCAGATTTAATTTTTAACTATTTTCATTTACTATTTTCTGAAGTTAAATGTTGTGCATTCAATAACTTTCAGCGCTTCCCAAAAACTTAAATCTTTCTTATTTAAGGCTTTTGGCTATTCTTTACTATTAGCGCGCTGGCCGTTTTTTGGCGTTTTTTTGTCACCGAGCCTATTTTTTGAATGGGAGGCGTTGAAAATTTTCATGATCAACGAATTTAATATTAAATAATGAATATGGAAATTTTCCATGCATTCCAGATTCGGAGGACGGTGACAAGAAAGGTGAAGACGGTCCGAGCGTTAAAGGAGTTGTAGGCCATGCAGTTGTTACAGGAGTAGCCTTGGGCTTGGCAACAATGCTTTAAATTATAAAAGACGAAGACGATTGTTTACAAAATTATGGCGCGAGACGCTCTTACTTCCATCAGGGCACTCATTTTTATATTTATTTGTAACGTGTATTCAACAGTCGAGAAAGATGACAAAAAAAAGAAGTAAAATTCGCCTGGATTGGAGGTGGGTCAATAAGCATCGAAACTGTGTATTTCATAAATCTGAATATAAGGTTACCATCTTGTAGTCTAACCATAAGCTTTCGAATTCGTTAAGAGGGATTTCCAATGCTGTTGAACGAGCTCTAAAACGAGGTTTGATGCCAACCTTGAAATCAATTTAAACTAATTTTTACTATTTCACAGAGATGTCTTCAAGCATTCCACTGAGTCTTAAGAGTGCAACTGCATAACTTTGAAATTGACAAGAAGAAAATCGTACTATCCTATTTTAGGTTTATTTATATAGAATTATTTTATATGTATATTAAAATAATAAATTTATTTTTTGAATAGAAAATGTAGTGTTTGCTTAAAGTTGCACAGTTAAGATATTTTAATACAGACTAACATATCTCAGCGCCATCTAGCGTTTAGTAGACGTTGTTAGTTTTGGTATGCTAACACCAGATGGAGCATGAGCGCACATCCGCGACCTCTAGTGGAGAGTGGCCTAAGTCGTGTGTATAATGTATATAAGTATGAATATAAGAGTCGCGAGGTTAGTGAAATGGCAGCGTCGGGATGGGGAGGTGGCAACGCCGGGATGGAGTGGGTCTAGAGGGGGGCAGCGCTGGCAGGTTACTGGTACTTTGAGGGTATGATTTCGGTCGTAAGGCTTGGAAGCGTTTCCTACGCTTTTCTTAGGTGGTCCCAGGGTCGTGGGGGAGCGGGGCGCAAATTTTGGGGGGGTCTGACGCTGCGGTCCGAGTTCGGAAAACTGAGATATTGGGGAAAACCGGTAAAGTTCAGTTTGACGCGACGGGAAAATTGGTGTATTCGATCACTTTCCACGGAAAACTGATCGCGGCGACCTGCCCGCCACCCCCGACTGCCGTCGACAGCATTTTCTTCTCGCGGAAAATGCGGCGGATCAGGGAGTTTCGCGGCACACAGATTTCAGGCCCAGGCAGTGTGACCACCTTTGTGTTGAACGCAAATTTCTGGCCACTTTCGCAAGGCGTTACGGCACATTCTGCGATTTCTCCATACAGTTTTGGTCATACAGTTTTGTCGCCGTTGTTCAAAGTTCTTAAGTTACCCTTTGAGGCTTAAATTCTTTGCCATGCCGCAACCGCGCGCCCAGGTGGACAAGCACCTCCCACAGGTGGATGATCCGTGCCGGACAAGCGGGATTTTTAAAAACCTGGACGGCCTAAAACGGTTAAGAGATCACGGCAGGTGTTTCTACTTGATGGTAGACGTCATACACCTGACTGGGGTGGGTATCTAGTCTCATGAATAATATTTAAACAGTTTACCTATTATTACCTAAGATGTCTAAATTACCAAATAATTATCAGTAATTAAAAAAAACTGTTAAATATAAATTAAATTGTTTTCTAATTTCTTTGTATGGCGGCAGACATGTCTGTCCAAACTAGTTGATAATATCCTTTAAATGTAAAATCTTTAAAAACGATGTAGAAAATATAAATGTGGGCGTATCACGCATAAAGCTATATATTCCCGATCTAACAAATTATTTTTTTAATGTTTTAATATTCAGCTATTTGAATCTGACTGCAAATAGCAAAAACCAAATTAATTAAATAAAACAGTAGCCAAAAGTTTTTAAATGTTACAAATTATACGGACACTAATGAGCCCTTCAGGTATTGCATATAAATATGAATGGGAGCTCAACGACAACCGGCTGTATCTAAGTAAAACAAAATAAATAACTCGCTCAAATATGAATATGTTTTGATAATGCCCTCAGCAAATTGCTGTACCTTTTGTGTGGACATCCCCTGCAAGTCCTTCCTTCCTTCCCAAATGTAAACTCATTTTCCAGGGCGCCTGCGCCTTTCACCAAACCCAGAACGAAGGAAAGTTCGGGCGAAAAGAAAAATCCCTAAAAAACATGAATTGGTTGCTGCTTGGGACAATATTCAGTCTTAAATTGGGACCATGTTTTTTTTTGTGTGCTAAATAGAACGCATGTGTGTGTGGGCAAAAACAAATGGTGGGTGCGTTATGTGCGTTATTGATTTTTGGCTCGGGAAATGGGAAATAATGCCAACGGATATGAAATTTATTAAAATAGATTGCCAAATAATTCAATGAAGATGTTGAAAAGCAAGCTTTGATGGTGGGAGACTTGGGGTGGTATTTCGGGGTGGGGTTTTCTCTGCACGTGTGTGTTTTTTCCTCCATCGGTTGTTGAACTTTACGAAGCGACGTCGTCTGCAGGATTTTTTGCCGTGTGAAAGACGTCTGTCAATTTTATGGCTACTGACCCAGAAAAATGGAATGTTAAAGAAGCCTTTTAATGGAAGGAGCAGGGTGTAGCAAATACAGCAAGGATTTACTGAAATTTGTGTGGGAAATACCCAAAAATGGTGATGGCGATGACATCAGCAGTCGTCATCGCGATATGTAATTCGATTAGGCGCACTTAACGTCCGCCCTCTTCATATAGAAACTCCTACTGCTCTCATCCTACGCCTCGCATTTTAATTGCGTCAAATAAACAGCAGGGAAGGTGCTTGGTCACGAGCCTTCATCCAACTTTATGGCCTCCCCTCCCCGGAGTGATGGCGTACACACTAAATGAAGCACTTAAAGGTGACTTTATATATTTAAGGACGTTGTTCAGGACGGAACAAGCTGGGAAAACTAATCGTTAAGTAGCTGGTTGGATGGGCACAATTTGAAAAATCTGTATTACTTTTATTTGATAACAAAAATATTAAAAAATTTAACAATGTTTTATATTGAACTTGACCATTATAACGAAAGATTAGACAGATTGCAGGGCAACTATTATATTGTTAGTTCGAAATAGAACATTTTCAATTGGAAATACATTTTTTGAAGCGTTGAAGGCAAACGATTTGTAAAACTTTTAAACTCTTTAAACAAAATGATCATAAGCAACCTCAAGTAAAAGCTGAAAAATTGTTGGCTTGCAGCTAAAATCTCCAACTGATTATCCAGTTGTCCTTTAGCGACTCCCTCGTACAAAGCCGGTTGTCAGGACAAAATACTTTCAAATCCGCATCGGCGATCCGGTGACAAGCTGCAATCTGAAAGCAACTCAATCTACGAGTGGTTTTCCCCTGGGCCAAAAATTGCAATGCAATTTGCCGGATCCGTTGCCAGAAACAACAATAACAATCGGGGGAAAACATGAAAGGCTTGCTCCAACAATTTCCCACTCACCTGCCGTTTATCTTTTGCCCTGCATTGCACACCCACCCACCCAAGTGCATCAAATTTGTGTAGACATAAAACTGCAGTTCAGTGAAAAACGAGAGAGAGCTGTATTTTCATTGAGAAAAATGCCACAAAATGAAAATGCGATGGACGGCAACTCTTTTCGGGCTAAAAGCATATGGCGCAACTTTATTGTTTTTACATTTGATTTTGCCAAATGTGTGGAGGCGGGGGCGGGCGGTAAAAGCACTTGCATTGGGCAAAGTGCAGAGGGCCACGGAAAACGCCGCATAAACTCGGCTCTGGGAAAAGTCTATATATCATATATGTGCGATTTACGGGGGGTGGCTTTCGGATTTGAGCACTGGAAGCAGCGAAGCTGACTGGAAGCAACCACCCTCGAAAAAGAAGCGCCCTCCCGTACACCGAGCAAAAATCTGCTCTAGTAAGAACGCATTTCCACCGGCGGGACATAAATCCCGCCGTGTGGAAGAGAGAGAGAGAGCGAGAGCGGGGCGAGAAAGAGACGGCCGAACCAACCCCCTGAAATCGGGGGAGATATATTTTGCAATTGGAATGCGCGCGCAACCCTCGAAAGCCGACGAAAATCGAGACGATGGTGGCCGCTACCCTGGGCTGCCTTTCAGTCAACTTTGGGTTTCCGTACGTGCAATTTCTCCCGGACCGATGACGGATCGCACGGACTTCGAAAGCGGGCCAGAAACTAACCCAAATCCCTTTTGGATAGCCCCCTCCTAAAAAAGAGAGCCCCAATGTGTTTCAGCTAGTGAATAAAGTGCTGCAAAGAAATATAAGCAAGGCGAAGAGATCTAAAAAGGATATTGTCACGAAATCGGACGCTTGCCATTGATATTGTCCTGTCACAGCAGTATTGTAACACTATATTATAGCTTACTGCTGGGTCGGGGCATTAACATTGTTGAGCGTCATTAGCAACGAGAGGCGGCCAGGAAAAGCCGAGGAAAACGCACCAAGCTTTCTTTCCGGCTTTGTGGAAAACACACAAACACACGCTGCGATTGTGTGTGTATATGAGCAACCGGAAAAATCAATTTTCCATTTTTAATTCAAAGCTCACACAGCACAGGACACTCGCACACACGCACACAACGCACGTGCATGTATATATACAAATGTATATGTAGCGGGCCAAAAAGGGATAAGCAGGATGCTGTAAAGTCTGCGGGGCGAGCGAGAGGGAGAGAGGGAGCGTGAAAGGGACAGAGACAGCCAAGGAGAGAGCAAAGAGAGAGCACACCAGCACACAGGGATAAATCGCATTTTGTATAGACAAAAGCTGAGAAAATTAATCAAAATTAGTTTATCAAAATTAAACGAAATAATAGTTGTTGGTTTAGAAAAGGATAAGCCATGTTTAGCCTTTTACTATAATTCCCAACTCGCTTTTATTCGAGATTTGGTATAAATAGAATCCAAAAAGGCGACCACTCCCTGATTTTTCTCGCTGTTCGTGGGAGTTCCTCGGTGGGCTGAAGAAAAGCATTAAGGGGATGCAGAGACGTACACTCTTTTTTTTGCCCGGAAAATTGTTGCCAGCCTGAAAAGCCGGAAAAGTTCAGGGATATGCCCAAAAGTTGGGCCAGGATCAGCAGAGCATCATCAACCCCTAAATATAATCCCATTGCATCCGAGGGGCCGGGGCCTGCATAAGAATAGCAAACAAAAAATCCAAAAAGATGACAAAGAAAGATGATGAATTGGGAGATTGAGGGCAGGAACAGCAGCAGCAGGGACAGCTGAAAAATGGCATTTAAATGCAGTCCAAAAAGGATGGGGGAACCTGAGAATCCCTCGCTAAGGGTTGCTCTCTCTTTCTCCTCGAATCTCACGTTTCTGCAGTTTGATGACGATGATAATGGCCTAGCTATGGGATTAGTCCACAAAAAGGGGGGTGAGATTCGAAATTTGCCGGCCTGCGATTGCACATGCTGTTGCTATTTCCCATTTCCCAGTTGCCATTTGCCATTGCCGTTTTGGGCTTATGTTTCTGTCAGCAAGGATCAAAGCCTTTATGGGCGTTTCTCGGCAGCTGTATGCGTCAGTGTGTGTATCTGTGCCTGGGTGCTTTGCCTAAATACTTCGAAATTGGCTAAGCGTTTGTTGTGTCCATCAAAATTGACAATGCTTAGCTGTGCTTGAGGTAGCCAAATTGTTTCTACATTCAAAGGGATCCTCAGCATCCTTGTGCCATGATTAAGGATTAAGGGATGCTGCATTTAATATGCACCGGCGGAAGTGAAGTGCTTCACGCTTGAAACGAAAACGTAGCACTTGACAATCAGGCATTGAGTTCGAATATTTAATTCGAAGAGGATTACTCATCTGAATTTCACAACATGACTTATATATTTTCTAGTTGTTGAATAACTTTAAAAGTAAAAATATAGAAAATTGTTTATTTTGTATACAAATTATTGGTAGAATGCTATCATCAATTGGATTAATTCCTGTATAAAGGCCAAATGAAATATGATTTGAGTTTGCCAATTATATTTTATGCGTTCATTTTGTTTAGATTTGTAAATATAAACATTTCTTTTAGTTTTATATTTTTGTTTTCATAAGTTAGATTGATAGCATATTTATATGAATTAAAGTTTACGAAAATCAATAAAAATATGAAACAAAATTATCTTTTGAACGTTCTGACTAAAGGTTTGCAATATGAACCACCCTTACCAAATCCTATTTATCTGCGATAAAGGACAAATCTATTTCCAACACTAAAAAAACATGTCAAAAGGTTGACGTTTTAATTTTTCTCCAAACAATGTTTTTTGTGTCGGCCAACAACATATATTTAAAGGACCCACCATTAACCCTTTTAAATGATTAATTGCCACAACAATACAAAAAATAGGGACAAGTCGGTTATACAAAAAAGAAAAAAACGGAAGCTGGTGATAAAAAGTGCGGAAATTACGTTGACCTAAAAATAAAACTGCCAACCAAGTTTGCCGGTACGGCCACCTAGACACACACATTTAGAAAGGAACGGGAAAAGAGAAAGAGAGAGTAAGAGAGCAAAAGGATACTGGGAGAGACAGCAGGACACGCACTTGCACTCATGCACTTCAAATATGATGAAAAGGTAAACGTTCCACTCACCCGGACGCACACAATATCAAGGGACTTGACAAGGATCTCGCAAGGATAAGAAGGATAACACATGTATATGTGGGCAAGAGTCCTTTCGTGACTGGCAGTGCATATAAATGCGTGGAAGAACTGAAGGGTTAAGGTAAGTGGTTCCTCGTAGCCACCAACGTATCCCCGGCCCACAGACATATGCAAATTGTCGGTGCTTTTGTGAGCTTATTAAGTGCTTGAAAGTGCATTACAAAAAATGCACACACACACACATGCATGGGCCAGGGAGGTAGTTGCACGAGGGGTCGGGGGAATGGAGGAGCAAGGACCTGCAGCCGGAAAAATGCTTTCAAGTCAACCCACTCGGAAATGAGAGCCCGGCAACTGCTGCTCCCTTTTCTCGCTCTCTTAGAAAAGTGACAGCATCGAAATGAGCAAATGCACAGAGAAAAAAATCTATAAATAAAGCAGCCAGTTTATCTATTTTGGCAGCTTTGTTTTTTAAGAGTTGTTAGGCTGTTAGTTTGTCTGATATATATTTGACTTTTTTTAAATTATGAGTTAGTTTTTACCACGTAGAATTGTTAAAGATATACTAATGAAATAGTTAAGCAGACATCATAACAAAAAAAGATAAACAAATTTGAATTACAATCTGTTTATATAAAATAAATTATTGAATCTAGTTTATAGGATAAGCGTGGCATACAGATTACAAGTTTACGATTAAGTTAGTAAGAAGTCGCTCGGCTTAATGTCTAGCTCAAGAACCTACTTAGCATGCCGTAAAAACGAGCTAAAACCGTTTTAAAAAGTGTTTTCTGCAATGTACCCCACTAAACAATTCATACTCAAAACCTTTGCCCAAACACAGGTATGGCTTACAAAACTTGTCCCGCTTTTGGTGTAATTCTGCTAATTAAAAGGTGTGACCAAAGTGGGGCCAGCGCCCCATAAAAAGTCTCAAATTACCGAAAGCATCCTTCAACAAGTATGTGGCAAGGACAGTTGGCCTGGAGTCGCAGACCGCAGCCTAGAAACATGCTCATTTGCATACAATATCGTCGCAGGTGAAAGCCAAAAAGGAAATCCATTCCGGAGGAGCAGGGGTGAAGGGGCCTCTGAAGACGCCACTTGAGGTTGTCAGACAAACCAGACATTGCAGGCAAGTGGCCACTTTGCCGTCTGAAGGACTCTGTCGAGCCGGAAATTCCTCTCGGCTTTCTGTCGCTTTCAGGGAAATTAACAAACAGGATGCTTGTAAATAGAAACAGTTAGCTGAGAAACACAGCAGAGCTTGTTCAGCGGAAGTCTGGCAATTGTCACATTTACAAATAAGGTTTTAAATTTCTGGTAAAAACTAAGTTTTGGCATTGTGCTAACTCTCAAAAATAATCGTATATATCAATAAAATAATATATTTGCTTTGAAATTTGTACCAATAAATTAACGATAATTAAGCAGCATTAGTAGTTAAACTAAGGAAAAAAAGGGAGGCTGGAAAAGCTCTGACGGAAGCATCCTTTCAGAGTATAAAGTTTGTACTTAGAGCTTTTTACTGGCGGTGGAATAAACTTTGGCTAAGTTGGACGCGTATCCAGGACATCAAGTCAATCAGAGCTCGGAAGCTTTCTAGAAAGCTCTCACATAAAGCTTTGCTATCCTTTAGCAGATAAAGGATACATTTTAACAGACTGTTTACAGAGGTTCAACTGCTGCGAACTTTAACATGTACTAAATTTTAATTTAAATAATTGTGTTCTCAAGCATAAAACATAGATTGACATTTTTCAATAGCGCCTTTTTTTTGAAAAATTTTGATGAGTCTGCTAACCAATATATTTAATGTAATTTTATTTCCTTAACATGCTCGAACAATATCTCCTTTTGAATTTTAAAAAATCGTTGTATTTTAATTGTTTGTAAATTAATAGAAATTCCGGATCTTCAGAGCTCCATAAATAAGTAATGAGCCAAAAATGCCAGCCAGCAAAATATTTAAAATAGTTTGCACTCAGCTTCAGCAGCCACCATAATTCACATTCTAATAAACATTTTGAAGAGATACTTCCCTTGCCTAGGCCATCAAATTTGATGTCAACAATCTCACTCAGCCTTAACTGATGTAACAAATTCGTTTATGCCGCTCATTGTTTGCCCACAGCAGCAACAACGCCACAAAGGGCATATGAGGCATATAAGGCTGAGTCAGCAGCTTTGGGGCAACGCATCCTGCTTATGCTCACAGGATGCAGTGCGACAAGTGCCACTTGAGAAAATGCTTCTTTAGGGGTACGCAGCGAGGGGGCGATGGGATAGCCCGCCAACATGAAGGGTGCACACTCGACTGGTAAATGCTGACACCAAAGACCGGCTCAAGTATTTTGCGGGCAAATAGTCCTGAGGACGGGCACTACCCACTCCCGCCATATCCGCACTTCCTCAACCCCCAACTGGTCTGAATATCCTCGTAATAAAAGTCACTCGAGTGACATTTTTGAGCTTGCGGCCATAAAGTAAAAGGCAAACAAAGCTCAGACTGCCGGAGTTTCTTTTTCAGTCACTGTTTTTAATCGATTATTGTCGCGTTATTGTTTTTTATCCCCATCTCTCACATAGAAAAAAAACAAATCCTGTCTGAGTGTCGCATTGCAACAACAATGGGGAAGCTGCAAAAAATGCAAATGCAGAAATCCCAGCACAAAAGATTGTACATTGAACTTGTGCCGTATCACCATCTCATCTGTAAGGGGAGGAAGTGATTTCGCGGGGGCGAATTGAAATGTCCTCGCATGCCTCGTGACATCATATTCAATATACCATATTATACAATGTATCCCGATAAGAGCGGGGTCTGAGATATGGTTACCTTCGTTTATCTATCCCTGCCTGAGGGTTTTCTACCCTATAACTCGCCTTTCTCGTTGTTTTCGTCACGTTCTGCGATCAGCGATAAGCGCAAAGGAAAACAGCTATGTCCCACAGGAGGTCCTTCGTCGTCGTTCCTTTTTTCCAGCAAGAAATGCACGCGCCGGATGTCGTTAAAATGGCGACCGCCACTTCCGGTCGGCGGAATTCGCGGAAATATGTGAACTTACCTGCAAAGTAAACAAAAACAAATGTGCAAATTTTCGATTAGTATGTTATAGCCGCAGGCATTACAAAATTTTAAAGGCGAACGAAATTAAATTGGCAGATTGAGATAAATATTGTTTTCAATATTAAGTAAACATTTATGACTCATAAAATGTTGACAAGTGGCTGACATTCTTAATGAGAAGATGTATGATTTAAAGTAGCTTAAGAGCTGGTAAATAGAAAAATAAGGCGGAAACTTTCCAGATATGTAAATAAAAGTGCAAAAAACCAACCAACTTAAATATATTTAAGGAATTTTAAAAATATTACAATAATCTGAAAGATTTCCGGCAGTCAAAGTAAACTGCTTAAAATCTGAGAACAAAGATTGCCAAAAAGAAAGTAAAATCAGAATACGGTATTTTCAGACAGCTTTATATGCCTGTGGTTACAGTAAAGCTTAAAAAGCTCAAAAGGAGAAGGTTGTGTGAAGCTGTCAATAATGGTCCCCAACAAGTGATTTTGTATAAGAAATTATTAAAATATATATTTTTTTAAATGAAAAAAATATTCGAAGCCTTTTAAGAACTTCTAAAGTCTGAATGTTTTAATATTATTTCTTTACTTAGTTTTATTTAACACCAAACAACTTTAAAAATATTTGAATCCCGTATATTGACCCATCCCGAAAAAGATTTAACTCTCAGCTTCGTGTGCTAAATGGGCAAAAACTTGGTCACTGGAACATATTCCCCTCCAGCTCCCTTTTTCCCGCATCCACTCTCTGCCAGAACTTTTGTTGACCCAACAGATTAGCAGCTAATGGGAGAGCACTCTCACAGTAATTCCCGCCAACTGAGCCATTAACAATTACCTGTTGTTAAGAAGAAATCAATGAAGACGAGAGTGAGAAAAAGTGTGAAGTTCTGCATATTAATACGCCGAAAAGTAAAGTTGGACAAATATGCAGTAAAATGCTTTGACTTCGTTCAGTTTGGTTCAGTTGTAAATCGCAGTTCTTTGAGGAAAGAGCAGATATTCAGGCTATGTGGAATGCTGTGCACTTGGTGGTCATGCTGCAGGCAGGTGACTATCATCATCATCATAAATTGCTGGAGCATCAGTAATGCACACAGTGAAAAAAAAGGCAGCCAAATTTTCCATTCTTTTGGTAATAAAACGTTGTAAAGGTATTGTACAGTGAACAAAACAAAATAAATAAATGATTTAACAAATATTATTAAATCTAAATTGAAGAATATAAAAAAGAAGTATTGTTTTTGGAACAGATCAGTTTCTTTAAATTAAATACAAAGTTATCATGTAAATTATGAATTAGGTAAAAGTTAGACAAAGCAATCAAATTGAACACCATTTAAGTAATACATACTAAACTATAAAGTGGATTACAAATTTAAACACATTGCCCTTTTTTAAGTTGATTGAGCCCGACTTTTTCCCTGTGTGCTTCATTTGCGGATTGGTCTAGTTGCACAGTTTCGAGCCTAATGCACTTTCGTTTCGTTGACACCAGTTTGTTTGTGGCTCGCTGCAGCAAAGCTGAAAGCGTCTGATTACAGGGTGGGATCTGAGGACTATAATGCCGCTGCAGACAACAATCAATTGCAGGAGGCAAAGACGAATCCGAGACCCGCAGTGCAAGTAAAAGTGACAAATGAAGTGGAAAGTGCCCTCGGAATGAGAACGATGATGATGCGGATGCGGATGAGAAATCGGGGCGGTGAGCGGCGGCAGACGAACTACTTTGACACACAAATGCCACTGCTGTCTGGCCTAATGAGTCCCGACCTGCTGCCAATATTGGATGAGCAGCAGGGGCAGCAGAAGCAGCCGGAGCAGCCGGAGCAGGGACATAACCTGGCCCACGGGCCCAGTTCGGTTGAACAGCAACTACTCCGCCTGCAGCCGGACTACAAATTGCTGTACAATGCCGAGCACCACACCTATTTCCACCTGCACACCCTCGTCCCGGAGGACACAGCCGCCCAGCCAGGACCATCGAAATCCGAGCAGGCTCCGCATCGCAGGCTGTTCCAGCAGGTCGTGGGCCACACGCTGACCGCCGCCTTTGGCCTAAATGTGATGGACAAGGGGCAAGTGGGGGGGCAGGCGGAGGTCACTAGCGAACAGGTGCATCTCTACGATGCCGCATCGCTGCGCCGGTCGCGCTTCAGTCCCTTCAATCCTACCAGGTGAGTGATGCAGGTGGAAAGCCACACGGCAATTATCTACGATTTTTGAAAGCCATTTTCGGTTTTAAAAGCCTCACGGGGATATGACACTTTCAGGAGACAGGCAAGGTAACGAGATCTAGAAAGGAAATCACTTTAATTAAACAAAAAGCTCAATTTACAAAAGCAAATCAAACATGAAAGTACAGGAAAGAAAAATTTACAAAATAGTGCAGTGCATAAACTTTGAATATCGTCATTAACTTGTATTTCTCATATTTATTTGAAGAAATTAAACTTTCTCACATTCCATACAGTTTTACTTTTTATCAAAATGTATTGTATTTGATCCGTTGTGATTAATAATCTATCAAAAGTTCGAAACACTTATTGTATTTTCTAGAATCCTTATTCACGGATGGCTGGGAAATGCGAATGCTAATATGTACAGTGCCCTGTTGCCGGCCTATTTTGATCTAAAAAATGGGAACTACAACATCTTCACCGTGGACTGGGGACGTGGAGCCATAGCCGACTACATAACGGCGAGTTACCGGGTCAAGCCGGTGGGTCAGGTCTTGGCCAAGTTCGTGGACTTCCTGCATGAGGAGGCGGGACTGCGCTTCGAGGATCTCCAGCTGGTTGGCTTCAGCATGGGAGCCCATGTGGCGGGATTGGCGGGGAAGCATCTGCAGACGGGTCGTCTTCGGATGATCCGGGCTTTGGATCCGGCCTTGCCCTTCTTCCGATATGCCAAGCAAAAGGAGCGACTGACCCCCGAGGATGCCGACTACGTGGAGGTGTTGCACACCAGTGTGGGCAGCTATGGCTTCGATCGACCTCTGGGTCATGCCGATTTCTATGCCAATTGGGGCAGCCAGCAGCCAGGATGCTTTTGGCATGAATGCAGCCATTGGAGGGCTTTCATGCTCTTTGCCGAAAGTCTCCTCAGAGATCGGGATATTGGGTTCTTGTCCCTCGGCTGTCCAGGCGGTGAATGGCAGCAGTTGACCCGCTTCCATCGCTGCCCAAAGGATACTGGCATTATCCAGACCATGGGCGGCGATTTGGCCAACGTTTCTGCGGATTTCTTGGCCCAGAGACAGGGTGTCTATTATTTCCAAACAAACGACCAGCCGCCGTATGTTTTAGCACAAAATTCCAGCTCGCAAAAGGGTGGCACAAATAAATAAAGAGAGAAATGGCTGAGAGAACGTAATGAGCAAAATGCAAGTGCAGTTCGCGTTTTTATTTCTAATTAGTAAGTGCATGTTATACTACACACACACATGAGTGTGTTTGTGTTGTCCCATTTCTAAAAGCCGGCTGGCAAAATTAAAAAACGCTGCCATGTGTAAAATGCTTTTCATGCCAGTAGCAGGCAGCAAAAATAGCAAAAAGGGAGTAAAATTTATGAAAACATCCATGTAGGAAATATAAGGACGAACACAAGAACAAAGTGTAGTTCAGTCTGGAAAATCAACTAGAACTAGGTATGCCAAAAAAATATAAAACCAAAATATAATCCGATTTAAAGAGACAGCTGAGAGGAAAATATACTAAAAAGCAGTTTATTGTACAACCTCAAAACTCAATGAAGTGTATTTGTCATAGTTCTTTAGACAAGGAAGAGAGAAACAGATCGTGGTACTTCATATTACAATTGTATTAAACTTTTCTTAGAAAAGTAGGTAAAATAACAATGAAAAAATTAATTAACTTCTTATAAGTTGCTTAATTTATGGATAGAAATTTGGGAAAGACCAAGGTTAAAAACTTCCCCTGAGTACCATTAAAAATGACTGCTTACGTACTTGTACCATAAATTCAAAAACTTGGCTTAGCTCGCCAGTCAAGGTTTAATTGGCCAAGCAACCAATACACTCCCTCGGAAAACATAACACACTTTGGGGCATTGAGACCTTGGATCTGGCCAAATTGTCGCACGGCTGCCGCTAATGTGATTTTTACGCATCATTTGAGTGAACAGCCAGCAATTGGCCAACGGGCACAACGGCAATGAAAACTTGGCAGATGCGGATGGATGCCATAGAAAATTACGAGAACAAATATTGGCAAAAGCAAAACAAATGTTGCAGCAGCACTCCCTTGAGTTGTTTAAAGGAAAGGAGAACACAATTTAGAACATTTTTATAATAAGTCAAGTCTATTTGAATTCATTTTTCCAAGAAATTGCATATAAAATGTGCTTGGCGAAGCGAATAAGCTTTTCTTGTACTTGTTGTTTTTAGGTATTCATTTTTGCTGCCAAACAAAGTGATATGAAAATATTTAAATGAGTTATATGAAGCTAGCACATTGTGTTTTATGTAAAGTTTTGCTTTCAAGTTATTTGAATGCAAACAAAAACTCAAATGTATTTTTATTTGTTTACAACCACCACACTTTTATTTCATTATTTCATTTGAGGTGTTTATTTTTCTTACCACAAAATGGTCTCTAAATAATTCATATCCACAGTACTTAGTAGTTTTAACGCAATTATAAACGTTTGAACTGATTTGAATATTTTCTGTTCACTGGCTGCCCAAACCGAATTTGTAGTCATTCGTTTACACTTTATAACTTGCAGCAGCAATGATTGAATTAGCTTAAGACAAGCCGAGATTTACACTTTGGGACTGGAGAATTAAATTCTTTTTCTTGGCTGCTGGTCTTGTGATTTCCTTACGGGCTGACAAAAGAATCGAGTGAAAAACGAATCGAAAAAACCCGACGACTGTTGCTAGTTGTGCACTGCGAAGCAAACTGAAAATGTTCTCAGCCAAATGGAAAGACTGCTAAAAAAGAATGCAGAAAAGATGGCTAATTTGTGTCGCGTCTTTCAGCGAAGGGGTGAGAATCGAGTGGCTGGGGGTGGAGGTGGAGGTGGGAGTGGAGGTTACTCTGGGAAGCCTATGAAATGTGGCCCGCACTTGAGCCAAAGAGTTGACGCACAAACTGCAGCAATACTGAGCTGAAAACCCGAACGGAAAACTGAGCTGAGCCCTCAGACAATGCATTCCTAATTCCTGCCAGAGGGTTGGAAATTGGCAGGGGGTGGAAAATACCCCGCAAGTACACAAAAAAAAATTAGTTACAAGAACTATATAATTGCCAAGCGATTAACCGTTTATCTTAAATGAATCAGAAATGTATATCTTGTTATTATCAATACTATTAGTTAACTCATATTGAAATTACGTATTTATAATTTGATTTTTATCCACTTCGTTAACAGAATCAATATTTTTTCTGTGTATAAAGAGTTTTGTGCCTGGCTGCCTGTTCTTTTTTGGACTGGCAGCACATCAAACCAAGCTGAGTGCAAGTCCCTGGGAAGCAGTCATAAAGTGTCGCGTTCCGTGCTTCCGTTCCGGTTACCGCTCTCCGCTCCCCGCCCTTCGCCCCTCCGTCCACCATCCACCTGTGAGCTGTCCTTTTACCTGTCGCCCATCCCTTAACCCGCAATGGCTTCCGGCGCACGCATTCAAACGGACGGATAAGTTTGCCAGCTGTTTGTCTTCGGCTGAAAGCGCATATTACTTTGGCCACAAGCCGCTCTTCTTGCAGTAATAAGCAGCCGGATTAGCCGTGCTATTCATCTGCTCATCTCTGGGGAGAGCCAGGAGCTCCAAGTCCTGGGAATCCGACAAGTGTATTGGCAGCCAGGGACAAAAAGTGGCTGCTTAAGATGAGGTAGGAACTTTCCCTCTACAGATCTCTGAGATTGGTTTTTAATTAGGATGAAACCACTTCTCATATCCAATTGATACTAATAATTAGTAAGCTATCAATGATTTATTTATTATTTATTATTATTATTTAACTTTAAGGACTTACTGATTCTATATGCTAGTTTTCTTTATATTCTGATTTGTGATTTAAGATATACAGATTAAGATTAAAACTAAATAATCTGGGCTATTGGGCCATTCCTTAATTCTACTTTGGAAACAAACATTCTCTACTTGTAACCCTCAGAAATAGCTATCAATAACCCAGATTTTTGTTAGTAAATCGTTATGCAATTTTGCCCCAGTATTTAGGACCCAAGTATGCAGCTGAAGCCAGCTTTTAACTGAATGGAGGGCAACCAATGTTTGACAAGATTGTGGCAAAAAAAAGTGCTTCCATGTGGGTGCGAAAAGGTGCCCGACGGCAGCAACAGCAGGTGGCCTTGGGCGGAGGAAAATTGTGGGAGCGAGTGGGTGGGTGGGGCTACGTTGTCAACACACACAGTCGGAGGTCCTCTGTTAGGTGACCAACGGAACGTTTATTTAATTGAAAGGTCAGTCTGCAGGATACAGTTGCCTAAACCGTTTCGGGGAGGAAAGTAGGAGAGGCACCACAACACTGAATGGAACAAAAGGTTGATTAAAGGGAAAATGAGGACTACAATGGAAAGTGGGGAAGGATTAGTTGCTAGAAAGGATTTCAATGGCAGTGGAAATAGTTGAATGGACCAAACTGAATGCTCCTAGATATGGTCGGGAAGAGGGCAAAATAAGTAAAAATAGTTGTCTCCAGTTAATGAAAAGAAAATAACGAAGGATTCTGCAAATTTACTATATACCGTTTTATTAAGACTTTTTTAAAATAGTTCGCTTCCGAGCTAAGGAAGTATTTTTAGGTTTTAAGCTGTAAAGCTTTTCAAATCTTCTTTCCATAAAACATT
This sequence comes from Drosophila fuyamai, assembly GCA_018153365.1. Lineage (NCBI taxonomy): Eukaryota > Metazoa > Arthropoda > Insecta > Diptera > Drosophilidae > Drosophila > Drosophila fuyamai. The sequence continues at coordinate 709,323 of JAECXW010000393.1, read as the reverse complement.
TTTAAAATATCTAAAATAAAGGATCATCCCTCAATTAAGTGCTTATTTACTATGGCGTTCCATAATTCAAATTATGTTCCGTTGAACTGTCAAGCTGAATCCATGAAAAGCCCGAAAAAAAACCCTGGCGCACAAGTGGAGGTAACTATCAAATCAAACTAGCAGGTAACAATTACATCATTTTACAGACAATACCGAGTGGAGGAAGGACTTTTGGGTTTTCGAGGGGTAGGACGCTGCACTTATATCCGAAACTCACTCAAACAATTAGCTCAAAAGGCGAGGTTGAGGTCGGTGGGGTGTGAGTCACCTCACCGCGCGTCGTCGTCAACTGAAGCCCTATGAAAAAGTTTCAGTTTTTGCGCAAACAAATTGGATTATTCGATTACGTGTTTGTACAAGCGCATTGGGGAGGGGAAGCAGGCGGGGGGTTGGGGGGCGAAGGTGAGGAAAACCAGGTAAGTTGGAGGTGGGCGGGGTGAGCTGAGGTTGGATTGTAAAGCGGCCAAGGGAACAAGTTTTTAAGGGCACCTCTGGGGTTCGGTTTCTTTTTCATAGGGGTTGCAGTTTTTCTTGTTTGATTTTGATTTATTTGGCATTTGTTTGCCAATTGGCAAATGTTTGCAAATCTATAGAGAGCTGAAATGTAATCTATTATAGATGGACTTCATCTCCATTCGATGGTAAATTGAAGAATTTTTGTATTTTGCATTCTTCTTTAAAGTAAATTTAAAAATGTAATGGCAAAATTCATATATATGTATAGTATAATTTTATGCACGCATTGTATTTACAGTTTAAAAAAAGTATCAAGACGAATTTAGTTCAAAATTTGAATAACAACTTTAGTAAGACCATTGTTTTGAAAACAGGTTTAATTTAATTTAAAATTTACTTAATTTTTCTAAGAAAAAAATATTTAAAGATTTCAGTGTCTGTTTGCTGACTCAAAATGCCATCTAACTACTTCGTTAATTTTATTTATTATAAAGAGAACATTTTAAAAGTTTATCAGAGCATCTTTTCGATGAACTGTTTGTTCCATTGAATGGGATTTAAACTGCTGCATTGCCACCCTTTAAGAGGCACGAAAAATAAAACCCAACCAACTGACCGGCACCCAAATTGAAAGTCAATATAGTGAACAGTTGGCAAACACCTCCTGCTACCAGCAACTGAAATTTATTGTTACAAACTGGCTTAATTGCTGGCCAACGGATGGAAGGGGCTTTTCAAATTCTGCCCGACTCTTTTCTAAGCTTTTATTGAACTCCTCGTTCAGAGTGAGTTGTGTGTGGGATGTCTGGGCACTTTGATTGCTTGCTTTTAAAATGAATTTTATATAGTGGCTTTGGCCAGGTGTTTGACATTTGTGCAATATGTGGATAGCGCTTTTATTTATTTTTCTTTTAATTTCTTGTTCGCAATGAGCGGCCCGCAGCTGTCGGTCTGTCTGTCAGATGGTGCGTATGAGTGATTTTTAATTTAAATTTTAAACAAACATAAGGCAAAAGGCCAGAAGGAAAGTAATAGAATCTCAAGGAAGCCCGCAGCTAGGCAAAGCTCAAAAATCAACAAACTAGTGTGGAAAATGCCGAGGAAAGGGCTGTCGAGTAAAGTGCGAAGCGCAAAAGTTTGGGAACAACATGTGCAAGTTATGTACAATCGATAAACTCGTGCCGGCTATATTTTGCTGACTGGCTGACAATTAACCCCTTACGTGCCAATTGGTTGATAAATAAATTAACCTACACACAACCATGCATCGTTGCCAGCAACAAAGTCAGCAGAAATCTTGGCATTTTAATTGGCCAGCCGACGCCCTGAAGTTGACCATAAAAAAGTTTTCTCACAGTCAACTTGAAAGGCTTTAACGGAAATATTGCCTTAATGCGAAACGCCTCAAAACTTGGGTAAACTTGAATAGCCCTGGCAAAGTAAGGTAATTAAATTAGGCCTTTTGTTTACTTTTTCCACAACTTCCTTCTCCCATTGCTTTTCCCCGCAAGGTATTGAAAATTTATTAAGCATACGCCATGTGTAACATGGGTGAAGTGCTGTGTATGCTCGAAAATGGGTAACCCTTAAAGAAATTAAAACTTACAGAAATTTAATGAAGAAAATACCATACATTTTCAGAAGTAAAACAATTTTACATAAGTTCCATTTTTGTTCGTCCACTAAAAACATAACAGTTCTTAAGTAATTTTAAAATACTTAAAAAGAAGCACAAGCAAATATCGTCCAGCTGAGTATTTAGTTATAGGCAAACATATAAAGTAATTCAAACAGTTCATGCAATTAAACAACCCGAGAAAAAACGTAAAAATAACTTTTGTTTACATTAAGTTTAGCAGTCATTGCCAGTTTGTCATACACCCCATATATGCAGGTATACTTTTTTATTTGTGCTTTGCAAATATCCTGTATTTTCTGTCCATCGCACAATTCAAATTGAACGGACCACATTATAATTCAACGGGAGCAACGCGATTTTTGGCATTCTTAATTGTGAAGCAATTCCCAGGGAGGGGAAAGGAGAAACCCCGTCTCTTTTAACAATGACATTCGGTGACCCCACTTCGTCCCACACTTTCCGACCCCCACTGAGGGCAAACATTGTACAAAATGTGCATATGCCACAGGGCTGCTGTGAGTTCTCTGCGCTCTACAAACTTTCCGCACCGCAATTTTTGTCGTTTGTTGGCCTTTCAGTTCCCAGCCCTTTTCTGTCGCTTTTTTTATTTGCTCTGATTTTTTTATATAACAGTTTGTATTCCATTTACTGTCGTACGCATACGGTAACAAACCAAACTCTTGGGGAAAAAATTAAGCAATTTTTTACGGAAATATTCTGCTTTATTTTTTTAGGAATATTCTACTTTATTGCTTAAAAAAAGAATAAGTACACGAAATAACCAAATAAACTCCTCGATTTGCACTAATTGCTTGATTGTTTTCAGCATAAAATGGATGTTTAATTGTTTTCACTTTATAGCCGTAATTTATTTTAAATGTTCTGCATTTTTGTAACTTTGGTTTTTCCCAGCTGTTAATTACTTTGGTTTCCTTAAAGATTAAATACTTGCAGGCAACTGGAGGTATTATAAATATTCAACGTTTTTCTTTTTAAATTTACCTTCGCATGGATGATAATTACTCTGGAATTCATTAAAGCAAGCCATTTAAATAATATTATGGTTATTGCCACTCAAACTTTAAACAAAACTGAACTCAACTTCAATGTTTTACTTTCCCTGGGGAGATCAGCTAAACTTTTGTTTCTGTTTTTTTATATGCCAATTATAAAGGCCGCATGAGCTGCCAAAAGCGGGAACCAAGTTCAAGCTGGCTTATACCCATCGCATCCATTTTGAAAGCCACTTCACTACGGCTTTCCTCGACAAAAGTTTGATTAAATTTTTATTTTAATTTTGGCTTTTAAAGTTTGCTTTTAAAGTTTCCCCTTAGCCCACATGATGAAACGAAGATAAATTTAATCCGGTGAAAGGAAATTTCATGCAAGGGAGTCAATCATAATGAATAATTCGATCGAGGCTTAAAACCTTTTTGGCGGCTGCTTTCCATTGCCTTTCCCTTATATTAAATAATAAATGGGCTTAATAAAGTTTAAGACCTGTGGCTTACCCGGCATATAGAGAAGTGGCGTTCATCTCCGATACTGACCTGCAAAAGACAAAGAGCAAAGCGAAAAAGAAAACACGATTATGAAAAGGTCAATTATAAGTTTTTATATAGTCTAATGCCTATTACGGGAAAAAGCTAAAGATAACGATGAAAAACAGCAACACGAGCAACAACTTGAACTACGTTTAACTAGGAAATTAAGTTGTCTGTTTATTTATTTATTTTTTTTTTGGCATAGAGAGAGACCAGCATCAACAGCTCGCGGGGTAAAGTCAATTTTTTGATGTAAATTACATTTCCCCTGGAGGGTTGGATGATATCCCCGGCCCCCAGGGACAAAGAAACGGATAAAGTGGAAAATCTGCACGGCTGATAGGTAAAGTGCAACAAGACCAGCTGAATAAAAGCGAAGCGGAGAGGATAAATGTATAAAATGTAAAAGTGGAAGCTTAAGTGAAGGTTTCCCAACGATATGGCTCGGAAGTTTGTCTGATGTCCATCAAAAATTCGGGATGAAAGCAACACAAAACAATATCGACTGCCAATTTATAGTGGCAGTTTTCGTTACAATATCATACAAAATAAGCAATTTATCAACGGAAGAGATGTTAGCAATTGCAATTTCTTCAACTGTTTCATTGTTTTTAAACATCAAAATCGAAATATATAATAATATATAATTTGTTGGAAAAGCTGCAAACTTTGGCTTGCTGAAGTTTGTTTCCTTTCTTATTTTTCTAAAATATTAAAAAATGTTTTATATACTTTTTCTATTCGCTTCTTTATGAGGACAGCTCTGAGAACGAACTGCATAACTTAAATGGCAACTTTTTACTTAAAACTTAGTAATGACAGTCTTAGACAAGATTTTCACTACTAAGAAGTCAATACTTTTCATGACAGAAAGTTGTAAGAGGGCAGTGAAATTGTGTTTGAGGTAATCTCTGAATTCTGCCATTCTGGCGCCCTCTTCCTTCCCGTTTCGACAATCAATATCACACTTTGACACAAGTTTCATTAGAGAACATATTGATCCTTGGACAGCAGAAGTTATCCTTCGGCCCAACAAGATGAACAAGAAGCAAAAAAGACCTAGTGACGAGATGCACGTGCCAAAAGTCTCAAGTTTAGCTGTTGCTGTGGCTACTCACAAAAAAATTCGCTCAGGGCGCTGGCGGAAAAAGTGGGGGCGGAAAAGCGGAGGTGGTATGTGTAAAATTGAGGAAAAACCCGAGTGGGATGAGCAGAAGGATGACGACAGCTTGTGCTTGTCATGGTAAACGCGACGTGAGCGTTTGCTTGGCCTTTGGCAAGATTCTTATTGCATGTATGTGGTGCACAAAAAGCGGCGAAAGGGAAAACTGGGCAGTGGTAAAAAAAATTGTGTTGCATATTCATGTGTGCACCAACCAACGGAGCGTTTGAAGGCTTTTGTAATTAAAACCATAAAATAACAATATTAAATGACCAACTTTGAAAATTATTTCCAACTTTAAATAAAATTTGTTTATAAATCAAAAAAAATGTTTCTGTTTCTGAGATATATCGGAGCTTTATTTTATATTTCAACCAATTGTTTTATGCTTAATTCCTTAAATTACTTATTTAAGGTTTAGAAATGTCAATAAATTTGCTGTAAGACTTAAGGCTAAACGAAATCCAGCTCAAATTAAATTTAGCTTAGTTTCAGAAGTTCATGACAAACATTTTGCTCAGCATTTTAAAGATTCTACAGTGAATCTACTGTCTTTTATGTGAATGAGTTTCCATTTTACGGAGGCGCCATATGGGGGCGGTGGGCGTGGCTGAAGGATGGAAAAGTCGCAACGCTTAAGGATACTTGTGCAAGATTTATGATGTGTTAGTTTTTTTGGAGTGGAGTTCTTCGCTCAACATGCATATGCATATGCTCAAGCATGCAATTTCTGTTTTCCACTGTTTCACCCTCGGTTTTTTCCCCTTTTCCCTTTTTTCCCGCTTCGCATTTGGCAAATGGCGCTCAATTTTTTAATGAGCGCGGCGGAAATGTGCAAAATGTTTGTATGTCGGTATGGGTATATGTGTGTATGTCTGTATGAGTGAGCGGGGTGTGAGCGTGCGGGTGTCACTTTGATTTATGAACATCGGCCTGGCATCCGACAGATTTTGTCATTTTCAGCTGTCGCTCTTTGTGGTGGAAAGTGCGCTTTTAGGCGGTCGCAAAGGAAAATTATTCTTAATGGTCACAGCCATGAAGTGTCCTTGCTGACTCCTCCCCGTTATGGATATTGATACGTAAGCCCTTCGCTGGAGCACTTAAACTGTGTTTACGCATATGCGTCCATTAATCAAACAATTTATCAAAACATGTCATTTGACGGGGCTCTGTGGAGGGGAAGGATGTCCGACTACTTCTTCTATTATCGAGCCGGCAAACAGGAAGGAATCGACTTGTGGGCTCAGATTGCTGGCATCATGTTTGAGCTGTCAATCATGATGATGACAATGATCGTTCATTGCCGCACTTCGTACAGCCAATTATCCGCAGCCAAGTGAAAGCAAATATACATCCATTTACAAGAAAAAAACGAGTATCCAACTAAAGCCTTAAAGTATATCAACCTTATTTACATATATAAGCAGCTGGAGCCTCAGAGATGGCTACAGTTCACCGAAGGAGGCAACAAGGACTCACAAAGTCGGAAGGAGGTTAATAACCAGACGTTCATACACGCTCACACACAGGATAAGAAACGTAGAGAGATTTTTAGTGGGGCCACTCTTGTGTGCTCTCACTTACAGCAGGATAATGCAAAGTTTGTGATAATGTTTGAACAAAAAAGAGCACGCAAACAAGACCAACGAAGGACTTTGGACATAAAAGGATATAAGAGTGTAAGCAGGCATTTAACCTCTCACAAGTATAACCATCCATCACAAGATTGGCTTTCACTCTATTGATAGTCGGGTAAATATTTAAAGTGTATGTAAGTGGGTCAATTAGCTTAAGGAGAAATAGATCAAATGCTTGAATGATTTCATAACTTATCGTTGCCATTTCACATCGTATATAGATTTATATTTTGATTTAAACTTTATGTAAATTATTCACTTTTAAATATTCAAAATTAATTCACTTTATGAATAAGTTACTACAGCGAAGTTAATCTTGTTTTCTTATTTATTATAGGACGAAAATTTAAAATGTTTGAGTTTGTGATAGAGTTTATGTGACTTAAACCCACACAATTGTAAGAGAACTTTTCCCTTTTAACTGAACTTTTGGCTTCATTTTCATAAGAGTATTCCGAGACTGTTTTCAGTCCTTCTCCATTTCCCACATTCCCGTTTTCTATTTAGTAAACATTTCTCCGCCAGCGCCGCCGGATGATGCTTCGCATTTTCCCATTTTCCATCTCTCAGCATCCGCTTTGCATAGTCGGGAAATTTAAAGCGCACTTTTAGGGGCTGCCCAAGAGGTTTCCTACATTTCGGCAATTCTTGTGTCGCATTTGACTTGGTTGAGTGGTTGTGCGTGCTCTTTATGTATGCATGTGTGTCAAAGCCATGCAAAAAAGTAAAAGATGGCATATTTTTCGGGGCGCACTCAGACACACTCCTTTTAAATCAGCATTCATTCATTTTTACGGTCTCTCAGGTTTTTTACTTCTTGTGCTAGCACGCCTCCTTCACATAATTGAATTTTTATGACCAAGGCGACAAGCCAAGGAAAAAGGAGCGAAACCGCCAGGAAAAGTAAGAACAATAAACCAAACAGCCATAAAATAACCATAAATCCAAATTTTTGAAAGCGCCTAGGCCGCGTAGCACAATGTTTTTTTATTAGCTGCCATAATCGAAGTTCGGTGTTCGAGGCTCGAAGTTATCCATGTGTCCGTTTACTGCGTTTAAGCATGCGACAATTTCTTTCCCCAATCGCAATACAAATTGCGACCGCTATTGCAATTTGAAATATTGTAACGATTGTACACAGACAAATTTTATTTTTTAAACTTAATCCGAAGATTTGGGTGTTAAAAAATAAATTATAAAAATTAGTGACCTAAAAACTGCAAATGATTCTAACGAAGAAAGAGTTGACAACTAACTTTTTTTAATAAAACAGGTCAAAAAATATATATTTTCTCTGTGCAAACTATGATTTTTCGCTTGTGAACTTTTCCGAGTAGAAACTTTAACCGTCTAGCCAGAAAAAGGCATTTCCGGGCAATAAAAGTCCGGCGCGTTGCAATTTCCATTGCACAGGAAACAGTGCAATGAACTGGAGGCCCGGAGACAACAGTACGGCAAACTTTTGAACATGGCGTGATTTGCGCCTAAAAGTATGCACCAAACAGCAAGAACAAAGCAGCCCGATAAGCAGGAAAAACAGATATACGAGGGGAAATGGATAATGGTTGGGGCGGAGATGGTCAGAGGAACAGGTCCAGACAACGAGACAGATGCAAAAACTGACAGCCGTTGTGGAGCAGGCTTTGTTTTGTCCAAATTTGGCTTTGCACAGCCAAATGTCTGGTTTATGTTTCATATTGTTGGAATTTTTTTTACAAAGACCGTATCATGAATGGGTTTTCAAAATTGTAATTAGAAAATTATTACCCGTTCCTCTTTTTCTGAAGGTATATTATTTATTTAATCCCAAAATACAAATCAACACAGATTTTTAGAGAATTAAAGCATCATTAAGAGGTATGCCACTTTTAAATCGGAAGTCTGTAAGAAAAGTTATGGGCTTGCACGTGCAGGATTTAGGTTACTTTTCTGTAAACCTCATTAAACATCATTAAAATTATGAAAAATCGACCCCAAATTACAAATCAAGTTGAAAACACAGATTTTAAGAGAATTAAGCCACAATTAGTTAGAAGTAGCTACTTTAAAATCGGATGTATGTAAGAAAAGTTATGGAATCAGAAGTGCAGATTTTAGGTATGCAAAACCATATTTCAAAAAATTACGAAAAATGTATCGGAAAGTAGAAATCAATCTAAAAACTAACAGTTTTTGAGAGCTAAACAACTATCTTGCATACATTTATATATTATCATTTCTTTTACTGTGAAGGAAACATTTATCGCGTTGAGTTTTCTGAGCAGTCTGTTGGTTTATGTGTCGACTATCTCTTTCCATCCTTCTCCCTGTCTTTCTCTGTCTCTCTGAAAGCTTTTTCCAACGAATGTGTGCATATTTGTCTGTTTTGTGCAGCTTGTTAAATATTTATCTGCCCTTTTTATGACTTCTCTAACACCAGACGAATGTTACAGCAAAGGGAATGTTAGATTTTGAAGGAATGTTGGACTAATGAATCCTTTAAATGTCCTGAAAGGTTAATTCATGGACAATTTGTTGAGTAAATTATATTAAAAACTGCGAAGCTATTAAGTAGGATGCTTTCATTAGTCTGAGTTAAGATTAAAATAATTATTTATTTTCAATTGTATACAATTTGAACTTAAAGGCAACTAAAATATCTTCAAGTCGAACAAAGTATTTTTCAAAATAATATTTTTGCATAAATAAATTTGGTACACTTTAGAGCTAAATAATAGAGTACTTTTAAGTTTGCTTACATCCGTTTGTTGCTCCTGTTTCATGATCCTGTTGCTATTTTGCAACTTTTGGTAAGCTCTTGCTGTATATTTCTTTTTTATACTGTTTTTTAATTAGCTGCAATTAAAAATTTAAGTGGCCTTCCCGGCACAACGACAAAGAGTGACCACGCTCTTAAAGCTTAAAGCTTAAAGCGTGTCTTAAAGCCATGACAGACACATCTGTCTGTGGCCCAGTAAAATTTCATAACCTAATTAACTTGCAGGTCTGTGGAGCGCTCTCAGCTCCTTGAATTTTGACAAAGAAATTTCCATTTCACCGGCGGACCGGAATGGGAACTTGATGCTTTGGAAAGTTTTTCTCTTGTGCCTGTTAAGCGGACTCTGCTAATTGCACTTTTCGAGTTTCCAATTATAGTAGGTTAAATATTTATTTAAAGCCAAATTGTGGAGTAAGCTGCAAATGTGAAACGTGGCCAGGGGACCGCCCCCAGAAAATGGAATAACGTGACTTGCTATTTGTGTAACCCGGCCAAGGATCGACGGTGGCAGTTTCATCCTCTTCCACATAATGTTAAACAATGATGCGGGCGGATGGGGTGTTCTAGGGGGTGGTATGCCGGCAACAAAAGTTTAATTGAATTTCCTTCACCTGACCAACGGCTGGTTGACGTCAAATGGTCCACCATTCTGCCCCAGTCGTATTTTATATACATATCTGTCTTTAAAAAATATCGGTCTGTATTCTTAGGTTTGTGTCTTTCGTCAAAAGAGTCAAAGTAATTCTGATTAATTCAGGTTACGTCAGTCCTAAGACTATTGTGAAAATTTCGAGACAAGTTATTATTATTTGGTATTTTTAGACGTATAAAGGGCTCATTTATTTTGCGGTATAAGAGTTTGACGAAGGTTAATAAAAATTCAGATAATGGTTTAATCGATTTTGCTTAAATCAATTAATACAAAATGATGATATTGTCAGTTAAAATGGCCTCCACATGGGGAGGGGGAAGACCCCTCTTTTGTGGTCATAATGAATAAATTAACATAAGTGTAATCGCATTAAGCGGAATACTGCTCATCACGTCTTTGATGTCAACGCCAAGTTAATTAAGCCCGTATTAACTCCAAAACCATTGCATAAAACTCCCCACAGCAAATGCAAATGCCAGCCTCCTCAAAGCACCAAATTATGCCGCCAATATGATACGGTTATAGTTGTCGTAAATCGAGAATGTGCGCTCCTGGGTCACCAAATCCATCCGCCACGTCCTTGATCGCCCCAATTTAACTCATCTCCTATCGTTTGCCCCCGTTCCACCCACTTGCAACGTGCCCTGCATATTAAGCACTTGACTTGTGAATCCGTGTATCTGTATCTTATATTTGTATATGTATGTCTATGCACTTGTATCTTGATGCGTGGTTTCTGTGTTTGTTCGTGCAATGCAGAATTTATTAATAGCTTTCGCTTTTTGACTCATTTTCATTGACTTGACTTTGGTAGAATATTAAAGTGGTGTGGCCTTTAATAAAATTAAATAATATTAACCTTGTTGCCTTGTTGTTTTAAAGCTTAATATTTCAATACTAAACTTATACCTTAAAAGGTTATCCAATTTTTCTGCAATTGTATGTGCATAGCATTCAGAAATGTATTAAAACGTCTCTCTGCCAAAGCTTTCTTAGTTTCCAATAAGTTTAAAAATTCTCTAAATACTTAAATCATCAAATTTTGTCCCCCATAGTTGCGGTAGAGATTTATTTTGCAACTTGGGTCTGTTTGTGCAGTTTCGAATAGATAAACGCATTTAAATTGCAAGGAAGTGCAAACTTTGCCACCAGTTCATGGCTGCTGCCCGAAAATTTATGTTGACAACGTGCTGGGCCACCACGTCACCGCTGCTCCACCCAACCACCCCACCCTGCACCCGAAAACCATCCAAGCTCCGCCCCAATTTTCCACGGCGCCCAGCTGCGAGAGTCGAATGAAATGACCAAGCCAAACGGGAAAGTACCGGGCGCTTATTAATGGGTCATGTGTGCATGGCTAGAGACTTTTTTAGCCCCCATCGACACTCAAAAAAAGTTTGCTCCCCAATTCATAAATATTTTGTAGATTTTACATTTTTTAAATATTCTTCTATGACTTTGTAATGTATATTTTTAATTATGTTAAGTTATTTAGGTAGTCGTTAATAAATGTTGTTGTTATGACGATTTCAGTTTTATTCTTTAATTCAAAGTCACAAGTTTTGTTTCTATTTTTTTGTTGTTAACACTTTGTTTTATAAAATATAATTTTTAAGAGTTTGATTTTGTTTGAGTGTTTTAAGAGCTGCAGGAGAAAGCGTGATGTGAAGAACGAGGTGCATCCTATCTTTTAGTACTTGGTCCGTGGACTGAAGAGTTTGCACGGAAAGTTTCATTGCCCTGTGGTGAAAAGTTTTTTGGACCGATCCCTTGAAAACCCTAGCCTCCACCAAATTCGGCCGCATTCATTCTTCTCGTCGTGTTTCATTTTTGGTAATTTCCCGCCTTTGGATAAAGCAAATTATGAGCTTCATTTGCATATTCGCATTTCCAACGGTGAGAAGCAACAAAGGGCTGAAATTGAAAACGCGATTTGCTCAAATTTACAATCACAATTTACATAAGCCCTTCCCCTCCCCATTTCAAAAGGTGTTGCCGAATGTATAAATCATCAGACAATATACACATACACACGCATCAAGGACATTGTACAACAGGGCGTATTGTTGATTTGAATTTGGAATTCCATCGGCGAGTGGATCAAAAATGGAAAATGCCAATGTAAGTCTAACAAAGACAGCTGTTGATGCTGCCGTCGATCCACTGCGAGCAATAAATTAACTTTACCATCGAAGGAAATTAAGCCAATATTGCGTATACGCAGAGTAGGAAATTAAGTGGTTTGACTCGACGAAAAGGCAATAAGGTGTGGCTAATCAACTTGGACCAATCTCAGGCTTACATTCTATTAAAGTTTACCAAAAGCAGGTCTTCCTTTAAAGTTCTATTCATGGAATTTTCCGATATTGCGTATACGCAGGGTAGGAAATTAAGTGGTTTAATAAACTCGGAACTATCTCAGTCTTGCATTCTATTAATCTTTAGCAAGACTAGTTCTTCTTTTAATGTTCTATTCATGGAATTTTTCTATATTGCGTATACGTAGTGTGGGAAATTAAGGTTTACGTTCTATAATGTTTAGCAAGAACAGTTCTTCATTTAAAGTTCTATTCATGGAATTTTCCGCGTAGCTGATAAAGTCAACAGAGTGTTAAATTCAGCTTCTGTCATTGTAATTGTCAATTCAACGATTGGCCCAACAAACCAACGCAACTTGACCCAAAACGTAGTCGAGTGCAAACGGAAAACGCAATAAGAGGAGACTTTTCGGAAAAAAAACGAAGAATAACCGCTTGGCCCTGACGTAATTAAAGCCTCGGAACAGGAGGATGTTGCTAAACAAAAAAAAAAGGAGAGTCTGAAAAAATTTTAGAATGCGTAACAATACGCTTCCTGTTGCAGGATGGAGAAAAAGGAGCAGCTTGTTCGACTGGGAAATTAAAAGTACCACAAAAACACAGAGACGGAGCCCCAAAAACAAGACGAATAAAAAAGAGTGAAGCGAATCAGGTGAAAGGGCGACAATAATTGAAACAGTAGAACGAATCCCGTCGAATGTAGTTGCCCCTGTGCAATATCGCGGCAATGTGTGTTGCGACACGGCAGCAGCATTGCAGCTGCTGTTGTGCCACAATAACCGACTAGCGATGGCGACAGCCGCAGAGCAATTTTAATTGATTGTGGCTTGGATGGCGAAAGTGTGCTCCCATTTGAAAGGCAGCATTAAACGGCGAATTTGTGCAAATAATTTGACCAGCATTGAGAGGGGGATGTGCCATTTTCGAATAAAATATGACAGCATAACCTAAAATTGTGCTACTATAAAATTAAACAAATTTAAGAACTGACAAGATGTAGATTTATTTATTATTTTATCAAGACAGAGTGTTATGGATTATCAATAATTTATCGATTTATATTGAATGCCATTTGAGTAAGAGACAACAATTAATTGATAGCCTTTAATTTGCATGGTTGAGCACATGAGTCTGTTTAAAGACCGTGTTAAATTTCCATTTAATTAAACCTCTTGTTTATGTAGTATACTTATCCGCGCAGCAGTTGCATTTGCAGCCACAAAGAACACGAATGCCCAGTACCAGTTTAAATTTCTAAACATAAATTTCAGTGCAATTAATTTCCCGCAGTTCTCGTTGTTGTTGCGTGTTTCACGCCATTATATTTTTAGTTTGTTGTTTGTACTGAACAACTTTTTTATGTAATGAAATTTTTAGCACCTTTCTCCACGATTTTCTGGCTTGTTTCGCATATCGCGTATCGTTTGTCAGTTTTAGAATGTGGCAAATGTGCTGGACTCACGCATTCCAGCAACATTTTTGAAAATCCTTTTGCCACGCCCCCTGTCAGCCCCTTTCACTTGGGACAATTTTCCGGCGATTGTTATCGCCAGTCGTTTGTTAAAATTGCACCCGCACAGCGGCAAACACAATGGGTAAAATCATGCTTGCACAATTACACCAACAGACACGGCTTAGTTTTCCCGGCTGCCATTTTTCCATTTCCCCCGCTGCGCTATTATAAATAACAAACAAGAAAATTGTTTATAATTACACATTAGCAGATAAAATATTGCATGTTGCCGATGTTGGCAGCCATTTGGCGCAGCCATGTGTGTGTGACCAATTTGTTGGCCCGACTTTCGAAACATGGCTTTTTTTTTCTGGTCGTGGTAATTGTTGCAGTTCCAAGTCCACTCTATTTTTTTTATAATGTGTTACATGGTGCTAAAGTGTTGTCATTATCGTCGATTACGAATGCGATTATATAATAATCGCTTTGAGTTGAGCCCAGTTGGCGAAAACAATTACGATAATTTTCCGCCCCAAGGAGTCTATCCTTCAATTGAATTATTTATTTTTATTTGAGACATATTTGCAGGAGCATCTGTTAGGTTTTTAAGAATAACAAGTAAAAGAGAGTCCTACAAAACTTCAGCTTAACTTTGTTTTAATGTAAATTATAGAATAATACTAAATTTAATTTTCTCTGTGAGGGAATATTTACAGAAAGGCAGACTATAAACACGTACGCTCAATTGCCGGCACATTAGAGACATTAAAGGTTCCGCTTCTCCCCAGTTAATGTTCAGCAAATTGTGGAGCAAATCTATCGAAATACATATGTATATGTGAGCAATAAAATATAACATAAGCAAGAAAACAATATAATTGCAGCCCAGAGCACAGCAGGCCCATTCAAGGTCTCCCGAATGGCGAAGGCTGCCAAATGCAACAGGATTTTCCTTCCCTTCCAACTCTCCATCCCCCGAAAATACCACAGGCCATTGTTTCGCCCATAAAAGTGTTTCCATAATATGTTTCTAATTGTTGCAACATGAAGTAGGAAGAAAATGGGTATGATATAAAGTCATCGCTTAAGTTATAAATATTACAGTTGTCATAATCATTGAGAAGTGATGCTCTGTACATTTTAAACTTTTCTTACTTTAATTTTCTAAATTAAATTTAAAAACTGTTTCAAGTGTTTCTACAAAATTATTAAAAATTACAAAACCATAAATACACTTTTCTAAGCACGCTGAAAGAAAAAAGGCTACAATACACTATATTGCACAAATACTTTTACTGAATATCAACACTAAATACTTATTTGAATTCAATAAAAAGACAAATAATTTAGTTAAACTTCTGCAATATGAACTTAAATTTATGTAAGCCAATCTAAAAAAATTATCATTTGAAATTCCAACTATAACACTTCTAATTCTAATGTGTACAGTTTATTTTTAGTTTTAGCCGATTGAACAGTTATGTTTTTTTTGGTTTTTGCTTGGTAGAAAGAACACAAGCACAACAGCAAACACAATTTAATTAAGATTTGGGGGTATATCTGGATTGTCGTTATTATATTGGTTTTAGACTGAGTTATGGATAGGATTGATCAGCTTTTAGAGCTTACCTTGTGGCTGCTGTCAGGCAGGCAAACGCTTTAATGGGTGTCTGAAACCTGCAATGTAAAAGAAAACCGGAAAAGAAAAGAAGAAAAATTCGCCACTGGTAAAACAATTTTTAAAATCGATCTCGCTTAAACTGCTCTCACATTATTTTGTATTTTTTGCCTTGTTTGGTTATTGAGTAAACACTGGTTATGGTTTTAGGGTTTGTTTGCTTTTCTGTTACTACAAATGGTTGCATTGAAAACTAGGTATGTATATAGGGATATAAACGAGTTGACAACTGTATTTTTATTTGTTTTTTGATGGCCGACCACGTGTCAATTAAAATGCATGGATCGTTATTTGGTGGTTTACTCAATAGGGATGTGGATCTGGTGTTTGTAAAATATTTTAATTGCCAGTCACAAGCACGCAAAAACTATTTACATGGGTTTTCCAAACTACTTCTTTGGTCTGCCCAGTGGAGCATCATGAATTTGAGTTGTTAAAGACTTTACTTTTTGCTGATTTGTGCTTTCAGTCCACTGTAACAGATTAAGCAAAAAAAAAATGAATGCAACCTCAATAATGTTTTCATCTACGTCTCCAACAACAACTACAGGTTAATCTATGGGTATTTTACCAATATGTATGATGTTCAATGCTAGTTTATTTCACTTTATGCGGCTAGAAAACATGTTTTACGCTTATATTACACATACCAAAACCATTTAATCAAGAAAGTTATTTACACAACAACTGAGGACCATGTTAAAATGCACACAAATAGTTACATATATTTATATGCGAATGAAATTAATAAACCAAAGAAAGCCACACTAACAACAACAGCAACAACTAGAACAACAGGGTAGAGGGGGATGGAGAGGTTACAGATATTCCAATGATGCCTACCAACTCCGATTTTTGTAAAATTTCCAACTTTATTCATATTATTTTTAATTATTAATGGTCTTTTTCAGTTATTTATTTACGGTGTGACAGGGAAAACTATGTATAAAATATACAAGTATTTTGCTGGGCACACGGCATAAATTACACAGCACTACGACATGCCGGAAGACAAACAATAAAATACAAAAACAAAAATTTATGTGTAAACATGTGAATTGTTTATTTTGGACGTGTGTGTGTGCGAAGAGTTTTTAAGTTCCAATTTAATTGGCACAAATATTGAAAATTTTGGGAGCCACGGGCATTTAAATAATTTTTAAACTAATGGAATTGAAAAGTTCATGAAAAACTAAAATTTAAGATTAGTAAAATTTATTATTCATTCGACGCCTGAAATCATTTAAAACACATTTTGAAAAATATACTAAAATTTATTTTCTTTAATAATTTCCGTCCAAAAATTCTTATTTTGAATCGTAATAGTTTGTGAAGTCCTTATTTTTACTAATATAAGAAAGGCTCAAGAACATATAGTGTTAAGTCCTAAACTTCTCTGCAAAAATTGTTTTTTATATTTTGATTGAAATACATAGTGACTTCACCTATTAATGATTCACATACTCTATTTATAACGTCTGATACAGGCTATAGGATGAAATTTTTCACAAAAAAAATAGCTTATCACCTATTATATTGAAATAAAGTATCCCCTAGCGTTCTAATATATCCAACACCCCTTTCACTCTTCGCAGGCATTTCCGCCATCACCCTTTACTTGTGTATGTGATGGCATTTTAGTTTTCCGCCCACGAATCTAGGCCAAAATGCAAGTTTCGCTCCTCTAGATGTGACACCAAAATGTCAACAAGTCGACGAGGCGTGGAGGCTCGACTGAAAAGGCTAATGAGAGAACGCATCAGGCGGAATTGCCCGAGGGACGTACTCATTTGTAATTAAGAGCAGAGGCTTCCCACATATATAATACTTGGGATGGAAAAATATCCAACGTAATAGAGAGAAATGCAGATTTCAAACTGCTCCTAATTAAGCGACTTTCTGTGGCCATTCTAATTAAATAAAATTCAGAGGGAAAGTTAAATGAATATTTGATAAGGCGCCAGAAATGAAGATTAGACCGGTGCAAACACTGGCAGCCGAAAGTCTATATCCAGTGTTCTCTTGCCCTTAAATAGGGATATCAAAAACAGACAGCGACAATCGGGCGGAAAGAATCTTTGGCAAATTGTCAAAACAGCATAAGCGACGAGGAAAACATTTTTAATTTCCTGTTATAAATTGTATGCAAATGGAATAGATTTTTCCTTGATAAAAACTTGCAGCCCCTAAGTATTGTTTTTCAATTTGTATTTTCTGATATGTTAATTCGATTTTGTTGGTGTGGTTGGAAGGGCTGAGGTTTGAATGGTTGTTAAAAGCTACTAAATACTAACACAAAAATGTGATGAATCGATTACAAATTCGTAATGTGAAGAGAATGAGGTGTGGGTTAAACTTACACATAGATATGCTAATATATATGGGGAGTACATAAATACGAAATTAGTGGGTCTACATGGAATTAAGGCTTACACACACACATAGACACTTCAATAGTATCTAAAGCAATCCCTTTGTCACGATTTTTTTCAGTTACTTTATGGAGGTTGCGCTTACCTGAAAGAAAAGAATAAAATAATTTAAGTTACAATTAAAAAAATATTCCTTTCATTATTTAGTATTTAAAGAATTTAAGAACTTAATATGTAAATTAACCTAAGTGCTCATTAGTTCCTTTTCATATGTTAAGTCTTAGATATGCACTTCCTCTTTTGCATATACCAACACTTCCCAAACATTTGCATATTCTGAAGCGCTGAACTTCCTGATCCCCTTGCATTGGCATTAAAAATGTACACGCAATCCTTTTAATCGATTAAGCCGTAAAATAAGGGCTGGCAAACCTGAACCTCCGAAGGCGCCATTTGCTCTATAAAGCGGTGGCTAAACGTTTTTGTCGGTTTGTGCATCAAATATGCATATGCAAGTAGCTAAACGCTATGTAATGAAGGCGTTTTCCCGAGTTGTCGTGGTTAATTTCCCGGGATTTAAAACTTTTACACGCTCACCTGGCGTTTGAGTGCGTTTATGGCCATGATTAAGTAGCCCACTTGGCTTTAAATTAAACTTATTCAACCGATTCGGTTTAAAATTTGTTGGATCTGAATTCTCAAACTTGATTAAAGTTTTTATGTTAAGGAATATTCTACATTTTAATGTTTTGTTCAGTTCTTTTAAGTTTTTGCGATTTCCTGACAACTATATTAAGACCACATCTTGTTACACATTTAAAAAAATTATAAAATATTAAATTGTATTCACCACGCAATATTTCGTTCAGCATTTTGTAGAAGATATGCTTCCCAATTAACAATTCCAGTAACCGCAATCTATTTAAGCCCGTTGGCATGCAGATTAAAACGGAAAAGTTATCCACTTTTTAAACTTTTTTTTATGACACAAATCGGATTCGGTATATTTTTGCCAGCCGCACGTATGGGTATCAGCATCTCACTCACTTTCGTTTTAGCCCGCCGCACCATTTGACAACTCTGTCGGGCCAAATAAAAGCCGTTGCAAATGTTGGTCTATTACAATTTTTCGCTTTCAATTTTTGCGGCGTGGCCCAAAGAGCTTAACTCATAAATCTGACACTCGGCCGGAGAAAACGCGAGGTATGGGGGAAGTTTAACATTCATCGATATGACGAATTGTAACTGGCACGAGTTTCGTCCTCTTTTTTTCCTACCGCCAACTGCATTTTAATTGCATTTTTTATTTTTAATCTTCATTTTTCAAGTCCTCTACTCGTTCTCCTTGGGGTTAAATTCCACCAGAGCTCAGGTTGGGCTGAAAAAAACATTTGCATATATAATAATTCGCTGCCATCGGTCATACACAGTATATAAATTATATAGTGTATGATTTTTTTTCGAAACGGAAACACATTTATAATTGCACATAAAACCAAAGCCGTTTACAGAGCTTTTGGGTGTGGATGGGCGTCCCGATTTCCCGCCTGACTTCAATGTTTTAATGATTCACTCACTGCCGGCGGGCTCTACGCATTGAGCCCCGATATGCATACGTAATTTCCTGCTCGATTTTAACGGGGGCTGAGGGACTGGTGCTCGACTGACTGTCCATTTTAATGGTGACATTTAATATGCGTTAATTATGCCATTTATGGCCCGTTCGTTTGGGTTTCGGGGCATATGCGCTAAATGGTTGTCGTTAAAAGGTCTCATTTATTTTTTATCACAAAGCTACCCAATGTCACACCCTACTCATCTCAAATTGAGTTCGACAAGACTTTATTCTTTGGCCATTTAGTTTAATAAACGTGAATAAAGTGTTGCCAAAAACAGATAGCGTCAAATAAAAGTTTTAGATTGTTAAGGGATCCCCCTTTTGGCTTATGCAAATTGATAACGAAACGCTGATGACATGCGTGTTTCTTTGAACTGTGCCGAGAGTAAAAAAATGTAAATCCGAATGTATTATTTTCATTTTATACCCTTGCAGAGGGTTTCTACGCAAACTACAAAAAGGAAATGCAAAATAGACATAGTTTCAGAAACAAGTATTTACCACTTGTTTTTCGATTTAAGCATTTTATATTTGACACAATGAATCAATTCCTAAATGTTTAACTCTTTAATATAACCTTAACCTTACGAAACAAAAACTTCTATGCAAAAATGATAAAACAAAATTTGTATTGGCTAAACATTGTATAGGATTTTGATTTAATTTTGTGAGCAAAAGGCTTAATTAGAATAAGTTATAATCTGCCATTTGACTGACAAACAAAGTACAATATCGTTAAAAACCTTTGGAAAGGTAAAAGTTCGAACTCTAAATATAGATCTAGATGCCATACCAATTACAACGACAATAGTGGCAAATAATCGAAGTGGGGAAAAAATAGGACTTATCGGAAACACAAACGCATACAAACGAAACCTCTTGCACAAATAAGTGTAGTCTAGTTTTGGGCAAAGCTTTCACGCTGTCGGAGCTCAGCAAATTTTTATCCAATCCTGAGATCTTACAAATACGAAAATAGTTTCATTTTCCCCAAGCTCACACACAAATATTTTTATACATTTTTATACATACATACATATACATATGTACAAGGAGGAGAGAAGGGGAACTGTGGGTCAAAAACTTGGGCTTACGGCGGAAAAAAACGTGAAACGGAACTGGAGGGTGTTTGTCTGTGTGTATATCCGAGTGTTTGTGTGTGGGTCGAGATATGCGAGGCGTAACGAATTGCCGCTGTGCTTTTCTGTTGTTGCTGCTCCCATTGCCATTATATTTGCGGCAGGAGAATAACTGAAATGGCAGTCCCAAGCACAAAAGTTGGCACAGCCAACAACCGCAGGGGAAATGGCGAGCCCAAATGTGAAATATAAGTAAAAATAGCCAAAAACAAGCGAAATTCACACTAACTTTTGATACTGGCGATTTTTTGTATATATTTTATTAGGTATTTCCAATATTACATGCTTAGAATTTAACTATTAATTCATTTAACGTAATTTACTTTCAATTTTTATCTTAAATTTGGCTTATCATTTAATGCAAATTAAATTGCCATACTCCTTTTTTCATGTTTTTAATTCTTGCTATTTTATTTATTAACGTATACTCTGTCTTGTATTTCCCTTTACATTCACGTGGTATCCCATAAAAATGAAGTTACCTATTTGCCTCGATTTTCTGACAGAACCCTTTTATAACCTCAACTACCCTTCTTTCTAAATTCCCCCAAAAATCGTATCGAATGGCAAAAAGAGAGAAGGCGCAAACTTTTTAGCTATTAGAGAGTGCCCTAAACACCAAGAAGGGCCACATTTTCGTACACTGTAAATATAATATTTTATTGTGCAATACCTACGAAAAAAAACGAGCGAAGGAGCTCAACAAAATACTTAGTAAAATGGCGCGCTACTTTGCCTTGGCCGAAAACGGATTCATAACATGAAATTGCTTTTCATGATGGGGCGCTCATACAAAGAAAGGCCCCCAAACACATGAAGGGATAAAGGGTTGTGTCTATGTTAATGGTTTTATTTCTACTGCATATACTTTTCATAACTATTACGTTTCCTACCCATAGCCCCTCTCTCGAGAAAGAAATTGTGTTTGCATCATTACAACGCGTCATATTACAACAGAGGTCACGAGTGACTGTATATGTGGATAAGCGTGTTTCTATAAACAAAATGTAATACAAGTTAGTTTTCAGATGCAACCAACTTTGCCTATTAAAATTCTTTATTAGAAAGTTGTGATTTATTTTCAAATTGAAAAGAGGAACTTGTAAGGCATGCAATCTATTACTTGTGCCAGCAGAAGTGAAAGTATAAGTAGTTTTAGATTTTTAAAACATTTTACACTGACTTTCCTGTAGTATTTTCGAAACATAACTTAAACACGCCGGTCAAACCATTTGAAAAAGCTAAAAAAAAAATTGTAGAAATGTGTACTTATATTTAAACCCGAAAAGCATAGCAAATAAAATATATATGTGCTTAAAATTCCAATTGCCCTTGGCTGCTGTCATTTTTGTTTAGTTCAGTAAACAAAATATGTGGAAAAACTTTTTGTATATTTTGCAAGCCTCAAATAAATTTTGGCAAAAGTAATCTAAACATGAAAATTAGAAAAATAAAATCTTTGAAAATAAAAAATATAAACAAAACCAAAATAAAAGTTAGGTTCTTGTCAAGCAAACAAAATTTAATCGAATTTCTTCAAACATTAAAGAGGACAATAGCACGATAATTCCTAAATAAACCTGCCTAGGAATATTTGATAAGCTTTATATACTATCAAGAATAGCCAAATATTAACATTTACTTGAGTAATCGTTTCAAGATCGCTGAACATTAAATTAAATTAAATTTTCTCAGTTTTCTTGGCATTTTTTTGGATGACTTTCATTTTTGTATTTATCCGCAGCTTGCAATCAATGTGAATTATAGTTTATATTCGTTTCTCTTCAAGTTGACTGCACTTTGTCAGATGTTAAGGTTGCTTTCAATATTGAGCAAGACAACGCGACAGCACACAGTGCGAATGAGTATCGGGGATAACAATGTTGCCTCTGTTAACTGTGGGCAAGCAAACACTTTGCCCACTTAATTGACTGTTTGCGGTGGTTTATGGCAGCGTCTCGTACTCGTTTTAAACACTTTTAATTAATATTGTTACACACAACTGCACACCGATGCAGGGCGCGTTGAAAAGTTTAATTGAAATTTAATTATACGTAGCATGTGTGAAGGAAATGGTGTAGCATCTGATACCGGACCCCGAGATGCCTCCTCGGTTCTCAGTTCTCAGTTCTCAGCTCTCGGTTCCCGATTTCCTATTCCCATTGGGTGAAGGCGTCCATTCAGAGCATCTCGAACTCAAGCCAATTGAGCGTAAACAACAAATTGTTGATTTGTTTTGTTTGGCTCGCTCAATTCGATTCAATTCGATCCGATGCGATACGGTTTGTGTTGGTTTTGGCCGTTGCCACTTGAAATTTTATGCTAGTATTTGACTTTGCGCACGATTGATTGATTTATATGAATGAAGCAGACCCACTGACTGCAGGCTCGATTGCCATTTGATCGCATTACTTTCCCATGGATTTTAAATGGAAATGCGGGAGTTTGTGGAATCGAACCACAAGTTATGTATTAAGATAAGTACATTTTGTCCCTCAATCCCCATTAAATTTGCCTCTGGTTGCTAAGACGCACTTTTGTGACCTTTTTGTGTGCAAACCTTTTTTATGTTAACACGCTTAGGTGAACACCGCTCGGATCGCTTCACTGAACTCAACTTCAAACTCTAGACGTCTGCACAGAAAAATTGAGAGATGAGTCGAGGTGTGCAGAGTTAGACAAAGGCTTCGCATTTAAACTTGTGATTTATGGAGCACACTACCCTTGAAGCCGTGCTATGAATGAACTCATATATCTCTTGGCGGCACGATTGCCAACATTGTTGGGACCCATCGTCTATTAAGTTCATTCGAAATCTGTTTAATAAAATTTGCATTCCAGAGAACTCAGCTGAACTCTATGAATGATTAAATTGTGTTTTTTTCTCAGAATCACATTTTGTTGCAATTTGATGACTGATGTGAGACATATAAAATGATTCACTTTTAGGTAACAATTAGTTCGCCAATTAGGATGGAAATGAATTCACAGAGGGAATGTCATATAAAAATGTGTTGTGTTTCTCTTGTGAGAGTTTTCGAAGAGAATTAAGTGATTCATTATTAAAATTTATGTATGTAATAGAAAAAATGACCAATGGATTAGTAATGCTATTTAATGCTTCCAGGATTGGTGAATTATACTTTATACGTCTCCCAAATAACCTATTTATGCATTAACTTCCAGGAACAACAGTTAATTAACCCTAAAATATCTCCCCCTTTCTGGCTTGGATACAGCATTCATTATTTTGCATTACTTGTCTTTTGCTTGCAGTAATTTTTCATTCCCCTTCTTTTTTGGGTTTTTGTGGAGAAAAAGGAGAGCCGTGTAATTATGTGCCACTAAAGACGGCAACGGAGCAAATGGGGCTAGGCACATAAGGAATGGAATAAAAGGAAGTCGCAGAGACAAACAAACAGGGCTGGTGACATACGAAAAAAATGCAGAATCGGGGGAATATACCATCAGAAGATGGAGCTGGCAAAGGGACTGCCAGTGGCCGATTCACCTTGAACTCGAAAAATGAACTTTTCGAGACTGGTCTCCTCCGCAAAGGCCCCAACTCCTTTTTTCCAGTTCCGCCGTCTTGCCTGCGAAACTCCACTCGTTGGGGCGTTGGAGCGTTATAACTGGGTGAGCGGAACGGGGAGCCAGCCGGAGGAGCAGGAACTGGTAACAGGTAACAGGTACAGGTAAGGTAAGGTAAGGTAAGGTAACCGAGAGCTCCACACCCGTACATTCGAACATGCCTTTGTACGCTTCCCTGACTGACGGACGGACGTCGACTGGCAGCCAGTTCTGCCTTTTCAGCTGGCTTCCTTTTACTCGTTTGTGATACACTTGCAGAAAGAGTACTCCCGACTAAGGCAGAAGTTGGTAGTGCCTTTCATGATATGTTTCCTAGCCTATTTCATTTAAGGGAGAGTTTAGTTTTGTGACCAAAACTAAGAAACTTAGAAGTTGTTCAACCTTAAGTTTAAAAAATTTCGAACATTTATAAAATATATGGTTGGTTATAAAAATTAATGTAATTAAGTTTGCAATGCATATAATAAAAGCATTTAACTTCATGTATATTAAATATTTCCAATTACATGTAACCTTATTACGCGATTCAGAAAACTATAGCAAGCCAACTATAAAGTGTAAGTGTATTTAAATGTTATTTCAACTTCGGTCTCCACACTGCGACTTCCTTTCCTGTTTTTTCACATTTTTCAACTCAAAGTTTTGTGCGTGGTTCCTTCGGTTTTCGACTTCACCGCCGCACCACTTTTCCCTGCCTAGCTGTTTCCTCTTGGCTTTTTTCGCTGCCTTTAACAGGTTTTCATTTAAAGTTGGAAAAAGCCACTTCTGCGGAAATTGTGTATGCATGTGTGTGAGCCTTTAGATTTCACTCGTCAAGGTTAGTCCACAGAAAAATGAGGGTGGGGCGACCCAATTAATGGCCTTGGTTTCTTTTGAGAAAACTCTCATATTTATGTCACAGACTCTTGATTGCCTTTATTTCACCTCAAAAGGGGAGGAACAATAATTAAATTAACATTTATTGCACGCATCGAAAGTCAATGACTTGCCAATAATACAAAATTAACCCAAAATATATGTATGCATACATTGCAGTAATATTTATTGTAGCAGGTTCCGTGAGGTGACACGTTGACAAAGTCACCCAAGGGGAAAGTCACAATGACACTTTAAATTTGCTTTTAAATGTTTTTATGACTTCATCTGCACTTAATTGCAGTTTAATTTCCCATAAAACGATTGCCCAAAAGGGTTTCAGCCAAATTGAAAACGTGCCAAGCATCTTAAAGATGTCGCCCTGTGTTATAAAAAACGTCATCCAGTCTGGATTTTATCCAGTCAAGTCCCCGATCTATTCCCTGGATACCAAACAGCAGATGTTACCCCGGTTTTTGGCTCGAGTTTGTTAACCTGATTTAGGTGGAACGCATGCAAAATGAGTTTATTTTTTCAACTTGAGAAATTTACGCAACTGCTGTTGCTGAAGATATATATTTACGGAATTGGAGTATGAGTAATATTTACGAGTTCATAATGTACTGCCTGAACCTGAAGTTCAATAGCCGTACGAGGCAAACTCAAACTGCAATCGCAGCTTGAATTTAAAAATATGATAAATGGCGTTGACTGCGAAGGTTGGTAAATCTGACTTGCCTTGAGTGTGTGGAGCAAACTCAATCAAGGTTCTTGCACTGCAACTAAAACATGGCTTGGAGTTAAACAAACTCGGAGCAAACAAGAGCAGTAATAACAATAATAATCATCATAGTCAATGGTGAAACTGCGTTTTGTGGATTTTTCAGTTCCCATCATCGAATATTTATGCCGACAAAAAATGCATTATGTATGAGCGAAAAATTGTAAGACAAAAGCTTACCAGTTTGATCTATTGAAAACGCCAAAGAAATATTACAAGAATAAATAAAAAAGGCAGGCAAAAATCGAGTTTTTATGGTGTTAACGACTGCAATTTTTTCAAAAAGGTTTAGGTAATTAATGTTCAGCCAATAAATATAACTTATTAAAGCTCAAATAAAAAGGTGATTCTTTTTGGGAAAAACACTAATCAATATAGAAAATAAGCCATCTGTTAGGGTATTTGTCGAAAATCCGCCAAAGAAAAACCAGTAAATATTGATTGCATAATGCCCAAAACATCACGATGACAGGCCATATGTGGCGGCTACTCCTCAAACCTCTCCACATTCATTTATACAGATATCAAATGTGCAACTGTTGCACGAATGAATGTATGGTTCCGCCTTAAAGCAGACTTTTTGCGATGTTTGCTGGCAAATCGTTTTTCGGCTTTTAAGGAAAACACATTGCACAATCGGAATATTCCATTTATATGAACAACAACAAGCAGTTGTGCGGCTGCGGCTAATAAACGTTTGGCGGCATATTAGCCGTGGCAGTAAGTAGTCTTTGATTTGGTTTTTGCATTTTTTCAGCTTTTTGTTTCAACGGATAATAAAAATGCTGGCCAATGGGTTCGGTTTCTTGTATGCGCTGCTCTCAGCTTTTGTGTTTTGTGTGGCTGAATGCTGATTTCTGCCTTGGCATTGTTTGTTTTGCAATCATAATGCCACACACCCACCACGCCCCTTATCCAGCTACTTGTCTTGCGTACAATGGAATATGTATGTTTCAATTATGGCGCTCAAAAGCCAAAACACCCGCCTCCCGATGAACAATAGATGCTGGGCGAGGGGCTTCTACATCTGCAGTGCAAATGGAAATTTATATACATCGAAATGAAAAGCACAAAAGGCGCTACAAAAATGTTTTCCTAATGCATTTTTCCACTTTTCCCTTTTTTTTATTTTTATACAGTTGTGTTTAAAAGAATAGTAAAGTGTTTAAAGACATACGAATGCATTGTAGCCGTTTACATTTTTGTTTAAAATGTAAAAACTGATTAAAATACCAATTTTTATAAGAATAAATAGAAGACAGTTTTATGATGGCATTTCTAAAACCGCAGGTTTCTCTTCTTCCTTTCGTTTTTGAGCACAACTGTATATATTTTAGTACTCTTGACATGGAAAAAAGAAAAATGAGGATAAATGCATGCTGAAGATATTAATGTGTCTGCCAAGTGCTGAACAAAAGAAAGGCTGCAAAGTATGCTAAAAGAAATCTTAGACCATCAACCAAAAAATCGATTCACAGCTCAATCGATGGAACTTATTACAATCCACACCTGACCGAGTCCTCCCTTCTATCCGCTACAATGAATTGCTTTTCTCCAAATAACTGGCCGAGTAAGTCCATTTACGCACGACCCAGACACGGGGTCCAAACTAAAGGGTCAGTCCAGCCAACGGAAGTCATTTATTTCGGCTCACGACATAACAATGAAATTGGCATAACAATTATTTGGAAAGGGAGGGCGAAGTGAAAAGAAGCCGAAGAAAAGCACAGGAGCTCCTGCAGGAGCAACAAACTCGGTTAAAATAAGACATCATTATGAAGAAGAGCACTAAAAAAAATCAGTCTTGTATTCCTAGGGTCATGGCTAAATTTTTGTAGATCTTTAAATTTTATTTATAAAATGTATATTTATATAATATTTCCAAGAAATTTCTTCTACCATACTTGTGTTTAAGTTTAAACATACGAATATAATTATATTATTTGTTTAATTATCAATGTATACTTTTTTTGTAAAGTGTATTAACATTTATTCGCTTCCTGGGCGCTGAGCTTCAGTTAGTTGCTATCTAATTTTGCTTAAAAGCCAAAGTCACTCAAAGCGGCCTGGTTTTCAGCCTTCCTTTTTTGTTTTCTGTTAAATATTTCCGACTGCTGCAACCGTCATTGTTTGGGGCACAAAAACATAATTGCAATGGTAGAGAAAAAACAGGATGGGAATGGGCCGAAATGAGTTTGGATACAACTACTATTTCCAGTCATTAATTATGCAAATGTTTTTTAATATTGCTGAAAACCTAAAACTGTCAGACTAAAAGAACTGCTGCCTGTCAATTTGTGTAATGGTTGCTACCAGTAATATTCATATTAAGGACACCCAAGGAAGCGACTTTTGGAAATATTACCAAAATTTCAAAACATCAATTAACCTACTTAATCGAAAATAACTCGGGTTACGTTTCAGTTGGTTCTTTTTTTGTTGGTGGTACATTAACCTCTAAGCCCAGCGAATTTCAAAGCAAAACAAAAGCGAAATCCGTAATATGATTCATGCGGACAATATTCGTAATATCTGTGAGCAAACCGTGGCTTCAGTTTCATATTTATATGCATATACAATAAATATGTTTTGTCTTGTTTCCCCTTTTTTGTTTATATTGTAATTTATTGCGGTCGAAATGCGGGTTGAGGGGGAGTTATTCCCATTAATATAATTTTGGCCAAGTGAGCAAACCTGATTCTGAATGGATCGAGTCTGTTTTGTTTTGACTTTTTATATAAACTTATTTTTGATTTACAAAGCATTGACAATGGCTAAAAAACGATTTTGATGGCTTTTGACTCAACGTCATCGTCGAATCATCATTGTCAGGTTTTCATTGTATTTTTGCGAATTTGCTGTATTTTGGTTTGAGAGTATTTCAATTTGGCGCGACACATTTTTTTGTGGGCTGCTGACAAGAGGAAATTAAACGTATTGAATTTAAATTAGCGGTTTCTTGCTTTTGGAAAAGAAATAATTTAAAATGTGGGTGGAGCTTATAACATCCTACATTTTATAAATCTTAAGTGCAAAACTTAAAAGACTTCAAATCGAAATTCTAATTTTAAATGATTTTTTAGTCAAAGAAGTTCGTTTCGTTTTATCAAACAGTTTAATATAATGTAGCTCCGGTTTTTTATTTGCGTTTCGGCATTTTTAACAGTTTTCAATTCCTAGCAATTTCATGAAAAATATAAAAAAACGGATTGACACTTTTTCTCATGCCATGATGTACTGTAAAAAGCGCAGCAATGAAAAGAGAGCTTACAAAACGATTTTTCTAGCTGTAAAAATGTTAGCTGCATTTTCCTACCGTAAATTATTCGACAAAGCGGGACTTCAATTGCGGAAAACAAGACAGTGCATTGCCATTTGTTGAGATAGTCGTCAATAAATAATGCATTGCACAAATCTGATGACTTAATCTAAAAAACACCGTTTTATATAAAACCGCACAGAGATGATAAATTGTGGGAATAATATTTTCAGAGGAGTTAAAGGGCGGCATGGGAATTCCTTGGCATTTATCAAATGAACTGCGATTGGACCCTATCTCAACACCAACTTGTTGGCCAAATACAAAAACGAATTATAACTAATAAGCGTGCTTAATGCCATTGTTAGGCAAATTAGCATCCATAAGGCAAGCGGAGAAATATATAGTTTTTATTCGATTTGCCTTCATTACGGTTTTTATGTATATTTTGCCTTTCCACGCTGCGATACCGCATTTTTCACTCTTGGAATTCCCTTTGTCAAATAAATGAGAGAAGAAATATCGTCAGCTACTTTATACGCCACAATATCTGCAGGAGAGTGAATGGAAAATAAATTTGAAAATTATGCAAATTAGCGCATTAATATTTGTGACCGAAGATTTGTTTGATGCTGTCGCTTTTGCTTAATGATGATTCTCTTTTAGGATAAGCAAACAACGTCGCTTTAATAAGAATGCCAATTAGGAAGCCGAGTAAACTAAAGCAGAAAATACAAGTGCCTTAAAGGAAAATACCTTTAATAAGATCATGAAATTATACGCAGGACTAAAAACAATATATGTAAAAACCTACAAAAAATTCAATAAGAGAAGGATCCCATGACATTAAACTCTATGAAAATGTCCATTAAAATCTATAATTTAATAAAAATTACCTTTAGCCGCGCCACCAAGGTATTTAAGCAGTTTCGTTGAAATTTAAAAAAGTTTTTTCAGCAAAAGTTCGGCAATCCAACAAAATAAAAAATAACTTTGGACTGGGCTGTATATGGTGGCGTCAATTAACCCAATTAACTTGATATATGCATAGCATGCATACATAATTTTTGGTCCAAGTTGTCGACTCCATAACAACAATCAGAGCGGGCTCAAGATTAAATTGCTTTAAAGCTTTTCTTAGAGGGTTTATTTTTACCAATCATTTGCATAGGATTATCATAAATTATGCTATGATTTTATTTATGACAGGTGCGCGTGTTGTGAATTTTGTTGCCACGATTGTGATGATTTGGCATCTCAGAAATGTTTTAATTTGGTGTCTGATAGTTTACACTTCTCCGTCTAATTTTGTCTTTTGAGTAGCTGTGGTTTCGTCTAAGTGAGCCAAAGATCTAGGATTGATTGAAAGATTACGCAAATGAATGTCAAGCGGTGAGACGAACTTTTTAGGTGTAATTGTCTAGCCATTGAAGTGCCGTTAAACCCAAACTTTGTGGTAGAAAGTTGCCGTCAATCAAAACTAATTAACTTTTGGGGCGGAAGTAGGCCGGCAAAATGTATTCTCCATAAGAAGTGCAAGTAAGTGGGGAAATGGAGGAGGCCTTTTGGTCGACCAGCCAATGTTTTTGTCTCAGCTGTCAAAGTTGTCTTGGGGTGGCGTCAAAATATTTGAGTTTGTCTATAATTGACAAGCATTGAATTCAAGCTGTGATCTATGGGAAATTTTATTGGAGAGAAGTCGGCATTTTCATTTGCGTTAAGTGGTAGTCAAACAAATTAGGTAATAAATTTAATATAAAGTAAAAAGCAGTTTACTTTCTTAGGTAAAGTAATTGAAACCAAGCCAAAGGCGGCTTAGGAACCCATTAAATCTTCTTTTAGGGCAGTTAACTTCTGTGGTAGAGAAGTATTTGACCCATAACTTTCATAACACCATCTCAGTTTCATTCTCTTAGACGAGGATGATGAAACCTGGAATGATGATATTTCAGTTCCCTGGAGTATGTTTGGCATTCACTTTATTGCTTCCACTTCACTTTACCCGCACAGCCGCTTGACAACATTTTTCCAACCATCTACTCCCTAGGAAAAAAATCCAGGCTCTTGGCGGTACAAATATTTTATAGTTTTTTGTAGCTCAGTTGTGATGGAAGTTATGCGTGGCATAAGCGCCCTCGGCCCGCTCGGCAACCTGCAACCGTTGACAAATGCATCCCCAGTGGGTGGAAAACTCGGTGGCGAGTGGGTGGTGGTGCTGAAAACCTGAATGCGGTTGCGGTGGCTCTGACACCGTTGCAGCTTCACCGGCTTACATTTTTTTTTGGGTCAGAGATTGCAATATTTCTGTGTGTTTATTTTCAACTGCATTTGGCAGAGGAGAAGCATTTAAATGCTGGTGTGATGAAGAAAAGTGTTGTCCACTTGGATATTTTAAAGACCTACGGTTTTTGGTATAAAAACTCAGAAAGGTAAATCTAATCAACCTACACCTTTAGCCAATAAATTTAAATAACAAGTAAGTATCGTCAAAATACTAATCGAGAAGTAAATTAAATTTTAAGATTTTTCTTTAATATTTACTTACTCTTTGTAAACTTTGTTTTAGTAGTTGTCAACACTGATGTTGCGGGTAAAAAGTGGGTGGTTTGGCGCCTTTGGGTGATGGTCAATTTGCTTCTAGCTGATGTGAAAATTCCGCAACACTGATTTATGCCTCCTCGAGTGCGACTTTTCGCCATTGCCCCCACTAATTTGTACTAACAAAATGCTCGAAAACAAATTAAAATTCGTGCGTGTTTTCCATATTTTAGAGGGCGGGTGGAGGAGATGGAAAATTATTTAGCTCGCACTTTTTTCAAAGATTTATTTCACTTGTCATGAGCCGCAAGGGAGGGGAAAAGAGGGCAAAAGATCTTTTGCCCGCTCGGTTAACCATGAAAATTGATTGCGACTAGCAGCTGTGGACGCTCCTCCTCATTTTCCGCGTTCTTTCTGTTAGTGTTCAATGCTTCTTCCATTTTCCATTTTCATGTTTTGCCGGAAGCATTATGTGTACTAATTTTTCTTTCGCGTTCAATATCGTTTTGCGTACATGCAGCTTAATATATCAAACGAAGAAAATACAAAAGCAGGAAAGTTGTTTTTTCCGTCGTTTACAGCAACAACAGGGCATTGATGTATGACACTTGGATGCTTAAATTAGTTCATTGTTGCCCAAAAGCTGTCAACTGTCAGCGCTTATTTTTTTCCCCTTCTCAGAAAACGCCGAATGAAACACTTATAAATAGCCAAAAAGAATATTTAAAAAGTCAAAATTAAGTCACCTTAATGCCTATTGAGGGTTTAATCTCCCCGAAGATACAACATAGAAAATTCAAGGCTTGTGGTTATGCCACTTATGTTTTAAAAAATTCTTACAGAAAAATTCAGTCTTGCCCTTTAAAGTAATTTCTTTATTAACTATGACAATTACAAGGGGATAAGGGAGAGGCATGGCCCAGATTAAACTGAATTGGGTTACTAATCGCATTTCTGCATTTAGCCAATTAAGGTGATTACTAAATGTTGCTTTGTGCACGTATAAAGTTGTGATTTCAAAGCGTTTGTGGACAAACAATTTAATGCACTTTGAAGACATAATAAATGAATGCAGTGTTTGGCGCTTTCCACAACATATAGATTTCAGTAAGCCTCTTTCTTATTCACTCGTTTCGTTGATTGAAAAGATTGGTCGAGTATATGAAAATAGCTTCCGCATAACGCTAGCATTACGTGACTACTCGAAAAATGTTGGTAATTAAAGGCGAGCATCTTGGGAGGCAAACCAATTGAGTGCAATCGAAACAAACAGAGGCCTCTGTGAGCAGCAAACGAAAGCAAAAGTAAGACAGTAAACGAAAAAAATAAATGAGAAATTACGCGAAAAATGGATTCAAAGATCCGAATACCCTCTAAAATTGTTAAATGTCTTTTAATACAAAAAAATGTTTTTAACACATCTTTTTATAAATGTACATTTAAAGTTATTTATTATTTAAAATTTTTCGAACGCAATTTTAATATTTGCTTAGAGTATTCAAATATTTGAAAAATTGATAGATAGAAGCACATGTAAGCTATGAAAATTGTTCATAATTTATAGGGGTCTGTGATCCAGCAATGAATCAAAATGTGGCACATGTAAAATTACTTCCTCGAAGCAATGCGATCCAATTAAAATGGAAAAAAATGGTAAGTAAATGTGTTTGGGCTCATTCTCAATAAAAACAGACTTTCCCGTCATTTTTCTCCATTTGTGAATGCACTTTCAAGTGCATGAACTTACAGCCACTTGAATTTTCGAGGGAGAATAAATTGACACCGAGAGGGGGTTCCCCCACTCGAAAAGAAACATGACAAACGACATTCACAGCGACATATAGTTTCTCAAGTCGCTCGGTCGGCAAATTAATTTAAATGCGTGGAACAATTTGTTTGTGTTGGGCATTTCGACTGAATTGGTAACGATTTCTAGTAGCTGCGACGTCATTAACAGCCTTCGGAAATCACATTCCCAAATCGAATGGAATCCGCTTAGTGAAGACAGCAGCCCACACTTGCCACCAAAAACCCAGACCCTCCACTTAGTCGGTCTGTGTGTTTTTGATTTGATTTGATTTCGTTCGGTTCGTTTGATTGAAAGTCTGTCAGTCAAATCAATTGGAAAGAAAATCACAAAATCAGCCACAAGAAAAAACGCACCGACAAATATTTAATTGCTAGCCAAAGAAGTCATAAAAATCATGTCGGTCGGTCGGTGAGGAAGCAGAAACATTCAAAAATCGTTATAAGTCTCAGGCAAATAGCAAATATAAATATAGTAGCTTATAAATATGCATGAGCTGCCGACCATATTTGGCCCATAAAACACAGCCACTCCAACTGGCTTACCTTGCCCATAGCGTGGAGCAGGGAAAACGGGAATCGGTTTCAGTTTTTGTTTTAATGGTATCAAATTAATCCACATTTTTACTTTTCCCATTCATCAAATCCGAATAGGTTTAAACTACTTTACTCTTTCATTAAAAATTCGCTAGACAATTATGAAAGGAACTTTATGCAGGTCAAGGCTAGATGAGAAATTGATTTGGAAGGTTAGTTTTAGCTGAAGAATAATGATCAAATATTGTTTAATAAACTGTAATGATTTGTATCGCCTTCAAATCGAATATACCAATATGCAGAGATTCGTTTTTTTCTGAAAAGTTGTTATCTATTCTTAGCTCATTTTACATTCATCCACATGTCAGTATTTAAATTTGATACTCGATCCAGTCAAACTCGATTCAAGTTTTGACGAATGTAGATCTCTTACCTGAAAGAAATAAATAGCAGAAATAGTCTAATAAGTAAAGCGGTAATTAAAATGGCATCATTAAATGGCAAATTTGAATAAGCATTTATAATAAACTTAACAATCAATTGGATTGTTTTTTAAATACCTATTCACCTTTGTTTTGTAGAAAAACATACAAGAGATTGAATTATTTTTATTTAAAATCAAGAATCTGCCCTTGTACAGTAAATTTCTTGACTTTAAATTTTCGCATTTCAATAAACAACCAGCTTATCGAATTAAAGATTTCTTCTTTAAGATTAAAATTAAATTGGCTTTGTTTTGAAACATTTAAATGTCAAAACTAGACTGCCCATCTTATCATAAGCCTTAATTTAATATCGAAATACAAACCAGTTAAATGAAAAAAACTGGAAAAAAAGAGTTAGCAGACCAAAACTCACGGCTCTAATTGCACATCAATAAATTGTACATTAATTTTCCTCTGTGGTATTTTCAATTAAAACGTCAACTACAGGGCACCTCATTAATTACAAATTTAGCGCTAATATTGGCCATATATAAAATGGCTTTACATAGGTTAACGTAAATGTGTGTGTGCTAAACGACTGCGCAAATTTGCTCACATAACTCAGTGTCAATATTTATGGGCGGCCAAACATGCGGTTCGCCTACACTCATGATATTGCAATGGCACTTTAATTAATATATAAGGCAACTTCCAACATCTAGCGCTAGTTGTGGGCGTGGCATCAGTGAAGAACGCTGGAAAACGTTCTTAACCACTCGCAACCAATTAAAGACACATTAAGAATAAATATTTATAACCAGAGAACTGGGTTACGAAGTTGACGAACCGCTTTTGGTATTGAATAGTTTTTTGCTTTTGTCTTTTAACTGTGAACATAAACAATATGAACATTTTTTGAAGAATTGACTGAAGATTATATACTCTGCTTTCGTATCTAGACACAAATTATTGTTAACATATGTAGGTTAATAACATAATTTGTGACTAATGACTAATCAAAACATAATCAATATTTTTCAAGTACGTAAATAAGAAGTAAGGATCAGAACAAATCTTGTTGATTATATCGAAGATCTCAATTTGATTCCGTAGATATGCATATTTATGCAATATTATGTATCTGGTCTTACCCGCAAAAAGTTGATAAGCTTTTCGCCTGCGCCATAAAAACTTTAGTGATCAGGTATATAAATAATGCATAAACGAGACTAGACACAGTCGCTAATTTGATTTTTTTGTGACGCAAAAAGCAAACTCATATGTTAAAAAAAATAAAAGCCAATACCATAGAGCGGAATAAATTAAGCAATTTAGTTCGTAGCTCAGATTTCAATGTTATTTAATTGAAATAACAAAATATTAATGACACTTAATCGAAAGCAGATTAACATTTAGCGTCCAGACTCTTAACAGAGACAAAAAACATTCAATTTGATTAAATTATACATATTTCAATTGTTCTTTTAATCGACACCCACAATGCAATTTGAGTTTCTGGATAATTTCCATTTTTTTTGTTGAAAATGCGCTTTCCCTCCCAACGTTAAATTAAATGCGATAAAATGGATTTTCCCTTCCGACCGCATTTCAATTAAACTATCAAACTCAATCAACCGAATCAAAGTAGATTAAGTTTGCATTTATAGCTTGCATTTATCGTTTGGATTGAGTTGGACAATACTAAAAAAGTAATTTTCTTCAAAGTAATTTTTCAAAGAAATGACAGCTTGGCATTGGGCTTAGTTTGGATTATCTGCTGTGAAGTTAATGCTGGATAGACAACATGATCTGCAGTAAAATTATAAGAATGGAAATTTAATATAATAATATAAACATCAATTTATTACCCTTTTTACATACATGCATCGGCCTATTTACTGTTGTACTTTTTTATAATAACTAACTATACCTTTAAATAGTTATAAACCTCTCTAGTAAT
The DNA here is from genome assembly GCA_018153365.1 of Drosophila fuyamai. Lineage (NCBI taxonomy): Eukaryota > Metazoa > Arthropoda > Insecta > Diptera > Drosophilidae > Drosophila > Drosophila fuyamai. The sequence continues at coordinate 673,103 of JAECXW010000393.1, read as the reverse complement.
TTATCTGTTTAACCATTCGAAATCGCAGTAAAGTGCTTATATTATAGCCCCCTCAATAAAGATAAGCTTACCAAAACTCAGACACTTGATTGACAAATAAAACTTAAAAGACAAAGGTGGCAGAAAGCAATCCACACTTGGAAGTGTCGGTGATGGGCTATAAATGTTGAGTGCGTAAATAATAAATATTAATCATTAGAGCCCGTACTCGCTCATTGACTTTAATAATTGAATCGACCGGCATCCGGAATAGGCAAAGTGAGACCCGGACTTGGCACGCCACTTTTTTTTGTCGGCCCAAAGCTGTCAAAAGTGGTGTCGGATACCTTATAATTTTGAAATTTATAGTTACCTTTTCACAGGCACACACTCGTATTTTGGTTAAATGGTTTGGTAATGTTCTAATTACGTGGGCGCGTGTCTGTTTTATCGCGCCGCCGAATCAGTTGCTATTATTTATGGGAGGGGGTTCAATTCGATGTCAGTTTCTGGACAGTTGTTGTTGGGCATGACAATGGTACATGTTCATATCGGAAATTAGTAGTTGGAACTTGTTCTCTATTTGATTACCAAACTGTATGAGGTATTTATAATTGCTGTATTTCTTGTTTATGCCGCAAAATGTGGGATAATGGAAAGACCTCAAAAATGTAAAATACAAAAACTGGCTTACATCGCTTGGTTTTACGTTTAAACAGAATGTTTTTGAAATGTTTTGAAAAAATCGTAATAAAAGAACATTTAATGCTTATCTAGCTGGAAGCCATAACCAGTCATTTGCATTTTCGTATAATTGTATGACATTCAGTCAACCCACTTCCATTTCATTTAGTTTATATCTGACAGATACATTTTCCCCCACCAACGAAAACGCTCTCATGTGGCAAAATCCTCCGACAAATGAAATGCGAAACTTATAGCGAAAACTTAGGTATTTTACCCAGAAGCCTCCGACTTAGTGTAGCAAATGCTCAAAGACAATGGCGTGCCTGTCACATATCATAAAATAGTCGAGCCAAACTCTTTCCATATAAATTGCATGGGCAAAAAAGAAACCCCGCGAGAAAACAAAAGTGAAATTTAATACTCTGCCATAGTTTACACGCCACAGAACAGGCTACTTTCCACTCGAATTACAAAACAAAAAGTGCAACATCTGCTGGGGGCCCAAGCGTGGAGTATTGAATTCCCGATGCCATCCATCAAATGCGTGGAGTACGAATTCAAATTACAGGTTTCAGTGATAAATGTGCAAACAAATTGAATGCAAGCTAAGATTTTCCACTCAATTGCCAGCCAAATGCCAAAGTGCCACGCCAAGCCTTGATTGCAGCATTCATGGTCTTTGGCGGCTGCCAATCTGGTCACAAACAAAATATCAAAGATAAACGAATACTTCAAACTGTCAACGCCGAAAACGTGTCGAGTGCCATGGGAAATGAAAGAATTAATAAATATATTTTGGGGTTCCCAAGCAGAAGAAAATAATTGCGTATAAAAATATTTTTCTGCTCCGGTGGGATCCTCTACAAATATTTTCATTACTACCTGCCTTTTACCCCTTGGCCATCGGATCAGTTTAAGCGAGCTCCGAAATTACCATAACAAAGCTAACAAAAGTTGATTTATTAATCAGTTTCAAAGTCGCACACTTCTTGACAAATTAAACTCAAATTAAATGATACATAAAACACTACAAAAGTAGAACAAACTGGGCGAAAACAATGATATCAATCAAGCTGAAAAACATACGGAACAAACATCGTAACCATTAACAAATGCTGAAGGCAAACTTAAACAGCTAATTTATACAAACACGAAAGGAAATAAATAAAAACTTAAAGAAATGCCGACTGAAATGTTTTACAACAGGCCAAAACATACATAACATATTTTGCAAACAAAAAACAAAATATTTATAAAATATTGCACTAATTGATTGTTGAATTTTTGTTCGAATTCGGGCTGGCAAAGAAAGAAACTACAAGCAAACCAATTAGTTGGTTTTATGGGGTCAAGGGTTCACATCAACCACAAACACATCACAGTAAGGGGAAAAAGTAGCAATTGGAATGTTTTGAAAACTTTGTGGCCAAACAGGTAAACTTAAATAAAATGCAGGTCATATGAACATATTTTTTATACAGCGTAACAAATAACACAAAAACTCATTTAAAGCTGTTGTAAAGTCATGTAAGTTGAACATCGCTTACAAAAAACTCCGTTTTAATTAAAACACAAATTGATTGTCCTAGTTTTCCGGTTTTATTGTAGAATTTACACAAGTGTAGATTAATTAAAAATGAAATATAAATTAATTGAAGCCTTTTACCAATAACAGGGATGAAAGGGATGCACTTTTATCACTTATTCAGTGTTAAACCATATTTTAATAAAACCTTTTAAGATATTTAAAGTCTCGGAAACTACTTTGTTTTTACAACAGATATCACATTTCACTAAGCATGCTTTCAATAAATTTGCATTAATTGACCACTTTAACTGTTATCTGTCATAAACAAATATGTATTTATCTTTATAAAGCTATTTATACGCATTTTAGTGAAATTTAATAATGCTCACATATTTATCCAAAATAAAGAAAACATAATTTGCATAAACAAATGTCAGTCGAGCCGTTTGGCAAAGGAAACAAAATTTCAAATTAAATCATATAAAACAAACCAACAGGACGGGCTTGCACAAATACACACACAGTTATGTAGATATATATAAATAGGCGAATGAATGCCCGAGGGGGTGGTATATGGGTGCCAGATAAAGCCCCCAAACTGAACAAAGTGTTGTCAAAGGAGACAACCGACGGAATAAGAACAACAGCCAAATCCCCATAGAATATAGGTGGATGTGCCGGGATGATGGAACCCCAGCCCCCATCGAACTCCGCCCATTACGTGCCGACAGGGCAATAAATATTTATATATATATATCAACATATATATGTGAGGGTTTTTGAAAAGCCGTAAGGCATTGAAATTCAAATGCACAACGCATAGCGGCTAAAAGGAAAACGGAAGGGGGCTCGCAGAGGTATGGGTAAAAACACATGCAAAATGAGTGAGCACACGCAGGAAACGTAACTCACCCCACCACCCCTTTTTTGCTCCTCCGAACAGGAAGTAAGGTGAGGAAGGTAAGTCAACGCGGCGTATTAGCAATGTAATTTAACCCAAGGGCAACCATTTCCAGATATAAATGTTTCTCTTCGCCAAATGGCAAATGCAAATTGCGTACATTTTGTAAAATTTATGCCAACATTTGTATTTATTTTTAATTTTATAACCGAATCGATCAAACGGAATGGGTGAATGCCCCAAAAAGGGATTGCTTACTGATGTTGAATGGTGGCCCACAAAGTTCGCCGCACATTTTTCACAATACAAAGCTGCCTTGGGACCCACTCACCCATAAGTTTTAATTGTAAGCCTGCCAGGATGCATTTGAAATCCTGATGGAAAAATAACTGAAAGAAGAGAAAGGACAGGCAGGCAGTTGAAGTAGCAGGTAGCACTTGGCAAATCCCTCTAAGCACACCTTAAGTACTATGTAATACACGTTATATATAACCATAAATAAATATGTTCACTTAAACAAAAAGATTGCAGATGTTAATTTCAAAAGATTCTAATAAAAAAACGAGCTTTACAAATTTTTCTGGGAATACAAACTTCCGACTACCTTTAAAAAAAAATATAAATTGTAATTCAAAGATTATGAAAAAATTTGTGTGCATTTTTTCCGCAATGTATTTATTTATTTGGTAAACTTTACGGGAGCTTACGTTTTTTTTGCAAGAATTTCCCCAAAGATTCGGCCTGAAGGATCAAGTAGCAGCAGCTGACGTCAGAGTGTCAGACAAAAGCCATCGCAGATTCCGCCGACTTTGGAAAAACTTTTATGCTTCCCCATCCTGAGACCAATAAAAACGCATAAAAGAAAAATAAGCAATACGGGGATCAAAAATCTGAAAACTAGCAGAAGCCAAAAGACGAATCAACAAAAACCAAATCATATACAGTCGCCGAAACTAAAATAGCAACTGACAAACAATTGGAGTTACATTTTACGACTTGTTATGATGCCTAAATACGGCCAACAACTGCGACAACACTGTTACGAAATTGCGTCGCCAATAAGTCTGGACACTCTCCCTGGGACTAGGATTGTGTCTCATCCGAGTGGACTGAAATTTATTTGCTTTTTGCGTTGTTCTTGCTGCTGCCGTTGTTGTCATCAGGCCTGAGCTCCTTGAAGTAGGCAAAGAAGAGAACCTTTCAAAACGGAAAAAAAGTTTAGACAATTCACCGAACGGGAAATACCTAACGATTGGTTTGGTTTATATTACATTTGGTAGCTGAATAAATTAAATGAGGAACTGAATTGACGAAAACCAAAAGTCTAGGTTACATGGGCTTATAAAAGGCTATAGTGACAAGTGCTTTAGAAATCGTATAATTAAATTATAAGTTGGTAATAGAGTTCTTTCGTAAAACATAGTTAAGATTCACTAACTTATATAACATATTTTACTTTTATGACAATTTAAACGAATATCTAATAGTTAACATGTTCTAAAAAACCAAAAATTCTATTTTTAAAGCGGACTGACATTTTTATATAACGTTTGAAAAATGTTTAATATTCTAAATTTGATTTCCTTATTAAAAAAATATATTTTCTCCACAAACGTATTGTGAATGGCGTGTTTCCCAACCAAAACAAAAACTAAGCGAAATTTTTCAAGCTCGAAAAAAACGAAAATCCCCCAAAAATCAACCCCCTTGCGACGATGCCGATGAAGACTACGACGCCACACGCAATCCCCCAGCAGGGAGTGCTCCAACCCCAATCGCGGACCATGCCCGCCGCCCATCCTTGTGCTGATTACCTTGGCGTTCGATGCCGACGCCGTAACAGTTGCCGCTTGGTATTTTGGTATTTTACGAGATTTACGGCGGCGGCGCTGCTGCCTAAATGTATGCTAGCTAATTTTTATTCAAATATATATGGTTGTGCCTGGGTGTGTGTGTGTTTTCTGCTTTTGGGAATATTTCGTGTGCGCAATAAAAATTAATGGGCTCGTCTGCCGCTTCTGTTATCCTTCGTTTCGTTTCGTTTTGGCTCCTTTTCCGCAGTTGACGTTGATTTTAGTTTCATTCCCCTGACTCCCTTATTTCGAAATGGACTTTTATGGTCGGCTCCTTGAGGTTTAAGTGCAGATAGATAGATACAAATACATGGTTACCGATTTCCAATGAAAGTTGAACGTTAATTGCTCTGGTTATGGTTCTCCCCAGAGGTTCTGCCGAAATCACAGGACATGCTAACAGTCCAAAGAATATCAGGTCCTTTTGTACCCTGTGTCCTAAAAATCAATCAATCCACCAGGGGCCTGGACAAAACTCCTCTAACGCCTTTTCGTGTGCCCTACCGACCAACAAATGGTTAACAAAGCCCTCGGGCAGGATCTCTTCCTCTGACCGAAAACCAAAAATAGTTGAGCCTTTTCTGCTGTCTTTTTATGGCCAGCTAAGCAAGTGTGTAGGAAAGCATTTGCACCTGGTTGTTATTGAATATTATCCGGTGGCCGCCACAGGTTTTCCGCACGTGATATGGTTTTATGTGCCATAAGACATCTCCGTCATAAATTGTGGTTTGAGTTCGACTTCGTATTTAGATGGCACTTGTCCCTTGGGAAACGAAGTGGTTTTAGTTTATATATCCATTATAATAGGTATAAACGGGTATATTAAAATGGTTTTCAAACACTGCATTTGTTTTTGCATTTAAATAATTTCCAATTTCCAAAACCTCTTGTTTGTCAACACTTACAGCAACATTTATGTTTAAACTCAACAAATTTGTTCCGTAAATCTTAACAAATTCTTAGAATATTTACCCCTATTTATAACAAATAAAAGGCGATTGTCAAATGAAATTAACTTCCATATCAGTAGAAAGGAACACACAACGTAGAGTTCTTAGAAACCTTACAAATTCAAATATTTCTCCCACGCTCTCAGTTCTCAACTTTACATCCATAAAACGTAATGCTCAAATTATTCAGAAATAGAGTATGTCAAAGTTGGATAATAAAATGTGTGCTTCCCCGCTATTTATTTGATGTATAAAAAGCTTCCATTGCCGCTTTCTAAGCCGAGTGCACACGGCAAACATTTTATGGCTTGTTTATTGTTCAGTCAGAAGCCTTGGTTGGGGTGGAAAAAGGGGGAGGGAAAGCTCTGGAGAGGATCAGGCGACTTTTGTATTTATACGCATTTTCTATGTTAAACCAACATCCCAGTACTTATTTGTGGGCTTTTTATGCTTTTGTTGATTCTTTATATTTATTTTTATGTCAACGGAATTTGTTTATTGTTTATTTTGACCCCACCTATAAGCACACGTGTTTCTTTTGACGGTTGCTAGGCAGCACTACTCGGCCAAGTCCTTGGAAATGAAAATCCTTTAAGTCAGGCGTCAGAAAATCAAGCGAAAAACACGCCACTCAAGCAAAACTTTTCACCTGCTCCTGCAACGCAGATATGCGGAGTTGAAACTCATTAAAAAGAACTTAGACAAGGTCTAGGTGGAGAATAAAAACAAAATCCATTCCCAACTCTCTTGCTGCAACAATGAAAAATTGTTGCCAGCCATATAAGGGCCTTGTAGGCGTGCTCTTCACTTGGCCCGAAGTGCCTTAGGCCATCTAAACTGCGCCAAAAGCCACTTGAAGGCCCCGACTTTGGGTAACTCGAGAGTTGCTGCTGTTTGCGACTTAAAAGTCCCACTGTAGTGGCCACAGAAAATGCGGCCAAGATTGATTTTATGATCTAAGAACACGGCGTGGGAAACAATTCCGTGCTAACTACATATGTAAGCTAATAAAATACATCGTTTAAAACTGACGGCAAACTAAAATATATCTAAACAAAGTGTTTCTGGGCTTGAACAAACGCTAATTCTCCGCTTATATATGAACAAAATTCACGCCTAGCTTAGGAAAGTTTTTATTACTATACATTATAATATTGAAACTTAAACCCTTCCTTACATTTTACATGTTTCAAAAACTAAGCTCTATCCTGACAGCAACTTAGACAAAGATTTTGTTTTAGTTCCAAAGCGTTTTTCATTACATGAATGGCAAAGAGCTAAAAGTTTACAAGATTTCAAGTGGCTTCCCCTCCAAAAAGCGAAGAACTTGTCGCCGGTCAGGCAGAAGTTCCATGTGAAAAATAATGTGGTAATAAGAAAACTTGGTGAAAATCTTGAAGCAAAGTTCCGAACAAAAGGAGTCAACGCAATGGCAGCAACCAATTTTAGAAAGTATGTAAGACAGAATTATCAATGCTGATTTCCTGTTTTTATAGCAAACTGACCCTTGTTAAGAGTGTCAACGCCCACACAATGCCACTCATTAGGGCCCTACTCCATTTGCCTATTCATCTCGAATGGAAAGACTAGCAAAATATGTTTTCGCCTCTTTTCGTCGACACTGTTTTTTTTCCTTCGTAGTTTCGGCTGCAATTACGCAGCCGGTAAATATTTACGCAGACAGCAGCCAAAAGCTGTTGACAGCTGATGGTCGCCGACGCCTTAATGTCTCCGCTCGAAACAACAAATACATAAAAACAAAATAAAAAATAAATAAAATAACTGGAAAATATCAGACAACTGACAAACTGTCGGAGGTGCTAACCCGCCTCGACGACCCATCACGCTCCTCCGGCGATCATTAATGGCTGATAAAAACCAAGAGACCCGAAACACAGTCACAACCATATATCATTTTAAATGAAAAAACGCTTTTGTATATTTATGTTTGGGTTTGACAAAGTTAAATGTTTGGCATAAAGTTGGCCATAACTCATTTGAAGAGGGCCAAGTAATGCAATGCAGCGAGTGAGGAGAAAATGCTCTCAAAATATATAACCATTTTAAAAAAGGTTACTAGACAGCTAAGATGGCCTGAAATTGTGTGTTCAATTTAATTTATCTAAAATATAATATCAAAGTCAACAATATGTTGTCAGTAATTGCATTGCTTATACAAAGTATTATTTGAATTTAATTTTAAAAAGACTTAATAAATTATGACTTAACATTTGATTGATTCAAAACACAAATCTGTATCCACGCTGCCACAACACTTCGTATTCGTCATATGACCTTAATCGATAGTTCGCATTCGTAAAACATACCTGCAAAGAGAGAAATAATATGGAAATTAATTAAAGGCTTTTGAAGGTTGACGGTTTTCAAGAGTGCCACGCACTTTGCTAATTAACTAACTGAACACTGCAGCTATCCATACACAACAATTCGTTGCCCCAAAGTAAACCTTTTCGCCTGCTCCTGCTTCTGTGTGCCCATTACGTCAGGCTGCCAAAATGCCAAAACTGTACATTTGGAAGAGTTTTGCAACATTCTTGGCCGCCAATCCAAATGATATGCAAATGAAAATTGACCAATTGACCAGATGCCAGATGGCCAGCTCACCGCATTTCCATTTGGCTTGGTTTCGGCATCAAAGATGCAAAACTGCAGATGCGGCTACTTTAGACCGGCCTGCTGGACAGGATTAGGCCAAGTGTCCGAGTCTGAGTTGGCAAATGGTAATTGATTCGCTGCTCCTAAATCTGTCAAACCTGCCCTGTCTGCTTTCATACTGCGACGGCTCGCTTGGGAAAATCTAATTAAGAATTTTTGGTCTCTAGCCCGCAAGAGTAATTAATTTTTTATATTTTAAATGGCCTGCCTAAACGCCTCTGGGAAGCTTCGCTGGAATAATTTTACGATACGGACTAAATAGAGAGTTTTCCCAGTATAATTGAACGGAATTCAATGTTATTTTCTTTGTTACATATGTATTAGGACAGATCAACACCACTGGCTATTTCCTGAGCTTAATATTCAAATGATTTATGTGATGAATATTATTCATTCATATGTTTTTAAATCAATCGATTTAAATTAATCATGAACTCAAACTAGAATCGAATAAATCCTCAATAAAGTCTTTCTTAAAGCAAACATCTCAAAGAGCATTCAATTTTCGTTGCTTTATCCGAAATGCCATCCATATTTAAAAGCCTGCCTTACCCTTTTGTCTTCCTGGGGGAATTTCCCAAGCAGGCGGGCCAAGTGGGCGGTTGATTGTTCTGGTGGGCGTGGCCGTGGCAGGACATTATGAAAAGACGTCACCTGCCTGGGGGACATTTTGCCTGATTGAGTTCCGCTCTCCATTATGCGCTCCTTTCTCTACCGACTGTTGGGGGTTTTTCTGGGGGGCTTTGCATATTTAATTAAAATTGTAATTGATTTTGTGTTATGCACGAAATTGTGGGCCAAAATGCGTCTGTTTTTAATTTGATGCCAGCCCAATGTCCCAGTGTGCCTCATAATTTTTCAGTTTGCTGGCACAGATTTGTTCGCTCTTCTTTTCCCGCCGTCGTTGTGGCTTTCCTAATTTGACTTTAGCAACAGAATTTCATGGCAATCTCAGGTGAGATTGGCCTCGTTGCGGTTGGCTAATGGTGGCCAAAAGGAAAATGGAAAAGGGGTGAAAAAATTTGGCTCTGTATATTACGTCAATGATTTGCACTTAGATTGAAAATGTATGTAACCGCTTTCCTCCTGCCAAAGCTGCAGCTTAGACCGAGTTCTATATTGATTTTGTGAAACTGAGGACTGAGAGATTTACTTTCATTCTCGGATATTACTCATACGCCACCGGAGCCCACGCTAAAAACTCCTTTTTTCAACAGCAGCCGTGGCTTTCGTTGGTGGAAATCAATTTTCATGTCGCCTGTCAAAAGCAGGTTTTGCCCTTTGTATGTTTGTTTGCGTGGGAAAAGTCGATGGCGCGGAGATTCGGAGGTGTGTGCAAAAATGGCAGCAAAGTTGCTCTTTTTTCTGGCCATTTTTTTTGAGGCTCACTTCTGTCACGTCACGATTTGTGAGTTTTCCACTCGAATCCATTTCGTTTATTAATTATTAAAGAAATGGATTCCGGGCCAGACCAAAGTAACACAGTGAATACGAGCTACCGAAACACAAAAACCAATTAGTTTGGCCATAAATTCTGCTAATTAAACCATTAAAACATAATTACAAATAATCTTTCAGCATCTAAACTCGACACATATTTCACACGAAACACACCCAAAACTAAATAACATGGCAAGATTTCTGACACAATTGACCTTTCCCCAAAACTGCGCATTGATGCATTAAAACGACAAACTAAACAACACAACAAAAACAAAATACAAGACAAATATAACACAAACATGTTTGTTTATATTTTACAAAACTAGAAGAGAAACAACGATAGCGAAAAACCACAGACAAAAGCAAACAACATGAGCATTATCAACAGATTTGGGTTTTGGTTTTTCGATATGATAAATTGCAAGCCGAAAAAGAGCACCCAAAATGTTGATTTTCGTTGATATTAGTACTTTTAGCAGTAAATTGTTTTTTAACCGAAGGTTGACATTGTTTTTATATCAGCAGTTTGTGGGTTTATTTTTGTGTTGGCTTATATGTGCGGGTGTGCCAAATGGTTTTGTAAGTGGTTTTAAAAGAGGCTTAATCAAAAATCACGAAGGTTATCATAAATACCACGAAACAGTCCTTAACCTTTTTTTTGGTTAATTTTAAACAAGCAAACTATTGGTTAAACATCAACAAATTTTTAAAACGCCATTAAATGATACAAATTTGATACCTTTGTATTGTAGGTATGGATTTAATCACAACCATTCTTTAAAAATTATTTTTAAGCGTAACATTCTCTTTGAATTTGTTTAAAATAAAAACTTATGTCCCTCAACTTTATTTTAACAAAAACCAAACGGCTTGTGAAATTGAATTTCCAATTGAATCACTGGAAGTAAAAACCAGAAACTCCAATCCCATATAAGTTTATTAAGCTATAAACAAATTCTTTCAACTCCCACGTACTGGACCAAAAAAGCTGAAAATCAACTGCACTTTTTTTGCTTGCAGGAAATGAAAGTCACTTTATGTATGCGAATATATATGTACACCGAAAAACCCAACGAAGTGAAATAATTTATTTAATGCGACATTATTTTTGCCACCAAATAAAGACAACGCAAACGGCAGTAATAACAATAATAATAATAAACCCCGGCCATTTACGGGCAGCTTCCATTTATATAACTCTGCATGCCGAGTCAATTGAACGTGTTTGTGGCTGCCCCAGAGTTGTAATGCTTAGATGCGAACCGATACCCTGGTATTTTTCATGATCCGCTAAGCGCAGGAAGAGTTTTGGCCCCAGGCCCCGACCAAATTTCAAGATCTCCGGCTTTAATGCCAGGCCAAGAAACAATAACAACCAGGGCATTCGCTGCTCCACTCATTTGGTTTTAATTTTGCGCTCGTAAATCGAAATGAAAACGAAACGAAATGGAGAGCTGAGGCCCGAGAGAGCCTGAAACCGGTTGAGTCGTGGCCAGCAGAGACCCAAAAGCCAAGTCAGGCCAACAATTCAAGTTGCCAACCTAGTACAGTGGTATTTCCATAAGCCAGAAAGGCCGCTGGGAATTTCATTAACCTGAAGGAATTGTGGTGCAAACACCAAGAGCTACTAACATTATATTTAACTGGGTACAAAATGGGTATTGCTAATATATTTTCAGACTAAGAATAATGATATATATTTAACAAGAAAGGAAAGCTAACTTCGGGCGGAGCCGAAGTTGATATACCCTTGCAGAATATTCTGTAAATAATATTCTCCAAAATTATTCATATGATGCATTCTTAACACTCATAAAAAATCCCAACTTTCTAACTTTAAAAACACCAAAGTTATGGCATTTTCAATCGTTCAGTTATATGGCAGCTATAGGATATAGTCGGCCGACCCCTATAAAATTTGGTAGGTCGGATTGATTGGCCAAATATAAAACCCATAAAAATCCCAACTTCCTAACTCTAAAAACACCAAAGTTATGCTACCTATCGTTATATGGGAGCTATAGGATATAGTCGGCCGATCCTTAGAAATTTGGTAGGTCGAATTGATTGGCCAAATAAAGAAGCCATAGAAAATCCCAACTTCCTAACTTTACAAACAGCAGAGTTATGGCATTTCCTATCGTTCAGTTATATGGCAGCTATAGGATATAGTCGGCCGATCCCGGCCGTTCCGACTTATATACTGCGTCAAAGGAAAGAAGGGTGTGTGCAAAGTTTCAATTCGATAGCTTTAAAACTGAGAGACTAGTTCGCGTAGAAACAGACAGACGGACAGACAGACGGACAGACAGACGGACAGACAGACGGACAGACGGACAGACGGACAGACGGACAGACGGACAGACGGACAGACGGACAGACGGACATGGCTATAGAACTCAAGAGGTGATCCTGATCAAGAATATATATACTTTATAGGGTCGGAGATGTCTCCTTCACTGCGTTGCACACTTTTGACCAAAATTATAATACCCTCTGCAAGGGTATAAAAAGAATTATTAATTTATTTAATTAAATCTATAAGGAATAAGAAATATATTTTCTTTAAAATAAGTCCTTCAAGGTTTGTTTTTCTGGACAACGTATTAGTTAGGCACATTCATTTTTAAAGGTTTTATTATTTGTTAAATTGTAAATACTTTAATTACGTGATTGCCTTTAAAAATCTTTAAATATATACACTTAGGAAGGGCAAATCGTGCTATACATCAGTTAATTTTGTAAGTTAAAGCAGTTCGATTTCCACAGTTTGAACAATTTTTACCTGACAAAAAGGATAGAACTTGAAAAATAATTTATTTCCATTTACTTAAAGACATTTTTATATTTTTTGGGACCTCAAAAACTATTCCATTAAGGAAATCTGTACTGTAAATACATTTATAAAGCCTGAACCAGCGACCGGAGATACAGATAGAGATCAACTCCAACGCTGTGGCAGACAGGCAGCAAAAACAACAACAGCGGACACGTTTTGTGGCACAGCCGGTATAACAAAAACAAAGCAAAAGTCTCAGCGGTAACAAATACAAAAAATAAGTAAAAAGTAGAAGTAGACTGGCAGCAAAAGCTGAAACCAGAAACCTGAAATTGTAACGCAATCAATGCGAAAAGAGGGCGGCGCCACGCCTCCATCGCCCAGTCGTGCTGAAAATGAAAATCAACACAGCTGGCAGAGTACAGGTACACTTAAAAAAGATTTTGTACTTTTTACTTGAGCAAAACCATTACAGTTAGAAATAATAAAATATAAGTTCTATTAATTACTATCATTTGGTCAAAAATAATTAATTTTTTTCCGTGCAGTGGTTTGTGGGAAAAGAGGTTTAAGCAGGGGATCGGGGTTCGGTGTTCGGGGTCAGTCGGGGCCAGCAGTCACTTATAAGTTGCAACGGATTTTCGCTCTTTTTATTGTATCCATTTTCCGTGGCGTTTTGTTTTTTGTTAGATTACCACACGCAGTCGGCGGATTACATTTTATTCACACTCCATAAAAGGGGGTGAGAAATTGTGGAATGAATGAATAGTGGGATATCGAGAAGGGGTGTTGAATCGGGACACAACTGTCGATATGTCGGAAATTGTCAAAGCTCGAAAAAGCGACAACGGCGACACGTAATTTCGATTGAAATCGCTTTTTTATACGGTCAACTCGTTCAGATAGCAAAATGGTCCTATAACACAGTAGTAAAGCAGCATTTACCAAGGTATGGTAAGTGGAAATATGCATTCAAGAAATGCACATTTCAAGTATTCTTGTTATTTAATTTGCTTTACAAATGCTAACTTAACTACCAGAATTGCTTACCTACATTACCAGTATATGGCGTTAATCACGTAAGATGCTACTTTTCAGATGAATATTTAATTGAACTATTATGACGCCCTTAGGACACGAAAACTATTGTTATTTTTCCAGTGTTAGATTTTAATCGGTTGCATGTAAATTCATTGCATAGTATATTATAAGAAGCTTGTAAATAAACAGTTTGTGCCAAGGCAAAAGAGATTTCATTTATCTTGTATTACAAGCTTTTAAATTATTGTAATTTATTATATAAGCGCGATTTAATATTCGGACCCCTAGAATTTTCTCACTTTTATCAGAAATTTAAATTTTTAAGATCTTTTCACGGGCACATAATAAAGCAACTTCACAGGCCAACTTCAAAAGCCAAACATTTCGTCGAAACACATTTTCCTTTCGCTCCCATTCGAACACCCCCTAAAAAAACGTATTAAAAACCAACAGAAAATGGGATTTGACTTGGCGAAAGGAGCCACACCGAAAATACAAAAGCAAACAGGCATTGCCCACTTTCGGAGCCCCTTTGTGTACGTGTGTTTTCGAGTGCTCGTGTGTTTTTCACGCTAGGCCGAGTTTTTTGGCAATTTTTTTGCAGCTCTGGCTGCTTTGTTTTGTTTTTCGTTTGCATTTACCAATTTCTTTGTTTATGGCCGCAACACGTGTTTTCATTTCAATACACACGCAATGGGAGGCAGGGAAAAATCGGTAGGTGGAAATGGGGAAGTTTTATGTCTATGTTAATGAAATGGTAATGGGCCTTTTGCCATGGGGAGCTCTCTTCCCAAGCTCCAGATAATTAAAGTTAAAGCCAACCGGATGATTGTCGTAGCTTTCCAACTGACCAACCAGCTGAAGGTCGTTGACTGTTCAAACATGGAATTGTTTACAGATGCAGACGGGGATCTCGGTCTCAAGTCCCCGACGCCTATCGCCGACGAGGCATCAAATTTTGATTACCACTGGGTAACATAAATCTGTTCCACAGAAAGAAGCGAGCTGGTCGGAAATTAAACAAATAAATAAAACTTGAGTGGAATCTACGATTGCCTGGAAGGGGTTTCCGTTCCCGCAGTTAAGCTATAGATCCCAAATTAAAAATCCAATTCTTACTAGTATTTATGCCTTTTTAGGACAACCATTTCAAACTCATTTTCATTTACCTTACTTTTCCAATCAGAAAAGCCACTAACCTGTACTGACCAAGTAATGCATTTAAGCCTATTACAGCAAACTTTTCGCTTTCACGTAAAAGCCTAGGCTTCGGACATCACAAACAAGTTATTTGCCGGCTATCTCAATACGAGGCTAAAATTATGTGGCAATTATGTGAAAGTGAAACCCATTGTTGGACGTTGCAAGAAAAGTGCATTCGGGATAAGCAGTTTAATTGGTTTCAATCAAATTCAAACAGAGTATAGAGTGTAAAAGATTGATTGCATAAAAGATAAATTATTTCCAGAGTGGAGAATATAAGTAAAATTAATTATTATTAGATTAATATTACACACACAATTCCAGCACCTGCTGCAAAACATTCAAAGGCCTGCCAATTCTGAATTGGACCCGAACTAATTGCATTTAGCATTTGCCATTGCCTATTGACATCTTTTGGCCAGTTGTCCGTTGGCCATCGATTTCATATTCCTCGCGCCATTTTACAAGTTTGATTTTAGGCAATATTCATTCCGTTTTGCCAATGGGGCAAGCAATAAAATGTATTTCGCACTCGGTGGGTGAGAGGCCTGCAGCTCTCATAAATCCAAATCCGTTCAAGCGAAACAAATAAGACCCAATCCGCAGAAACAGAAAACGAAAAACAAAAACAATGCTCCAAAGCCAAGTAAAGCGTTCAGTCTAGGTCTGATTTTGCTTTTGACCAAGTTCTTTGTTTTCGATTATTTTTTTCTCCATTTTTCAAGCGTGTGTTTCGATTTTGAAGGGAAACGCTGCTGCTTAGCACTGAAAACTGGTTTCCTCTGCTCTACTCTTTCTGCATTATTCGATTTAATAGATTAGGGGAGGGCGGAGATTTGCTAAGCAGATTTCTTCTATTTTTAAGCTCTTCTGTATCTGTATCCGACACAGTTGACTGCTGGCTATTGCATAATGCCCGAAAAGAAGATTTCAATTATGATTAGACCATGGTTAAGTGACTCGATTGATTTCCCACGGAGCCGCAAAAGATTCGATTTTATGGCAAGTTGTTGAATATTCTCTGGCTTTTAAGTATGTCTTTCGATTGGCTTTCTATCATTTGTTATGGTAGAGAACCAACTTAATGATCTGGCAGAAAAGAATAAGATTTGAGGATTAATTGGATTTTGATTCAATAAAATTGACGTTTTGCTAAGGATTATAAATTAACCTTTCTGTTATTGTTTGTTTCATGATTAAAACTTGGTTTTTAATATAAAAAAATAATAAACAAATAACAAAAAAATTGTATAAATTTTTTGTTCATATTTAACCGACCAAAATGTAAATCATTTTTTAACTATACATGTATTACTATCCAATTACTCCAGAAACTTCACACAAACATTTTCAATGCCAAACTCTATTGACTTTACATGAAAACGTTAAAGAATAGTCATAGCCTTAACTGATATGTAGATATCTCTCCACGTATTTCAATTTCTTAAACTGGTGCCGGAAACTCTGCAAAAACAGCGCGCGAATAACCACTGGCAGCAGCCCGGGTTTGTCACTTATTTATGCATCCGGTCGCCAGAAAAATATATATGCACGACATAAAGAAAAAGATAAACATATGATGTATACCGGCTATGACAAGATAATATGACTGAGCTGTGATTTTCTCAGCATGAGCTGCTTGAAAGTTCGCGGGAATGTCAAAGTTAAAGTAAATATTACGAAATTATTTGCTTTCAATTTTCGACGAAAAAAAGTTTTTCAGGAATTTTATATGCGAGTGATGAGTATTTGCATAATATTATATGGGATCTAAAGATAAAAGGTTAAGCTAAGCATAAAAACTTTTCTTCAGACAGGGAAATTTGTATTTCGCAGTGCAAATAATTTTAACTCCTTTGAGCAATTCTCCCAACTCTGCGATTAAACCATTTTCTTAGTACTCTAGTCTATTTTATAGACATAATTTTCTGAGAATTCTCCCACAAGACAGGCATCAACCGCAAAATGGTGGAAAGCGAACGGAACATTTTCCAACTGTCAGGCAAATCGACACGACAAGCGGGCGGGCAAAAGTTGATCCATCTCACAGATACATTTCTCATACTTGGCTTACTAGATCTGGCATTTGTAGGGCTTTTGGGCATCGCATGTTTCACAATTTTACGGCTGTTTAGATACTCAAATTGTGCAAAAATGCTGCACAATGGCAAGTGGCTGCTTGCCTTTCCGTTCTGGTCTGCATATTTGTTTGCCCAAACGATATTGAGTTCGCCTTTAATAGTTCTGATGGTATGAGAATGGACACTCCTCCTTTGGGTTCGTGATATTTGATTACAAATTATCTATGAAATGGGGAAGAATACGGCTCAATTCGTTGGTGGTTGGGTCGAGTTCATTGCATTTGACATGCCAACTCTTTTGTGGCCCAAAAACTAACAAGAAAAGTCAGCTTTTGGTTTGCTAAATTCTATCTAAAAATGTTGGCATTGTCAGAGAATGTTTTTTTTTGGTTTGATGATTTTCTGTCATGGCTAGAATTGAATTATTGTCAGCTGATTTAAACGGAAACTAAATTACAGTTCGGCTTATGAGGAATGCAAGTTCGATGGATTATGTCTGCATTATGTTAAGATAAATTTAAGATATCCTTAATCGATGCGCAGCAACTAAAAATATCTATACTTTTTTAAGCTGCAACAAACCAATCAAATCCTTTTCCATCTTGATCCATTTCAGTATACATTTCTCTTTCCTCCGTCAATGGCAATTCGCGAATCGAAAGCAAACAAACTGAAATGATATTTGTCATCATCAAAATAATTGCACACGAGCGGCTAGCATCAAAGAGCAAAAAAAACAAAATTTCTGGGCGCAGCAGACTTCAAGCAATCGGTGTGTACAGAAAAAGGTTATTTACAAAAACTATATACGTTTTTGACAAAATAAATTGCCATAAAATTTGTGGCTATTGCAAAAACATTTTGCACAGCTTTTAGTACGATCAACGCGAAAGCCAAAACAGAGATCCATACAAAACGAAAGCCAAATATCTATCAGAAGGTGTAGGTGACAAATCGTATTGGCACCAATAAGCTGAATAAGAAATGGAAAACTATGTTGCCAAAAAATTTGCAATTTAAATGTGTACCATAAATAATGTTCAACGATCGATAAAGGGGAAAAATAAATAGAATAGATTTCTATCGACCGCAACGGTGGAATATGTAAAGAAAACCGGTCTTGAAAATTGAGATATTTAAAGCGTAATTATAGGTTTTCTCCTACGAGTCTAGAATCCAATCCCAATGCATTCGAGTCCGCACACAAACGGGGTCAAAGTATTGCAGCAAATGCCTAACGAAGCACACCCAGATGCCATAATAATGCCCCCCATCCAATGGTCTCAGAAATGCCAATCAATTGATTTCATTGTCTTCAATTTATAACCTATCGATAATATAAATTCCTTCAGTCAGCCAGAAAGCAGCAACAGCAGCCGTCGAACCCGCCGTGACTTATGATAAATATATATAAAGCGGTTCGTATCTGGGCAGTGTGCATATATAAACTTGAAATATATTTGTGCGCACTAATGTAACTGATAGATACGCATGCCAATAATCAGATACTGTCAAAGCACATACATCAAACTGAGATATACTCGTGCATATCTATATGGTTTGGTGTGTGCGCTTGCTCTTGACATTAATTATTTCGAATTGTTTTGTCACAGTTACCATTCAAATCGGTTGCAGGAAATTCGGAAGCAACTATTCTAAGGGGTATAGCTTTTGATAGACGGGGGATGTGTCTTTTAGGTGCAAATTGGCTGCGAATGTCATACAAATTGTACAACAAATTTAAAGCTCCTTGATCTAAGTTCTTCGAATACGAGCCGAAATTATAAGACTGACCTTCTTGAAATGAAAACTGGATAGTATTTTCCAAAATAATAAGCTAAAGTTTCTGCGAAGAAAAGCTGGATTATATTTTCAAGCAAAATATGGAGTACTTTGTTGCAATATAGTTTTATTAAACAAGTTTTTCTATAAACAACATTTTCTATTCAACGCGATAAACTTGTTACCACCCAAGAAAACTTCATTCAAACTTGAGTTTTATCAGAAAGATTTTTACGGCCGTTGAACGGCTACTGGCAGCTAATTTTAAGTAATTGTTCGCTGTAACCTTCTAACCAGGCTAGCAAAAAGCCAGGCTCCGCCGCCGAGGGAAAGCACACGCCCCCACAACAGACTCAAGACCGGAGAGCTCGGTCGCACTTTAATTGGCATATCAGGGTAGCAAACAATTTTGTACTTTTTATAACCATTTTGTTAGGCCAACTTGCGGCCAGCCAGTCTCAGCTTTCTTGCGCCCCAACAATGAACTCCCCGAGCGAAAAATTTACAACAATTGTAGTTGGAGAGGTTAATGAACTAAATGCGCAATGGGCCAAACTTATTTACCAGCTAGCAAGCCAGGCCAACACAAAAGGCCACAGAAAAAATACTCTTAATGAGACGCTCATTACTCGTTTCTTGAGAGTTGTTCGGGGTGTTGTGGACCGAGGATTGATAGAAAATCGGGGAGTAGTGGAAGCTACGATGGCTTTATTTAGCTTGGCGTGGGCTTTACAATTTTTATGACTCCCAATTTAATTCGCCGACCGCTCTTTTCTCTGAAACATTTTCAATTGACATATTAATGGGAAAAAGCTACCAAAATGTCACTCTCTTTTTGACAAAATAAATATAATTAATTGCACGTGCTTGCCAGAGACAACAAAAATTTACACCATAAATAAAAATATTTCATACATAAAAATTCATGTTCAATTTGTTTTGGCACATCTACAGTAAAAACAAAAATTTCACATATCTTGTCGCTAAATTCGGCTTTACAAATGCCTCAAAATATATTTAACAAATTGACAACGACACGCGGGCCAAAATTGTTGTGAGATTGACCCAGTTGGAAATAAAATTAAATCTTTGAGAGGGCGATTGGAAAAGGAAATTGATTGTAATTGATTAAGAAAATGTAGGACAAGTCTTTGAGTGTAATTGCCATATGTTCTTCGTTTTTTTTTTAATTAATGTGAGGTGAAATAAGGTGAGTCATGCTATTTGATCTGAAAGGATTATAAATGACTACTTTGATTAGTGTGGTATTCAGAGATTAATATTTATCTTTCACTTGTAGTTTATTCCAAAACGTCTATCTATATTTATTTATTTCTTTAAATTGTTTTGATGGCTGGAAAGACTGCTCTTCTTAATGTCATATTTAAGTTCTTGACTTGATGTTAATTCATTTCGTTTTCACTTGGTGCCCTCTTTCCTTTCTCGGTGCTAAAAATCTTAAGAATGTCATGCTCGGAATTTTCTCAAATGTTTCATTTCAATGGGAAAGGCGCCCTTCGTTTGTGCATAATTTAATGCGGCCCTGCACTTGAGAAAATGCAATTTTCCCCCATTCGTATGGCAAATAACAAACGAAAGAGTTTTACTCCGCATATATGTATGTACTTCAGCGTGCATATATTCACCCATATAAGTACATGTAGTACATATTGGTACACATTTGTACATAAGCTGACTGCTGCTTACACATAAGACGAATTTACATAAAAACCTCTTGGCGCTGCATTTGTACTTGTTGGAAAGAAATTGAGTGTGGACTTGTGATGCATAAATCAAGAAATATATGTGCAGTTGCGGAGTAAATTGGAAAAGAAGTAAACAAAAACAAGTAAATAAATTCGCAAGCCACCTAATGATATCATTGGATTTGAAGGTTGAGTAAAATCAAATAGAATTCTTCGTAAATAAACAAAAGTATATTTTCCTTTTCAATTTAAATCAATATGCAGTACGATAGATTTATGAGGATATAAAACACTAAAGGAATGTTCACATAAAGCAAGTGTTCACTGTTCGTGGCAAATAAAATTCAGCCATCAAATCACATGCTACTCATCAGACATTAAATTGTTGATAACGAAAACAAACAATTTATCGTTATGCGACTCAAAATTCAAATGGAAAAGCAACGCAAGACACACATTCTCTATGTATCTCAATCTCTAATCTTGGGCAAAATATTTGTGCACCATTCGGTTGGAGAGCTTTCAACTTTGGAGGTTTGCGGTGATGGCATTTCAATTAAAGTGCAAAAACACACGCAGTTTGAACCCAACCCCCTTTTTCCCATCCTTCAGTTAGCAATTCGTGCAAATAATTGAAATACGCCCACATCGTGGAAAACTGAAATGTTGGTGGAGTGTAAAAAATGCTCAAAAGTTGCCGACTGTATACAGGAAAATTCCATGCAGGCAGCTTGACAGCAAATGCAGACTTGGCAACTTTTACAATTTTATCTGGTACAAAAAAAAACAATAAAAAATATATATGTGCATTCATTCACTTAGCAGCGTACATCCAACAGTATTTTATATGAAATCCAAGCAGATGCTCTTACACATATTATGTTGCACACATGTTTGCAACTTGATCAAAACAAAGTTAAACTAGAAATTTAACATTTCGACATCACTCTGATAATAAGTTAGTTCGTGCAATACTACATTTATAATCAACTAAAAATCAAGCCAACACAAAGAAAAATGAGTTTATGAAAACAAAAACATCTTTATATTTTTATCGTGTGATTTTAATAATTTTTTTACTTGTAAATTAAATAATATAAAAAATAGGTAGATCAAATGAAATTCCTAACAGTATTGGTACTTAATATTTAAAATAGAATAGTGTTAATAGAATATATTTTGCTCTCTGCTAAAATCTAAATCGAAAATATATGGCATAGGAGTCAAGGAACTTTAAGCTGCTTTTTGCCCTGGCAACTTTTACCCGCACATTTTTTGTGGTATATGTATTCTTATTTTTATTTTGTCTTGTCATGCTCAATCTAAATGAGAGATGAGTTGTCCATTTGTCCGTTTTCTGGCTGGTCAATTTGTTGCGGCCATTCAAAAGGCGAACATGTGAGAACAATTGAATCGAGACTTACAGTTATAACAGTGCGTGTGGGTAGATAAATTACGATGGCCGGATAATGAGTTTGTTAGATACGTTCGGAGAAACCCAGGAAAAATGAGAAATTAGCACAAAACTTTGTTCAACTTGTCTTGCCAGAAAAAACTTGCCAAGCTCATGGGGTTTTCATTGAAATGTTTAAATGACAATTTAATGGAAAAATGCCTCCGATTTTTGAAAGAAAGTTTAAACTATAAACTTTTTCAAGATTGAGGTTTTGATATATACCCCACATAACTTTAAAATTTGTTTACAATTGCAACGTTTATTGAATCATTTTTAACAACATAAGTTCCGAAACAACTTCCATGGCAATTGACAACGCAAATGCTGTACAGAAAACACAAGAGGGCTTAATTTAGAAAATTCCCTGCCACAGAAACCCGCCAGATTTAATCAGCTTAAGTAAGTATCCAAAGAGAGCGGTTCGGATACGCAGTTAAATAAATCTCTTATGTGGGTGGTGTGCCACTATCGTCAATGGTGGGGCTGTATTCGGCAGTGGTGGTGCTACCTTAATAAGAACAGCCGTTGTAGCTGTCAGTCAAACGCCCCGGCACAAATCTCTCGGCGAAGTCTTATGAATAATCACTCGGCGGCAGTGTAAAAACTTGGCAAATGTGCGAGCGCACAAAATAAAACGAGACCAGAAAAGAAAAATGTATTTCAAATGCGCAAAACTAAAAAAAAAATTGTTGAAAAGTGTCTTTATGCCTTAAAGACACATCTTAATAATGCTGGGAAATTGAGGGAAGAAAGCGTGAAAGGGTTGGGGTGCGGAAACAATACTCACATGTGTGCCCGAAAGGTTGGGACTTATAATTTTAAATTCATTCGGCATTTTACTTTTACACCTCAAAAAGTGTGGCATTAAATTGTGATACCTCAAGCTGAGCACTTAACTCGATTCTATTGAGTGGGAAGGAAGGTCGGACAAATCACCTGCCGACCACGTATGCCAGCTTATTTCGAGATAAAGATACAAATTACATAGGGGGACTTCGAGGGGTTGCCTCGATTAATATGCAAGCAGTGCAGCAAATAAAATATATATAATTGCTGTCTGATTCTTATTTACCAGACTGTCTGTTGCATAAAAAGTGAATGAAATGATCGACTTGGGGCTTGACTAATTAAGGCGGAACTTGAGCGTGGCTTAACTTCAATGTCAACGACAGTGCGTTCCGAAAGTATTAAATTGTCATTTGTGATTGATTGTCAGGTGATAAAACAGACAAAGGGGAAAATACATTTGATATTATGACACTAAAAAATGTGTTGATAATTTTTAAGATATAAAAAATGTATTTCAAATCGTAAAATATGGTTTTGCAAATTCATAATAAAGTAGGATTTATATATGATATATTTTTTGCATTAGCTTGTCAAATTTAATAAAATAACAAAAATAAATACATATCCAACACGGATTTATAATTGCGAACTTTACTGTCAGACCCTTAGCCGTCTATTATTCACAGCCATTTGTAAAGCTAACTATGCGTAGGAAGCCCAAAATAATTAAGTTAACAATTTGGCTAATTACGCCTGCACTAAATGCAGTTAAACTAACGCACAATTAAACCACAAGAACGAGAGCCAAGAATTTGAATATTTTTCAATGCCTCATATTACAGTGGGCACTGAATACGAAGAAAACTATTTGCCTGTTCAGGCAAAAAAGCAAACAGAGCAATAAGATGAGTGGAGGATCTCGAGTTCTAGTTTTCCCGAGTCCGCTGCCATTTGTTTCGCCTGTCAGTGTGTCAAACTGAAAATGTGGCGACGATGTCTGTTTATTTAGCACGTTCTTTGGCTTCTCCTCACCCTCGGATTTCATCTCATCTAGTGCAAGTTCAGTCAGCCAGCCAAGTTCTTTTTCCCCAGCAGCTTTTTTTTCTCCTAGAGTATTTTTAAATGAAACTTGCCTTTGTTGTCATTTATTACTGTCACTTTAAATCCAATCAACGCTTTGTCTATGTTCTGGCAATCGATGAGCGATTTTCCCTTTCGATTTTGTTTTTTTCCTTGGTTATTTCTTCGATTTTTGGCTTTGGTTTTTGTTCTACATCAAGTGTAATTTGAAATTCATAATTTTTTCCAGCATCTACGGTGGATAAATTCTGTCAATATATTTGATCTTGAAAAATATAGCAACGTTGGTTTGTCTTCAAGGAATAATATGTTCGTTATGAATAAATTCAAAGATACTTATTCCTAAAATTCGTTGAAAATTTATTTTAAAAACTAATAAAACTCTTAAAACAATTGATATATTATTTATTAGTTTATATGCCCCTCCCCACAAGTTTTCCGAAGCAAACAAACAAAAATTTGGCACATGGCAGAAGATATAATTATGAAATAATAAATAAAATGCTAATTGGTAAAGCACACACTGAGGAAGCGAATAACAAAAACTTTAAACTCTTAATTGCCTGGCGCCAGACGATTGGTTTTCAATATAAAAAGTAAAGCATGTCCACATGACTTTGACGAAATTGATTCTTATTATTTTTTTGGCGAAATATTTCGCTTCTGGCACAAAGATTCCCCTTTAAACGGTTTACTCTCGTTTTTTGTGGCACGAAATGGTTCATTACAAACATCACTTAAGGCAAAAGCAAGGCATTAATAATCCCGCTGTAGCCTACAATCATTTATTACCGGTTTCGGAGAAATTACGGAAAAATACAAATTTACAACACTTAACAATGACTCAGAATGAAAAAATATTGTGGACATTTTGGACTGGAGGACAATTCATTAATTTTACTTTTTTGTAGAGGTCTTAGCTATAAGGGAAATAAGGTTGCATGCACTTAAAAAATATGGATAGGCAATATTTTGTTTTTTAGACCATTTTAAATATTAACAATATAAAATCTGAAGATTAGTTTGAAGTATATAAATTATAGCTTATTCTCACAGTCCCATGTCCAGTGCCGCCCAAAATGAATATTAATACTACAACTCACAACGTAAACTTCGCCCTCGATCTCATATAATAAATGAATACAATTTGAGGAAAGCAACTTAGTGAAATTATAGGTTGGAAAATTTGCCCGCGACTCAAAGTAAGGCTTTAGTCAGGCTGAGTGCCTGATGAAAAATTTAAAAACAAGCAAAGAGCAAAACAATTTTCATAAATATGCCACTGAGGCAAAAGTTAGGCAAAAGCTCCGAAAAAAAGAGAGTAAAAACCTCAAAGCGCATTAACGCCTTTAATGGCCTTGAGACGCGCTGAGTTCTTATTCTTTATAGGGGACGTGGGTGGTTGAATCCACCTAGAACAATATTTTGGGACTTTCATAGATTTGAAAATTAATAAATATACTTGGAGAATGTTTATATGTGTATTATGTTAAATATTTTTTCTTGTTATAGATTCAAGTCCCATAAACACAATAGAAATATTTTTAGACAAGTTTAGTTTAATAGAATATAAATCGATGCAATATGTTTCTAAAAATGATACCTAAGTTTATAAATCTAAAATCCCAAACTAATATTCTGATCAAAATATTACTAATATAAAATATAATGCTTTTTCGTTTTTATATGATTACCTATACATTCTTGATAACTATGATATCCTTGAAAATATTTTGTTCCTACAGCTATTAAGCGAAAGATTTTCGACTTAAGATTAAAAGACACATGGTCTAGAATAAAGATAAGATAATGCTAAAAGTGAATAAAATAATCATAGCACCGTCGTTTGAAGAGTTATAAAGTACTGTTTAAGATTGTTTCCTTAATCTTTTTTCCGGAGTGTGAAGAAAAATGAAAAACTCACCTTAGATTTGGAACAGCCGCCGCTGCTGCCGCCGCCGCCTGCAGAGGCGGAGGCACGTTGTACGGAAAGGGCAACTTGGCCGCAACCGCCGGATTCTCGAACAGCATTCTCGCGCTGTTTTGGGGGTGGTGCTGGTGGTGCAGAATCTGGAGGTGGGTGGTGCCGCTGGGGGGGTTGATGGTGCTGCCGGTGTTGGTGTTTATGTTGAAATCGGAGTTTCCAAAGCAGTAAATTTTGCTGGCTTTTTAGCTTATCCCACAGACGCACGCTGAGAAAAATTACTTTAATGCGTTCGCACTAAATACTTTTGTTTTACTGTTTTTTTTTTTTTAATTTTCCTTGCACTTTTAAGTTGACTTTTTAACTATTTTGTTAAAGATTTTTTGTTAAATAACCGCACTGATTTATTCTTGTTTTTTTTAGGTAATACTCATTTTTATAACACCAAGATTTGCTGGCAACGTTTCAGATTTTCTAGAAGAAAAATGTGAGCTTTATTAGATTTACTTAAAACATTTGGGATAGTAGGTACAAAATTAAAAATGATTTTTTAAATTGTAAGCATATGTGAGTATTTTAATAAACTAATTATTACTTTTATATCTATTACTTATTCAAGTCTTGTATGAAATTTCAGAAAACCTTGTCACTTTATTAAAAAAATTACTTTAATATTGTTACATAAAATTGTAATATTATGGTGTATTTTTCCGTTTAGCTTTAATTAAAAAACAGATATTACTAAGATTGCTTCATTTTTTATTCTTTGTCATTGCTTAAACCACTTTTTAATTTTCCATGACTTTGTTTTTATTATTATAGCATTATTTTCTTGGTCTTTTTGTTTCTTTAAAATTTCTTTGTTTTTGGCTTTATGCTTTTACTTTCGTTCTTTGGCATTTGCTTTTGCCCTTTGCTTCTGGCTTTTCAATGCTGAATTCTGAATTCTCTTTAGCCATTGCCGGCTTTTTCGACACATACACACACGACGCACACTCAAGCAGCACTCACACACGTGCGTACCGCTCTCAAAATGGTGATAAAATATCGTTGTTTTTGCCGTTGCGGTTTGATAAAATTTCACACACGGCTTTTAATTAAAGTCGCTTGAGTTTTATAGTTTTGTAGTTCTGTGCCGGTTTTTGTTTTAATTTTTCATAAATTAAATCGATTTGCTTGAACAAAAACACACGCATACATAAACATACATTTGTAGCACAACAACAAATTTCTGCGACGTCATTGAATTCGCCGCAAAAGAATATGCGAAAACGTAAAATAAAAAAAAAAAACCAAAGAAGCGTCCCTCAAAAAAACAAATATGTCTTCAGGTTGAGTCACTTACATACACACCAGTACGTAATGCCGCACACATTCACAAATAAACGACGCGTGACGAAAATTACATGAAAACCATTCGCAAAAATCCGCGAAATTCGACAATCCGTCCGCTCCGAACAAGGAATTTTTTTCAACTGATACTGAAGGAGCACTTTTCGCCGCAGGAAAAAGGACAAAGCTGCGCTGAAGCTCTCACGCTTGCTCTGGGTAGTTCGCGCTCTCTCCCTCTCTGACTCTCTCCTGCAGGACTTGAATAATCATAAAAAAAAACTTGGATGCAACATGCGGCTGAGTCAGTTAATGACGTACCACTATCTTTCCCTACTCTTTTATCCCCTCTTTCGCTATGCCATGCAATTCTCCCCCATAATCATTTCCGATGTGCAGTTCCATGCAGTTTCCCCAGACAATAGGCCTATATAGTCGCATATAGCCATATAGCCAGCAGAGCGTCTTTATAGAGCGCTTTGTTCAACCCGATTTACAGTGTTCCCTGACTAGAGGAACTTATTCTTCAATCCAACTAAACTTATCTTATAAATATCTCAGAAATAAAGATACATATCTGGAAATGGCCAAACTAATAATTTTTGTATTTCTTGTAAGTATAGTATTAACCTATTTAAGTACATAAGTCTTCTAAGGAAATTTCTCTTAAAATTTTTGTTTAATTAAAAATACTATCTAAGGGATACTATCTAAGAGGACTTTAGTCTATGACTAAAAAAATGTTACTTTCAACATTAGTATTACAATAGTTGTTCATTAGTTTAAACTAAAGATAATAGAAACTACTTGCTACCTATTTACGAAAAAGTTGATTGACTTTTTGATTTATTTGCGGGCAAATAAATTAAAAGCGCAAGTTTAGCCAATAATACTTTTTCCTGAGCACTAGAATTTTGATGGTTTTTATATTTTATGAAGCTTTTATGAAAGTTATTTCACTGAGAAAACGCCAATATAGTTCAGCAAGTTACAAAATTGGAGCAATGACTGTACTTGATTTTCTGTGTTTATCTTATTTTGTTTGCTCAGCTCGTATTTCTTTTAAAGCTCGGCTCGCAGCTGACGCATTTTGTTGATTTTGATTGCTTAAAGCGGAGAAACAAAGAGTAATTGTTTAATTCAGTTGAAGGGAAGGATTGCCAGCTATTTCGCTTTGATTTATGTGAAATTTACAAATCAAATTTATTTCAGTTGCGAAGTGTCAAGTAATTTTATCTCTTATTTAAGCTTTATTAATTTAATTGTAACATTTGAATATTTGTTTCCCTTTGCTTGCTTTTTGTTGAGGAATTTTGGTGTATTTCTAGTCAGTTTTAAGTTTCATATATGGAATTTCGTTCAATTCCTGGGGTATATTCATTCACAATATTTTTTCTATTTCAAGGGGGAACTCAACTCACATCCCCTGATAATATCTAATTACCCACATCAACAGTTTCTCAGAAAAAATGTTCAGTTTCCTTCAAGTGTTTTTCGCCTTATTTTTCTTATCGTGCACAACACATTGTGAGATATACAAAACTGAAACACAAAATTGTAGTTGATAAAAATGAGTTGGTCACCAACAACAATAACAATAAGCACAGCTTGAACATTAATAATTATTTTTTCCGCTTATTGAAAGTTTTTGTGTTCGTAATACTTTTTTTTAATATTGTATGGTTTCCTAAGTGCATAAATGTAGACCGAAGTTAAGTCGATTTTTTAATAGTTGTATTCCAGTTTAATTGTATATTGCATTAATTTATTAGCAGAACACTTATTTAACTGCACATGTCTTTATTAGTCGACTTACTGGGCTTCTTATCGAGCAGAAAGTTCATTGTTTTATATTTTTAATTAGACATTTAATTTATATATTTGTTTTATTATTTTGAACACGAGTTTTATAAGGGGTTTCTTAGTCATCACAAGTCAAATTAGCAATATGTATTAGGATTCATTAGTTGAACGTATCATTAGTTAATAAACCATGAAAGTTAATATTAGATTTAATGATAAATTTTGTTTATAATCTTAATAGCCATGAAATACATATTTTATTCGCTCAAGTCATTGATTTAAATAAAGCTTGATGGGTTTTGCATGCATGTATAGAGATTTCGGATCTTATTTTTAATTAATTTGCATGCACTCTGTTTTTTATGGATGCGGTTTGTTCATTTAGCTTAACAATTTAACACGTAATTAATTTCAGTCATGCAATATCTCAGAAAAGGATTTTCTTATATTTTCTATGGGAATTACTTTCAATACGCGGCAAACAAAATTTGAGCTTTCTTTGTTTGTTTATTTTCCATTAGCCGAGTTCGGTTTCGGTTTCGATTTAAGGCCCAGTCGAGAATCAAGTCAAGTCAAGACTAGGCTTTATCTGGATGCACAAACGGAAATCAACGGCAAAACGACGACGATACCACGAATCGGTCCGCTTCGAATCGCTTCGAATCAACTGGCTGTTGTAACGGTCGCAAGCAAACTGAATCCGAAAGATACTGCTGAACCGAACCGAAAGATACAGATACAAATACAAGAGAAAAGTTCTCTCGGCCGCCTCTCGCCTTTTATATCCCTCTCTTTCTCTCGGCTATTTGACGTTTGCGGCAAGCATAATAAAATAAAACAAGTGGTCGAGTTTTCCGACTCCAAGATACCCGGTAACTAGATACATTGATGAAAAGATATAAAATTAAATAACCTAATTAATATAACCGTACAGAAAATGTTTCTTCTTAAGAATAATATTAACTTATGAAACTATTTTGGTTTTTAAAAATTGTTTAATTGTAAGTTTGATTCAAAACAAAAATTGTTATTTCATAAGCTATAAAAACCCTATTATAAATCAGAACGAATACAATATACCCTGGAAACTCAAAAAGTATAGGGTAATCTCCATGTGCTCTTTCGGTTGACATTTTCCACTCTCTCTTTCTTACTCTCTCAACAACCACCCACAACATAAACGGCCCCTCGCCCCACCCCAACTCAACAGCAAAAACAAAGCAAAATGTTTGCTCGCTCTCTCCCAGAGAGAGCCAAATAAAGAGAAGTTGTTGTTTTGCGGCGAAGTCGCTCAATAAACGCCATTTGGGTAGACAGCAACAACTTTTGGCGCTCGTATTGTTGTCCCTTTTGCACACACGCCTTGGCTTACTTCCGGTCTTGAATGCGGCGTCCATGTGTTGTTGTTTTTGTTATAGTTTCTGCTTCTTGTTTTTGCTTTCTGTGGTGTGTATAAAAATGAGCATCTTCTGGCATTTCGATGGTATTTTTATGGTATTTTAAAAGTAAAAATTTATAAGATTTATTTTAAAATTTATTAATAAGAATACAATTCCAGCTTAAAAATCAAAATCTAAAACAATACATAAGCTTTAAAAAAATAAACTTCCTTTTTAATAGAAGTGGTTTAATGCTCAAAAAATCCGTGTATTCAACTTGGCTTGTATTTTCAGTTTTTATTTTTCGTCATTTCCAAATTTTCAAAACATGACTATGCAGAAAAGTGATATAAAACCTGCACTTCCAAGCCCATAACTTTTCTTACAAACATCCGATTTCAAAGTGGCAAACCTCTAAATGATTGCGGTTCAATTTCGATCGATTAATTTTTCAACTTGGTTTGTATTTTGGGGTCGATTTTTCATAATTTTTACAGTTTACCCCTTTCCAAATTTCCGAAAAATGGCTTTGCAGAAAAAATACCTAAAGCCAGCAATTCTAAATGATTGTGGCTTAATGCTCTAAAAATTCAACTTAATTTGCAGTTATTTACTTTAAATAATATACTATTGTAAACTATACAAAGAATTCAAGGCGGCGTAATCCAGTTCCACAGCATTAATACCTACAAAGGGGGCTTTAGCTTTTTCGTCGCCTGTTGCACCCACCTCAATTACCAATTGGCGGTACACCCCCGCAAAATCCAAATTTTACATCAATTACATTTTTTCGCAAAATCGCAGACCTGCTCTGGCGGCTTGGCGCTCCCAAATTATAAAAAAGAAGTAAAACAATAACTTCAACGGCTTATTAGGCGGCCTAAAAACATCAAAGGCTGAATCATTCCTAAGCAATTTTTTATGTAATTTTCGTTTTTATTTCTTTATAATTTACAACAAAACGCGCAACAAGCGCAACGAGTTTTCTGCAGTCAAGCAGCTGACGGCGAAAAGAGTTTTTTCTGCAATGTTTTGTTCCTTTATTTTGTTTGGCTCATTTTTTTCGGTTCCTTTTTTGTCGGGACACAAGAAACTTGTTTGCAGAGCTCCAGGCGATAAAGAAGGAGCAATATATAACAATAGCAACAACTGCGACTGAGGCAGACAGGTCAAAGGAGCAGTTGTTCCCCATGCCACGCCCCCCTCCGTCTATATCTTAGCCGACCCCTGCCACGCCCCCGCAGCAGTAGCAATAAATTCTACAAGCAAGCGTCTTCGATTAGTTTGAAAATGGCGGGAGAAGTGAGTGAGACGAATAAAAAGAAAATGTGGTGAGAAAATATGCTCATCGAGTTTCCCGACTAAGATCTACCATTTGTTTTCCAAAAAGTATCTCAAAAGCTGGTACTTTAAAAGCAGAGTTATAAAAATATAACTTTCAAATAACTTATGGCATTTGTTAATTATATTATTCACTAAATAATTTCAAATGTTATTTTTTACAAAAACCAAGTGGCTGATTTTTCTTTTGTATCTTATTATTCTGTGGGCAACATACATTAAATGATACAAATTTTTTAACAAGCTATTCATTTATTTCATTGAGAACTTGCAACGCCTTATTATGAAAAACTTTTCATTGAGCAAATAAACTTATCACTGAAGTGAACTCGCTTTCGGTATCCCAAAGGCAAAAGAAAATACAGGGTATTTTTAGCAGAAGAGGAACGAACACCAGCCATTGATGGCAATATTTAGTCTGCAACTGATGTTCTCAGGGTTTATTACTGTTCAAGGTAAGAATTTATAGCGAACTGCACATTCAGCAAATTTGGGTCATAAAAGTAATTAGTGAAATCTGTTCCACTACAGATTGGTATTGTGGGTGAATTTTAATTACCGGCCAGAAGTTCATGAAAGTGCCAAGAAGTTTCCCACTCCTCCGCCAGCGGCTAATTGATTTAGTTCCCATTTTATTGATCAGCCGAAAGGAGTGAAGCTTTTGGCCCGCAGTAAAATCGACTACGTGGGGCACTATGGGGTTAAAGGGCGGTTGGGTATTAACCAGCAATGGCCAAGTTGGGGCAACATCGGTTATTGGCCTATTAATGAAACAGCCATAATATTAAATAGCGATTTATTAGTGGTCGCCAGACTTTCAGAGATTAAAGCGAATATAGAATATATGCAGCTTTGTTTCGATTTTCATAACCTTGCGGGGGTATTTGATTTCAATCGAAAGTTGGCAACGCAGTGAAGGGCACATTTCCGACTCTATAATGAATATATTCCTGATCAACCCCTTTTTAAGTCACAGCTTCCAATATCAAAATTAATAAATACAATTTGCCATTAATCATAACATGTCCTTGAATTGTCTATATAAAACCACACTTTTTCTCATCATTTTAGTGCTTAGTCATACAAGTATTCGTACAATTTCGTAAATGATTACGTAAGCAAATTTAAGTAGAGACACTTTCTTGATTCCTTACCGAGATTAATGTCCTCGGCAAGCCCTTAAGTCCAATTTGCGTCGTAAAACTACTCGTAGATGAAAATTTTATGACTCTGACATGGTCTTTGGTGCTATATTTTGCTATATGTTCGTGCATGAGTATGTAGGTCTGCAAATCACAGTGCTGTTGATGTTCACTGCTTGCGAATTGTGCGCATAACAATTAGGCAGAGGCAGCTTAGGCTGCTTTTGCCACCGAGAAACTGAGACCCAGACTGCATGTATCCAATGCCATAAAAATATCAGGAACACATGTTGCCTGCCGCTGATTTTCTGCAGATTCAGGGGGGACGGTGGGTGATATGGGGTCGGATGGTATTATTCGGGGAGAGGGAGGCGATATTCTGTCGTCTGCCAGGCCTGCCACGTCTGGTTAATGAGCACGTTTGCATCCGTGGGAAAGAGGCGTAATAAGGGGATATATACCCCCTACACGGGAGTTTTGTTACGCCAACTGATTGTTCGTTAGAGGGTACTTGTATGTTCCCTGAAAACTTTTCTTAATAATCTGATTACATTTGAATTTTTTCCTTACGCGGAATTAAACAAAACTTATCAAAGGCGAATAAATGAATAATATTTTATTTGTCCAAAATTAAAGTTCTCGTAAACTAGTAAAAATCTTGCCCATTTTAAAATTTTATTATTTGACCCCTAACAGAAAGTTTCAAATTTGTGAAATAATCAGTTAGATTTTGTATACAATGTGATTCACATAATATTTTTGTTCAAGAAGAACAAACATTTTCATACGCTACTTCCTAAGCGTATGTTGTTGCGTTTAAAAGCAGCTCCCGAGATTACCAAATGCTATAAAATAAAATTAAAACTTTAGTCCGAAACAAAGCGAAACAAAAGTATCTTTTCCCGGCAGCCCCGAAGTATGTTACACTTTCCTTGTGCTTTTCCCTACCTCTTTGAAATTCATTTGCCATGTGAGGACGCCATGAAAATAGAAGTGGAAAAGTAGTCGGGGGTCTTTGGCAAAGTGTGGGAGGTTGACCTTAACAAGCGTAATATCATCAATCAGTGCACAAATTTGCATTTTATTTTAGCCTATTTCTGCCCGGTAACATGCTGTCCCCTGTACCGACATTATCTACATATATCGTCTATATCTTGTCGCCGTTGTCGGCGCATCAACGCGCTTCATCAGCGCGGACTGATATGTAAATCTCATAAATCATGCACACCTGTCGTCGATGGCAGCGACAGTTCAGCTCGGTTTTGCTCAGGTCAGTCAGGACGACAAGGACATTGTCAGCAGACCGACAGGGGGTGTTTGTGGGAGGTTGTCCCCGTGTATGTCCAGATTTTGTGGTGGTCAAGCCTTTCGAGAGGGTTCCTCGATTTCTTCGCTTTTCAGGCTCATAAGCAGCTTGCACTTTTAATAAGGGGTGCATTTTTATTTATTTTAAAGCATAAAATATTTTTAAATATTTTAGCTTTGAGAGTTTTATTTTAACTTAAAATGTAAGAATCCAGAAAACCAATAATTTAATTTACAAAATATTTTTTTTTATATTTTGTCGAACTATTTTTAATTTTCCTAAGCAAGTTTTGTGTATGAGCTAATTATTTATATTATTAACATAATTTTTTCAAATTTAGAAGTATTTGCCTCTGCGTATAAGTCCTGAGTATAAGTCCTGAATATAACAAAAAACTAGGAAGGAGAAGAGAACGTGGCACAACCTTTGTCGTTGCCTTGAGGGTATATCCTGCAAGTTGATTAGCCACGTGCAGCCATATTCCTTATCCTTTTGGCCAAGTCAAGAGTTGTGGCTTGCTGAATGGCCAATGCTACAATTCGAACCTGATGGAAATTTTGCTTGTGTGTTTTCTCTATTTTTTTCAAGGCTAAGAAGTGGAAATTACTTATTTAAATAATTTTCGATTAGTTTTTTGGGTTGTGAAAAACTTAATCAATAGCAGATGAAAAAGTTAAAGAAAGATGCATAAAGTATTTCTAAAATATTTCCATGTCAAACTTTTCTGTTTATTAAATAAAGATAAATGAATTTGTTGCTCCCGTTGGATTAGTATTTAAGTATGGTAAAATGAATTGTTCACTAATGTTTATAGTCTAAATTAAATCTTAATGTTTAGAAAGCCAAGCAATAGCTTTAATTTTATTTTAAATATACTATATTTTGAAAAGGATAAATATTTGTTATAACAACATTTCAGGTGAGATCAACATATTTTAAATTAATGAAAACATCTAAAAGGCCCTAGGCTTCCGGTTCCCCAATTCTTGAGATGGCCATAATGGAAGTGATTCAGTTCCCCGCTTTGAGCATTCACTAATTGCTCGGCCACAACACCTGCTGCCGGCTGTTTTTAAGGTGCCATTTTGTCCAGGAAGTGGAGCGATGTTCCACCGACAAGGGGAAAAAACCACAAATTTACATAAATATGCCACAAATCATAGAGCTCGCCGCTGCCCCTGCAACTTGCGGTCCATGTGACAGTGTCTCTGGTTATTATGAATGCATAAAAAGTGCTCATAAGTTCATTTTTTCAAACTACACTTCCATTGCAATTAAAATACCAAAAAGGATAAAACATGATTCGCTTTAAATATATATACCTAGGCCATAAAAAATACCAAGAAAATTTATGTGCAGCACATGCCACGCCTGAAACTAAAGGGTTTTCCCTTAAATTCTGCTTGATTTTTTTGCGAATTTTTGCGGTGTGAAACGCACGTTGCATAATAATAAAAGTTGGCGAGGAGTGGAAGTTGTGGGAGTGGCACTTGAATGCCCTGGGCTTGCACCCCACCATCGTGGTAAACGGCTGCAATTGTTTGTCATTAGCAAATGTTGCCCTTTTGGGAACTTTACGAGTACATCCCCACACCAAAATGCTTTTGTAGGCCTTGTACTACAGCAGACAAAATTTGTGACTGCGACAGTTTGTCTGGTCGTCCTTTACACCAACCCATCGAAATGCAACGCCCCCGAAGCGAAAAACTCCTCTCATTTTTAACGCACCATTTGACCATTTTATGTAGGTGCAACATTGCAGCACAAAACACGACTAAACATAACCTCAGGCTGTTGCACGAACAATTGAGGATTCAAATGAACATGACCGCAAAATACCGAAATACTCAGCATAATCCCTTTAAATCAGTAGCAGTTTGGGATTATAGACTGAACTTAAAACTATTATTTATTGCAGCGAAAAGTAAATATTCAGAGAATCTTCAAAAACAAGAAATATTTAATCGCACTACAAATAATAAATTAAAAGAAACTATACTACATATCTGTTTTCATGCTTATCTATTTAGATTTAAAAAATGTACTTTAAGACATGTAAAATTGATTAAACTTTTAATCAATATTTAATACAATACAAAAGTTATTACTGTCATGACAGAATAGTTCATGTAAAATAAAAATTTGCCACAAACTTCCCCGATGAAAAATAACTTTAACTAACTTTTCTGGATTGCGCTAAATTAAATTTCATTAAAAGTATGTTTGACTTTTCACTTTAAAAAATTTGTGAACTCACTTAAAATTTCATCAGCAGTTTTCGAAATAAAACCCAACCCCCTAACCCTTTAACAACCCCTTGACATATGCAGCTTTTTATTTGACAAAATAACGAACTCTTTTAATGAGCATAGCCAACAAACTGTATTACTTTTTTTCGCCTGTCGGCGTCAAATTAATTTTAGCAGTCTGAGGTATAAATACTCAATGCACCAGAGGCGACAAAATAAAAGGTAGATGGTTTTCAATCTATCCATCCAAAAGGATTGTCTATAATGTGCGGCACTCGTTTAATTTGTGCATTTTTTACTCTCTGCTCCGCGCTAAACGGTTGACATAATGAAAATGTAAATTACACAAAAGTTATGGACTCATTTCGAAACTCCAATACGGGACACGAATGGAGATGGAACTTGACTTTATGAGCACATAAACTTCGCCTGTTGCCACATGAGACTTGGGTCTCATCTCATTAGAGCAACTTTTTGCCGGCATCCAGCGAAACGTAAATAGATTTCAACTCAAATTGCTAGGGCCTAAGTACAGCTGAGCTTTGTGGAATGGTACGACTTTAAGAAAACAAAACAGGATTTGTTCAATGGCTTTGGCCATAAAATACCTAAGTTCAGATTAGATTAAGAAACTCACTTTTAAATAGGAATATTTTTAAATTAAATTTGTCGATGTACACCTATTTCATTTGTATTCTTCAATGTGCAATCATGTTAGATGGTTTTCTATCATATCGTTAAATGAAAATTAATGCACTATTGCACATACATTTATCAAATGTTTAGTAAGCTTTTAGCAGATATTATCCATATCTTCAAATTATGTATCTAGCATTATTAATCTTGTTTTATAAATCTTTTATATTAAGCCAAATCGCCAGAACTTTACTCAACCCAACTAAACATCCTGGATTAAAAGAAAGAAGCCCGAAAAAATATTAGGCTTGAGTTTTTGGCTGCGATTATTTGTCGTTTTCTTATCAACGCACTTCCGCATCATTAAATAATTTTATCATTTGCATTATTTTCACTTTCCTAAGCACAGTTAATAACGATGGCAATAAGGATGATGATGAAGCTGGATGTTGGAAGAAGGCTACAAAGTTGCCTGGGAAAGTTATGGGGTTCGGGGGTTGGTCACAGGCTGATTTCACTAATTTGTAATTTATGCGACACTTTTGCGGTTAAGTTGCGGAAAAAGTTGATGGGAAATCTTTTTTAATTAACTCATGGAAAATACTAAACAATTTGCATTTTTACCAATTCGGAATGTTTCCTTTTTCCCCGGGAAACCATAGACATGTAAATGTAAGCACTGGCTCACATTTTAGTGCAGTTCTTAAGACTTTCAAGATTCGAATCTAAGGCAAATATATTTGACAAAAGAAGCAGAGACTTGAGTTCACTTCACTTACATTACAAACACATTAAAGTTGCCCAGGGAACATGGAAAAAAATTATTTTTTCCAGGCACGGGGTATGCAAATGCAAATGCCAAAAGACATGAGAAGAGCATGGGACAAACGATAATGAGGACAAACAGCAGAAGCAGCAACAACTGCCACTTGCAGCTACAATGATAATGTTGCTGGCTGTTGATGACAACAACATCTAGCAACAGCAGTAACAACTAAAATCACCTACACTGGGAGATAAATATTTCACATTACTGTTGAAAAAAGAGTGGTGTGTTTATTAGGAAAATATAATTTAATATACTGTGGGCGAAACTGTCTTTAATAGACATTTTATTATTATTTTATTTTTTAATGTCGTAAGGTATACATTTATTTGTTAAACTTTTTTATATAATTGTCAGTGTAGGTGCAACCTCCACTAACAACCAAACAACCAACGGAAATCAGCTAAGGAATGCGCGCCCCAGTGAAGCATTTTCCCTCCATCTTTTTCTAGTTCTCCACACCCCCTCCCGCCTTCAAGTCCTTGGCAAAAAACGAAATCTAAACGCTGTCTGTGCCTGCCACTCCCCCCGCCTTTTTTCCATAGCAAGGATATGCCTGCCGCTGCTCATTTTCGCTACTAAATAAGACAGGCCGCCGCGTCCTCGAACAACATTTTGACATTTCTTCTTTTTTTTGTGATTTGCCTTACAAATTTTTACATTTTCGTGCCATAACGCGAGGTCTCAGAAAAAAAGGAAGAGAAATGCATAAACTGAACTGGAAGCAATCCTTTAGTAAGAACTGTATTTTTGTCATTAATGGAGCTAAGCTATTTAACTTCAATTGTTTTCTTTATTGGAAAATCTATAACATAAATCTATCTTCAACCATTGATTTCATATTTTGGCGGAATATACAGTTGAAAAATCGAATTTTTGTTTTCTTTAAATAAATATTTGTCAGCTGCCTGTGAAAGGTAACCAAAAAGCTTTATATTAAAATATAAAACAATCTGCGGATTGGCTTCTCAGTACGGACAGTTTCTTGTGGGCTTTGCATGCTCGATTTAGCCGAAGAAAAACGAAAGAATTTTCAGTCAAGTAAAAATGTCAGCCACTCAAAATGTGTTTGCCATTCCGCATACATAATAAATCTACCTAAACCGAACAATCACAAAATAAAGAAAAGAGCAAGAAGTTCATTTTGGGTTTAACGATTTGGAAATAACGCCACAAAACAGGACGACAAATTATTTGGCCATCATCTCCAGAAGTTTCGCATGGCATTGGCAGATTGGCGAGGGGCTAAAAACTTATTAATTTTCACAAAGTCAGCCACACGCAAAAAGTACACATCCAAAATTGTGAAAAACTGTGACGTTATGCACATGAGTGAGCAAATAACAGCAGCAACATCAACAACACAGCAGCAACATTGAAACCCAACAGCAACATCAGTGTCCAAAATGCATAGCATACTTCGCCGGGCTTTAGTTGAGTTTTGTGGGGGGACGATTGGATGGAATTAAATGGGTCGGGAGTTGGCAGCAAAGCCAACAAATTATGAGTAATTGTAATGGGAGAGCGCTTTAGGTGGGAAAATTATACACAAACCATGAGTAATAAGAGTGGGACGAAGATAAAGCAATCTTATGGAAAATTTACAAACCGATAAGTTTTTAACTTCACAAAGCAAAAAACATTTAATATCAGTTATTTAGATAACATAACTTTCCACACAATATCGACGCACATTAAAACATAATGTTAAAGGGAAACGATAAATTGAACACTTCAAAGGATTATCGCTCCAGCAGACGCCGGTACTCGCTGAGGATTTGCTCTTCCTGCACCAATGGCAGATCCAAATAGTTGGAACTATTTTCAGAGAGATCCTCATTGAATCTCTTGAAGGCATTGTACGACTCCATCTCCGATTTTGCCTGACCCAGAACCGATTGGATTAGGGCCAACTTGCTGCTAGATAAGTTTAAAAAAGGGGCGGAGCTGTTGCTAGCTGTTCTATTTGAACTCGAAGGACCGTGATCTTCCAGTAACTTTTTCATGGTTTCAATAACTGCCATTAACTCCGTTTCGTTTACAAAACTTTTCAATAAGAATTCCACAGATTTCAGGAAATCATTTTCGGTAGTTTCCAAAGCAGCTCGAGCGGATTGAGTCTGAAATCCCAATTGTTGCAGTGTGGAAAGTAACGATTCGTCAACGATAGGTGTTGCAGTTAGATTAGCCCTAAGTTCATCTGAATGGCGCTGTAGGAGGTCCAAGCTTCGATCTACATTATTCTTGGTTTTCTTCAGAGCTTCCACCACCAAAGGCCTTTCGTAGCCCATCTCCATGAGCCTGCAGACACTCCGAGGATCCACCCAATCTCTTCCGGAACTTGCCTCCCTCATCTCTTGGTTTACTTGCCTCAAAGGGAGCCGAGTTTCTCCGCTCTTCGCTGACTTTCTCCGTGCGATCCTGGATAAATTGTATAGCTCTGTCAACATTACCAGCACAGGATCTTAGGGCCAATCTGGCATCCGATTCCCCATATCCCATCTCCACCAGTGTCAAAAGCTGATCATCGTTGACTTTTAACTCATCCAAGGCTTTGGCCGCCTCCTCCAGTCTTTCATATGCCTCATCTCTGCGATTTTGGTGAAAGTAGAGCACCCCTTGCAGAAGGTGAAGTCTCATAATCAAAGCTCTCTCGGGACAACTGGTACCCTTGATGGCATACAATCGATCAAACTGTTCTCCGTAGCTCTTGCGAAAACTCCTTTCGCAAATATCCAAACGTCGCTGGGCATCAGGTAACTGGGTGATATTCTTCAGGCAAAGATAACACCACACAATGTCCAGATTTATGAGGGCATAGTTGTCCACCGCTTCCAAAAACTTGGAGTTACATCGGGAGAAGAGTTCATCGGTTTCGAGGAGCAAAAGTAATGCCTCATCCAAGTTTTCTTTTCGCATGGCAGCTCTGGCTTTTTCGTACATGCCCATGGCCATTAGCAAAGATCGATTTTCATCGGGTGGCAGGAAGATAGGGCGTCCATCTTGATCCTCCATTTCCATAAAGCGATGATCGGCGTCCGCAACTATCTCCACATCCGCTCGAATCCTTTGGATGCGTTCATGCAGCTTCTGACCCTGGTTCTCTCCTCCAACCACCACCATTATTTGCTGATTGGTTTTTAGACCCTGCGAGGCCAAAGTTCTTAGGCCGTTGATAATGCGACCTCCGGAAATGCACTTTACATGACTAGGATCTGCCAATTCCAGTTTCTTGGCCACCTCCTTCTGAAGATCCGCGCCTGAGGCTGCCAAAGAGCACTTAATCTCCATCATTTGTGAAGTGCCCCCTTTGCTGTCCACACATCGCACATTAAAAGTGGCCAAGCCCGTGTCATTAAACTCCCTGCGAGCAGCCAGCTTCCTCAGAGCACCATCCTGCATTTCGACTAGCGCACACCTGCAATCGGAAATGCTAATGTCCAGATCTCCACTCAGTTCCCTCGCCAAGCGATCCATCTCCGATTCAATACTGCCCAGGCCATCGAAGTAGTATGGCTCCTCCCACAACTTGATTTCCCGCTCCCGCAGTCGAGCTCGCAGCTTAATAAATGTATTGTCTATTTGAGACATGATCCGTCAGCACCCGTGTCAAACTGAATAATTTTTGAATTTATTATCGATAATTTGATGTATTTCGCTTGGCCTAAATCAAAGATCTCCTTTTTGATATCTTAAGCCAGTTTTCATTAAACTTTATAATTTGTTTATTATTTATTGATTTGTCTATTAAAATTCGTTGAAAAAAAATGTTCTTATCGGCAACCAAAACCGACTAGTGAATCTATTCAAAAAGTAGCAAAACCCTATAAAATATTGAGGGTTATATATAGATCTTATACAAATGTATATCAGTAGAATAGTTCAACAACCCTCTCCTATGCTATCAATTCAATTGTCTTTTAAGTACCACTTTCTAAGCCACAAATATATCAACCAGTTTAAGTTGTTATCTTATCTAACTCTTGAACCTAAATTTCATTTTATTAAAATATAAGTTCATTTTGATCACAATAACTTCGAAGCAGATAGAGCCTGCCGCCAGAAACACTCCATATCTATCTTAATCACTTCATTATTAAACTAGGTATATATACACAAATGTAGCAAATTTATTAATAGTAATAAACATTTGACTTTAAAATGTTTTATTATACCTTAAGGCAGACTTTAATGTTGGGCAAAAAGGAGTTGAAGGAGTCCTTAACATCATTGGTGGCCCTCAAAAGGCAGGAGCCGGTATTGACGGGCAACTTGGCGATCAGTCTCAAGACTCTGTGAATGTGCCTGACCAGCCGTACTGTGGCCCTGAATACTTTCCAGAAGCACCTGAAATGGTTATAGATCTTGGAGACTATGGACTTTTCCTTGGCACACAACTTGGATCGCAGGTTTATTATAGAATCGCAGATTTCGATAATCTTGTTCACGGACTCAACAACTTTGGCCACATCCCTGGGAACTTCGGTGCCGCAGGACTTAATGGCACTCACGTAGTTTTTGGAGGAGTTCAGGATATTGACCACCTCCTTAATGATGCAATTGGTGCCAAGAAGAGTTCTCAGAGCCCTCCAAAGGATTCTCCTGCAACTACGAATAAAGCCAAGACCCTCCACATCCATATAGTCATTGTCCATTTCCAAATCGTCCAGCAACTGATCCAGTTCCAATTCATAGTCGAAGTCATTATCCAAACTCTCTTCGCTCGATCCAATAGTGTTGGCCTAAAACCATAGGTGATATATTATTCTGACACCCATTCGTTTTATTCAGTAGGTAGATTATTTTATTTTTCACAAAAAATATATTCTCTTCTTTAAACTTCAAATCCATTAACTTACCCTAGTAGTCAGCACACAAGTGGCCGAAACCAAAACCAGAAACAAAAGCGTAATAGACCTCATTTTTCTTGACGGTTGAGAAACGAATGTTTGAGGCCCTCACTTTATGCTTCGTTTATATATGCCCAGATTATCTTCTCATAAACACAGTAATCAGATCGTGGGTCCACTCGAACTATGTATGTCTATTAGAACACATAAGTATTTAAAGTAATAGATAATTTTGCACGTGGGGACATTTAATCGAACCACAAAAAGTACGCAACTACTATCATTATCTACACAGCGCCAAAATTTTGATTTGTGGGAATTATTGGGGAGTACTAATAAAACATATGTAATGGAGCATTATAAAAATAATCAAGAGAAATATAAAAATGTAATATATTTTTTTAAATATATTGTAAAATTGATATTGAGAAATAACTCTTTTAGTAATAGAGAAACCTTTTGGAAATTAGCATGGACAAATCAGAAAACAATTGAAAACTATGGTATACTTTTGATCATAGCTTTAATAAACATTTACACTTAGAATTTACATTGACTCAATGCAAACGTTGATGTTGGGCAAGAAGGAGTTGAAGGAGACCGTGACTTTATTGGTGGCATTCACGAAGCAGGAGCTGGTATCTGCGGGCAACTTGGCGATCAGCTTCAGGGTCTTATTGATTTTCCTGGTCAGTTTCATGGAAGCCTTGAACAATTTCCAAAAGCATTTGGATGAGTTCTCGATGACCGATCCCACGGACTTATCCGCGGCGCAAAGTTTCGATTTCAGGTGAATAATGTCATTGCAGATTTTGATAATCTGTTTGACAGAGTCCACAATCTTGGCCACATCCTTGGGAATCGCAGTGCCACAGGCATCGATGGCATCCACGTAGTCGGTGCAGGAACTCAGGATGTTTACCACCTCCTTGATAATGCAGTTTGTCCCGCGAACTGTCTTCAAAGCCTTTCGAAGGATTTTTCTGCAGGTACGAATAAAGCCCTGCTCCTCAACATCCATATAGTCATTGTCACTATCCAATTCATCAAGCAGCTGTTCCAGCTCCGTT
The DNA here is from genome assembly GCA_018153365.1 of Drosophila fuyamai. Lineage (NCBI taxonomy): Eukaryota > Metazoa > Arthropoda > Insecta > Diptera > Drosophilidae > Drosophila > Drosophila fuyamai. The sequence continues at coordinate 629,314 of JAECXW010000393.1, read as the reverse complement.
TCGAAGTCGAATTCATAGTCAAGATTTTCTTCTCGCAATTCACTTGAATTGGCCTGAAACCAAAAAGATTTAATTAAGTATTCTGATTAAATTTTATTGATAAACGCACCTGAGTTGTCAGTAGGAAAGTGGCCGAAACCAGGACCAAAAGGCAAAGTGTGATAGCTTTCATTTTACTGTCCAATTAACGAATGTTTGTGGAGCGCAATCGATGATCAGTTTATATACAGCCAGTGTAGTGCGCATTATCGCAAATTAATCACTTCGTAGAGTGTACACTCGATCTATCTTAGTCTATTATAACTTATATTTCCGTTAACTATAGTAATATTGTTAATCAATTTACTTTTATCTGATAACCAAATCTAAACTTTTCCAAAATCAATTTGATAAGGATAGTTTCATTCACACTTAAGAGATATCAATTTGCATTGAGGTAGCTTTATAATTGACTAGAACTAGTTAAGCAACTATATAGTATATACATATGTGGACAAGAGCATTTTATGGCCCCACTTAATTTTTCACCATCCTTAGTATTTCCCCTCAACAACACGAAGTTGTCCCCCAAAATATGTCGAATTTTCGCTTGCAATTAGCACACCATATCAGGAAACTTCCAGCGTTAAATCCACTTGGGCACCCTTAAGAATCGAGGCTCAGGACGAATTAAAAGCCGTAAACCACAGACAAAGAGAAAAAGAACCACAATCGAATGGTGGTAACCAACAGATTCGGGACACAATAGACGACAAAAGGAAAAAATTGGTTGCCATTGTCAGCTTAACGCGCTCGGTTCACTTTGTCCGGGTTATAAATGGTAACGTGTGGTTAAGGGTTAATAACTCCCACAAAGGGGCGGGAAATAAAAGAGGACCAGGACCAAGACGTTTCATAGATACAAAAGAAAGTTGGCACCCCGTGACAACAAGTGTGGCTGCTAATGAAAAGTGCCGTAAATGTCTGTCGTAGTATCGCATAGAATGGCGAATGGCGAATGTCAAATGGATGGGTGTTCGTGTTCCGTCATTAAGTTGGCTGGGGTTCCCTTTTCGATGGGGTGAACTTTGTATGTCTCTCCGGGTGATAAACTAGCTATATTATATATATATTCTTGATCAGGATCACCTCCTGAGTTGATATAAGCATGTCCGTCTGTCCGTCTGTCTGTTTCTACGCGAACTAGTCTCTCAGTTCTAAAGATATCGAATTGAAACATTGCACACACCCTTCTTTCCTTTGCACGCAGTATATAAGTCGGAACGGCCGGGATCGGCCGACTATATCCTATAGCTGTCATATAACTGATTGATCGGAAATGCCATAACTTTGACGTTTGTTAAGTTAGGAAGTTGGGATTTTCTATGGGTCTCATATTTGGCCAATTAATCCGACCTAACAAATTTCATAAGGATCGGCCGACTATATTCTATAGCTGCCATATAACTTACGTTTTTAAAGTTAAGAAGTTGGGATTTTTATGAGTGTTAAGAATGCATCATATGAATAATTTTGGAGAATATAATTTACAGAATATTCTGCAAAGGTATTTAAGTTAGCTTTTCTTTCTTGTTAGAGAATGACATTACAAGTCTTTAGAGGTATAACACTTTGAAATCGGTTAAAATTTGGTAAAGTTATTAACATGGGAAGTCCAATTGTGGGACACCTTTTTTACAAGTCATCGGAAACTTAAAAATAAATGACATGAAAATGGGTCAAAATTTTGATCTACGTTAAAATGAAAAATTTTGATACAGATTTTCAGAGAATGGCATTACAAGTCTTTAGAGGTATGACACTTTAAAATCGCTTAAAATTTGGTAAAGTTATTAACATGGGAAGTCCAATTGTGGGTCACCTTTTTTACAAGTCATCGGAAACTTAAAAATAAATGACATGAATGTGGGTCAAAATTTTGATCTACGTTAAAATGAAAAATTTTGATACAGATTTTCAGAGAATGGCATTACAAGTCTTTAGAGGTATAATACTTTGAAATCGGTTAAAATTTGGTAAAGTTATTAACATGGGAAGTCCAATTGTGGGACACCTATTTTACAAGTCATCGGAAACTTAAAAATAAATGACATGAATATGGGTCAAAATTTTGATCTACGTTAAAATGAAAAATTTTGATACAGATTTTTAGAGAATGACATTACAAGTCTTTAGAGGTATAACACTTTGAAATCGGTTAAAATTTGGTAAAGTTATTAACATGGGAAGTCCAATTGTGGGTCACCTTTTTTACAAGTCATCGGAAACTCAAAAATAAATGACATGAAAATGGGTCAAAATTTTAATCTACGTTAAAATGAAAAATTTTGATACAGATTTTTAGAGAATGACATTACAAGTCTTTAGAGGTATGACACTTTGAAATCGGTTAAAATTTGGTAAAGTTATTAACATGGGAAGTCCAATTGTGGGACACCTTTTTTACAAGTCATCGGAAACTTAAAAATAAATGACATGAAAATGGGTCAAAATTTTGATCTACGTTAAAATGAAAAATTTTGATACAGATTTTTAGAGAATGACATTACAAGTCTTTAGAGGTATGACACTTTGAAATAGGTTAAAATTTGGTAAAGTTATTATTATTGGAAGTCCAATTATGGGACACCTTTTTTACAAGTCAAAAAAGGTGTGTGGGAAAATAAATGACATGAATGTGGGTCAAAATTTTGATCTACGTTAAAATGAAAAATTTTGATACAGATTTTCAGAGAATGGCATTACCAGTCTTTAGAGGTATGACACTTTGAAATCGGTTCAAATTTGGTAAAGTTATTAACATGGGAAGTCCAATTGTGGGTCACCTTTTTTACAAGTCATCGGAAACTCAAAAATAAATGACATGAAAATGGGTCAAAATTTTAATCTACGTTAAAATGAAAAATTTTGATACAGATTTTTAGAGAATGACATTACAAGTCTTTAGAGGTATGACACTTTGAAATCGGTTAAAATTTGGTAAAGTTATTAACATGGGAAGTCCAATTGTGGGACACCTTTTTTACAAGTCATCGGAAACTTAAAAATAAATGACATGAAAATGGGTCAAAATTTTGATCTACGTTAAAATGAAAAATTTTGATACAGATTTTTAGAGAATGACATTACAAGTCTTTAGAGGTATAACAATTTGAAATCGGTTAAAATTTGGTAAAGTTATTAACATGGGAAGTCCAATTGTGGGTCACCTTTTTTACAAGTCATCGGAAACTCAAAAATAAATGACATGAAAATGGGTCAAAATTTTGATCTACGTTAAAATGAAAAATTTTGATACAGATTTTTAGAGAATAACATTACAAGTCTTTAGAGGTATAACACTTTGAAATCGGTTAAAATTTGGTAAAGTTATTAACATGGGAAGTCCAATTGTGGGACACCTTTTTTACAAGTCATCGGAAACTTAAAAATAAATGACATGAAAATGGGTCAAAATTTTGATCTACGTTAAAATGAAAAATTTTGATACAGATTTTTAGAGAATGACATTACAAGTCTTTAGAGGTATGACACTTTGAAATACGTTAAAATTTGGTAAAGTTATTATCATTGGAAGTCCAATTGTGGGACACCTTTTTTACAAGTCATCGGAAACTTAAAAATAAATGACATGAAAATGGGTCAAAATTTTGATCTACGTTAAAATGAAAAATTTTGATACAGATTTTTAGAGAATGACATTACAAGTCTTTAGAGGTATGACACTTTGAAATAGGTTAAAATTTGGTAAAGTTATTATCATTGGAAGTCCAATTATGGGACACCTTTTTACAAGTCATCGGAAACTTAACAAAATAAATGACATGAAAGTGGGTCAAAATTTTTCATCTACGTTAAAATGAAAAATTTTGATACAGATTTTCTAGAGAATGACATTACAAGTCTTTAGAAGGTATTGACACTTATTTTTATAGAAATCGGTTAAAATTTGGTAAAAAAATCTACGCTATTAACATGTGAAGTCCAATTGTGGGACACCTTTTTACAAGTCATCGGAAACTTAAAAATAAATGACATGAAAATGGGTCAAAATTTTGATCTACGTTAAAATGAAAAATTTTGATACAGATTTTTAGAGAATGACATTACAAGTCTTTAGAGGTATAACACTTTGAAATCGGTTAAAATTTGGTAAAGTTATTAACATGGGAAGTCCAATTGTGGGACACCTTTTTACAAGTCATCGGAAACTTAAAAATAAATGACATGAAAATGGGTCAAAATTTTAATCTACGTATAAAATGAAAAATTTTGATACAGATTTTTAGAGAATGACATTACAAGTCTTTAGAGGTATAGACACTTTGAAATCGGTTAAAATTTGGTAAAGTTATTAACATGGGAAGTCCAATTGTGGGACACCTTTTTTACAAGTCATCGGAAACTTAAAAATAAATGACATGAAAATGGGTCAAAATTTTGATCTACGTTAAAATGAAAAATTTTGATACAGATTTTTAGAGAATGACATTACAAGTCTTTAGAGGTATGACACTTTGAAATCGGTTAAAATTTGGTAAAGTTATTAACATGGGAAGTCCAATTGTGGGACACCTTTTTTACAAGTCATCGGAAACTTAAAAATAAATGACATGAAAATGGGTCAAAATTTTAATCTACGTTAAAATGAAAAATTTTGATACAGATTTTTAGAGAATGACATTACAAGTCTTTAGAGGTATGACACTTTGAAATACGTTAAAATTTGGTAAAGTTATTATCATTGGAAGTCCAATTGTGGGACACCTTTTTTACAAGTCATCGGAAACTTAAAAATAAATGACATGAAAATGGGTCAAAATTTTGATCTACGTTAAAATGAAAAATTTTGATACAGATTTTTAGAGAATGGCATTACAAGTCTTTAGAGGTATAATACTTTGAAATCGGTTCAAATTTGGTAAAGTTATTAACATGGGAAGTCCAATTGTGGGACACCTTTTTTACAAGTCATCGGAAACTTAAAAATAAATGACATGAAAATGGGTCAAAATTTTAATCTACGTTAAAATGAAAAATTTTGATACAGATTTTTAGAGAATGACATTACAAGTCTTTAGAGGTATGACACTTTGAAATACGTTAAAATTTGGTAAAGTTATTATCATTGGAAGTCCAATTGTGGGACACCTTTTTTACAAGTCATCGGAAACTTAAAAATAAATGACATGAAAATGGGTCAAAATTTTAATCTACGTTAAAATGAAATATTTTGATACAGATTTTTAGAGAATGACATTACAAGTCTTTAGAGGTATAACAATTTGAAATCGGTTAAAATTTGGTAAAGTTATTAACATGGGAAGTCCAATTGTGGGTCACCTTTTTTACAAGTCATCGGAAACTTAAAAATAAATGACATGAAAATGGGTCAAAATTTTAATCTACGTTAAAATGAAAAATTTTGATACAGATTTTTAGAGAATGACATTACAAGTCTTTAGAGGTATGACACTTTGAAATAGGTTAAAATTTGGTAAAGTTATTATCATTGGAAGTCCAATTGTGGGACACCTTTTTTACAAGTCATCGGAAACTTAAAAATAAATGACATGAAAATGGGTCAAAATTTTGATCTACGTTAAAATGAAAAATTTTGATACAGATTTTTAGAGAATGACATTACAAGTCTTTAGAGGTATGACACTTTGAAATCGGTTAAAATTTGGTAAAGTTATTAACATGGGAAGTCCAATTGTGGGACACCTTTTTTACAAGTCATCGGAAACTTAAAAATAAATGACATGAAAATGGGTCAAAATTTTGATCTACGTTAAAATGAAAAATTTTGATACAGATTTTTAGAGAATGACATTACAAGTCTTTAGAGGTATGACACTTTGAAATAGGTTAAAATTTGGTAAAGTTATTATCATTGGAAGTCCAATTGTGGGACACCTTTTTTACAAGTCATCGGAAACTTAACAAGAGAGAACGCTATAGTCGAGTGCCTCGACTATTAGATACCCGTTACTCAGCTAAACAACTTAATATAAATATGCCCTCTTGTATGTTTTTCGCCGCTCGAATAAGCTCCCGATTTTTATGTTAAAATCGGTACCCAGGGAACACCTCCAATTTGGCTAACTTGATTTGATTTGCATAGTTCTTGGGATATATATCGGTATTGTCAAATGAAAGCCATCGCAATTTCCTTTAATAGAAATCCTTATCGAGAATTAACGTTGACTCTGTTGAGCACCTTGGCCAGCTGTTCCAAAGTCATCCGTTAGATGGCGCTATTGTATACGCCATGAAAGGCGGAAATGTATGCGCTAGCCAGGCTTAAGTGTTTAATGGGTTTTTGGGCGTTAGAGTGGGCGTGGCAAACTTTTATTTGGCCAATCGATAGGTATTGACGAAACAAATACATATCAAAAAAAATTTTCATTATAGCATCAAAACTGTGGCCACAGCTTGTGGCTTGTGGGCGTCAGAGGGGGCGTGGCACCATTTTGAAACAAACTTGCGCTGCGTAGGAACTCCTAAAATCTACATGCAAAATGCCAATCTTCTAGCTCTTATAGTTTCCGAGATCTCAGCGTTCATACGGACAGACAGACAGACAGACGGACAGACAGACGGACAGACGGACAGACAGGACAGACGGACAGACGGACATGGCTAGATCGACTCGGCTAGTGATCCTGAACAAGAATATATATACTTTATAGGGTCGGAAACGCTTCCTTCTACCTGTTACATACTTTTGCACGAATACAATATACCCTTTTACTCTACGAGTAACGGGTATAAAAATAAATGACATGAAAATGGGTCAAAATTTTGATCTACGTTAAAATGAAAAATTTTGATACAGATTTTTAGAGAATAACATAACAAGTCTTTAGAGGTATAACACTTTGAAATCGGTTAAAGTTTGGTAAAGTTATTAACATGGGAAGTCCAATTGTGGGACACCTTTTTTACAAGTCATCGGAAACTTAAAAATAAATGACATGAAAATGGGTCAAAATTTTGATCTACGTTAAAATGAAATATTTTGATACAGATTTTTAGAGAATGACATTACAAGTCTTTAGAGGTATGACACTTTGAAATACGTTAAAATTTGGTAAAGTTATTATCATTGGAAGTCCAATTGTGGGACACCTTTTTTACAAGTCATCGGAAACTTAAAAATAAATGACATGAAAATGGGTCAAAATTTTTATCTACGTTAAAACGAAAAATTTTGATTTAGATTTTTAGAGAATGACATCACACGTCCTTAGAGGTATGACGCTTTGAAATCGGTTCAAATTTGGTAAAAATATTAACATGGGAAGTCCAATTGTGGGTCACCTTTTTTACAAGTCATCGGAAACTTAAAAATAAATGACATGAAAATGGGTCAAAATTTTAATCTACGTTAAAATGAAATATTTTGATACAGATTTTTAGAGAATGACATTACAAGTCTTTAGAGGTATGACACTTTGAAATACGTTAAAATTTGGTAAAGTTATTATCATTGGAAGTCCAATTGTGGGACACCTTTTTTACAAGTCATCGGAAACTTAAAAATAAATGACATGAAAATGGGTCAAAATTTTAATCTACGTTAAAATGAAAAATTTTGATACAGATTTTTAGAGAATGGCATTACAAGTCTTTAGAGGTATAATACTTTGAAATCGGTTCAAATTTGGTAAAGTTATTAACATGGGAAGTCCATTTGTGGAACACCTTTTTTACAAGTCATTGGAAACTTAAAAATAAATGACATGAAAATGGGTCAAAATTTTAATCTACGTTAAAATGAAATATTTTGATACAGATTTTTAGAGAATGACATTACAAGTCTTTAGAGGTATGACACTTTGAAATACGTTAAAATTTGGTAAAGTTATTATCATTGGAAGTCCAATTGTGGGACACCTTTTTTACAAGTCATCGGAAACTTAAAAATAAATGACATGAAAATGGGTCAAAATTTTAATCTACGTTAAAATGAAAAATTTTGATACAGATTTTTAGAGAATGACATTACAAGTCTTTAGAGGTATGACACTTTGAAATCGGTTAAAATTTGGTAAAGTTATTAACATGGGAAGTCCAATTGTGGGACACCTTTTTTACAAGTCATCGGAAACTTAAAAATAAATGACATGAAAATGGGTCAAAATTTTAATCTACGTTAAAATGAAAAATTTTGATACAGATTTTTAGAGAATGACATTACAAGTCTTTAGAGGTATGACACTTTGAAATCGGTTAAAATTTGGTAAAGTTATTAACATGGGAAGTCCAATTGTGGGACACCTTTTTTACAAGTCATCGGAAACTTAAAAATAAATGACATGAAAATGGGTCAAAATTTTGATCTACGTTAAAATGAAAAATTTTGATACAGATTTTTAGAGAATGACATTACAAGTCTTTAGAGGTATGACACTTTGAAATAGGTTAAAATTTGGTAAAGTTATTAACATGGGAAGTCCAATTGTGGGACACCTTTTTACAAGTCATCGGAAACTTAAAAATAAATGACATGAAAATGGGTCAAAATTTTGATCTACGTTAAAATGAAAAATTTTGATACAGATTTTTAGAGAATGACATTACAAGTCTTTAGAGGTATGACACTTTGAAATCGGTTAAAATTTGGTAAAGTTATTAACATGGGAAGTCCATTTGTGGGACACCTTTTTTACAAGTCATCGGAAACTTAAAAATAAATGACATGAAAATGGGTCAAAATTTTGATCTACGTTAAAATGAAAAATTTTGATACAGATTTTTAGAGAATGACATTACAAGTCTTTAGAGGTATGACACTTTGAAATAGGTTAAAATTTGGTAAAGTTATTATCATGGGAAGTCCAATTGTGGGACACCTTTTTTACAAGTCATCGGAAACTTAAAAATAAATGACATGAAAATGGGTCAAAATTTTAATCTACGTTAAAATGAAAAATTTTGATACAGATTTTTAGAGAATGACATTACAAGTCTTTAGAGGTATGACACTTTGAAATCGGTTAAAATTTGGTAAAGTTATTAACATGGGAAGTCCAATTGTGGGACACCTTTTTTACAAGTCATCGGAAACTTAAAAATAAATGACATGAAAATGGGTCAAAATTTTGATCTACGTTAAAATGAAAAATTTTGATACAGATTTTTAGAGAATGACATTACAAGTCTTTAGAGGTATGACACTTTGAAATAGGTTAAAATTTGGTAAAGTTATTATCATTGGAAGTCCAATTGTGGGACACCTTTTTTACAAGTCATCGGAAACTTAAAAATAAATGACATGAAAATGGGTCAAAATTTTGATCTACGTTAAAATGAAAAATTTTGATACAGATTTTTAGAGAATGACATTACAAGTCTTTAGAGGTATGACGCTTTGAAATCGGTTAAAATTTGGTAAAAATATTAACATGGGAAGTCCAATTGTGGGTCACCTTTTTTACAAGTCATCGGAAACTTAAAAATAAATGACATGAAAATAAGTCAAAATTTTGATCTACGTTAAAATGAAAAATTTTGATACAGATTTTTAGAGAATGACATCACAAGTCCTTAGAGGTATGACACTTTGAAATCGGTTAAAATTTGGTAAAGTTATTAACATGGGAAGTCCATTTGTGGGACACCTTTTTTACAAGTCATCGGAAACTTAAAAATAAATGACATGAAAATGGGTCAAAATTTTGATCTACGTTAAAATGAAAAATTTTGATACAGATTTTTAGAGAATGACATTACAAGTCTTTAGAGGTATGACACTTTGAAATCGGTTAAAATTTGGTAAAGTTATTAACATGGGAAGTCCAATTGTGGGACACCTTTTTTACAAGTCATCGGAAACTTAAAAATAAATGACATGAAAATGGGTCAAAATTTTTATCTACGTTAAAACGAAAAATTTTGATACAGATTTTTAGAGAATGACATTACAAGTCTTTAGAGGTATGACACTTTGAAATCGGTTAAAATTTGGTAAAGTTATTAACATGGGAAGTCCAATTGTGGGTCACCTTTTTTACAAGTCATCGGAAACTTAAAAATAAATGACATGAAAATGGGTCAAAATTTTGATCTACGTTAAAATGAAAAATTTTGATACAGATTTTTAGAGAATGACATTACAAGTCTTTAGAGGTATGACACTTTGAAATCGGTTAAAATTTGGTAAAGTTATTAACATGGGAAGTCCAATTGTGGGACACCTTTTTTACAAGTCATCGGAAACTTAAAAATAAATGACATGAAAATGGGTCAAAATTTTGATCTACGTTAAAATGAAAAATTTTGATACAGATTTTTAGAGAATGACATTACAAGTCTTTAGAGGTATGACACTTTGAAATCGGTTAAAATTTGGTAAAGTTATTAACATGGGAAGTCCATTTGTGGGACACCTTTTTTACAAGTCATCGGAAACTTAAAAATAAATGACATGAAAATGGGTCAAAATTTTGATCTACGTTAAAATGAAAAATTTTGATACAGATTTTTAGAGAATCAAAATACAAGTCTTTAGAGGTATGACACTTTGAAATCGGTTAAAATTTGGTAAAGTTATTAACATGGGAAGTCCAATTGTGGGACACCTTTTTTACAAGTCATCGGAAACTTAAAAATAAATGACATGAAAATGGGTCAAAATTTTGATCTACGTTAAAATGAAAAATTTTGATACAGATTTTTAGAGAATGACATTACAAGTCTTTAGAGGTATGACACTTTGAAATCGGTTAAAATTTGGTAAAGTTGTTAACATGGGAAGTCAATTGTGGGTCACCTTTTTTACAAGTCATCGGAAACTTAAAAATAAATGACATGAAAATGTGTCAAAATTTTGATCTACGTTAAAATGAAAAATTTTGATACAGATTTTTAGAGAATCAAAATACAAGACTTTAGAGGTATGACACTTTGAAATCGGTTAAAATTTGGTAAAGTTATTAACATGGGAAGTCCATTTGTGGGACACCTTTTTTACAAGTCATCGGAAACTTAAAAATAAATGACATGAAAATGGGTCAAAATTTTGATCTACGTTAAAATGAAAAATTTTGATACAGATTTTTAGAGAATGACATTAGAAGTCTTTAGAGGTATGACACTTTGAAATAGGTTAAAATTTGGTATAATTATTATCATTGGAAGTCCAATTGTGGGACACCTTTTTTACAAGTCATTGGAAACTTAAAAATAAATGACATGAAAATGGGTCAAAATTTTGATCTACGTTAAAACGAAAAATTTTGATACAGATTTTTAGAGAATGACATTACAAGTCTTTAGAGGTATGACGCTTTGAAATCGGTTCAAATTTGGTAAAAATATTAACATGGGAAGTCCAATTGTGGGTCACCTTTTTTACAAGTCATCGGAAACTTAAAAATAAATGACAAGAAAATGGGTCAAAATTTTGATCTACGTTAAAATGAAAAATTTTGATACAGATTTTTAGAGAATGACATCACAAGTCCTTAGAGGTATGACACTTTGAAATCGGTTAAAATTTGGTAAAGTTATTAACATGGGAAGTCCATTTGTGGGATACCTTTTTTACAAGTCATCGGAAACTTAAAAATAAATTACATGAATGTGGGTCAAAATTTTGATCTACGTTAAAATGAAAAATTTTGATACAGATTTTTAGAGAATGACTTTAGAAGTCTTTAGAGGTATGACACTTTGAAATCGGTTAAAATTTGGTAAAGTTATTATCATGGGAAGTCCAATTGTGGGACACCTTTTTTACAAGTCATCGGAAACTTAAAAATAAATGACATGAAAATGGGTCAAAATTTTTATCTACGTTAAAACGAAAAATTTTGATACAGTTTTTTAGAGAATCAAAATACAAGTCTTTAGAGGTATGACACTTTGAAATCGGTTAAAATTTGGTAAAGTTATTAACGTGGGAAGTCCAATTGTGGGACACCTTTTTTAGAAGTCATCGGAAACTTAAAAATAAATGACATGAAAATGGGTCAAAATTTTGATCTACGTTAAAATGAAAAATTTTGATACAGATTTTTAGAGAATGACATTACAAGTCCTTAGAGGTATGACACTTTGAAATCGGTTAAAATTTGGTAAAGTTATTAACATGGGAAGTCCAATTGTGGGACACCTTTTTTACAAGTCATCGGAAACTTAAAAATAAATGACATGAAAATAGGTCAAAATTTTGATCTACGTTAAAATGAAAAATTTTGATACAGATTTTTAGAGAATGACATCACACGTCCTTAGAGGTATGACACTTTGAAATCGGTTAAAATTTGGTAAAGTTATTAACATGGGAAGTCCAATTGTGGGACACCTTTTTTACAAGTCATCGGAAACTTAAAAATAAATGACATGAAAATAGGTCAAAATTTTGATCTACGTTAAAATGAAAAATTTTGATACAGATTTTTAGAGAATGACATTACAAGTCTTTAGAGGTAAGATACTTTAAAATCGGTTGAAATTTGGTAAAGTTATTAACATGGGAATTCCAATTGTGGGACACCTTTTTTCACAAGACATCGGAAACTTAAAAGTAAATGACATGAAAATGGGTCAAAATTTTGATATACGTTAAAATGAAAAATTTTGATACAGATTTTTAGAGAATGACATTACAAGTCTTTAGAGGTATGACACTTTGAAATCGGTTAAAATTTGGTAAAGTTATTAACATGGGAAGTCCAATTGTGGGACACCTTTTTTCACAAGTCATCGGAAACTTAAAAATAAATGACATGAAAATGGGTCAAAATTTTGATCTACGTTAAAATAAAAAATTTTGATACAGATTTTTAGAGAATGACATTACAAGTCTTTAGAGGTATGACACTTTGAAATCGGTTAAAATTGGGTAAAGTTATTAACATGGGAAGTCCAATTGTCGGTCACCTTTTTTACAAGTCATCGGAAACTTAAAAATAAATGATTTTTTATACCCTGGCAGAGGGTATTATAATTTCAGTCAAAAGTTTGCAACGCAGTGAAGGAGACATTTCCGACCCTATAAAGTATATATGTTCTTGATCAGCATCACCAGGAGAGTCGATCTACCCATGTCCGTCTGTCCGTACGTCTGTCCGTCTGTCCGTCCGTCCGTTTCTACGCAAACTAGTCTCTCAGTTTTAGAGATATCGAATTGAAACTTTGCACACACCCTTCTTTCCTTTGCACGCAGTATATAAGTCGGAACGGCCGGGATCGGCCGACTATAAATGGTTGATCGGAAATGCTATAATTTTGGTTTTTGTAAAGTTAGGATGTTGGGATTTTCTATGGATTTTATATTTGGACAATTAATCTGAACTACCAATTTTCATAAGGATCGGCCAACTATATTCTATAGCTGCCATATAACTGAACGATTGGAATCGCCATATCTTTGGTGTTGTTAAAGTTAGGAAGTTGGGATTTTTATGAGTGTTAAGAATGCATCATATAAATAATTTTGGAGAATATAATTTACAGAATATTCTGCAAGGGTATTTCAACTTCGGCTCCGCCCGAAGTTAGCTTTCCTTTCTTGTTATTTTCAATATTCATGTAGAAGTAAAAAAATAGGTGGTTGATTTTTGGTACATTTTCTTGTAAGTACGCAATGCTCCTTCCTTCTCTTTAGCCCCTCATCTTGTTACTGTCTGCATCCTATCTGCACTTGGCATAAGTTAAATGTCGAGTAAATGTGGCTGACAACCATGATGATGCATCGCTGCCTGCATATGACACTTTCTAAGATCCTTGTCCTGTCCTTGCTTGTGCTTTTTGCTTTCGTCCTGGGCATGCAGCGGGTATGAAATCAATGACATGTTGTCGGCAAAGTTTCCTCGGCACTAAGTGAGTTTTATCCCCCCTCCGGGCATTAGACTAATATGAACTGATTTACTCCAGAATGAGTTCCACCTAAAAGTTGACAAGTGACAAGTCACATTGCTGTACATTAAATTAATGAAATCATTCCGCAACTTTTACAGGTCATGGCCGCACTCATTGCTCTTCTTCGATTACGGGAAACTTGAAGTGTCTGTCCGGACCTGCGGCTCATAAATATTGAGCGCATTATGTCAGGAGCAGAAAAATGGGGCGGAAGGATACGGGCCTGCAGTCAATTGTTGGTCATCAATCTTTTAAACAAATGCGGTTCAATGCCAGTGACAGCGGTTTCATCGAAGAGGGGTGGAATAAAATTAAGAAAAGGGGCGAAATACCGCTGTTGAAATGCTGAAAAAAAACCAACGCCAGGATGAGTGTTGCAAGGCAAGCTTTTCTTTTTTAAAAAAGGCTTAATTTGAAAAATTATTTAAATTTTTTGTAAATTTTTAAAACTGGTCTGTATTTTGTAAATTTAAAGGCTTTGTTAATGGAGTTTTTTATGTAAGTTAAGACTAGTTTTTCAGCAGTATATTTTGACACTATTTTCGACTTCAAGACCTATTCTAAGCTTACCATAAAGACAATAAAAGTATGCCAATAATGCGCTAAATCAAATTTGCATGGTTCAGCTTAAAAAATTTGTGGAAGACCTCAAACAAAATAAATTCTTCTAGTTAGTAGAATAAAAAGTTGTGATTAGTCAGTGCTGGAAACTTTCTTTTTAGATTTTTACCTTTGAATGTTATTTAGTTACTGACAGTATTTATATTTAACTTTGTTAAGTATTCAGATATAATTCAGATATAAATGATATCCCTTAAATTTTTATGGCCATATGTTGCTCTGGTTTTTCTGCTGTGTATGACACACCATTTGACCTCTGCCGGGCACACTGCAGTCATTGGTAACTGGCTGCCAACGGATACTCTTCTTCTAAGCCAGGATGTATTCGTTAAAGGGAGAAAAAAGGGAAACATCGCACACAAGTTTTATTATACACAAAAGGTGTTCGCCAGATAGTTAATTTTCTACTTAAATATTAATTACATTTTTTTTAGACCGATCCGAAAGTGATCAGCGCCATTATACTAAGGAACAATCATAAGTCAGCGTTTGGATCCGACGGAGTTCTTCTCGAAGGTGGGCCAAACAATATTTACTGTGCCATTCGATTGTCGGCAAGAAAAAATTATAATATCGACTACAATATTAAAATATATAGCAATAACAGAAATCTTGAAAAAGCCAATAAAAGATAACCACCTACCAATGAAAAATTATATAAATTAAAAAACAAACAATATGTGAGTCACTACTATTTTGAATTTTTTCAATACAATACCAATACCAAGTCCAATAAAATTATTATTTTTCTAAGTAAGCGAAACCGTGTTAAGCCGTGACTAAAATATATATTTTTGCTCAGAAACTAAACTAGGATTTTCACTTATTCATTTTAATGACAGAAGCTGGAAGACCATGTCACATTTGGTGAATAGTATTCTTGTGGCGATTGCCATTGTCACAATTGCGAATGAGGTTTGTGGCGGTCACGATGGAAGTACGGTTTTTGGAGTATTGGAACGAGGTGCCAAACTATTACATAAAGATGAAATTGTGGAGCCTAAGAAGATGCTGCGAATCGTCCAAAGGAAAATCACATATAAAGCTGCGGTGAAAGCTAACTAATATAGAATATAGCATAAGTAATAACATTAGATCCTATTCCAGCATCTCCAAAAAATTGGCGCAATAGTGATCACTGACAATAGCGAAAGTAACGGTGGGAAAGCTGTTCTGCTCGAAGGAGGTCCTCCTTCCAGCTTTGCCGTGGTCAGGTTCAAATCGGAACGTAATCACGGACTTAACTTTACAATGGAGATATTCGATACTCCGCCACCGTGCGACAGATGTAATCAAATTGGGTAATTGGTGGAATATTGATCTTTCCGAGATCAAAAGCGAGATATCGCGTAACCTACAAAAATAAAAAAAAATTGTCTAGCGAAATTATATTTTAATGTTTTAATAATATTCTTTGGAGTTTGAAATAGATATTTCATGTTTTTCAAATGAAAATTTAAATAAAGCTAACATATTTTTCCGATCTATTGGTTGTAATTTAATATGATTACTTATTCAAATATTTGAGTCTTTCTACTGCGAATTTATATTAATATATTTTTATCTGTGTACTAGCCAGTCATGGTCCCCGATCCAAACCAAAAAAAAAAGCACCAAACAAATTCCCACAGCAGGACGAGTACAGTGAAGAAGAAACCCTCGTCTGGATTTGATGGCCATGGCGGCGACATATTACTTCCTTATTTGTGGGCCGTGCCCGCGACCTTTCACCTTTTCCCCGTCACGCTCCAAAAAGTGAAACATTAGGCACAGAAACCGCATTGTATTCGAAGTGTGCGTGTGTTTCACATTAAAACAATGACGCGGCGCAAACATTTTTAGCGCAGACAGCGAGCCAAACATCCGCCAGATAAAAATGTCCGCGAACAAGCACACAAATTTGATTCAATCAACTGCGGCGATGAGTCCTGTGTCTGGTATCCCCCTTTTCAAGGGGTCCTGGCCATTTGCTAGTCGTCCTGAAAAGCCCGCCGCTGGGATGATAATGATAAGCGCATAAAACCATTAAGTGATTCCACTCAAATGAGCACGTGGGATGACCGTGAAGCTTGTTCGGAACGAATTATTCGCTAACTTGCTGAACTACCATCACTCTACACACAGAAAAATATATTAAAATAACAATTTGTTATACTAATTATAATAATATTCTTTCTATGACTGTTTTATCACTGTAGGTAAATTGGAACTATCCAATTTTTAAAGATAATATTTAATAAGAATTAATTGGAATTATACCTCCTTATTATATTTTATTACATATTTTTTAATGAGCAATGAAATAATTTTGTATTAATATTATTATATTAAAATTTTCTTTTAGTTTCGTTAGTTTCGCTATGGAATGAAAAACATTTTAAACATATTGTAACCAACCAAAACTATTATATCATTATTACATCCATTAAAAAACTGTTTTTCAATATCAAAGTCACTTTTACCAGGTATAAATGTATATTTAACTTATTTTAATAACTAAATAACACGTAAAAATTTGTTTATAACTTCAGCTAAGTAATTCTGAGTTCACTGCAGTGCCATCGACTAATTGAATCGCTCACAGGGCAAAATCCTCGCTCTGACCCAACGGAAAGTGAATCTATCAAAAAACGAAACAAAAGGAACCTTTTTTGTACTGCTAGCGTGAAAAACACGACATGGGAGGTCGAGAAACGGGGGGAGTGGCTGTAACAGTAACGACGACAGCGATGTCCTTAAACCCCCGGCAAAGGGAATACGGCCTGCAGAGATAAGGGGCCGAGAGGGGTGGGCCAGGTGGGCGGACCTGGGAGCCGCGATTCAGGAAAGGACGCCCCGTTCATGTTAAATGGCCAACAAGGTGACAATGCAGATATAATGCTCATAAGCAGACGGCATAAAGCAACAAAAGTGATACGACCAACGACCATTACGTCGATGATTCGCAGGACGTTTCGCGATTGATAATGCTCACTTACTGGTAACCAAAATGACGCACAGACGACCATGGGCGGTAAAAAAATCGCTTATCGCTTGACTTTACGCACAATATAACAGACAGATGTCAGTAGATTGCTGAACGATGTCGTTTAATGCGAATCAATGACAAATGGAGCATTTCAATAAAGTGAAAGTACGTTACCCACCAACGAACGATGCGAAACTTAATTGATTGAATTTTATAAAAATACGTGAACTGAGTGTATTTAGTTTAAGGTTATGAAGTAAAATAATTTACATAAATAAAAAATAACAAATCTCTGTAATACTTTAGTAATCTGGCAATTGGGAGCGCTTAAATAAAGTATACTAAAACCTCATGCAGCTATTACATGGAAAACATAGATATATATATATATATATATATATATATGTATATATTTATATTTCTATTTAAAAAAACCTATACTCTATCTAACTACGAGTATTACGAATTGTGTCATCCAAATTTTGACCAAAAAAAATAATGGAGTAGTTTTATTTAACAAAATGATATTTAACTTCAGTACTCCGTTGATTTTGTAATTTTCAGATGTAGTAACAAAATTCCAAAACCGGAAAAAAGAAGCCAGAGTCATAAGTTGAAAAGCCACCCACATCTCCCAGCGAAACTTTGCGCCGCTGACATTAGTTAATTGTCAGCCGCTTCAGTTTGCAAACATGCATTTGGCCAAAAGCCAACATGGCCAACAAAAAAAGGGCAGCCGGAACGGAAAAAATAGAGAAATGGTTACAATTTAATTAAGTTCTTGGTACGTAATTTGCGCCAACACTTTAAGTTGTTCCCTTGACTTGTTTTCATGGGCTGCCGTTGTCTTTTTGCTTTAGTTGTAAGCTTTTGCACCTTCGGGCTGCCACCAACGGCGAAGTCGCCTGCTAATTACGCAAATGTTTCAACTTTAAAACGGCGACGCCATTTCACGCGCCCTGCGTGTGAAATATATAAATGTCAACTGCAAGAGCCAGCCGCCTTCACTTTGCACTTTGTTTTGTCTGTTTAACTTTTGTTCATAGCTGGCTGACTTTTGCTGATTGCGCAGAGGTTGGAAACTGGGTGCAAGCCCACTCGAAGTCCCTGAAACCTCCAACTCTGTCCATTTATTCGCTCTGCACTCGCAATTTGTTATTTTTGCTAGTTTTAAAAATTAAAAAATGCTCCATGTTCAGAAAAGGGCAAGTAGGCGAAGA
The DNA here is from genome assembly GCA_018153365.1 of Drosophila fuyamai. Lineage (NCBI taxonomy): Eukaryota > Metazoa > Arthropoda > Insecta > Diptera > Drosophilidae > Drosophila > Drosophila fuyamai. The sequence goes on along the minus strand of JAECXW010000393.1, from coordinate 610,630 downwards.
CTGCAGATAATACTGAAATGGAGACATTATATTTTATGCAAGTGCAACAGTGCGTATGCGAGTTAAAAATTGTTGTACTCCACTGTTGCAATGTCATTTGCAGTAATGAAAGTACATGGAATATAAAAATGGTGGTGAGCTCTGGTTGACTTTGGAATTTAAAATATATTTGAAATGCACTTTAAAGCTCGCAAATTTGTGTTTTATTATTCGTTATTTCAACTTCAAAAAACGGAAACCATTAAGATTTTGGTCTGTTTATCATTAAATGGTAATGGCAGTTGTTAAGATATTTAAATAATTGTTTTAAAATACGACCCTTTAAGAAGTATTTACTTTTTTGATACCAACCTAACATTCTTTTGAGGTGTCCAAGGTGTTGAAGAAAGAACAACCAATACACATTGTAAAAATGACTCAAGGTTTTCTCAAATATTTCCATTCAATTTGAAACTTAGAGCCAGACTTAGATTTACAAAAGGTAAACCCATGCACACGACCCAATATATAAAAAAGCAGTACAAATAAAATTGCATTACACACACGATTACAGGGACGTACACGTATAAAACCCCGGAACACATTTGGCAGCTACTGTCAGTCAATCTCCATTAAGCCCATCCCCAACACCTTATTGAATTTTATTGTAAATTGGAAAGAAAAAATTGCACCGACTGCAAAAGACCAAATGGGAATAGGAAAAACAGGGAAAACAAGAGGCAAATGTCAGAGAAAGATGTGAGAAAAACGCAAATTGAAAAGGAAAACAAATCGAAGGAGACAGAGAGGGTTTTGGGATCGAGGGTGAAGCTTTCAATTAATTTGCATAAACGGCCAAACGATTATGTAATTTGTATGTGCCACATAAATTATCACGCAGTGGAAATAGTTTTCAAATATGCACCCCAGACATAAAGGAATGAAGTGGGTTGGGGACCTGCGAAGAGGGGTCAGCTTATTAGAAGGGAATGAAACTGGCAACTATCAATAAATTACGAACTGGGGCGTGGCAACTGGAGTGTCCCGAAACCACAAAAAGCACAAACACTAGAGTTGTTTTGCCCTCCGGAAAGGAACTCGATTGGTTCAAATGAACGAAGACTATTATTTATTAGGTTAGAAAAGATTTAAGGAATTTATTTTCATAAACAAATAAATTATGATTTAATATTAGGAATAGTGATCATGATTATCATGAAAAGACTTTACAAACTAATTTATTATAAGCCAATATAACATATTAAAAAAGCATTTTTTTTAATAAAATATTTATGTTAAAAGTATTGTATTAGTTCTGTGTAATAAAGGGTTTTGATTGGTAAACTTAATATCCCTATGTATTAAAAGAAAAAAGCACGTTTTCTGTTTTAAATTTATGCACATATCATTGCAGTGGGATTATTTGAGAATTTTTCCACTAGACTTCTCACAGTTGCCTTGGATTGCTACAAAAATAATAATATGAACTCCAACAACCGCTTAGTTAATCAATCACGAACCGAACTAGATCCTCTGAAGGACTCAGCTCCATCCGAAATGCCCTTTGACAAATTTTTGGGGGTCTGGCATTGTGGGGCATGGTAGGTGCTTGCCAGGGACCGCAAATTTTATGCACGTTATAAATCACGGCCAAACAACGACGACAGCGTCGAGGACGACTGCAAAACTGTTCACATTAATTGTTGCAATGTCATTTTCGGGCCTATTGTGCTTGGCCAGCACCACGAACCCTGGCGAACCCACACCCAAACCTCCCAACCGGAAAACCCCACCACATTTGGCGGAGAAGGCCAATAAAAGGCACTTTCTGTGTGTGCTCCAGACGCCTTTGTGTCACGTGGCAATTTTCGCAAAAGGAATTTCAACAATGTAGACGTTTTTCCTACAGCAAATAATCACAGAAAAAAAACAATATGGAAAGTCCAACTACTTTTTTTATTCAGCATAGGCAAATGTTCCTCAGTTGGGGTGGCTGGAGTCCATAAAAACTGCTGTTTAGTAGCTGGATTTGGGGATTTGTCAAAGGCCCGACGACGAAGCGCGGATACTGAAAATCTGCTACGTTTTTTCTGCCTATATTCATAATTTCACATTTGAGACACAAAAGACCAAAGGATATCACATCGAGTTTTTGTTGTCAGCAAAGGAATGTGTAAGTTAAATGGGATTTCCCCTTAGGTGATGTACATAACTAATTGACAAAGCGTATAAAGGTACCCTACAGTACAGCAATAAATCAAAGAAACTTCTATAACTAAATTAAAACAAATATTAAGATAGTTATGCTTTCGATGTAAAAATATTTTAGCTTTAAGATTGGTCCATCCTGATCGCTATTACCACTCATATGTCCATATTTACATACGATATGGAATCGCATTCATTGTGAAAAGATAAAACCGGCAAATACATAAAATGCAGACAAAAACACTTGAAAGCAAAGTTATGAACGTAGGAAATGGGGGGCCAGTGGAGGGTCCAAAAAACAGCAAAAGGGCGTCGTTAATATTTCAAAAACAGAAACACAACCGAAACGAAAACAAGGCAAAGACATAAACAGAAGCGACAAACAACAAAAGCAGGCAACGAGGGAGTAGTCGTAATACTTGGACAATTGCACACGCACCCACACTTGATTTTCTTGGGTCCATTCGAAATATTAAGGCATATTTGCCGCTTGGTCAGCGGAACCGGACGGAAAGGTAAATGAGACAGAGCCAACCAGACGAGACAGGGTGAAAAGTCACCTTCGTGTTGCACAAAATTTATGGCCAGCAAGGAAAGAGCTTAGGATAACCAAGCTAAGGATACCCTCGAAGACTTCCTATCCGTATGGTATTTAGATAGATCAAGCCATGAATACGCTGCATTTAACAATATTTTAACTACGTTAAGGTTTCTTTCCTGAATAAAAATTATATTTTAAATAACTTTGATTTGGTGAAATTTGGTTTCAAAGAAGTTCGACTGTAATTAAAATGTACTTTATGCAGATCAGCAAGCTGGCTAAAAAATATGGGGATTTGGAAAGCGTTCTTAATAGGTGATTACTAATCTAATGCATGAATTATAATAAACATGAATCATATTACTATATGCGGAACTAAGAAATCTCCCCTTTCCAAATTCCAACTGAGAGTCTTTTTGAGTTCAGTTTGATTTTCGGATATGTCCCCTTCAGTGCTAGCTGTTGGTCCAATCAGCAATACCCTTTGCAAGAAGACATCAAAGGGGAGTTGGACGTCGGGGTTGGGTGGCACCCACATTGCACATATTCCTCTCTCAACTCCCAGAAAGGGGGCTCCACAAAGTTGTCGGTGTGCGTTGTGTGTGTGAGGACAAATTAATTGTTGACAGCGCGACATCTTCGAACCCACAACTAAACTCCCTGGCTACAGGAAGTTTTGGGTTAAGTGTTTCCTGACACCAGATCCATTTATCACAGGGGCTTACAGGTTCTACATGGCTTTTTGGAATTATTTCAGATTTCTAATCAATACGGAAAGGGAATGCCACTCATTTGGAATTTGTTGAATTAACAAATATATATATAAATATATATATATAAAAAATATATTCATTTTTTATAAAACAAAAATATAACAACAAGCAATTCTGCCAAAACTCTTAATATTTTTTGTGAATTTGAAAGCTCAAGCGACTCAATATTTTGTCTCTCTTTTAAAACGTTGCTTTCTGCATTGATAACAGCATTTTGAGTGGCCGTGAATTAGCCTTAAAAAATTCCATTGACAGAACCACTTCATCAGACATTCAAGATGCACGCGTCGTCTCTTCTGGCTTTTGGGATCATCTTCCTGCTGTTCCTGGGAAATCTTTTGGCCGAACACAACACGGCGCCACCGGACCTCTTAGTCCGATTCGACCACACCCCTGAGCAAGCAGTACCTAAAATATCTTTAGGTATTATCATAGTTCGAAGAGAGTAACCTGTTCATATCGATCCTGTTCAAAATATGAATAATAAGACACGACAAAATCTCGGTTCAGTGATCAAGATTAAAATTAAAATATTTCAGGGTGATGTGTTTACTTTGAGCCTGAAAGTATGCATCATATTTACCTTTGCAATATCCAAAAACTATTGAAGAGCATAATAAATGCCCCTAGTAAACTCTTTTCTTCATTCTCTCTCATATTTTTCTTGCACAATTTATAATCTATTTAATTTATATCTTATTTCGATTTATCTGACTGACAATATGGTATAAACAAATTTGATTTATTTATTTTAATATTTATAATCATTTTTTATGTTTGACCAAGTTAATTTGGCATGTACGACGCATTAACATGCATGTTATACATGTATAAAAAGAGAAATGTTTCTGATTTTTTGTTGCCCACAAATATTCTTAAGAATATTTGATTTAGTTGGTTCCATGCGCTCAAAATGATCGCTTCGCAATTCCTTACCGTGGGGATCTTGTTAGTACTGTTTCTGGGACAATCCTCGCAATTCGACCCCAATAAAATGGATCTCACCCGTGAGCGGAAAACAGAAAAATCTTTCCATATCGATTATACTAAAGAAGTTCCAACTCAATGGAGGAACAGAGCTCAGTCAGCACGGACCAATGGAACTCGAAGAACTAGATTAAGTAATATTAAAAAAACGAATACAACTTAAGCTGTTTTAAAGTTTCATTATACTGGTTTAAGTGTTTTGTGCATTTATGTGCATGTGTAATGGAAAATCATATCCAAGTTTTGGTGACTAAGTAAATTTTATTGAGTCTTGGATTTCAAGTTCACAAATAACATAAAAAGAAACAGCAAAAACCCTTATCAACTCACTGGATTATTTTATAATTATATGTAAAAAATGCTTTTCAAGGAAATGTTTCCGCATTAATCTTTCAGTCTGTCACAATTAACATAAAAAAAAAAACAAAAACACTTATCAACTCACTGGAATATTTCACAATAAGAAATGCTTATTCAAAAAAAACTTTGTTTGATTTTTATGAAATCCCTATTTTTTAGGGAAATTACTCACAAAAGTAATAAATAAAAATAGAAATACATCCTCTCAGGACAAAAATATCAATAGTCTAATTAATTTCTTCAAGTACAAACCCCATTTCATTATAATTTCTTTGAATTCAAAACTTTAATAACAAACAAAATGCCATTTTCGATTATGTCACAATAAACATTTATTTTCATTTAAAGACTTTTCTTGTTGAATGGTCATTTTTTTACTTCGTCGTGCTAGGCACTTCTCATTCTCATAAATTAAATTATCATTTGAAAGTCGGCTTTATTGGATTTGTTAGCTCAGGACTATTTTAAAACAGATACATTACAAAGTATTAATACTTTTTTCTTGATTTTATATAAAAGAGTGAGCTATTTTTCTTACAATATTTTCGCTACATTTTGATTTTAAGCTTAAATGTTTCTTATGTTACAAAAAAAATCGAATAATAAATATTTTTAGTATTCATTATTTGGCGCCATAATTTCAAATATGTTCAGTCAGTCTGGCAACGCTTTCTCAGCGGGCTGCCAGACTTACACTCAGCTGATGTTTGTTATTATTTAAAATTTGTTAGTGCAATTATAATTTCCCTTAAGAAACTTATTTAACAACGCCTTTTAATTTCCAGGTAATACAGTCTATATGTAACATATATGCTTAAAAGCACTTATATATTATATACAATTTATATTCCAGTTTATGAGATGCAATCTAAAAACCCCAGCGAATCATACCATTCAATAAGTGAATTGTTTTGTGGCATTCAAACAAAAACACAAATACATGTACATATATCACAAATCAGTTAAAAAGTGAGTACAATTTATTGAATTGTAACAAAGGCCACAAGCGACAGTCTCTAGCGTTACCGACACCTAAAGTAGTTTAACAACTATTTGATCAAAGAAAACATCTACTGTTTCAGGGGAAATGGAGGCACCCAGCCGCCGAAAGTTCGCTCCAGTTCCTCCGCCACCGCCAGACAAAGGCGATCATTATTCGGATTGGAGACCACCTGGATGCCCAAAGGCAGCCCCTTGGAGTCGAGGCCCATGGGAACTTGGGTGGCTGGCAAATGGAGCACATTGAACAAGCTGAAGTAGGCAAAATCATTGAACTTGATCAGCGGATAAAAGTGGAACGGCGTTGTCCTCGGAGAACTGTGGAAAAATAGCACTCCATCGTCGCCGAGTAAATCTTGGACTGACTTCTTACACTTTGCCGTGGCTTCCCTGATCAGTTTCTCCTTTTCCTTCGGCAGGACAGTGTCAATAAGGCCATAAATAGCAGCCATGCTATAGTCACTTTGTCCAAGGATTTTCTTAAAGAGCTCCACAAAAGGATTGAGTTCGGCACCGTTTCCCAACAACAGATTAAAGTTGGCTGGTTCCTGCGTCATCCAATAGCGCCACATCTTTCCGGTCATCTTGGTATTGGGTATGTCAGCATGTCGCACATCTTTTCAGTCAGGCTCTCGAAATGTTTGCGAATCTTGTACATAACCCTCTCCGTTTCCCTATTTATAGGATTGCACTGAGCCATGCCATTGGAGGCCACATAGAAATAACGCAGCCGTTTCAGATCCACCTGATCATCCAGTTTAAGCTTGGCCTTAAGCGATGGTTCTACAAGGACCTGCATCATGGGCAGCAAATCCCGAGCAGAACGACTCATGGGACCGGCGCATACCATCGTGTCCTTCTCCTTACCGGTTCTAAAGGTACACCCAGACATATTGACTGCTCCGGAACTGGGTTTGTGCCCGAAGACGCCGCAATTGAAGGCCGGTATCCGTATAGAACCACCTATATCCGTTCCCAAGCCGAAACCCGTACAACATGCGGCGATCAGAGCGGCTTCTCCTCCGGAAGAACCTCCCACAGATCGTCGCAGATCATAGGGATTATTGGTGCAACCAATAAGCATATTCCTGGACTCAATCCACTTGTTCACCTCCGGAACATTACTCGTGGCGATGATAATGGCGCCACTCTCCTTCATCAGGCGAACGCATTCGGCATCCGTGGACGAACGTTCCGATTTCCGCGACAGTAGACCCAAGGTATGGAGCTTTCCAGCCACAGCGGTACTATCCTTAGTGGAAAAGGGAACACCTAGGAAGGGCTGACGCCGGAAGTCCTCATCGGTGTACTCCTTTTTTGCCAACCTCCGGTCGATTTCGCGTGCCTGATCCAAGGCCTCCGGAAACGGGCCATCCACAACGGCATTAAGGTCCCGATTAACACTCTCCATCCGTTCGCAGTAGGCCTTGACAATGTCGTAACTCCGGACCTTGCGTTCCCGTATCTGTTGGGCCAAGTCCACGGCGCTCTTGCTGAGCAGCGACTGCTGTTCCACGCTCGGTGGACCCGGAACCCGTTTGTGGTCACCCAGATACCATCCCAAAATGAACTCCAGGAGGCGATCGCTTAGGATGTGGACCAGTGCCAGCAGGGCATCCAGTACGTGGCTCCAAAACGACATGATTGCCCGCTTTTTTGCTGAGATTTGCACTTTGCGCAATGCAGATGCAAACTAAAACCAAAGACCACTGAGGTTGCGATAAACCCAGACGTTGCCACCCGATATGGGCGAAAGCTGGCAAGAAAAGCTTTCCCAAAAAACCAGTTTCACTTCCAATTACAGTGGGACCCATTTAACTTGTTTATTCAGTAGAAGCAACTATAGATCACTTTAAACCACTCAAGAAACCCCTTTTAACATGATATGTTCACAGTTTAAGATGAAGTGGAACGATTGATTTTTCAGTTCGTCTTAAACTATCAACTGTCAAAGCAAGGGCGAAGGCTATATACATATTTTATAATCCGTAGGTAAATATTTAATATGTTTTTTAATCTGATAAATGTTATATTCATATTTAATTCTTCATTTTTATTTTTGTGGAAACATTTTTTTATCTTACAGTTCAAGCTTTATCAGAAATGTTTTAACTATTGGTAAATTTGAAGATAACATGACATGTTTGGTCATAAAGAAATCGATGTTTTTGAAATTGCAGAAACGCCACTTGTTCAAATGTATAAATTTTAAATTAATTATTAAATAAGAAGGATACATTTAAGACCGGAAAATATTTGTATTATTACATGACCCTTGACCTTTCAGAACTTTTCGTAAGAAAGTATGTATTATGACTGATATTTAAAACAATTTTGTGAGTATTAAAAATTAGTTTCGATAATAAATGTTCAGAAAAAGGATACCGCAAATATGTTGACTGTTGACTATTTGAACATGCGCATGAACAGCTGAGCGGGGAGTCCCCTTAACCCATTGGTCGCATCGTGCAAAGACCGCCGCTTAAATATCGACCCGCAGCTGCTAGATGATTTTCGTCAACAAAACAAAACCAAAAAGTCGGTCAAAGATCCGGGATAAATATTGCAAATTGTAAATTAAATGAATTAAAAGCAGAGGCCTCGTGCAGTGCGAAAATAAAGTTATTTGAATTTGTGCCAAGGCAGCTCGAATCGAATTTTAACCCAGTACGTTGACCGGTAATACTAATCTTAGATACCCTGTAAACACCAACGCAGTTCGATCACCCCGATTAAAACCGCATTACTAATCAAAGTTTGGCCCTTATCTCCATGGTGAATCATTTTTTAATTGTTTTTCTAATAAGAAACTCTTATCTCGATCGGCAATTTGTTTATTCGATAGTGTGTGACACACGTAACTATTTAGTCAGCATGCTTTTGAATACCAAAAATGTATATAAATAGAAAGTTTGCAAAAAAAATGTGCATTTACCCAGTAAATATGCAAGTTTTTGTTGCACTCGCAGCGTATTTATACGGAAAAACAAACATAAAACCCATTTACAACCCGTGTTAAATTGCAATTGCCGGCTAAAAGGCAAAACCAAGTGTTAAATGCTACCTGTAAAAATTTAGAGTGTGTTTCTGTTTGCCTGGGAGCCGCCACAACTGTTAATACTAAATACTAAGTTTATTATTAATTTTTAATCATATTTAGTTGCCATGCCATAGTCTTGGCCGATTTAAATCGCTATCAGTTGCTTTTCTTGGCACTATCTTTCTCACTTTATTGGAAAGGGTGTGTGGTTTTATGGGTATGCCGTTTTTTTTATTAACAACACCTGCTGGAGGTGTTGTTGTCCTACCTGAGAACTGACGTTATCAGTAGAAATGCGAACGTGTCGTGACACGAATTATATCAACTTTGTCGTGACACTAATTAACTACACGCGTGTCTTCGATTTAAAATTTGAGATAGGTCAGCAATCGGCATATGTATTGGTTTTTTTAACGGTCAGTTCTGACACCCTGTACTTGTTGATAATACAAATTTGGTTCAATTAGAATGTTTTTAAAGAATTCCTAACTTCCAATAGTTTTACTGTTTGAAAAATCTTAGCTTTTTACTTCAGAAAAAATATAAATATTTCTTCTATAACTACATAAGACGATTGAATTGAAAAACATTTCACTTTTCTGTCTGTGCAAATTACATAAATAGATTTTCATTACCTGTAATTTCGAAGCTCTTAAAGTCAGCGATTAACTTGTAGAGAATTTAAACTCATCTCAGTGTTGATGTTTCGAGAATTTGAAACAAAATTTAAAGGTAAACACACCTTTAACACGCAATGGCAAGAGTATTCGTCTCTCGTCGCTGGTTGCTGATTACCTCAACCGCTTTGAATCTGTCAGATAATAAACCTTCGGAATAGCTGTACACTCAAAAGAAAGACTCATTGAAAAAACTAAACTCTATCTTTTATTTTTAATAAGATAATTGATTTAATCTTTTTGAATTGTTTCAAGAGTATGCAAAAAAAGATCGCTAAAAATTTTCTTGTATGATTTCTTAAAAGATTCTAACAAAATCTTTTGATTAATCAAAATGATTTTATCTAGATTTAAATTTTTGTTGAATAACTTATTCGTCATTTATTTCGCAATTTATCCGTAAATATTGTTTCCGAGTGCAAGCGATATCTCAGCAAACAGCGAGTTTATGGCAGTGTGTCTGTGTGTCATGTCTGTTAAGTGGGGCCGACTGCTTGACAGTTGATTCGTCAAATAGCACCGCACTCGACGCTGCTTTTCTTTCGTTTTCAGTTACCTCCAGAGATTCACGCACGCAGTTTTCCGTTTCCACAGGTAAAGCACAGCGCCATGGAGCGGAACCCAGTCACGGTAGCCGGTGAAAAAAGTGGCGATTCCAGTGATCAGGACGAGAAACAGTTCCCCAGTGCAGCGGATTACATGAGGAATTTCAAGAACATCATAGCCCCGGGAAACGAGGCCTCCATGACCAGGGAGTTCAATCCGCAGGTGGCCTACGAATTCGAGAAGTATCTCAATCCCCAGAAGCTCAAGCAGCATGTTCTCAAGAGTGAGAAACTGCGATCCATTATAGAGCACTATGCCAAGGAATCGGGGCAGCCTATAAAGCAACTGGAACGCCAGGCCAAGGCGATCATTGATGAAATTGGCCTGGAGCGGAATATGGCCATAATTCGATGGTGCGGAATCGCCATCACAGCGATCGGCAAAAGGATCTGCGATGGATTCTACGTCAATTCGGCCAGCATGGCCAACGTCCGCAGGGATATGGGCAAGTGCCCGGTGCTCTACCTCCCGAGTCATCGAAGCTACATGGACTTTATCCTAATGTCGTACATCTGCTACTACTACGACATCGAGATACCAGGAATAGCAGCGGGAATGGGTATGTTTAATGTGATTAAAAGAGTAATACAAGCCATAAAAAGGTTATATATTTTTAGTGTGGATCAAAGAGGCTAGTAATTTCGATAAGTTTTTAATCATTCATGATTGCAGATTATTTTTTAAGTTATAATTGTTTTTTATTAGTTTGTTATGTTCGTTATAAAAAACAATTTTAATTTTCTTTTCCAACGAAAATCGTGCTAAAAATACAAATTAGCTTTGCTTTTCTATTAACACATTGTCATCATCTTGCCATCTTTTTTTAACGTGAATATTTAACACTTAATGACATGCTACATTTTTAATATGCTAGCATTTCAATTAGTATGAATTAGCAAATAAAAATGTCAACTTTTTGTTTACCTAGATTTGTTATGCAGTTAAAGGTGTTAAAATTCTATAACTGCTTAATATACGAAAAAAATCTAGAAAAATAATAAAATAGATGAAGTTATAGATAGCAGTAAAGTTAAAGTATAAATATTTCTTTGGGGTATATGAATGTTGAAAAATTGTTTATATAAATATTTCATAAATTCGTTTTAGATTTTCACTCGATGTTCGGCATGGGCACCATGTTGAGAAAAACAGGAGCCTTCTTCATGCGACGTAGCTTTTCGAACGATGAGCTTTACTGGGACATTTTCCGGGAGTATATGTACGCACTGGTGGCCAATTACCACATCGGCGTGGAGTTCTTCATTGAGGGCACTCGCTCCAGAAATTTCAAAGCCCTAGTGCCCAAAATAGGACTCCTTTCGATGGCCCTGCTACCGTATTTCACTGGTGAAGTGCCGGATGTGATGATTGTGCCCGTAAGTGTGGCCTACGAGCGAGTCCTGGAGGAGCAACTGTTCGTTTATGAGCTGCTGGGAGTCCCAAAACCCAAGGAGTCGACCAAGGGTTTCTTCAAGGCCCTGAAAATCATCGACGAGCGATTTGGCAAGATGTTCCTGGACTTCGGAGAACCGATTTCGGTAAAGGAGTTCTTCGGACACGACAGTGGACAGCGGATGCAGCGAGCAGGCGTGGGCGGTCACCTCCAGAAGCTCAACCGCCAGGAGGTGGAACTGGTCAAGCAGCTGGCCAACGAGATTATCTACCAACAGCAGCGACGCATTGTGATCACCACCTTCAATCTGCTGAGCTTGTACTACGCGAGTCAATTGTATGCCCAAAAGAGCGTAAACATCGATGAGCTAGCCCGGGGTGTTCTGCATCTGAAGCGGATCTTCGAGCAGCTGGGAGCCCATGTTAGCACTACTCCTAGCAGCATCAAGGCGGATATTATAGATGCCGTGGAGATACACTCGAATATCCTGCATTTTGCCACCGCCAGATTGCAGTTTACGCCCATGGCAGCCAAACAATTGGCGGAACGGATAGATGTGAAGCGCATGAAAGCCCACGCTCTTTGTCCACAAACCATGGCGGTGGCTGTTCCCATGTTGGCTCTGCAGCTCTACATCAATCCCTGCATGTTTTGGCTGGCCAGACCCGCTTACCTGCTCCTGGCAGCGCTGAAGGAGCAGAGGAATCAAAGGAATCAATCGACAGACGACATCTCATACGATGCCAGTTTAAGTGCTCTGCACTCGCATGTGACCACCATGGATGCACTGTTCCAGCACGAGTTCATCATTGAATCGAATCGCGAGGCGGCCGAGTTTGAGACCCATCTTCAACTGCTCCTGGACGAACGGGTGGTGGAGGTGGAGAAGAGCGGTAGGATCAGGGTGCAGGACAATGAGTGCTCGCATGTCATACTGGCTGCCTTGGCGCCATTCCTGTGCCTCTACTATCAGCTGGTGGTCACGTTAAGAAAGGTGAGTAAACTTCAATAACTTACTTTAAACTTTCCCATTCTAATTGAATTGTTTCCCGTGCAGATTCCTTTGGATTTCGAGTTCAGCAACAAGGATTTGCTTGTGCGCGTCCAGCAGCATGTGGAGCAGCTACTTCAGCAACCCGGAGGATCTGCCTCCCATGTGCATCCATATTGTCTGGCACTAGACAATCTCAACATAGCCATCTACGCCCTGATCCAGAGGAGCTACATTCTGAAATGTAAAAACTCGGGACAGATGAAGATCGCCGGCACTCCAGGAAAGTGCCTGCAGGAGCTGGAACGACAGCTCCTCGAGTACTGTCAATTAATGCCATTCGCCCAATACTCGACGGCGGCCAACCAACAGGCCCAGTTTCACATAGCCAAGTTATAACTGGCAAATGGCAAGAGGTCGGCGGGGCAGGCGGCTCCCAGGGAAGAGGAAACCGATCCAAATACCGATTCAGGATCGAATCCCAAACAGTGTAGTACAATTAGCATTTCATTGCCCATACAGTTCATCCAGTTTGTTGTCGGCCTGCTCAAGAATTGTCGCATCATCTGCATCCTGTTTTTCATTGTGGTGGTGGCGCCGCTTTGGCAGCTGGTTCACTGGGTCATCATTTCCTCCCATTCATTCACGTAGGCTTAGAGGTGTCTAGTTAGGATGGATCGAATTAAATATTCGGAAAGAAATTGTAATTTATTCAATACGAAAAATCTTATGAATGTCCACTTTACAATTTAATTTAATTAAATTCTCTTTTAAAAAGAAAAGATATTTAATTAAAATTATCTTTTAGAATAAAGTATTGCTCATCAATATAAATATTATCCCATAGTTATAATTTATACATTCCCCTCTTTATAGTTTTTTAAATAATTTTAAATCATACACAGAACAAAAAAGAAAGTAAATTAAATTTTTGACTTCCCTCGACTTTAAAAAAAATCGGTCCATCCTAGAAAGCGAGTGTATCTGAATACTAAATGTATATTTAAGCTTAAAAACTGATATTTATGTCCAGTTTGCCATAAAATACAAATGAAATTCACTAAAACGCCAAACACCAACTTGCAAGCAATCGAATTTTGATCAAACAATTTTTGTATAAATCCCATCGAAATATATATTTCATATATTTTTGGACGAGGACATCTTAAAATGTTTTCCAACAAAACACGACACAAAAATGCACAATTTCGAGAATTTAAAAGATCAATTAGTTAAGATCTTGCAAAGGTTTGAAGATTTTTAAATTAGCAAGAAACATTTTCAATATTTAGTTATATCGTTTTTTTTTTTTGGTTTCAAGCGAGATATTAACTGCTTAAATCATTTTTAATTAACAATCGTGTTCACACTTAACATGACTAGGCACAAATTATTTAAACTATTCTTTATTTGCAAAAGTGTGACGGATTTTGTAATTTTAAACTCCTTTAAATCTTTTAAGTTTTTTACAATGTGAGCTGGTGTTAAGTTTGTGTTTCATTTTCTAATCTTAAGTTGGTTATGTTCATCATCCCCAGAGTTATTTTTAAATATTCTATTGTGCCAATACAAAAGTCGCACCTCAAAGAAAAAATTACATGGCAAGCCACAAAACTTGCCCCTAGATATATATAAAAACGGTTGATTCAGACGTGATCCCATTTGGGTTCAAATCCGCTTATTCCTAAAGAAAAACAGCACAAAAATGTCCGAAAAGTGCAAAACAAATATTATGTATTATGATATTTTTAGACATTGTTTGGTTTTATTTTATATTTATATAGATTTTAAAAAGAGAAAACAACACCGATCCTAACTTCACCCTCTAGTAACTAAACCAACAAAAACAGAGCAATAATAAAAATGTAGTCGGTGCCGATTGCACCCCAGAAACTTAAATCATCTGGCTTTGAATTGAAATGTTGAAGGTCACTGGCAAAACTGTCGTTTAAACTTGTCCAAAGTGCGTTGGCTGATTACTACGTGCATCATCAGCCGCTCGGGATTCTTCTCATCCGCTGTCGTTTCCACCACGGCTGCGTTTTTATACAGCCAGGCCATTTCGGGTCCACCGCTGGGCACTCTCATCTGCAGTTTTCGTCGCCCAGTTGCGGTCAGAATCTGTTGCTCGATATCATTTAAAAGAGGTTCCAATCCGGTTTGTGCTCGAGCTGATATATGATGCACGAGATCTGATGAAGACTGCGGCTTTAAGGATATCAAATCACATTTGTTGTACACATTAATGATCGGTGGCAATTGGCTGGCCGTCGAATCTCCATTAGCAATATTAAAGGCCAGGGAACGGAGCGTGGCCTCCACATGACTGCGTTGAGAGGCGTGACATGGATGAGAAAGGTCCTGGACGTGCACTATTACATCCTGGGATGAGAGAAAAGGTTAATATTAAGAAAAAACCAAGGCAGATTGGGACTTTTACCGCCAGCATTGCATCCTCCAAAGTAGCCACAAAGCACTCAAACAGTCCCGTTGGCAAATCAGACATAAAGCCTACGGTGTCCATGTAAATCACCTGCAGATTGCAAGGTAAACAACCCGCATGTGCCGTCACATCAAGGGTGGCAAACAACTGATTCTTCGGCTGCAGTGCATCCTCCACAGTCAAAGCCTTTATTAAAGACGTCTTGCCAGCATTTGTGTAGCCTACCACGGCCACAATGGGATAATTTTGTTGTTTCCGTTTCTGGCGAAGCAACTGCCTCTGGCGACGCACCCGATCTAGTTCCGCTCGCAGTTTGCGCTCCCTGGTGCGCAGAATCTCCTTCTGCAGATCAGTCAAGGTATATCCTTGGCGCCGTGTCTGTGTGACACTGGCGTCCTTGGCTTGCGCCCAAATGTAGGGAAGCTCAGCCATGGCCACCTAAAAAAATAAATCCAATATTCAGTTTATAGTAATACTTGTTAGTCATTTAATCATTCTTTAAAACCAACCTGTAGCTTCGCTTCAGCGCTGGTGGCATGGAGCCTTAAAATCTGTATAACCACAGAGTAGCGATCCATCACTGGCAGTCGGAATTCCGCCTCCAGGAACCGTTTCTGAGCGAAAGATAACGTGCCCTTGCTGACAAAGAGGCATGTGAGCTGCCGTTCCTGTCGCAGTTCGGCGACCAGTTCTTTGAGTTCCACCAGCTTTCCGCTGCCAAAGAGTGTCTTTTTCTCGAGACTCTCTAGCGGAACTTTGAGAGCCCTGGCGACCTGCCAATTGGGCAGGGAGTGAATCAGGGCAGACGCCTCCGCCAACTGATCCTCTGGCCGGACATCGACGGGTGTGCTCAGGCGTTTGGCTGCCCACTTCACGTAGGGCTGTAGGATGAGAACTTGCTGGGAACTGGCTATGTCTCGGGTGATTCGCATAGCTCCGCCCGCCACTTCGTCGTAGGCACTGAAATAAAATGAGAAGAATGAAATGAGATGTCAATAAAAAACATGATCAATAGCAGTAATTAATTAACTTTATACAGGACTCTGAATACCTACCGATCATCTAGGAACCTCATATCTGCTAAGTATCCACTGGCTTCCCGCTCCTCCTGCGCCAAGTCCTCAATATCTTCATTTCTTTGACCAGCCTGCATTTGGGCTTCAAAGAAGCTTTTCCTGTTCCGAATGCCCTTAACTCCTTGATGTTGTGTGTATTTCCAGCGTGCAGGTATCTTTACAACCGCACGGAGAGGAAAACTCCTGATCAACCGATTAAATACCCGTAGGCCGGACATGACTAAAACTAATTAGGGTTTGACAACTATAACTAAAAGGTTTTCTCGTTCAGCACGGAATGCTTTTCCTCAAAAGCCATCCACGCCGCTTGACAGGATTTCGTGCGCGAGGAAGTCGTTTGATAGGATACTCCGGTGGCCACCAAAGATGAAATCAGAATATTGTACTTCACAGGATATCGAATTCGGGATTGTACAATCTTCTGACCAAAGTAGGTGCCGGAAAAACCTGTAATTTGTATAATTATTATGCAATTACTGAAAAACAAAAGAAGAATACTAACCCAAACAAAATGTGGCGAGTCCTGTGAAAAGGGAGCGGGTCATGCAATCAATGTAACCATCGAATCCTGGGTGCTTCTCGCGCTGTTGATCCTTTAAACGCTTGATATCGTTCATAATAATCGGTTAATAAAACGTTTTACGTTATTTTCATTGACTTTTTGCCGGCGCGCAAGATAGAACAGCTGTTTGCAAGAGATGGGCTAATTACTAACAATAGTATCTGCATGCAAGCATATATTATTGTATCCGATAGTAGAAGAATCAATTATTCCATCTTTTAAAGCAGCGAATTTGCGAGATATCTTAAAAAGTTTTTATCTAAAATATATTTTTCATATACTAGGTACTTTGGAACCCCAAAAATTTGAATAGTCGGCCTGTGTAAGAATCACTTCAATTTTGAATACCAGCACATTGATACAATATTACATGTATAATAAAAATCTTAGGCTGTTTTATAAATTTTTTTTAACCACCGAGGAACGGTACTATCGCAAAAGCCAATCCTCCGATAACCATTTATATCGATTGTCCTCTGAGGACCTGACAACCCTGTAATAGTTTAGTATACTCAAGTTGCAATTGCGGCGGCTTTACGCTGAAAAATAACAAATCGTCGGGAAAAGGTGTTAAATCGAGTGGGTGGACGCAATGAAGCGCCTACGCAGCCAGTAGCAGGTGGAACCACCAGAAGAAAGTTGTCTAGAAGTTGTCTTAATCCCAAGATCTAAAGGATTTTAGATAAATAATAGATGTACAAGTTGTGCCGACGCCACACAAAAAAGAGACAGACGCAGATTGCAAAAAAAAGCGAAGAGAGGCGGAAAGAGGAAGAGCGATAGAATAAAAGAAGAAGAAGCCAAGCGACGAACGCGCGGCAAATGCTGACATAAAAATAAAAAAAAACAGTTTTTTGTAGTGCGAGAAAACCAGTAAAGCAACCAAATCGCATTTCTTGCAGATCTTTGACGTGCTGGGCGGACAAACAGCCGGTTACCTATGGGAAAGAAAAGCCCCAACGCCCGTCAATCAGATGCCGCTACACCTTTGACCTCAGACGACTCCAACGTATCTGGAACTGAATCTGAATCTTCAAAGCCAAAAACAAAGCAGTCCAGATCAAACCGAGATGTCACGGCATCCAGAAGTAGCAGCTCTAGCGATTCCGCGCAAGCATTAGCCAGTAGTTCAACGAACGAGGAGGAGCCCGTTTGCAAGATTCGCATTGTGCCGCTGGAAAAGCTGCTGGCCAGTCCCAAACTAAAGGAAAGGCTTTCCCGCAGGAGTCGCAACCAGAGTATTACTACCATCGATTCCAGCGATAACGAAGAGTCACTGAAAAGGAGCACATCCCATCTGCCGCCTAGGAAAAGCCGCAACAAGAACGCTTCTATCATAGAACTAAGCGACAGCGAAGACGAGGACGACGACGAGAACCTATTGGTCCCCATTGCCTCGAAGACGGAAAGGGAGGAGCAGCCGCAGGCCAAGTCTATAAAATCTAAGAGCAAGACAACCAAGACAGTTCAAGAAGAATTGGAAGAAGAGTCCAGTTCATCAACATCCAGCAGGACAATTAAGAAAACCAGAGGTAACCAAAAAAGGAATCGGGTAAAAGCCACCTCATCCAGAAAAGCACTCACAGAAGCTACCAAAAACGGTAACGGCAGACGAAGGGGTTCCCTGACCAGTGAGAAATCCTCTAAAGCCAGCTCTCCACGAGCTGAATCACCACTAAAGCCGAAACGCTGTGTGGTGCGCTTGAAGCGTGTCAGTCTACCCAAAACAAAGCCCGCTCAAAAGATCAAGAAAATGAGCACGGACTCCGAGGAGGCGGCCACCACGTCCAAGAAGAGCAGACAGAGGCGCTCCAAAAACGAGAGCGAGGCGGACTCAGACTACGAAGCTCCAGCAGCTGAAGAAGAGGACAGAAAGTCCTCCGAGGGTGAGGAAGAGGAGGAGGAGGCGGCCAACAGCAGCGACAGCGAGGTGATGCCACAGCGGAAGCGGCGCCGAAAGAAAAGCGAATCTGATAAGGGCTCTTCCGACTTTGAGCCGGACGAGAAGCAGAAGAAGAAGCGCAAGCGCATCAAGAAAACCTCCAGCGGTGAGAGCGATGGCGATGGTGATGATGAGAAGCAAAAGAACAAGCGCAAGCATATACGCAAGATCATCAAGACCAAGGACTTGGATCTGACTACCAAGGAGGCGGCCAAGGAGGAGGACGACCGAAGGAAGCGCATTGAGGACCGCCAGAAGTTGTACAACCGCATCTTTGTCAAGTCCGAGAGCGTGGAGATCAATGAACTGGTGCTCGACTTCGATGAGGATTCCAAAAAGGCCCTGCTGCAGGTGGACAAGGGGCTGCTGAAGAAGCTAAAACCGCATCAAGTGGCGGGCGTAAAGTTCATGTGGGACGCCTGCTTTGAGACGCTCAAGGAATGCGAAGAGAAGCCTGGCTCCGGTTGCATCCTGGCTCACTGCATGGGTCTGGGCAAGACCCTGCAGGTGGTCACCCTGTCGCACACGCTGCTGATCAACACGAGACGCACCAATGTAGAGCGCGTTTTGGTTATCACGCCCCTCAGCACGGTAAACAACTGGGCGCGGGAGTTCACCAGCTGGATGAAGTTCGCCAACCGCAACGACATCGAGGTGTATGACATCTCTCGCTACAAGGACAAGCCCACTCGCATATTCAAACTCAACGAATGGTTTAACGAGGGCGGCGTCTGCATCCTCGGCTACGACATGTACCGCATCCTAGCCAACGAAAAGGCCAAAGGACTGCGCAAGAAGCAGCGCGAGCAGCTCATGCAGGCCCTGGTCGATCCCGGTCCGGATCTGGTCGTCTGCGACGAGGGACATCTGCTCAAGAACGAGAAGACCTCCATTAGCAAGGCAGTCACTCGAATGCGCACCAAACGCCGGATCGTCCTCACCGGCACTCCACTTCAAAATAATCTCAGAGAATGTTAGTTTTGTGCCCTTTTCTACAGAAATTGGCTATGTACTTGCAATTTAATACTGACAATGAGTTTAATTCCCTCCATTTTTTATTTAATTCTAGATTACTGCATGATTCAGTTTGTTAAGCCCAATCTGTTGGGTACCTATAAGGAGTATATGAATCGATTCGTTAACCCGATCACCAATGGTCAGTACACGGACTCCACGGATCGGGATCTGCGGCTTATGAAGCACCGGTCGCACATTCTCCACAAGCTACTAGAGGGCTGCATCCAGCGGCGGGACTACTCGGTACTGGCACCCTATCTGCCTCCGAAGCATGAGTATGTTGTCTACACGACACTGTCGGAACTGCAGCAGAAGCTATACGGGTATTACATGACCACGCACCGGGAACAGAGCGGCTCGGATGTGTGCGGCAAGGGGGCGCGGCTGTTCCAGGACTTTCAGGATCTGCGGCGTATCTGGACGCACCCGATGAACCTGCGGGTGAACAGTGACAACGTGATTGCCAAACGGCTGCTCAGCAACGACGACTCTGATATAGAAGGCTTTATCTGCGACGAGACCGACGAGGAGGAGGCAGCCTCCAACTCATCGGACAGCTGCGACTCCTTCAAGTCGGACGCTAGTATGTCGGGATTGGCAGCCAGTTCGGGAAAGGCGAAAAAGCGCAAGACCCGTAATGGAACCGCTGCTGGTGGCGGCGACAGTGATTCCGATCAGGAGTTACTGGGCGGATTAAGTGGGGGACCCAGTGTCCAGAAGGACGACCCTTCGGAATGGTGGAAACCCTTCGTGGAGGAGCGAGAGCTGAATAACGTGCACCATTCCCCAAAGCTGTTAATCTTGCTGCGGCTTTTGCAGCAGTGTGAGGCCATTGGTGACAAGCTACTAGTCTTCTCACAGTCCTTGCAATCCCTGGACGTCATCGAGCACTTTCTGTCGCTGGTGGACAGCAATACTAAGAACTACGAGTTTGAAGGTGGGTTGGCAGACCAATTTATTTTGGTTTATTAAATGTTAACAAAGTAGAATTAAATTCTAATGATATATAGATCATACTATAATTTGTAAATTTTATAAATCGGTACTAATTTTTTTTATTTCCTAGGTGATGTGGGCGACTTCAAAGGCTGCTGGACGAACGGCAAGGACTACTTCCGATTGGACGGCAGCTGCAGCGTGGAGCATCGCGAGGCGATGTGCAAGCAGTTTAACAATGTGACCAACTTGCGGGCCCGCCTATTTCTCATTTCCACTAGGGCCGGTGGCCTTGGCATCAATCTGGTGGCCGCCAACCGTGTAGTGATCTTCGACGTCTCCTGGAATCCCTCTCACGACACCCAGAGCATTTTCCGGGTGTATCGCTTTGGACAGATTAAGCCGTGCTACATTTACCGCCTCATTGCCATGGGCACCATGGAGCAGAAGGTTTATGAGCGGCAGGTGGCAAAGCAGGCTACGGCCAAGCGGGTGATCGATGAACAGCAGATCTCGCGGCACTACAACCAGACCGACCTTATGGAGTTGTACTCGTACGAGCTGAAGCCCAGCTCCGAGCGAGAGATGCCCATTCTACCCAAGGACAGGCTGTTCGCCGAGATTCTCACCGAGCACGACAAACTGATCTTCAAGTACCATGAGCACGATTCGCTGCTGGAGCAGGAGGAGCACGAGAATCTGTCAGAGGAGGAACGGAAATCGGCTTGGGCCGAATACGAAGCGGAAAAGACTCGAACGGTTCAGGCATCGCAATACATGAGCTACGATAGAAACGCCTTTGGCAACCAGGTGATGGGCCAGTTTGGCAATGCCTCCGGCAGCGTGACCTCCAACAAGATATTCGGCTTCCGGTCGGACATCCTCCTGCAGCTGCTGAACATGAAGATAGCCAAGGACCATCAAGAGCTTAACCAGAACCAGGTTATTCAGTTGGTGCCCACCTATCTGCAACAGCTGTACAATGAGATGAACAACGGCGATCCGACCATGTACAAGGATCTCCTTAGCCTGCACTCAAACATCGTCCATCCCAGCGGGATGTACATGAATCCTCTGCTCTACGCCAACCAGCATCCTAATGCGGCTGGCTACAATCAGGGCAGTGGCGGTCCACCGGGGGCGGCTGGATCGGCGTCCCTCGCGCCAAATGCAACTCCTGCTCCGGGCTTTGAGCCGGACAAGGTTTACGAGATCGATTAAGAACCCGAATCAAACCAACGGAATGGTTACACTCTTTAATTTAATCGTAGGTAATTCGTCGACATTGTCGATATTTCCTTTGGACTAAAGTTACAAATGTGTTTTTCCTATCTAATTACCATTTACCATTTACCCATAACCGAGCGCATAAGATTATTTTTTCTATCGAAACTGTCCTAATTCATGTGTAGATTTAAATTAGATACAAACTAAAAACACAATTATATAGAGTATGATTTAACAGAAATTTACACAATGTAGACCATGGCTATATACATACATACATAGTGCTAATCCAGCTAGGAGACGCAGGAAATTATTTAACACGCAACAAGATAACAAAAATAAATGGCACAGATATGAAGATATTATGAATAAATGCGTAACAATTTTCTCCTCCAATTAAATGTTCTACCGATGTGTGGGGGTATCTGTTTTGGAAAAGTGGAAAATTTCAATTAAAGTGGCATACCTTTTGAGACCCTTTTTTGTGGTTTGATTCTCTAAAGTTCTGGATTTCCCATGTTAATAACTTTACCAAATTTTAACCGATTTCAAAGTGTCATACCTCTAAAGACTTGTAATGTCATTCTCTAAAAATCTGTTTCAAAATTTTTCATTTTAACGTAGATCAAAATTTTGACCCATTTTCATGTTAGTTATTTCTAAGTTTCCAATGTATTGCAAAAGAGTGTCTCAAAATTGGACTTCTAGAGTCCATAACTTTACCAAACCTACTCCGATTCCAAAGTGCCATACCTCTGAAGTTTTGTAATGTTATTCTCTAAAAATCAGCATTCAAATTTTTCATTTTAACGTTGATCACATTTTCATATCAGTTATTTCTCAGTTTCCGATGACTTGCAATGAGGTGTCCCCCATTTGGACTTCCAGAGTCCATAGTATTCCCAAATATTAATCCGATTTCAAAGTGGCATGCGTCTTAATGATGGGGTTTAATTCTCTTAAAATCTGTGTTTTGAACTTGATTTGTATTTTGAGGTTGATTTTCTGTAATTTTAATTGATTGTCAACCTAATTGACCTAAAACCTGCACTTCTAAGCCCATAACTTACAGACATCCGAATTCAAAGTGGCATACTTCTAAATAATTTTGGTTTAATTCTTTAAAAATCTGCATTCATTGCACTCTCACTTCAACTTTGGTAAACTTATTCTGATAACTTATCTATCAAATTTAATCGTTTTTGGTTTTAAACAGCTCTTTGTTAAGATACATGAAAAGACCGATAGCTTAATAATTTTCAAGGATATATAATCAGTTTATTTAACTACACGAGATACACGTAGACTAAGCCGGGTCTATACAAAATTACAAGCTAAAAGGAATCGCTGATTATTTGTGATCATTTTGGAGGCAGTTTGCCCATCATCCGGAGCTGCTGCATCTGCTGGGCCTGCAGCATGTGCTGCGGACTGGGTTGCATGGGTCCCCCGGGTTGCATTGCTCCCGGTGGCATTCCGGGCATCATTCCTGGTCGCGGGGGACCTCCGCCCATGGGTGCCATTCCGACCCCGGGACCTTGAAGCATCCCAGCTCCAATCGGAGGTGTGGGACGACTGTGGACACCCTGTTGTATGTCCGAGAGGCACGCCTTCCACTCCTCCAGCCGATTGTAGTGCTTTTGCAGCAGCGCCTCCTTGCGCTGGATCTCGATGCTCAGATCCTGGTTCTCGTCCTTGATCAGCATGTAGGGCTTCAGCGTGGAGACGAGGAAGCGCTTCTGCAGGAAGAAGGCCTCCATTTGACGGGCCACGTCTATGAAGCGATTGGTGGTCTTTTGCACCTCCAGTTCGATTTCCTCCTTGCTCGTCCCGGAATTTGGCTCCTCTTTGGTCAGCGAGAGCAGGCAGGACTGGAAGGCCTCCTCGAACTCGTCCATCAGGTTTCCGCCGCCAGGCTCGTTGCTTGCCATGATTCCGTGGGATCGGGAGTTGGATAAACAATTAGGTATAAACAATTTAGCCGGTTAGCGTAAACAACAAAAAGCAGAGCAACAGAATAAACGCAACAGGGTTGCCACGTTTTGCAAGCCGTGGTTTTCTAGGGATGGCAATTGGACCGTGCTTATCGATAGTTTCCGTTTGGTAGCGATTGTCCAGATAGTATCGAAATATGTAAAGCTGTGCCAGCTGTTTATGTAAACAAAACGATTCTAAAACCAATTGTCCACGGATTTCCCACGAGATGACTGCCCGAATGATCCAACGCACTATACACACGGCTCGCTCCTGTCTCCTGGCCAGAGTTCCACGTCGCGCTAATCCCGGCCTGGGTTACCAACTGCAGCAGCTGCAGGAGCACCCGGCAAAACCGAGCGAAGCCAGTGAGGATTACGCCGATCTGGAGTCGGATTTCATGGGCGTGCAGAAGACCCATCGGCAGTACGAAAAGGAGCAACAGCAGCAGCGCGATCGCATCCGTCAGTTTATGATCAAACACAAGTATTTCCGCGACGCAAAGTTACCCAATCTGTTGCTCCATGCGGAAAAGGAGCAGATGCGCCTGCTCCACGAACGAGATCCCGAGGAGTGGAGTGTGGAACGTCTAGCGGAAAGTTTTCCAGCCACTCCAGAAATTGTGCAGAAAATTCTGCGGGCCAAGTGGCGACCGAGAAGTGTGCAAAGGATACGCTCCCATGACGAAACAGTCATCCAAAATTGGAGGCTTCTAAGGACGGGAAAAGGTGACTTTGATATGCCACCCACTGTGCTCCAGCATCTCCAGAAATTCGCCGAGCGAAGGCGGCAGGATCTGCGGGAACTAAAGACCCAGGATTGGCCCACAACACCGCAACTTCCCACTCCTCAAGGAAACGAATTTCGGAAGCTGCTGGGCAGTAGTAACTCAAATCAGGAGGAGGTGCCTCCACCACAACTGCCCTCTGGCTTTGAAGCGCCTCCTTCAGCCGCGGAAGATGAAACCTATCTACTGGATAAAATCCGCAACAAGAAAAAGATGCGCCTCCAGGAGCTCAAGGAATCACAGCTAGTAAAATCAACACCAAACGTTCCGGAGGAACTGCAGCGCCCCCTTGAGAATCCCAGTGGCACTGGATTCCTGCCCAGTTTCGTGCCCAAGTTCGCCAGCAGCGAGATTGTGATCAGTGCAGCGGATCAGAAAAAGTACGAGATAACCCATGTGAAAACCCGAATTGTTATTCCCCGGAAACTGCATCGCGAGGGAGCCACTTACCGCGTGGAGGATGCCTACTACGATGATGATGGGGAGCTGCTTTACCGCGTGCCTGGAATGACCGGAGCTGGAGGTCAGTCATAGAGTGCGGTTTACTATTTGTTTCACAAATAAACAATTTTAAATATCATGTTCGTAACGTTATTTCTGGAATGGTAAATAGTCATTAGGGATTATTTAAAAGTTAGTTTTGGTTTTACAAATTAAGAAGATGTTTGTGTCATAAAATTTCAAAATTTATTAATCACAAACTCTTACATTTTTGTTTTATATAAAAATATATAAAGCATTTTATACACAGATTCTTAATAGATTCGTGGTCAGTGGGCGAAGGCGGAGGCGATCAGATCGCTCCCGGCCATTAGAGAGTCAGACGCCACGGTTATCTGGGCGCCCGTGAGCTTGGCCACAAAATCGCAGGCGGCGATTTCCGCATAACTGGCACCGCCCACAACAAAAACAAAGAGATTCCTCAGGCGTAATGGGAATACATCCTGATCTGCGCCCCCATTAACCTTAAGTTGGTTAGCATAGGCCTTGGGCGTGATTTTTCCACTATCCAGATGCAGGTGCAAGCCCTCAATCATGGCCAGCTTCGAGGATAACTCCTCAGCGCTATTGGTTTTCAACAAAATCGAGCAGAGCTGCGCTACCAAAGGGATGTAGGTGCCATTGAACACAAAACTGGGGCAGGATTGCACGCCACCAGCTTGGTTCTTTGAGGAGGAACCACCATCCTGACCATCTCCGCAGGAGGTTAGAAGCTTTAGCCGATTAGCATTGGCCTGAAACTCTGTTTGCTGGAATTTGGGCAACGGTAGATTGGAAAGCAACTTGGCTGGCGCCTTCTTTTCGGCCACAAGTGGTGGAAGTAATCCCGCCATCGACAACTGCTGGAAAACGCCCAACTCCTGGTGGCCAAACAGATTGCAGTAGTTTCTCGCAAATATTTGCAGCTCCTCGGGCGCCACACCAGCACAATGATGCAAAAGGCACATCAATCGTAGGGTATTATATTTCTGACCATCGGTGGTCATCAGCTCATCAATCTCGCCCAGCAATCGTTTCCTGGACACATTGTTCAATATGTCCTCCTCAAGGGTTTGCAGCCTTCTAAAATTACCCATCATTTGGATGACGATCTCACTGGCATTCAGATGCCTTAGGACCTTGCTTTTCAGCTCCGTGAGTTTGGGCAGCTTCCTGGCCACATAGTCGTGCATCTCCTCCAGTTGCATGTCATTCAGTTTCTGGAGCTCCAAGCCTAGGGCTTTAACTTGTGCGTGAATCAAACTGCTGACCTGGGCAAAACGCTTGTAGCGATTATCCCCATAAATCTCATCGGAGGCAGAGTTGAGGCGAATGGAGCATGGTTTACTGGCTGGGTTAAGGCCTGCTTTGGGATTCTTTCCCTGCAGCAGCTCCACCCGCTGCCTGCTGATCTTGTTCTTCATCTTGTCCACCACAATTTCGCCGGAACGCTGGTCGAAAACCTCCAAAAGGAGGCCAGCATAAATGGCAGGCGTAAGCAAACTTGCAGGGTAATCCTTATCCCGATCGATGATCAGCCAACCGCCGTATTCCGGAGGGTTCGTGGGTTCCGGGAGTTTGCCCAGGGCTTTTAACATTTGCAGTAGCTGGGCTGAGTGGTTGCCGTAGCTCATGACTAAAGCGGCTTCACCGCAAATCATCTGAAGCAATCGCAGGCTTTGGGCCACCGAAGGCAAAGGAGAAGAGTTCCCCTGGAGGTAGAGGCACTCGTAGAGCTGTGTGAAAAGATATAATTTATATATGGCCTATATTTGTAAACCCACTCACATTTGGCAGCTCCAAGCTAAGAACTCCTTGGTCGAAATAGATAAAATCCCAGTTAAAGTGATGCAGTTGCACTAGCCCCCAAAGACCGGCTTGTTCGAGGAGGGTTTGGAAGTAGGAATAGCAACTGGGCACACAAATTATGTGATACATTTTCAAGGATATGTCCGTCATCTCCTCCAAAGCCACGGGTTGCAGTTGTTTGAGTAAGGTCTGAAATGTTGCCAGCACACTGCGGATCATATAGATGTGCACCTGATCTGAAGATCGGGGCAAAGACTGCTCCGCATCATGTTTGTATATCCTTTGAATGCCCTTTAGCCTGGGGAACGATTATAGGTATATGTATATCCTTAAAATACAATTCAAATCTTACTTTAACCAGGAGGCAGTGAAAACATGTTCCAGTGGCTTTATTAAAGCTGGCTCCAAAATCAACTCTTTTTTTCCAGGTATGGAGCATAGAATAGAGCAAAGCTGAAGGGGACATACAAATAGTTAGTGTTTTTACATTTATAACTCATTTTATCACCTTTTCCTGGGCCACCAGTTGAAATCCCTGCAACTTTTTGTCCATTCTTTCCCAAACAACAAAAACAGCTGATGTAGGAAGGTTGCAAGACATAAGGTGGCGCAGGTGGCAAACTTTATTAACGACGTAATAAGAACTACATTAATGTTTAATATTTCAAGGACTATATTCAATTCTATATACATTTTTTTTTAAATATTTTCAATACACATATAAAAATTTTATTTTCAACAGATTACAAAAATATATAACTTATGACGTCAAAAACACGCGAGTCGCTCTCAAACTCTCTTCTTTTTTGGCCACTCGAGCATGTTAAAGCCGCACAGTAGAGTAACAGTGGGAAAAAATGGACGCATGTTAAACGCTCACGTACTATGTATTTTTTTATGTGTCTGATAACAAACCGTTGGATCTACTCGGATGTTCGAAGTGTGGTGAAAACAATTAAAGTAAACAATTTTATGTTTTGCAGCGATTTTAAATTACTATCGATTTAATACCGATTGCCCTTTAATTATTAAACAAACACTTTTTTTTAAAATCCATAACCTTTAACCCACTTATACACATTTTGGAATTTCATTTATTAACAAATATTCTCTGGTTAACTAGTGGGTCTTCTAAAGTTAAAAAAATTTTTAGAGCAGTAATTTTTCTTAAAAATGTCAAGAAGACCCGCTCAATTTTTGAATTTAACCCTCTAGCTGTACTCTTCTTTCCAACGCAGCACATGTTCGAAGTTCGAACAGCTGATGTTTTCACCACACCTTGCACATACATTCTGCTAATGTTAACTTTCGAGCAAAATTCTCTCAGTCGCTGTTACTTACACGAATACATATACCCTCTAAATCGGACGTCGCACAGTGGGACAAAAAAGGACGTTTGTGGGCGTTAATGTTAAAGTAGAAATCTAAAAATGGCGAGAACTGTTGATGCCCGTTTTAAATAAATAATATACAATTTTTATTTTTTTAATTGATCAGATATTTTACAATGGCTACCTCATCTTACTTGGTTGATTTTATCTTCTTTTTTCAGTATAGGCTACCCCACTATGCGTCGGACAATGGGAAACTGTTAACTTTTCACTGCTGCAAAACTCCCTCGCGCACTGTTATCTTTTCACTGCTCTGTTAAGCAAAAGAGCAAACCTCTCTCAGTCGCTGTTACACTCGCATAAAAACACATTCACGAATACGCAGAGTCTATATAGTTGTGTTCACCGTATATAGTAGCATGATTCCGAATCGGACGGTTGTTTAAGGTGGCGCGCGCCTTCTTCGTGGTTTTATCGTGATTGTCGACCAAATCATATGTTTTGCGTGTGAAGGCGGTCGGGGAAAATAAGAAAGGAGAGAGATTAAAACCAAAACAGCAACTAAACGGGCGCAGTTTTACAGTGGAAAAATCGAAAAAAGCAAGCACACAGCACAGTGATTGAAGCGAATTAATAAAAATTAAAATATGGTTAGCCATTCGAGTTCTGTGGAATAAAATTGTGAAAAAACCAGAAAACAAAATAGTTATCGCTCTCTCTCCTTCTCCATCGTTCTCTCTGCTCTCCGTGTGTTTATGTCTCAGCTGTGCAAGTGTATGAGTGACGTGCGTGTTTGTGATTTTATGTTGTTGTTTTGCCTGCTTTCGCTTGAAATTCAAAAACAACAACAAAGGCAACAGAAACAGGCAACAACAAAATTGA
This sequence comes from Drosophila fuyamai, assembly GCA_018153365.1. Lineage (NCBI taxonomy): Eukaryota > Metazoa > Arthropoda > Insecta > Diptera > Drosophilidae > Drosophila > Drosophila fuyamai. The sequence continues at coordinate 581,610 of JAECXW010000393.1, read as the reverse complement.
AAATTTTCATTTAATCTAAAATTGCAGGCGCCCATTTTCCAGTTATCAGGTGAGCTTTTCTTTGTTCAAAAATGAGTGGAATTCGCGAATGTGGTTGAAATTCGTGCGAGAATATGTGCGAAAATATCTTAAATAGTTGATCTAATGACAAAAATAACCGAGCGGTTGTTGTTGTTGTTTAATTTTTGTTATTGCAGCTTGTTGCATGTTCGCGGCTTCCCTTTTGTGCCTCAGATTTGTCTCTTTTTACCGCTCTCTCACTCTTTGTTGCATTTTTACATTTTCGCCTTTGTCAATCATTATCTCCCGAGCAAAGTGTTGTTGTTTTCGCTTTTTCTGTTTTTGTTTTAATGCCTAACATTATTTTCTTATAGAGTGTCTTTCGTTTGTTTGTGATACCGGTTTTGGCAGCTGTCTCGCTCTGACGCCTTGCAAGGTAGTCGTGCACATAGTTTACTTTTAGATTTTCTATTCTTTGCGCTTCTGTGCGTTTTAATCGTCTCTTCTTTGCTTCAATCTTCCTTATGTTTGTTGTTGCCCCTCCCAATTATGATTAATTTTTTGTTTTTACCCCTTTCCTCTTTAAAGATAATTTTGGTTGGTTTCTTATAATTTATTAAGTTTTAGCGGGCTTTTAACCAGTCATTTCATTTAAAAATATGTAACTTTTTTGCAAAGGCTGTTCAACTCTCGGTAATGGCCTCCTTTACGATCTAAAAGTGTTATGTTTATTCAGTAATTTTTCGTTTTTAATTAAGATAACTTTTACCATTTTGTTTTAAAAATGTTATTAATTAGAACTATACTGTCCAACACGAAATTAAAAAATAATTTAATGAATAAAACTAAATTTAAAAATGACGATAAAATATCATGGAAATCAACGATTACATTAAATCGATTTACATTATTTGATTACAAAATCATATTTTTCTTATTTTGTAAATGAATGGCACATACTGTTACTGGAAAGAAAGAATTATTAGTATTTCAAATTTTATATAATATAATGTTTTTATATTTCCCTGTAATTGCTTGAGTACATCGCGTTCTTTACTGTCAAATTTCATTCCACCATACTCAATATTAAGAAATGCATCAAAAAATAAAATTCAATTTTATAAAATAGTGTTAAGGTTTCAAAACTTGTTACTTGACAAAATAGGGCTTTAACTACTTTTGCTTGTTAACTGTAGAGTATTGTATTCTTAAAAAACTGGGAGTAAACGGGCAATGGAAATTACTACTGAGCTCTAGCCGTCGGGGTTTCTCCATTCGATTTCTCATCCAATGCGCTTCGTTCGCCAAATAAAAACAATAATAACAAGCAAAGCAAATCGAAATAATTCATTTGCATTTAGGTAAATAAACAACACTGTCCGAAGGTGATTCCAATCACGCCCCCATAAATTCCCCTGCAAAATTTCGGTACTAATTAAAACCAGAAACGATTACACATCAAGAGGGGAAATAGGAAGTTCAAGAGAGGCAAGAAATTGTGTAAACAGAAATGATTTTGGAAAGGAAAACAAAAAGCATTTCGCAACGAGCGACGCTTTTTTCAAGCTTCCCCCAAAAACGTTCTCGTTTTTGTGCGTTGTGTGAAGGCGTGTGAATTTTCCTCGGTTTGATGTCTGTTTTTGCCCTGCTCATTTCTACGCTCACACATCAAACCCAATTAGTATTGTTCTTCTGTTGGCATATGGCAAATATTTCCATTTGTCTGGTTTGTATACATATAAATTGCTTTGTATTAGCTTCGGTTATTTTTTTTCGGATCTTGTGTTTGAAGTGAGACTTTGGGTAATGTGTTTTAACATTTTATTTTGCCATATTTTGCGGCATATTTTTGATTCATTTTTGGGCACACATGTTCAAAATCTTGAGTTTATTTGCGAAAGTACGAATTCTTTATGGGTAATTACCTTTAAAAAAGAATGACAATATTGAGACATTTGTTATTAGCTTATGATTTTCTTCTTAGATAAGCCGTGAAAAACACTGAGAAACTGTGTTCTTTAATCCAGGAAGAATAATTAACACTTTGTGTTTTGAATTCATTACGTCAGTACTCTCTCAGAATAAATTTGTATTTTTAAATTCATTTTGTTTCTTGTTTTTGTTTTAGCTTGTACGACGTATTTATCGTAGCTATAAAAAACCTTAATTTTTTTTCAAAGCATGACACAAAGAAATCAGATAGTTTTGTTATAGCAAACTCATCAAAAAACCGCAAAACAATCGCTGCATTTTGTACTCATGCGTTTCTTCCCATTAGGGTGACTCACTCGAAGACATGACAAGTAACAAAAGAATTGAAGAAAGCATTGCGTCGAATGTTCATTCTTCGGCATTCTTCGTTCTTCAGTTCTCATCATTTTTTAGGGCGGGAGCACTGAGCCATGTTTGTTTTTCTTTCGCCGAAGAAGAATGGCGAAAGTGAACCCTCCTCGGGATATGGGATATAGAATCTGGGATGGATGACTGGGGCTCACCGACTGACGTACAGAAAGTGTGTGTTCGCCGGTGTGTTTGCCTGCCTTGAGTAAAGTATTTTGGCGCGTGTCCAAGTAGAAACAAAGACAAGCAAAGAAAGGTGCGGCAAATAAAGCGAATAAATCAGCAAATGGTTATTTGCCACTATGTCTGTGTATCTGAGCATGACCAGGCCTACGAAATTAACTAAGAAAAGAGATCGAGGGACAGGGAGGCTAAGATTTAACGCTCCAGATGAAATAATTTACAATTCATTCTTTCGAAAAATTGTATATTTTAAGAAAACGAATTTGGGGATGACTCGGCATAAGCATGTGTTAGCTCATTTTCTTAATTTTTATGTTTGATTTTATATTCTTTATACTGCAATCAAACTAATTAGTTTACATTTTTCTAAAGTACAAATGAAGAAAAAAATAAATCAGATGACAAGTTGAATATGGGGTAAATGCTTAAAATAAATATCTTTGATTATCTGAGGGAGAAAATGATTTTTTAAATATGTAAATGAAGATTGTACTTATTTTTGAAATAAAGTAAACAAAAACACGGTCGATAGATAAACAACTTTGATCTTTGGGTATTGCAAATTTTAGACTTTGGCCATTTTCAGACGTTGGATATTTTCCAGCTAATTTAATGAAAATTCTAGGAATAATATATGCAAAGCAGCTAGTCAGCCATTAAGTTAACTTGTTTCGAGACGGGCCATTCATTTGGAAATTCCACCTACCTTTTCACACCAGCGGTTTTTTACAAGTCCGGGGTTTTTCACATCTTCGTATTAGCCGCAGCCTAGCCGGAAAATAGCGATATTCAAACGGGGAAAAATCGGATTTTGGTCTGCTCGGGTCGTGCAATCTCGAGTCAAGTTCCCTCGAATTTCTCACCTTTCTCATCAATGAGAGCGTGAGGCAACGTGCCACGCATAGCTGAAAAGGCGGAAAAGCGTTTGACGCGACTCCGTCTCAGTATTTTCCCCCAATTCACACCACTCTCTGGCCTTTGTTTATTCAGTTCGGTTTAAATTTCCCGCGATGTCGTCGGCCAAAAAAAAGAGAAACAAATGAAAGAAAAACGGAACCAACTAGTTAAGTTAGCTCTTTTAGAAAGTGCCGACATAGAAGACTAATGATGTACGATTTTTAGAACCAAAAAATGCTAAGATTGCATATAAACAGCTAGAGTAAACATAGTGTATAAGAAGATTTACTCTTAAAACAATTAATTGTAAATTGCTGAAAAATGCGAATTCAAATAAACAATATCGGAAACAACATTTGTACATTCCATATTTAAAAAAAAATTGGTCCTTATAAAAAGGTTAAAGATACCTACTTATAATAATAAGGTCTGCTGTATCTAATAAGTTCTAAGAAATACAATTTTTGCTAAATCCTATCAAAATTAAATATATATTATTAATAAAGATAGTAAAAATATAACAAAAATGGCAGCTCCATCGTACAATTCTTTCAGATGAATATAAGAAACAAAGACGAGAAAAAACCAGGGGCTAGATTTTAACAATTGAAAAGAGCTGAACTCTTTATTTGGCACTTTGACTCAGCACAAATTTCTTTTGTTTTCATTTGTCTAGTTCCTTGAGTCGACTGCCCGAAAGAAACCAAATATTGGTAATCCAAATTCACCGGATATTGCACATTTTGCGTTTTTTTATTTCAAGCGTAAAACTACTTTTCTTTAGCTTGTGCAATATTCTTTGATTTTATACAGCCTTTTATAATATTACAACTTTTTTTTACATTTTTACCATTATAAAATCATGTTTTATTTTATTTTCATCATATTCATCTTATAACAGCTAAAAATAGTAAATAAAGTCAGTGCCATGTCATGGAAAAATCATTGTTGTGTTTTATGATCCAAAATTCGGTTTATGCATTACACAGGATTTTTATAAAAATAAAAGTACTTTATGCCAAAATAAAAAAAACCGAAGAAAGCAAAACTATCGATGCATTTTGTTCAGTCAACCGAGTTGACATTTGCTAACAAAATACGCTGGAAATATGAATAAGGAAAACTGTTTATATGTTTGCATACAGAGCCAGTAGTCCCTTTCCCCATTTCTCCGACGCCGAAGAAATGTTGCACACCAAAATATATTCAAAAAGCTTCTGCATTTTAACACATGATTTCATATGCAAATATGAACAATGCGAAGAATAGAGGGGGTAGTGGCAGAATGCAGAGACGAAAATTTATGAGAAATCACAAAATTTATGGCATTTCTTGGTGGCATAGAAAGAGAGGTAGTTATCTGGGAAAACTCCGTGCAGAGTTGGCAAGAAGTTGATGTTGTCTAAGCTGTTTTCCCGTTTATTTTCCGCTCTCTCTCGTTTTTCACTTACTTTTCTTGTTTGCCAAACTTATACAATTTTTTGAGTGTATATGTGTGTGTTTGTACTTTTTGGCACGTGACAATAAATTGTTGTTTGTTGTCTCCCACTGTATTTGTTGTTCGCTGTTCGTTGTCTTGCAAGAAGGCATGAAGAAAAGTGTGTCATAAATGTCATAGTTAATATTTGCTGCTCTGTAAATTTTTGGTTCTTTAGCTTGTTTTTTCTTTCTTTTTTTTGGCAACTTTGGGAGCTTACTGCTTTTATAAATAAAAAGTATATCGCAGCGCTCTGTCAACCTTGACCCAGCAAAAAACAAAGGCGTACGCGATAGAGTGAGAGATGGGGATGTAAGAGCGATATAAATTGCAAAGCCAGCAAATTTATGGATTTAACTCAGTGTGAGCTTGTGCGAGCGCTGGATCCATAACCAATAACCCACAAAAGATTCTGACGGGTATATTGTATATTCAATTAAGGAAGCAACTCACTTCCTGGCAGAAAAAATGGGAATACTTATGAAACTTGGATTGAAATGTAATGAAATTTTGAAAGCAAACCCAAAGAACACAAAAAGTTATTAGATATAAAAGAAAGCAGACTAAGAATTAAAATGAAATATTTTAGGTAAAAATGTATGTTTCTTATAGCACTTAGCAGAAAAGCAAAATAAATATTTAGAGTGATACGTTTGGAATATTATAATTAGAATTAATAAGTTAATTCTTTTTTAAAACGAAGTCTTGAGATTATATAAATAATTCCGCACTGCGAAAACGGTTGTATTTGGAAATGTTTTCGGTCATCATTAAAACCGAAATTGATTATGAGCCAGGTTATTGTTACCGATATTTATAACTTTAAAATCTTTATGGTGTCACCAATAGCTAAGAAACACTTTTACAATGGTTTTGCATTGAGATTTTCTAGATTGTTTCGAATAATTACGAAGTACCAAGGGTTTGTATTTTCCTGTCATTACGTTAATGCACTTCGAACATCAATTTTCCCCAGAATTATTTGTTCCGGTTACATTAATACACCCCATGCAATCAACTTAACCCTGACCAACTACAAACTTTTTCGCAACAATTTGCCTCGATGAAAACCACAAAAGCTGAAATTCAATCGACATATTGCCATAGCTTTGGGTTACCTTGAACAATCAGAACGAGCAGGTCAGAGCAAACGGGCTGATAATACGCATTAATCTCTCACCTGCCGAGCACCTGAAGAGCTCCTAGAACTATGAAAATGAAATGTGCTAGTCGGAGGAAAACGGGAGGAAAACTGTAAAACTGTTCACCTTGCGTGGGAAAAGCACTCGCATATAAAAAATGTTGATTATTGTTTTTGTTTCTCCTGTTGCTCACTGACGGTTTTAGTTTTCTGATTGTAGTCGGTTCTTCTTCTGCTCGTTGGCTGTATTTTATTGTTGGTTGGTTGCTCTTGGCCTAAAGTTGATTGCATGACATTGTTCTTAGCCAGCTCCCTGTGTGTGCGTGCGGTTGTGTTTTCCTTTTTGTATTTTGTTTTTCGTGTGGTTTGTTTACATTTATTTTGTTGCTCACAATCAAAAGGTTTCGATAAACCCCACCGCCCAACCCACTCACCATTTGCAATATTATTGAAAAACCACTTGAAACGACCACCTACTTCCCTCTTTGTTTGCCTTTCAACTTTGATTTCTATTTCGTTTTTTTCCCTTTTTTTGTAGCTTTATTGTTGGGCAGTTTTTGGTTGAAAATACTTGAAGTGCATTTTCATTTCGTGTTGCAATTGATGAATGCCCGAGTAATAAACTTGAAAAATGCCCATTTCAGAAGATTGTCGGCAGTATCGAAGGAGCTACATTTTTCCGTCTCAGTCGGCTTTTCTTCACGTATTTAGGGGGTCTTTTTGTAAACTTCTGGGGGTTGTGAGGCCTGATGGGGCAAGACAAATAGCTTTTTTTGTGTGGTGTGGGGCAGTTAAAAATAGTTGAAATATTGAATATAATTTGGGCCAGCGGAAAAGCAATAGAAAAATGCTCCACCCAGTGATTGGCAGCCGCTTAACAGATGTTCTATGCTCGAATATTAGGTGATTTTTAATTTAAACTACTGATAACTTAAGTGTGATTGGGGTTGGCATTCAATTAATTGAACTGTCAGTTCCTTAAGAATATTAATTTAGAATAAAGTAGCTAACAAATATGTAAAAAGAAACGTCTTCAGCTTGACAGCTATGAATAATAAAAATCCTAATAGCTGTTAGCAAACTTTTAACTTATGAACGTTAATTGGCGTCTACTCAGCCAATGAAGAGCTCGTTAAAGAAAATACACTTTTTATGTTCGAGGTCTCCCGTTTCGCGTCCAATCGAGTGTCCATATTGCATTAACCTTGTTGATGCAATTTAACAACACTTTTATGCAGACATTGATAGGATCATAACAAATCTGAAAGAGCTTGCAGCTTTTGTGCGAATCGAAAGATCCACAAATGGGCCACATTATTGACAATAATGCGACAAGCCCGGACCAACATTCTCCAAATGGCTTTTATGATAATAATCGTTAATATGCGCTGATGGAAAACAATGAACATAAATACGCTGAGAAGGAAAAGAGGCGAATCGCGAAAGAGGATACCGCCATCAACACTTGACTTGCATTTAATGCAACCGTTTTCAATATATAAAGAGGTTCGAAGTTCTGAGAGAAAAAAACACTGAGAATATTTTTTTTTAAGTAATGGAAATTTGAATAATTAGAATTATTATTTCTCTTGATAAATAATGTAATAAGTAGGATTGATTTCCTCTTTAAAGCAATGTGAAAAGAGGCAAAGGACAAGTTCCCTGTTTATTGCAGGCCTGATTTAAATATACAAATAACCTCTGGGAAAATAACTTTTTTCGCAACTTTTGTGACATTATGCCACGCCCCCGCTCATGGCGGTGTCAAAAGAGTTGTCAACTCGGTAGACACTGCATGCATTATTATATAAATACATACATGTATAAACTATGTATATATATACATATGCATATACCCGCTGGGTAAGGTGTCTTTGCCGTTGTTGTTATTGGGTGAAGTGACATTATTGTTGGCTTTTCGGAGGCTGTCTTCTGTCAGTTTGTCGCGTTTTTCCTTATGTTAATCTGTCTATGCTCTTTCGGAAATTGGTATTGTTTCTTTCAACAAAATTGATTTTTAAAATCCCAAAAATTTTTAAAGTGAACCATTTTCTGTTCGATTTAAGGTAATATCCTTTTAAAATTTGGGACGATTATGTTAATGTATAAGCCCCTCGACTTATGACAGTGTTTCCTCCTTTTATTACCCTTTCTTTCTTTCACATTATGCATTATTTCATTCGGCTTTCATGCTCCTGTCATTTATGTTATTTCCTCTTTACCAAAATTGCTTATGTCCGCTTTTGAGGCGTTATTGTTGTGCCTGTTTGCCGCTTAATTGGAGTGTCATTAATTTGTATGCATCATTATAATTAAGCATAATTACGAATTAAAAAAACAGACAGCAATTTCAGATGATTCGAAGTTGATGAACATTTTCTTGGGCATCATGACATGACTAAATTAAATGGAAGAGTTACCAAACCGAAAATGACCCGCTTCGTTGACCGCCAGTTTAATCTACTAAGCTGAATGAAAAAATCGCTGTTTTCCAGTTTTTTTCGTGTTGCGCTTTGTTGATTTTCATAGGTTTTTACGGTTTTCGGGAGCTTTGTCTTCGGGCTCCTTCTATATGAGTGTACTTTCTGGTCAGCTGAGTAAAACAAATAAAGCGATTGACCACTACCTTATCTTTCATTAAGCTTGCCTCACATTCGACAATGACATAATGGGATTTTTTGTTGACTCTGTAAGTTGCTTTAGTTTGTTTGTCCAAAAAAAAAAAATTTTGTTTGTTGAACTTCCTGTTTGTAGCTCCAGTGATTGATTAATGAGGTCATGAACCTGGCCTTGGTTTCTTTTTTTAAGGGTGGCAAGTTGTTTAAAGTTTAAAGTTAAATTTAATTGTTTATCAGTTAGCTGATAAAAATGTGAATTACAAAGTATATTTTAACAGCATCTTCATCTCATCATCTTCTAGTTATCTTTCTGCGTTTATCACAATTATTTTTATTGTGATGTCATTCAACAAACGCTCATTTCTGAGATAATTCATTTTTCTCTGTCGCCCAATAAAATTTGTTTTAAGTTTATCGTTTTATTTTATTTTTCTGTAAATTCGCGTGCTTCACAGCTCCTCCTTTAGTTTACTCCATATTATACCAACTCCAGTTCAAAGTCACGTACACCAAATTCAAAAAAGGAAGGCAACACAAATTGATTTTCGTGGCTGCTGTCCGTCGACGAGCAAATAATCAAATCAAACCAGCCAAAGTCATCCCAGCCGAGAAACATCCATCCATTCATCGTTGCCTTTTGAAAATATACAAACATTATATGCATGTATATAGATATGCTTGCATGACATATACCAAAAAACAATTTTTCAGTAAAGAAGAACGCCCCGAAAATTGTGGTCATTAGTTTTTGGCAAAGAATAAAATTGGAATTTTGTGCATGGGGGGCCGTCCGAAAAATGTTCATGACCAAAACGCCAGCAAACTACTTAGCCAACTTGGCAGCGGAGGATTTTGAGGCCATGGCTTTTGTTTAAACGTCCAGAGCGCCACAATTCCGCTCTCTCGGGGACTTTTGATGAGCGGCATCAATCAGTTGGCTCTCAAAACTACCCATTGTCTGAACTTGAAATCGACTTTTAAGCAGTCAGAAATAGCAGACAAGTCAGTCTGGCTGCGGAACAAAAACAAACGACCGCAACATAAAAGCCTAATGATCTCAGCCAGCGATTGAGTTACATGCATCGAATCTCAGGCGATCTCTGGCTCCTCGGAAATCTCTTTCCCCTCCGAAATCCCTGTCGATTGTTGGCTCTCCACCTCTCAACAGTTAATCACGATCTGGCCAAAAGAATGCCGGATTAAGGCGGCGTCACTTTTTTCGAGGGGGCCACCACACTGGAACCAGTTTTACGGAGCGCCGGCTTCAAAGTTGTCGATTGTGTGTGATGTTGAAGTCGCTCTGGAGTTAGGGCATATGAGTTCTCTGGGTTCAAAAACATTTAAAAAAGGTTATCCTTTCATTATAATTTAATTATCGAATAGTAATTCTTTAATAAAATAAAGCAAATAAATAGTTTAAGAGATATATTTACAATTATTAAAAAAATATTAGTTGAACTAAAAAGTGATACTTAAATGAAAATAATGATTTATTTATTTCTCCTACGAGTATTGAACGAATTTAAATGGATTTCATTATGTTAACATTTTTGAGACTGTTTCTATACTTTGTATATTCCAAATAGTTTGATGATCATTATTAGTAAGTTATACTGCTTGTTTCCCATGTGTACCTCACCGTAGAGCATCTTTAGTTTATTATTGTTTGCCAAAGCATTCTCCCTCTACCCGCTGCTTGTTTTTGTAAATCAAGTTTTGCAGTTTTAGGAGTCGGGGTCTGCCTTTTGAAATGTTTGTTATTCCGCCAGAGCTGGGGAGCAACTCGTTTATGGCCGAAAGGGCGAAGGGGCTGCAGGGGTGCCGGAGTCCCTGGATGAGCCTTGGCTCTAGATGATTGTGTCTGGGGCCGCTTTAACTTCTCCGCCTCGCGGGCTCTGGCTTTTGGCATATTTACTGTGCGGGTTGCGAAGCAACACCGAAAGCAGCAACAGCAGCAACGGCAGCAACAGCAGCAGGAACAAGCAAAACGTGCAACGCCAAAATATGCAACTGCAACAAGATCTTCTCCAGCAATGCAACATCGTCGTCATCCCGTCTAGCTTGGGTTATTTTCTTGTTAGCTCCCTTTGCTCTTAACGGGTCGACTTTTGGTCTCTCCGTTGGCCTGGCTGGCTATCTGCCAATTGCTTGGCAAATTAACAGCCCAAAAGGAGTTGCCAGTTGCGAGCTATTCGAGGTTGCTGCTGCCGTAGCTGTTGCAAGTGCCACACTGCTTCGCTGACTGGCAGCGTTTCTCTCCAACTGTTTGGCCAGAATAACATTTAAATATGCCTTTGTTTGGCCAAGTCTTTGGCCTTTCTCTCCTTAATTCCCGCTTGCAGTCGTTTCTCTTATGATAATATCAGTGTTTGTCCTCGTTTGTTGTACGTTCCTACATATACCCTTGCTAAAAGTAAGTACATGAATTAAAAAGTATCCACCCTTTACCGACCTAATTTTAAAAATGATTTCAAACAATGTTTATACAATATGCAATTGTTACTATAGTAAATTTCTTACATTTTGCAAAGAAAATATTTTAAGAATAGTTTGTTTCATATTCATTTTTTTGAATTATGACTTTCTAACAATTTGAAAGAACCTACAGGATTTAATTTATTTTGGTTTTTAACGTTTAACTACATTGTCGACCTACATGTTGTTAATGTCAATATCATTATTTAAAGACTCTTAAGCGTAATTCGTGCAATTTAAATGTAATATATTTTATAGGGTATTACCGTATTCGGTTCAGAAAAAGTGTTGCCTGCATTATCTTTGTTTTTGCTACCATTGGATTTATTCATGTATCCATATTTAGTAAAATTACATGTTTGGCGATAAGCACAGAGCCCCACGAAAAAGCTCACTCCATTGGGATCGCAAAATCCTTGAGTACTCTTTTCAACCTAATAAGAGGAGTATTTGCGCCAGTTTGCTTTCTTTTCCAAGAAAACTTTTTCTTGCATTTCTGGGGTACATAATTAGCCAAGCAGTCAGTGCTTTTTTTGCTGTTTTTCATTTGTTTTCATTGCAGCAGCCTCATTTCTAAACTCTTTACTTGCCTGGCTTTTTAATGCATTTTTCTCTTTTTCTTTGCAGGTAAGCTTGTCATTTGCATTGAGGGATAAATTGCATCAGAATCGCAGCATTTTCCGGTGAATAGCTTAGTTCTTTAAAATTTGCAATTCAAGTGTTTTTAATGCTATGATTGCGTGAGTTAGTTAGCGATTTAATGATAAATTTAAAAGTAAAGTTGTAAAAGATTTCCTGTAAATGGTGACTAAAGATCACGGAGAAGATGCTCTTAGCAAAATGCAAATGATGTCTAATTGAAAAACTAGCTTATAAAGTGCTTCGAGATGAATGCAAATGAGCTGTAAAATCAAGTATTTATTCTGCCTATATTACGATTTTTATCGCAGTAAAATAGTTTAATTTAAGCGCACATCTGATATGGCTCACATGCATAGAACATTTTAGCTACATGGTGCATTCCTTCCCATTTACTGAACTAAATTCCTCGACTTGCAGTCATAAAACAAGACACAGATGAAGTAGGAGCGACTGGTATAAATTACATAAATATAGAAAGAAGAACGCCAACTGCCACTGCAAGTGCAATTGCCACTGCAACTACAACTTGCAGCGTCAACTAAGCCAAACCAAATGTCAGCAAGTTTAGTTCGGCTTCTTCGACCGTTTTTCTTTTATGACTCTGCCGTGTGCACTCACATATCGGGTTATATATCTGCAAGTGTTCAGATAGCAGTCTACGTTTTATAGGCTAACTGCTATTCGCTCTCCGCCTTTGGCTGACTTCACCTTTTTACGCTCGATCGAACTGCGAGCAAAGGAAATAAATTGCAAAAAATTATACTTTCAACTGCAGTCAAAAATGGGCAAAGGTCAAAAGGTGTTTAGGTCTTGAAATAATTCTAACCCAATCACTCTAAACCGGAAGTCAGCTCAAATGTGAATGGTAATCGTCGGTTCTGTTTTCTCTACTACTTTGTGGTTACTTCTGTGGCCGGTAAAGTTTTGCAATTAAAATGCCATTGAGGTGTTTGGATTTCGCCAGCCCTGATCCAGTAATCAGTTAATGAGGAAACCCTTTTCCTTGCGTTTCTGACAACCGGAATCAGTGTGATGGATGCGTACAGAAATCGTCGTCTGATTGGCTGCCACGCCCCTAATTGAGCAGGTGTGTACTCAGCGCGGGTCTGATTCACTTAGGCGATTAATTAATCCCCAACAACTGCTGCACCTGGCCTGTCGATAATTGCAGGTTTTTCCCAATCCCAGTGTTTTCGTCTCACTTGGAAATTAAATGAATTGCGATTGTTAAGCGGCGGCGGGCATCAATAAAAATGCTCCATTTTCAGTTTCATTTTCATTTTCAGTCCCATTTCCATTTCCCATTCTCGTTGGCCGCTTTCCCATTGCCATTTCCTTGGCGTCTTCTGCGTGTGCGGTGTGTGAAAAATGTAACAATAATTGAAATTTAATAGCCACGTCGACAGCCCGCAACCAAATGTCGTCAGCAGCCAGCGGCTGCCGGCAAAAAACTGTTGTAAGCCGCGTCGCAACGTCGTTTCCCCATCAGCAGGACTTGGTTTTCTCCTCAGCATAAATGCATAAAGAGTGATGCAAACGAGGGGAATTGGCGGGGGACAAGGAGCGAAAAAATCGCATTCACTTTTACTATTATATTCATAGGCGAGCGAAGTGGGGAATCGCCGTAAAAAAAGGGTCGCCTAGATCGTTCTCAAAAATAGTATTCAGTTGATTTTTAATTTTAAACCAAGTTTTATATTTATTTAATATGGGTACAGTATAAATTCAGTTCAATTTATATATATTAGGGTGAATTAAATTCCATTTTTTTTAAACCTAGTTTAACGTATTTTGCTAAAATCCAAAAACATGAGAAGCAAATTATTGATTTAATAATATATATAATATTTTATTATTGTATTTATAAATTAACTTGTTTCGAGCTATGGATATTAAAACTTCTATTTATAAACATACATTCATATAATGTTAAATAAACTTGTTTCCAATGTAATATATACCTTATTCGTAAATGTTTTATCAACTTCAAGAAACTCTTAAATATATGTACCCCACCAACGCGGGGTATCAAAATGCATACGTTGCTGATGTTGTCGTCATCGCCGTTGGCGGTTCATAAAAAGGAGCTGAAATAAAAGTGGGTCAAAAACTGTAAATGATATTTGTTCTACTTGGTTTAAGATGTTGTTGGACACACTCCCTGGTGGTTCAATCTTTTCATCCCGCGATTCCGCTCACATATCGCATCATATGGGAATGCATTTGGCAAAACGATTTGTTTGCCAAAGTTCGGGGAACCGGCAACAGGAAAAGGGGGACATTTGAACCATTAAAATGCTAAAATGATTTTCTTTGCTCCCAACAAGAATAAAGTGTAAAATTCAACACCAACCGAATCTCACACTCGACTGCCAGTGTCGTCAGAATGATGTCGAAGTCGATGAACTTTGTTTGCCTGCGAGATACAGATACAAACACAGTGGCAGATTGAGATACACATACGGAGGCTGAGAGAGCCGCAAATCTGTAAAGGGCGATAACGTTCACTGGCTGTCATCTGATCGGGCCAGACTCTGACTCCGTTGGGAATTAGCATACATGTGCTTACTGGTGATCAGTTCCTGAGGTGTACAAAAAAAAAAAAAGAACCAGTGCCCCAAAAATACCGGAATTTCTATAATATATATCTTGTTTATTCGTTAGCTACCGAGTAGGTCTATAAACGTAAGCTGGGGTTTATTATGGCCTTAATAAATCAAGCAAATTATAAAGATAAAATTATACAAAGAAAACGCAAAAACAATTACTAAATGGCAGCAAAGGAGCAGATAAACAATAGGAAAGGGGATACTTATTTATGTAAAATACATGAATAAACAAAGCTTTTAGAAACAAATATAATGGGTTTCAATTTAAAAAAGGAAATTTAAAAATAGGAGCTTAGGAATAATGCCTTCGCTAAATAAATTTTAAAAAAATTTGTGTATAGATGATATCATTAAAAGATGACAAAAAAGAGAACGTCTTTTATAAATGAGCTCAGATTAGCCACTTAACCAGTGCAAATAAATTTATTTTCGGGCCCAACACAACCTTGTACAAGTCGTATCATAGCACTAATAAATAATATAAATAAAACATTAAAACAAGTTAAAAGCCAAAAAAAGGTAAATGATATATTTTAAATTTAGAATTTGTTAGAAAGTTTGTATAAAATTATTTTATTCTGGAGACAAATAAAAAATGTTCTTTGTACTAAACATAAAAAAAACATTCTAAAATTGACTTGCTCATTTTTCTTCATTATACGAAATTGGCAATTGGAAAATTTTCATCAAAAAGAAAATGTTTCATCAATATTCAGGAAGGCAGAATTCAACTTTTTAGAGCAACAGAAAGTCTTCCCCCATTAATTGCCGGAATAAATTCAAAATTCAAAGCAAAGATTTTATGAAAGCAGAGGCAAGTAAACACAAATCGGATTTTCCTGTTTGGGCATTTGGCCTCTGTCCAAAATCATCATAATCATTTTCATAATAATGACTAGGTTAATGATTATAACGGACATTAACATCATTATCAGTGGTTTTCTGGGCAGTTTGATAATGTGCAAAAAAGCAAATAAAATAAGAAGCAAAAATTTTAATGAGATCGTAATTAGGGATTTCTAAGGGAATTTATAGGGTAGTTTGGTATTTCTAAACATTTTGCTTATCCAAACACAAAACTAAATTATAGCTAATTAAAAACAGTTTTTAATTATTGTTGGTATCAATTATTTAAAGACTAAATAAAATAATTAAGATTAAAGGGATATAGATTTTATAAACGTTCTACACTGAAATTATTCACTAAAGTAAAATAACTTTAAAATTTGGCACATTAAAAGCTTAATGCAGTTGTAAAGAGATCTCCGTCTTATCACGTCGAAATGTTGACCCTTTTTGTCCCATCATAATGAAATCATTAAGTGACCCACCTTAACCCCTAACCGCCAGAAGGCTTAGGCTCGAGCCAACTAATTCCTTTGTATGTTGGGGATTTCCAAAAGGAGTCCAGGGAGTGGGACGGTCTGGGGCCTTCGGGCCTGTCTGTAAATCATATTAAAAAGGGGTCGGGTTCATTTCGGTCTGCGCTGCCGTTTAATTTATGTGGTTTCATATTGTTTGTTTTTCCGGTTATATTTTTGTTTTTTTAACGAAAAGTTTTTGTTGACTTAATTTAATTAATGAACTGATGATTTTAACTAACTTAAATGCATTTCACGATATAAATATAATGCAACAATTTTTTTGTAACTTTGGTTTTCCTATACTTTATTGAAATACTATGAAAATTAATGACCGATTGGGCTTGAACCTTACAATTTTTTGTTTTTATTTGTTTTGTTTTTAATAGACAATATTAAAAAAACAATTCATTTTAAATCCAATTCTTGTTATATATTCGTATGTGTCAGCTAAGTATTCCTGAATAATAATATGGGATTTAACACGCATGAGGAATTCTTGTTACTTATATGTATCAACTTATAGGATTTGAAAGTTTGAAACTATGGTATACGGACATTTTTTATGTGATATAAAAAAATAACAAATATTGAGAAAAACAGAAAACGCTTTGAGTTTTTGAAGAAATTAGCTGATGACAAAATACGGCTCATAAAACACGGTTTGAAACTATGGTATACGGACATTTTTTATGTGATATAAAAAAATAACAAATATTGAGAAAAACAGAAAACGCTTTGAGTTTTTGAAGAAATTAGCTGATGACAAAATACGGCTCATAAAACACCGTTAATTGGGAAGCAACAAAATTGCCTGTATTCCTGGGAATTTGTCATGTCTCTGCACCATATGCACAGTCCAAACTTTAATTAAAGGTACTTTGTTATCAGGGTGACCAAACCCTGTTTTCCAAGAAAACCCATTAAATTTATGTTGAAATCCAATTAACTATCGATTTTTGATAAGAGTTTATGAAATGACACCAAATGTTCATCACCTCTCGTCTGTTCTAATTTAGCAATTACGAAGAGCCGAAGAAAATTAAGTAGTTTAATCATATGAAGTCGGTGGGGAGTATTTGGAAAAGGGCAGTCCCACAGAGCCACCCTTAGTAAATACAACCAAAAAAACCAGAAAGGACGAGAACAGATGACCGGCAGTAAGGTGACAAAAACGGGGGAGTTACTCGAATAGAGGGTGGGACTGGAACGTCCGCCGTTTTCGGACTCAGACAATACGTGCGAAAAATGCGGCAAAAAGAAAATTGAGGAAAAACTGTGGACAGCTGGTTGACAACCGAGAGCAATTGTTCGTCCTGATGAAGAGGGTGCTGGTCGCTTTCCTTTCATTGATGAGGAGCAAAGGAGGCACATACCCACATCACAACGTGACTAGAGAAGTTGGATGTGCATTGCGGTTCACTTAGCCACGTGTTTTTCCCTGTGGTTTTTCCACGAGAACTATGGTCTATCCTCGAACCCCCGAAAGCACCGTGAAATCCCCGACCTCCGCCGGATACACGCGCAGACAGAAAACGGATGTAATTAAGGATTTTGCGTGTGCCCATTGCAAAATTTTGCGAGAGTGTGTGGTTGGAGTTCCCCGGGGCGAGAGAATTTTCCACTAAAGAAGCACACTTCGAATAATCGTTTCTCATGTCCCTCACTCTCTGTTTCCCAATGTTTGATTAGCCGCTTTCGCAAGAGTCTGCCTTAATTGCTTTTGTTCGAAGGGATAGGAGATGGGCTTCTGATTTGCTTACCCTGCAGGGCCCTGGTAAATTACATGCTTAGTTGCCTACATCTCAGGTAGGGATAATTATGGAGCAGTAATGAGATGACTCCGAAAAGGGAATCCCAAACCACACACTGAATGTAGACTCAAAATTCCTTGACAAAGTCAATGGAAACCAGACCCAAGTTAAGCGGGCTAAACTAAATTAAAATTCCTCGCCCATCGCCAACACTCATTTCCTATGCGATCCCAAACTAACCCAGAGGAAAATCCTTGGCTAAATTAATTTCGCACATAAAACACGCCGAGACCCAAAACATATTTTCCTTTTTTCCTTGGGAGGGTGACCATAAAGAATCACAAAATCAAGGCAAAACGAAACCAGAATTAATTTCCAAGTCTAAAACCCATAAAAAGGGCGGATGGAACATTCTAAAAATCCTACAAATCCTTTGAGGGGACTGAGAGATATCTACGCTAAATTAACAATTTTGTCGACCAAAAAGGGATTTGATGAATAATGCACTTCCGTATTTTTAATAAATGAACTTTGTATTTTTAATAAAAATTTTCGCTATTTATTTAATTGGTTAGTAATTACTAAAATATGTTTAAATAATTTTCCTCATATAACATTAAGCTTGTTCCGCTGTAAAACTTCTCGCCACTAATTAAAGGCAAATAAAACAAGAGAGAACGCTATAGTCGGGTGCCCCGACTATCAGATACCCGTTACTCAGGTAAAGGGAGTGCGTGGGAGATGGAGATAGAAACTTTGATCACGCATAACTTTTAAACGAATGGTCCGATTTGAAAAATTTCTTCTACATTTCGATAGGTATTGATAAACACAATAAAACTGCATTTTTACTTTTCCGAAATATTTAAATTTATATTTAAATAAAAATCGTATATAAGCGATTGTGGGCGTTAAAGGGGGCGTGGCACCTTTTGAAACAAACTTGCGCTGCGTAGGAACTCCTAAAATCTGCATGCAAAATGCCAATCTTCTAGCTTTTATAGTTTCCGAGATCTCAGCGTTCATACGGACGGACAGACGGACAGACGGACAGACGGACAGACGGACATGGCTAGATCGACTCGGCTAGTGATCCTGAACAAGAATATATATACTTTATAGGGTCGGAAACGCTTCCTTCTACCTGTTACATACTTTTGCACGAATACAATATACCCTTTTACTCTACGAGTAACGGGTATAATAAGGAAAATAATCTAATTTGGCGGAGAGCAGCCCAAGAAAATTCATTGGCCACAATTTGGGTAGAATAACAGACCGCATATCCCGCACTCAAAAGCACAAAAAAGGAACAGATGACAAGAAGGTCTAATAAAATAAAAATCAACAACATGCACATCATAAAATAAATAAACAGTTGAAGGGGATGGAACCCCGACGCGACTTGAATTTCTACGCAATTTAACTTTCTTATATAACAACAGCTAAGGGAACTCTCCCGAAATTGGCATAATAAATGCGATAACAGCGACGAAGCATCACCAAACTTAATCGGAGCGAACAAAAAGTTCGGCTAACAAGCGCCTAACAAGTATATAAGTATGTACAGTATACACTCATACATGTGGGTACACATATAAATATGAATGGATTCCTTAAGTAGTATATCTTTGATGACATATAGAAAGCGCAACTGACGAAACCAACTTCGGAATATTAAACCAATAAAGGGCAAGACTGGCAGACTTTTAGCAGGATCTTTTGGGACTTTGTCGTTCTGGCCAAAAACTCATTTATTTGACCGTTTGATAACAACAGCTGAAAAGAAGAGGAGCAGCAAACTGTCAGCAGCCATAACGGATTCAAAGCCGACTTGTCTATAAGCCATTCTGGTACCTCCTATAGATATTTAAAAAATATGTAATCTCCTTTTTAATATTGAACATTATTGGTATCAAGCTGTTTTAATAAATATTGTCTAATTATACAAGAAAAGTATTAATTTATATTTAATTTTCTTACTCAATTAAAATACCTTTAAAGACTCTATCTTCTAAGATTTTAATTTTTTAAAGCTTTGTAATAGGTACTAGTGTCTCGAGTTTTATTCCAGCAAATTCCTACTTAATTTTGTTTTGTCATTTTATTTTATTTTGCAACATTTTGCACATCATATGGCACATAGTTAATGATTTTGTTGTTGCTTGTCGCCATTGTTATGGTTGCAGCACGTTTTATATGACGCACTTCCATATAGCAATACAAATACATATATTGGCAGCCAAGTATGTAATGTAATCATGATTTTAAGCAGCTTTAATATTGTATTCCGCCCCTAACAGTCCACCAACCCCTAAACAAGTGTCTGGAAACGTTAAGAGGTTCGACACATGGGGGAGAAGAGAAAGGAGAGATTTCGGAAGAAAGTGAAGAAGAGTGTAGCGAATGGAGTGAGAGTCAAGGGCCTTACAGGCATGAAATTTTTATTATTATGTTGAAAGTTTTTCTTTTGGCATTGACAACAGCAAAAAAATTAAACTTGGGTTCTTGTTATTTTTGTATTACTTGAGAAAGATGAACTGGTCAGCAGATGTAAAAAAAAATAAGAAAGAAAGAAAGGATGTTCTCCGAAAAAACGGAACAAAAATCTCAGACTTTTTTTCTACACTCATCGTAATGGGCTGCATTAATCTTTGATATTGCGTGTCCTTAACTTGCTGAGATTTGGCTCTGGTTTATGGTACTGAGTTTTGTTTTGATTTCCTCTTTTTAACGCTCGTCAAAATGTGACAGTAAATTGCCTTTTGACGTGTTTAATGAGCGGCATTTTACCCGCTTACTTTCCGTGACTCCCTTTGTTTTTTTGGGCATAGTTTTTCCGTGATTCGTTCTTGGGCTTTGTCATGAAAATCCCCTGGTGGAAACGATTACCGAAATGGCCAACAGCGTCAAGCTGTGAATATAAATGAATTTAGAATTTAGTTATTCGCTAATCAAGGGCTTTAGATTGTATCTAATAAAAATAATATAATAAATAATAATAATAATAATAATAATACAAATTTGAATAAATAATAATAATTGATATTTTACATTTTTTCAACCATGTTACTAATAGGTTAAGTAAATTGCCTTTTTAATTTAATATGCTTACAACTGCATACGTAAACTTTACAATGCAATATTTTGGTCACATTTTGGCCTTTTAACAAGATTAAAAATAATTTTAGCTTCCCCTCCCACAATTTCCGCTGCGAATTTTCTTTTCAATGCGAGAAAAGTGAGTTTTCCGAGCTTTCAATGAAAATGTACTTTCTTCCAGCTGGATGCTTCAGTGAACAGATCAGGTGCAATTGCAGACCAGTCGCTCCTCCACTTAGTTCGTGCATTTATTTATTTATGATTTATTACGAAATTCTCTCTGCAACGTCATGTAAATGCCACAAAGTGCAAACAGGAACGCAGGTAAACAGCCAGGAACAGACACACGAACTTATCTAAAACTCATTTTCCTCTATCATTAATAATTATGCATTTGTTTTGGTCGCTGGCACAGAACGCAATTAAATGCCATGCTTATCAAAAGGCAAATACAAACTGTACAAATAAGTTGGTCAGATAAGCCGAGCGGAGCTAGCTCCCTTTGTGAGTAAGTCGGTAGGCCTTGACATTATTTACGTAAAAGCGTTGCCGAATAAAATTTATCGTAAATTGATTTTTTTCATCAAAGTATTGAATACATTTTATTCAAGTCTTTGTCTTTGTTCATGGGAATTATTTGTTGAGCTTTTCTTGCATCTACTGGTTTGTTTGCTTATTGATAGTTTCGGTTGTCAAGGCGGTACAAATCCATATCGTTATATCAGTTGTTTAATGATAAGAGGTTATTGAGGCGACTATTCGCCTTTAAAAGGTATTAATAAAATATTGGTGTACCATATTGGTTCCAGCCCAAGAGTTTTTTATTTCATCCTATTATACATTTCTATAAAAAAGCCCTCTGTTCATTTTTCCCAATAATTAAATTTCATGGAAAGTATGTGAACATTATTAAGTGGTAATTTCCTCTTGCCGTCCGATTTCCTACCTCCTGCTCTACACACTTATTTCATAAAATATTTATTATTGATGAGAAAATCTCATTAAAAGCGAAAATTCACATTTCGCTAATGGAACGATCAATTAAACTTACAATCCCGTATTGATGGAACACAATAAGCTAATTACCTGGCAATCATACAAATTGTGTGAAATAGTTAATAAAAATTGTGTACATGTGTATGCGTCTGTTTACGTCCATCGGGAGATAAGATAACGCTCCGTACACCAATTGATTGCAAAAAAAGAAGGAAATTCATTTAGAAACAAACAATGACTAAGAGTAAACAGAAAACAGAGAGTGGGAGGGCCAGACACATAAAACAACATAGAAGTTGGCGTGACAGGAAAACACTCAGAATTCACTCGAGACATGGTTCCTGTATGAGCAACCCCTTCAAGGTGAAATAGCCAGGATTAAATGCATACAGGGGCCAACTTAATTAGAGTGGAAAAGCCTTATGAGGAGCAATAAGGAGGGTATGAAAACTCTAGGAATGACAATGAATACATTCATAATGGCCAGGAAAAACCTCGAGTGGCAACAACACACGAAGCTGGCCACGTAAGGATCATTAATCAAATGTCCAGACAAGTGTAAAGTATGAAAGAAGCCTCCAGCAGTCAACTGTTGGAAAGTCTTGAAAATAAAATGAAGTATACTCCTTGAAGGCTTTGCGGAAGTACAGTAGACAATGGGTATTGTTATCTTTAAAGGGATAAATGAATGATTAAACTATTTTAAATTATAATAATTATGTAAAATAAAAATTGCAGTATAACCACCAATGCCTAATATTTCAACAACTAGGCCATGGTACGTTTGAATTTTCAATTGTCTTTATTACAATCAATAAGGCAATCTTGAATCCGAATTTTGGCTATCTTCATTATTTTACTTGGAGTAAAATATTGACGAATAAAATGATGTACTCTATACTAGACTATTCACTTCTGTGATAGTTTACTGTATTCCTCCTTCTGTTTCGACTAGCAACTCGAAGATGGCGCCCGGCGCTTCTGAACACGTACAATTTTGAAGAGCTTGGCAGGCCCGCAGGCCCAAACAACGTGGCAGACACTTCTATTTCCCTCCCGTGTGCAAAATGCCACTTGAGGCACCTTTGGCTGTTGACAATAAACATTGCGATTTACCCACAACACCGAGCAACGCAGAAAACGCAGACAACGCACTTTGTCAACCTGCGCCTAGTGGAGTAGTATGGTGGTATGTGGCCAGAGTTGCGAGGGGAAATCTAATAAGCGGCTGTTGAAAACAATATTAAGCGTTTAGGGCTAGGAACCTGCTCGCCATTCTGCAATTCTCCTGGCCGCCGTACCAAAAACAGACGCAAACACGCACTAGAAATCCATTCAGGGCCAAACGTCCGACCCGCGTCGCATTGTTGACATGGATGACATGTTAGTGTCCCAGGTGGGATTAATTCCCATATTGTTTGTGGTCGCACGCAATTTGGTACGCAACACTAAAATAAAATAGAATTTGTTTCTGGACTTGGGTTTTCTTTATTCTTAAAATGTAAAATCTTTTATTAGTTAAGAGTTAAAATGAAAATATATTTTATTATAAATGTTAAAATAGTTTCTTTAAATAATATTATTTTTCTAAGTGTTTTAAATGTTTTGGTAATCGAATTTTCATGGTGCACTTATGGTCTCTAATAATTGTTTTCTTTTTGAAATTGTGTTGATGGTGGTTTATAATGGGGTAGGATGAGGTACATTTTATAACAGAAGATCTCAATAGCAATGCAAAAACTATTATAACCTTTCTTATTTTATACAGATTTATTTGCACTTATAATTATAATTATATAACTGTAAAAAGTTAAATTTCACTTGTAAAACCATTGAAATTTTGTATTTGTACCCAAAACTTTTCGACAATTTTCTCTATTACATTATTTAATTTACCCCGTGACCACCTCCACCCAACACAACCCTTTTTTAATAGAAAGTTCAATTAAATGGTAGCTTAAGCATCGTTGTTCGTTGTACTGCGTGTCAGGTAATCATTATTTTAGCGAGTAATTACTAATTTCATGCAACTTGTGAGTGATAAAAGTGATGGAGAGACAGGAAGGGTACCGTAGAATCTCATGTTCGTAATTCCCTAGCCACAATTTCCCGCTGCACTTGAATTGCACACTAGCTGTCGCTGTAGTCGCAGTTACTTTGTGAAAATGAAAAATAATTAAACCAGAAATTAGTAGAGCGTAACTCAGCTTGGTCCAAACTCGACTAAACTGGCTTTTGCACCTTTTTGTCCCGACTTTTCATTTATCTGGGCCCTGGGCCCCGCATTTACATCGTCAGGTGTGTGTGGAAATGGGAGCAAGGTTGTTAGAGGTGTTGCCTTAATTAGATGCCTATGTTTCGCTTTGTCTTTGACAAAATTGTGTACCTTGCGGTTTGTTCAGGTCTGGCCCATTTTCATTATCTTTATCGTACTTCATTCTTAAATGCTGGAAATCCCTTGACAACATAATAATGAATTGATTTTAAAGAAACTTTGACATCCTCATGAACCGAAAGGATTAGCCCCTCAAAACGAGTTTAGCATTTGTGGGAAAACTCTATTATGCTACGAAGAAACACTTTAAGAGCTAATAGGAATTAATTGTTGACAGGCTAAGTCGCTCCTTGGGGTGTATTTTCAAGTGGCTTCAAAAACGATTAGATGTTGCTGCTGGCCGTTTAATGTTATTGCTATTTAGTGTTATTGTTGTCGGTCGCGAAACACAGGATCTGTAAAACTTCTTGAAAATAACAATTATGTGTTATTGATTTGCTTCGTTCAATTGTTGCACACACAAAACATAACTAAAAATAAGTAAAGGGGTCTGCGAGAATAAAAAAAATTAAATAAAAAAAATGTTTTAAAATTAAAAAAAAAAAATTATAGGGAAAATTTGAAATTAATGTAGTGACAAGAATTCAAATAGAACAGTATTAAAAAAAATTGTACCTGCTTAAAATCAGATTCCATTGAATGTGAAATGATATAAAATTATTAAATATTGGTTTTTCTCTGTGTAGAAATGGGCGAACCATCGAGCAACAGAAACCATAATGGCAACATTAGCAACATGTGCCGCTAATTGCCGTTTCCAATGTTGCTGAAACTTTTTATGATGCTGTCGCTAACTGTTCCAGACCATCTTTATAGGAATTGTACTGCCATATTGCTATTGCTATTGGTATTGCAATTGCTGTTGCTGGCACGTGTTGCTGTTGTCGATGTTGCTGTTGCTGTTTATGTTGCTGCTGTTGCCAGATGCGATACCATGTGACATGCTCTCTGCTCGCCACGCGTTCTAATTTCCCAGCTGCACTCGCACTTAAGCTCATTGCCCTGCTTTCATGGTTTTTGTTGCTTGCCCCCATTTTAATTGATTTTGCCGTTCGGAAACACCTCTCAATCGACCATTCAATTCGATGTGCAATGCAGTTAATGCAACTGCAATTGGAATCGCCGCCACTTCTGCTTCTGCTGTTGATTAGTTGCCATCGTTTGACGTTGTTCCTGACATGGCCTCTAATTTTGGCCAATTTCAGAGTAGTTGATTGGTTTTTGGGATTAGCGTTGCATTACTTTCGCTGAAACGAGGTGCAGAGAGTGTGCGGCAGAACTTTAATTAGAAAAGGGTATGGAGTAGGGGATAATTAATAAAGAGACCTAATGCGTTATTAATTAAGTCTGTCAACATTAAAGGTTATATTTACTAAACTTGTTAATTACACAAATATTTCTCACTCTTGCAATGGTATGTTAACTTCATCTGCTAATGGTATAATTGATTAATTTGTTTTATGTCGACCCCATCCCTAATAAAATCTCTTCTTTTCTCCTTTCTCATAATCAATTGGAGTCAAACAAAACTTGATAAACAAAACGACGTTGACTTTTGATTATTTTCTATTTAATTAAGATAACCTCTTTTTGTGCAAACATTTGAGGAATTAAATACTATTTACTTATCATGCCAATTATTCTATTTATTTTTAGGTACGAGATGTTTTATTTTTGTCCAGTTGTAACCGGCGTAAGTCAAACAATACTTAACATCCCTCTTTCATTTGGGAAAATAAATAATAAAATTTTATTTGTGAGATATATTCAACTGACAAGACAGCAACAAAAGACTGTGCTTCAGTATGCAAACAAAAGTGTATAAAAATATTTCTCTCGTTTCGATTTATGTATGTGAGTTGAATAAATAACATTTGCTGTGTGTGCTCGTGTGTTGGTTGAAAAATAAGCTTACACTTTGTGTATTTCGTATTTGACTTTTGATAGCCAGCCAATCGTCTTGTTGTGAACTTGACACACTTCGGCCAAGTCAACGAAATGAAAGCGCCACACTTGTCCAAAATGGTATTGCAGCAGAACTTTTTATACCCTTTATAATGGGTACTATAATTAAACAGAAGTTTCGACAGAAAGTATTTTTATTGTGAAACATTCGGTGCCTATTACTAAGAGATTTTTAAATATTGATTTATGTACTTGAAATCTGATTACATTTTAAATTTTACAGGAAAACTACAAAACTATAGGTTTTTCTTGCTCTTCAAGGGTACCTAAGCTGCAGTTCCCGAATTTAATTTTTCTCTCCCACGATTCCGTTTTAATAACCCACTTGGTGTGGAGTATTCAAATTTCCGATTCCGAACGTGTGAAAAGAGTCCATCGAGAATGCGGCGAATCAGCTTGGTTGAGCAGAATTAGTTTTTTCATAGTCCAGCTGTTGGACACGATTGCGGAATGTTTCCTCGTTTGCATATCAAATGATGCAACAGCTGTGTCATCTCAGGGAATTGAGCGGAACAAACGCAAAAATGAAAGACACGTTTAATAAATAGATGCTGATTGGTTGTACTTAAAAAGAGTCGATATGAACCAATGGCTGTAAAAATATTCTTAATATACATACTTAGTTTTTTCCAATATTATTTTCTTTAAGTTCGTCTTCGTGGTATTATAAAATTTAGTGCTTTAAAACTTGTTAAACCATTTTCTCCATCCCACATCCCCAATTATACGAAGAATACACAAGAGCTTACATATTTATGACAGCGACTCAGGAAGCAGACAAAACACACTCCACCCGAATCGATTACAAAGGTCTGGGATTTATGCGTTTTGAGAGTCACAAGAATAAAGTGATCCGAAAAGCCAAACGGTGGCTCCTGGCTTGCCTCTTCAAACTCGAACTGCCTAACTAATTTCCATAACAAACACACAAATGATAAGTTTGGTTGCTGGTCTCTAGAGGTGCTAAAAATATTTAGTTCAAGTCCAAAGCGTCGGACAATCTATTATACATCAGGCACACAACCATTTCTTGGTTGACAAAATTGAAAACAAATTTAAATGTTAATGTGTGCTTACAATTTAATATATTCCACAATGTGACACCGCCTTGGAGATTAATGAAAGCCCAAGCTGGTTCCCCAGGGAGCACCTGTTTTGTTTGTAGATTTTCCAATGTGCAGGCAAGTGCTAAGCCACCATGGCATTAACCAGATATCTCACTGCTGAATGCAATTTGCTTACAATATTTCATATAAATAGCAGATACACTCGTGATTGGAAAATTGATTACAACAAGTAGGCCCGAATACCGCTGGAAAACAGAAAATGAATAATGAATATAATAATAATACCAAAAATTTCATGTTTATATTATATTGTATCTTAGGGGGGATATTATAATTTAAGAATTAAGAATGTATTTCTCATGGTCAGATCTTTAATATGAATTGACTGTCATCACTTTTATGGCCCGCTACTGTATTAAATCAATGTTCGATTTCAGCGGGCGTGTGTGTTGATGGGTACATGTGTGGGTGCACACTGTAAACAAAGCAGCAGTAAGACTGTATCTTCTAGCCCGTACAAGAATTTGTTTTCTTTTTGGGTCAGACAACCAAAAACAAAGGGGAAAATCAGAGATCGGGATGGAGAAGGGCATTGAAGAAGCAAACGAGATAGATAGACGAGCCTGCAAAGCCAAACCCATTGAACTGGGGATCCCAGCGTCGGCATTGATGTGGAATTAATAAAGCGTGGCCCCACGCTTAGAACAAACAAAAAGGAGGGAGACACATATAGTAGCTGAATGAATTCCAGAATGGAGAAAGTAAAAAGAGAAAGAGCCAGGGATAATTGCAGTCCGCGGCGCGACGGTTCAGCTGCAGTTTTGGTTTTTCCGCGGACAGACAGCCCCTGAGCCTGGATGCTATAAAAGCGATTTATTAATGTCAGCCAGACAAGTGCCTGCTGGCGTCAGTGGGTGCGGAGCCGGAGCCGGAGCCCCAGGCGGAGTGGAT
This sequence comes from Drosophila fuyamai, assembly GCA_018153365.1. Classification (NCBI taxonomy): domain Eukaryota; kingdom Metazoa; phylum Arthropoda; class Insecta; order Diptera; family Drosophilidae; genus Drosophila; species Drosophila fuyamai. The sequence continues at coordinate 553,697 of JAECXW010000393.1, read as the reverse complement.
GCGGAGCACATATCGTACTGCACAACTGGAACAGCACCACCGGATCAGCTGCACCACTAGGCGACTGGTGTCTGGGTACTGTGGTTGCAGGCCCACGAACAGTGGCTAAGGGAGATTTATATCGTGGTATTAATCATTTTAATTAGCCACAGAGATAGCAAAAGTGTCCTACACGATGATTGATTACCCATAAAATTCTTCTACAAATGGCTAATCTTAATTACATTCCAATAGATATTAGGGCATATTATCTACAATTTTTATTCATTTGCATTGAAGTACAATGTTAGATGATATTTATAATTTTTTTTATATATCCCCAATATTGTTATTATAATTAAGACACATTTATAGAACACATTTATATAAGAGAACTTAGTTCTTTCTCAACTTTCTGTATGTTTACAAAGCAACCTTATTCACGACAATCGTATTGTTTATTGGTGTTAATGTCTGCATTAGTTGATTAACTAATCAAATATATTTTGCCACACTGTACATGGCATGTTTGTAATAATGTTGCTAGTGATGAGCATCGGATCATGTTGCTGCTGCTGCTGCTGATGTTGATGTTGCTGTTGTGGCGACGACGGCAGCTGCAGATGTTTACCCTGTGTTCCTCGCCCTCGCTGGCTATCTCTTTCCCTCAGCGTGTGTGGAAGTGTAATGAGTTCGAGTCGTGGACAAAGTGATTCATTCATTCGCCTGGCAACTGCTCGCAGCCAACATTAATGTTGATTACATGCCGACAGTTTGTACATAGACTTGTCATTTGCACCATAAATGGCAGCAAGACCAACATCACCTCTCTTCTCTGAAATCCCCCAAACACATAGGAAAATTGGGTTCTGAAATTCAAAATATATTTGCAGAACTTTGAAATTCTTATTGCTCTTTACTTGTTTCCGACGATAATACTTTTTTTTTTTTTTTATTTGTTACCTGTGAATATACAAATTAACTATTTCTCTATTTTTAGCTCACTGTATCCAAAATGAATATAACCAATTGCCATGTTTTATTTTTCAGTAATTCGACTTTTTTATTTGCTATACCTTTTTTGTCTTTATAAAATTCTTGCGTTGGGGGATTTTCGTTTTGTGAGAACTTATACTACAATGCGGTAGTTTCTTTTGTACAATATTTACTTGACGACCGCTCCCTATTTTGAGGTAGGTCTTCCGCGATTTGTTTGGAGTTTGTTTGTGTTCAGTGTTATGTTTGGTAATTATTCTAATTGTTACGCAACGGTTATGGGATGAAGTAGTGTGTCAATGGGGAACTTGATTTTCCCCATTTCTGTGCGATACGGTTGGTTAACCCTTTTGCAACAGCATCAAAGGCAGCCGAGATGTATCTCCTAGATACTTGAGAGTGCCTTTCAGCCGAGCTGAGTGCAATCGAAAAGTTTGCATCGCTTCAATTGCATAGTTTTCCCCACCGCCCACATCCCCTCTACTGGTATTAATTAACCAAAGCAGAAGCAAGTTGATCCAGTTGCTAAGTGGCGAGCGCAATGCAGGTACTTCACTGCCATTAACAGACCGAAAATAAAGTTTTCTCCAAAGTTCGGCTATGGTAAGCTCAAAGTGGAAGATGCATTTAATTTTCTGGGCAAATTTCAAAACTTTCGTTTGAATAAAATTCATACCAATGGTGTTATCAAATTAAAATACTATATTTAATAAGTATTAATACAAAAAGTAATTTAGAATTTGTTTTTAATCAATACAAACATTACTTAGAATGTAAAGAGCGTATATATTAAGCAAAAAGCTAATGTTCAATACGGCCTTCACATTTTTGACAAAAAAAAGAAATCATAGCCCAACAATGAGACCCATAAATCTCAAACCACAATCTAACCGCAAAAGTAATGTAATCATTGAAACAAAAAACAGAAGTAAAAACCCTTGATGTGGGTTAAACAACAGGAAAAACCAAATCAAATTAACGATGTTTTAGGGACGAAACCACAGAACGCATATTTCACGCCAAGCTGAGGAAACGACCCGAAATTCTTCTGTTTAGAGTAACAGAAACAAAATAAAAAATCACCAAAATTATGAGAAAAAAATGTGCCATTTCATGTTGAACCCGTTTTTCTTCTCTAGTGGATTTAGCACTTGAGCCTCGGTATCCAATTCTCAGTGCTCCACTCACCATTCTATACGCCTTTTTTGAGTTTCTGTTTCATATTTCTAGTCATACAGTTGAGTGAATTTGACAAATTGTAAAATGGTCCACAACCCAAACCAAAGGACTACAACAAAAACATCAAGGCGAATAACATACAAGTTTTTCCACATACATATTATGAAGGACAAGTTATACAGTGTATACTAATGATTATTAATGTTCATGTGGATTTGGGCAAAAATTCTCGTTTCGCATTTTCTTTGTTCCCCTTCAGGGTTTTTTCCTAGCTCGAGTTTAATGGTCTGAGAGATGGGCCAGTTGCCCCTTTTCGTGTTTTGGCCCGAAATGTGTCGTGTAATTGAAAATAAATTTAAATAAATAAGTATAAATAATGAAAAAAAGAGGCCGCGAAGATGTAAATTCCTGGAATCGCAAACTCTTCAGCTATGAGTTTTAATAATATATACATTTCAACAGAATATACCTACAGTTTGATTTCTAATTGTAAAACTATTAAAAATTGTATCATATTGTAAAACAATTTTCTTAAAGCAATCCAAATTACATTTTTTTTATTTAGCCTTTATTGGCAAATAATGCAAATAGGAAATGACTTTGTTTATTACAAATTACGCGCAACTGCACGCATAATTGTTGGCTAATTATATCATTATTTCACAGCATCAACTGCAAAACCACAAAAACAAAACAATAAAAATTTGTAAAATAATACAGAGCAAATAAATATTTCGTTTGCACCATGATCGGTTGAAACAGATTCACACAATTTATTGAACAAGTCCACAAAATGACCAAAATTTAATTCGCAAATTTATGACGATAAATTTTGAATTGTCAACAAAACAAACACAAGCAAATATAATTGATGTCTAATGAAAATCGGCACAAAACAAAATTTCAAAAGCAATTTACGTGGCTGAAATAAACCATTAATTCTGGGTGTGAAGGCTACCCACAAATCTGATCGTAAAAAAATTTACGGCACTTAAAAATAGAGTTGTAAATTAAAAACTAATTTTCATAGAAAAATCTTCATAAGGTCTGAGTGGATTCAAGGTGATATATTGATATATAAGCTAATTGAAAACACGACACGTTATATTATAAATTACAAAATTGGTATTTTAATACGCCTTCAAACAAATATATGTACAAATATACAAATATGTATACAAATATACACTAAAGACTGATTCTTAAACTAGAATGTTCACAAGATTTGCTTTGTTATACTTTGAATGATAGATCTTCAAAATGATTTAGTTCTTTTCTTCTCTTAGAGTTCACAAAAACTAAACTAGTTGTGCGTTTAAATTGATAAAGTTTAGTCTGGTGACACCAGATTTTGTAGTATTTTTGTACGTCTCCTCACTGAGGGGTGTAATTACTAACAAAATCAGGAAACTTTTCCTCTGCTTTTGGCCAGCTAATGATTGTTTGATAAGCTCTTCAGGGCAGGAGGGAATGCAAAGAAAGAAAGGAGTACTGCTCGGAGAATCAAAATGCGGTGGATTATTTATAAATAACGGGGCAGAGGGATGGACTTGATAAAGGACCCTGAATAGCGGAGCAGCGAGGCGTAAATAAATAAAACAAAAAGCAGGGGAAAGTGCCGAACAAGTTGCACTTGTCGTCGTCCATTGGCCATTGGCCATCCGTCGTCCTTTCATCCTTGCTCGTTGCTAGTTTGCCATTATATATATATATATATATATACATATTTCTTTTTTTGGGCTTCCCTGCTGTGCAGATATGCAAGTTGCATGACAAAAGTTTCACAATTAAAACGGCAACAACAACTAAATTTTAAAGAGAGACTTGTGGCTGGAGCCTTAAATTTTTATATGCTGGCCGAGTGAAATTCATAGTCAAAGTCTATTTTATAGCTGCAACAGAAGTTTTTCCCCCATTCCCACTGCCGAGTGCCCTTTTCGGAAAAGTTTTCCATTTTTCTTGTTGCCTTTTTATGTTTTTGTTTTACAGCCTTTTTTTTTTTGTCTGGTGGCAAGCCGGAAGTTGTTAGCATGAAATCTGATTTGGGGAGGCAGCGACGGGGAATTTCTGGCTTTTTGGATTTTGTGCATTGTGTCGGCTTAGAACTGGGAAAGTTAAGGGCTAGTATGTAGTTGAATGAACTATGAAAGGGTTTGGTTTTAAAATAGATTTGCCCGATGATTTGCTCAACAAAAAGTTGTTAAACTTTATGATTGTCTAAATGATAAAATGTGTAGATAGTTTGCTTTATTGTAAAACTTTTAGCTAATATTTAAAGTCAGATTTAATTATATCTTGACTTTAAATATAGTATAAAACGACTATTTGACAAGAAGAAATCCCTTCAAAAGCTTTTAAAATAGTTTAACATCAACTTGAATCCCCCATCATCTTTTGACATCTCCCAAACAACAATTGTCAAAGCATCCACATATAGTATTGTGGATTTGTGGCGAATACCCAAAAATGCAAAGTTATTAACACTTAGCACATACTAACCAAATGAATTGAAAGCATTGCAAAAGCTTTTGAAATGCTTTTTAATGACCACAAACTAAACTTCATATATGACGATTACACAAATTATCAAAACACAACCTAAAACAAAGTCAGAAAAGGTAATGGGACCTATGGGAGTTTAAATTAAAAGTTGGTCGCTTTGGGACTTTATTCGGGTTTTATTCCCTCCTTTCTCAAAGATTCAAACTCCTGTTCAGAGTGCATAAATTTTACCCTTGAGAATTTTTGTTTTTAGTTTTTCATAAATAAGTAATAATAATGTGTTGCTCCCAAACTATTCCTAGCTTAAGGGTATTTATAATTTGAGAGTGATTTTATGTGGAAAATATCACCAGTTTTAACATCGCTTATAAAAATGGGTTACAAACCACTGAGTAGCTCTAAAAGCCCAACGAAAAAAAGTTCATTAAAATTACTTGTTCCATGCTTCAATTATTTTATTTATCAATTTTATATTAACAGCCTTTACGTAAAGCGAGTTTCATACAGCTTTGCCATCTCAATAACCACAAATTAGAACTTTAATAAAATCGAAATGGTTTTGATAAAATCGCTATTCATGAAATATATGTCCATATGTACATATATGCGGGTAAATTTGCATACGTACAGATTTATGCTGGAATTTTAAGTCCTGCCACAATACATCTGCCTGCTATTTGTTACCTAATATAAAATGCATCAATTCAGTTGCCTAAAGCCCGCCTCTCGAGGGTGTGGCAGTGCCGAGCTAAATATTTATGATTTTTACATGGTGAAATCTGAATGAAAAATAGTAGGAGCTTAAAATTGTTTTTTTTTATTTACTCAGACCGCCAAACTCAATAAATGATGTCTTAAAAAAATTAAAAATAATTTAGGCTGCTAAATAAAAATAAAGAACAACCATAAAAAACAGAATTGTTCAAACGCTGATAAGATAAGTTTATTTAGCTTTCTGCCTTCTGTTTAAACTTTATATTCTTGTTGTTTTGCTATAATCAAATCAATAAGCGAAAATAATGTTCAAAGGGCACATATTATTTAATTTAATTAATCCCCAAATATACATTTTTGGAACCTAATCAATTTTTTATACATTCATTTTTTCATACCTTCATATTTTTCATAAATTTTCAAATTTGTTGGTACAATAATGTTCAGCAAATTTTTAAGTTGTTTCTGGCTCAAGTTCTTCTTTATACTTTATGGCCACTTTGCAACTGGAATTTTTAATTACACATTTCACAAAATTATTTACAAGGCACGTTTCTACTTGATATATACATTGTTCAGCAAATACAAATGGGTTGCATTTGTGTTACCCCAGTTAAACTTACACAAACAAATCCTTTACGAAATTTGGAGCAAAACAAATTTCAGAAAATTGCATAAAAGAATTTAATGAAATGTAATTCAAAGAACAACAAAAATAAAATGAGCTACAAGCAAAGCCCGAAAACAAAACAAATGAAACTAATTTGCTAGCAATTAGTCCAAACTAAACGAACAGAAATAGTTTTGAATTAAGAATACTTTAATTACCCCAAAATAAAATCTGTAGGCCATGTTTAAGTCACCAACATTCATATCTATGATACCGGACCAGCCGTTTTCAGGCTCAGTACAATTATGTAAGTCAACACATAGACATTGCACATTTAGAGACAATTTGGTTGTTTCTGCCTCTGCCGCTTGTCAAGTCAATTGCGTAATTAACATTCGTAAGCAGTTGCAGGCATCAAGGGAAACGCTCAAACTCGAACCCCTGGCCCTACTCAACCTAATTGAAATTTCGGAAAGAGGCCAAATATAAACAACTATCCACCAAACTGTTTTGCCCTTTGAAGGGCCATTTCTAACTGCGTCCGAAAATTATAATTTTAGTAAGATTGGGATTAAGGTGTGTGCCAGGATATCTGTCATAAGCATATGCTATTCTACAAAGGGCAACAGCCGAACCCTCTCTTCATTTGCCAAGTTGGCTAACAAAGCAACATAATCATTAAATTCCTGATTTCACTGTCTCAATATGTATTTAATGCCCGGCTCTTAGTGTTCCTAATAAGCATTCAAAATGTATGACATTTAACATGCGCAATTCATGTTCAATTCTATTAAATATATATTTATTATGACTCTAATTTAATAGATGCTAAGTTTACCAGCTATTCATATTAATTGCTGGTAGATCTTAAAGTTTGAATGTTGTAAACTACTTATTGCGCACTAGTTAATTAATTTAAACACTTGTCTTCTCTTTCCCAGGTAAACAGAATTTAAATAAAAAAAACAAAACGATGCATATAATCGGGATGACAGACAAATCCTGTGTTTATTAACTATATTTAAAAGTGTAAGTAAAATTTGGATCTGTTTTTGAATTAAACTTTTTAGCTGGCCTTAAACTTTTTTTGAATTGTTATATTTGTGAGATTTTATTTTGTTTAATTAATTTAAAATTTTTTGAGCCCCTTAGGGAAAAGGGCAAAACATCTGAAAATGTATGTTTATACTTATATGATTTCTTTTATCAAAGTCTTGCGGCCAATAAACTAGAAATATTTTATCAGAAATGGGTTATCAAAATCCGAATCCTCAAGGGAAAAGCTCTCATATTTGAAGGAAAGTGCACTTCACATATATTTTTTAATTATTTTTAATGGATGGTTTTCAGAGCTCGTTAATGCTCATTGGGATTTGCAGTTGTAACGAAACGTAAAGCTTCAGTCACGCTCAAAAGTGCTTAGTGGCATCATGATAATTTTTAGCGTCGCCCACTTGTTTTTCCTGTGGTAATTACTTAAAAAATCTAAACCGCACTTCGTGTTCGAGAGGTTTTCAAGCAGGGAAATGATAAATATTTCGATTAGTGTTCAATTAAGTGCACATAACTGTAGATGAACCTGCAAAACGGGAACCTGTCAAAGTGGGGAAACTGTTAATTGAATTGCTCTAGAAAATCACAACCTATCCAGGTTCATTAGGGAAGAAGTCGAGCATCGACATCTTGGTAAACATTGATGTAAAAAGACAGATTCACACCGAAAAAAATTGAAAAAAATTAGCAAGAATTTAAGCTCGTACGTTTGAAATTCTAAAGAAGTAAATTTTATTTTAAAATTGAGTTAAAGATAAAATTTAATTTTAGTATATAATATTATTGAACTTATATGTGTGCAGTTTTATATAAGAACAAAGTAAATATTTTTATTGTACTACGTGGGTCTTTTGTACTTTTATGACTGATATAGATTTTTTTTCTGTGCAGCATCCGTACCTAAAATTTCAATTTTAGATTGCTTTTCATTAGCACTGTGTAAATTCGTTGGGCAAAGCCCGAGTATCTACGTATTGGTATCTTGTATCTGTTTTACTGCTCTGGTTCAGTAAACCCTTGCATGTCATTTTCATATAAATATAGTATTCAAATTTATTATATAATTTATAATTTTGCCTGCATCTTGTGGAATTACTAATAGTACAGAATCTCTCGAATCTTATCTTTTCGACCTATTCCACCTCGGACCCAATCTTTGTAGATCCCAAAAGCAAGCAGATAAGGTTAACTATGAAGTTATATATAAAGAATACAAACTGCAAAATTTCCAGCTTTTTATAAAAATACTAATAGTTGACTGCATTTGTTTCTGTTCCCTCAATAATTGCTCATTTTTGTTCGAATTTTATTACCTCCCATTTGCTGTAGATTTTTATTTTGAATTTTGTTTTTACATTAACACGAGCACTGCATTAATTAAAATTACCTCATTACACTGTTGTTGTTATTATATACAATCATTTAATTATCAGCAATTATTGGAAATTCTGTGCTTGGTTCGACCGGTCACACTACCCTTCGAAACTCGCCGGAGAAATCCCTCAATCAACTGATAAGCAAAACACGTTCTCAGTCGGTTCAGTTGTCTTTTGACGTTGTGCTTAGCCGGTTCAACTTTTTAGAGTGAGCGATTATTTCAGTGCGATTGTGTGGGTACGTTGAAAATTGTTTACCAAAATGTTTACGTTTTTTTGTAAAATTTAAACATTTAACAGTGCATTTTAATTTTCCGCAAATACCTTATAAAGTGTGCTTTGCTGCCAAAGTCAAATAAATACGGTTAAAAGAAAATAAATTGTTTAGTTAAAAATGGTTCTTAGTGAATTAACATCTGATTTACGAATGATTTTGTGATCTATAAAAATGTAAATATTTAGTTGAACTGAGCTTTACTTCACACAAAATTAGGTGAATAAATTTAAATTAAAAGTGCCACAAAAAAGATTTATTTTTGGGTTTTCACATTCCCATAAACATTTGAGCTTATTTCAAGCTGACACACTCGAGTGGTTTTCATTTATTCTTTAGTCAAGAAGCAATAAATCAAAGTTAATTCGATTAGCAGCCTTGAAGATGATCGCCCACTTGATTGCCAAATAAATTGCGTATAGTGTTTGAAGACTATAGAGTATTTATTAACTGTAGCTAAATATTCCGCTTGATAATATCTTGTCATGACAGAAAATCACTCGGCATGACGCAAAATGTATACACGAACTGAACTTCCGCTTGAGACACGAGCCACTCGACATTCAATTGCAGAAATCTTCAAACCAATTTTTGGTCTCTAAAAGGCCTTTGCCAAGGCCAAGGTGGTGTTATATTTTTAGCAGTTAAAACAGTTTTTGTAAAACTTAAATTCACATTCGATTCGCTTCAGAGCGACAAAGAAGCAGATAAATAAACAGAAAGAAGTGAACGGACCAAGAAGCGCATTTCAATGTCAATACAGAGATGAAAATGTTCATTAACCTAGAGCTAAAGCCACAGCCATTTCAACCGAAAGGTCAGTTGAAGTTTGTTGGGGCTCACTCAATTGAATTGTGTAACTTGAAATGTTTAAGTATAATTAAAGCAGCCCCAAGGCAGCGACCAGCGATGTTGAAGACTGAAGCCCCAAGAGATCGCTTTTAAAGTTTGCATGAGTGATGAGTGTGCGAGTGAGCTTTGATCTTTTTCCACAGTCTGACTAATAACAGACATTATGCGATACAGGAAAACTAGAGTACCTACCAACTGCAATCAATTACTTAGATTAGCAAATCTAAAAATATTATTACAAATTATAGTTGTTTTTTTGATTTGTTAAAACATGAAACAACTAAAACAACTAAACATGAAGTCAAAAAAACATGGCATCAAGAAAATCGAGAATATTCATTGATACCTGCTATTAAACTACCAACTGAAATCTCAGACTTAAAGTCATACATATTCTGCATTAATAAACATCAGTTTGAACCTATTTCCATATGACCTGTTTTTGTTAGACTTTACCCCGTTTCCTCCGGTTTTCTCTATTTTGTTCTCTCCTCTTTTTTTTGTAAACGCCCTGAAACGAGCATGTGAAACGGCATCTCCTCCAACACTCTTGAGTTCCAAGTCCTGTTGAAGTTTTCCACTGCAGCATAATTTTCAATTGCTTTGGGAAAGCCAGAGCCTTCGGTTCAATTCGATTCGATTTTTGCCAATCCACCACAAACTGTCAGGTGAGAAGAAGAGGAAAATGGAAAAATTTTCCATTGAAATCTATCCGGCACTGATTTTGCTGCACAAATGAGCAGACCTCGATGTGTCTGATTTGACATGTAGGATGGTTGTCAAATCGATGCCATGCTGAATTTTATTCCTTCATGAACGAAGGAGGTGAAAAACATTTCTAACTCTCCGGTTTTCAGTCAGAATAATTAATTAGGACAATTGACTTGACTTTGGCCAGCCCTCCTATTTTGTAATCAAAATTTGATAAACTCGTTGAAGTTAAATTGTTGGCAAACGGTTTTGCATACCAAATAAAAGGAAATTGGAGCCGAATTGGCCATAGTAAATGAAGGCTCTTTGTGCTTGATACAAACGATTGTCGTTAGGAACTATAGAACTGACGTCTTTAATAACAACGTTTTTTATTAAATTATAATCCAAAACACTCCTATTTGGACGCGAAAATAAATTATAATTGTGGTTAATTTTTCTCCACTTACAAACCAGAAACACAACTCCTGTGTCTCCCTCCAAATAGGCAGAAAAGGCAATTTCGCATAAAAGCCGCAAACAGATGAAGCCAACAGGGAAAAGCCAGAAATAAAAGCCAAAAATGAGAGAGGCCAAAGTCAGCCACAGATATGTCCCACAGGCAGACATATGAAAATATTGCGTGCCATACTAATTTCGATGCAGTTGCCAAACAAACCGTAACCCTTTTTCTAAAAGTGCAGAGAAAAACATTTTTGCATTATCATAATCAATTGGATATGTTGTAGTCCTGGGACTTATACGCTATTTTGAAAATGTGTTTTTGTTTAAAATTGCGATCAATATTTGTATCTGGACGTTTTACACAGATCTTAGTGACAGTCCTAAATATTTTATTTTTATTTAAAGGTTAAACCTTTGTTGGTTAAAATGCAAACATTTTAATAATGCGTCTCAGGATGTCTGATTTTGTTATGTTTATTTTGAGTAAATTGTGTTCAACTTACAACACTTTTTTTTGTTACTGTGTTATGGATTTGGTAGAAACAGAGCTTTGCACAAAAATCTCATTCGGCAATGTAGACTTGACCGAAAACCGGGTTTTGTGACGGATTCCTGGGGCCAGTTGAAATTAGCATGCATGTGGCTATGTGTGAGCGTAATTACCAAAGGCAACAGACACTCCCACCGCTTGACAGGCACCACCCCTCCATCGAGCTCCAACCACTGACATTTAACCCACCTAATTCAGTTCTAGGATTGCATTATCTCTATGGGGCGTAGCGCCATCAGTTCATATTTAAAGTTCCGGCAGGTTTAGGGGTCAAAAACTGAATCGCTTGTCAATCATATAATTATTGGCACACAAAAAGACAAACAACCACCCTTGGCCACCCCACTTAATTGTTTTTGCTTGTTTTGGCTTTTGCGGTTTGCATTATTTATGACAAGGAAGTGGAACAACCCTTTAATCCTCTTGTCGGGGGAATTCGGTGGGGTGCAATTTCTGAACCCCGTCTGTCGACTGCAGTCGTTTTAATGCTTAAGAATAATTCTCCACTTTTGTTGTCGTCCGGAATTAAGTGAATTGTCAATTGCGCATTTACCCCTTGAGGTTAGTCTGGTGGCTTTAAATTTGCGGGTCTCGTTTCGGTGGGTCAGTGTCGGGACTTAAGGATTACATTGCTTTCGTTTCATTTGCTTTCGGTTGAATTAGGTCAAAGTTCAAAAGAATTTTTCACCGGATTTGGGGGTTGTTCTGTGAAGCTTTACAATCCTTTACAATACAGTTTTTCGAAGCACCTTTAGGTTACTTACTTTCCGCAGAGTATTAAAAAAAAGGAGAGTATTGCAGATATTAAAAATGTATGTTTTCAAAACGTTTAATAAATCATAGTGCTCATAAATTATTATATTTTACACATGCATTTATCATGGCGTTAAAGAATAATTTATATTAAAACTTTCAATTCTTTATAGCATAGATATTATTAGATTTCCGTCATTAATTATTGCATACATTTGATAAAGTTTAAATAGATATTACCGGCATGTTCTAATCTAATAACCCTGCAACCATTTTCACCGCAAACAGCAATTAGTTAGAATTTACACATGCATTGCCAACACTCACCAAAATTCCCGCAAAAATTTTGAAAATTCCTATTCTTGCATCCCGTGAACATTTTGCAGAATAATCCGTTTAGCTGGGCTTCGGTTATTTGTTTATACAATGGCATAGGTGGAAAATATAGTGAAAATACAGGCGAACTAAAGCCACACAAGCCACCCACCTATCCCGATAACAAATCCCTGTCATAGTTACGTTAGGCGTCGGGGTTCCCGTCTGTCAGGACTGATTTTAGTTGCTTGGGCCGAGTCCTTTGTCAAAATGCGGCTTAAAATATTTTGCGCAAATATTTTCATGACAGGTGCATGAAACAAACACACCCACAAGTTTGCACCCAGAACTGTATTAGTGTAAGGGCGCGTGTCTGTATATACACAGCCCCACATCCTGTTTTAGTTTCGTGAAATCCGTTAATGAAAGCCAGCTCAACCTAATAGAGATTTATTGTTTTTCACATTTCTGCCATATAAACTGACTGTCACATTTATTAGATTACGTTACGTGTCTTCTCCTGTCAGCATTATTGTGTTACTTTTCTGGGTTTTGGTTTTACCTTTTTATCCCACATCATGTGCATGTTCGTTAATGCGCTAAGTGCATTGTGAAATATCAGGAAAACCAAAATGATTTATAGTTTATTTCCAAGCGGATCACATGATTTTTATGGCCATCACGCAAAACACCGCACCCGTATCAACTACTTCGTTGATGAATAATTTTGGTTTTATTTGGTAAAGATAATACAATTCTGCTCTGTTGTTGATATTGATATTTATGAAACGGTGAAATAGTTGCTTTATCTCCAACAACGTTTTGAATAATTGTATGCAAAACGTATCGAAATATATCTCTTTACAAAAATTATATGTTTATATTCATCTGCTGAATTGTGGTTAGTCTAAAATGCTAATTATCTGTACAAACTACTATATCAGTCGACGACTAATTGCGATTTAGTTGCGTCTCTTTGAATCCAATCACACGTGGATGCTCATCATGTATTCATATTACATATCTCGTTATTGATCAGAGGAGCAGTATGGAAACGCAGCACAGATAGAGTGAGCAAAGCCTTTCAAACTAATTAGCATAGACAGCAATTAGTAGTAATTAAATCATATTCAAAAGACGGCAACCAAACGCATTTCAGACTATCTCTGACTTGCCTTGTGTCTTGAGCTTGTGTCTGTGTCAATGCCTCTTTCCCTCCATCCTTTGCCATCTTTCCCTGTTTATATAAGCGCATTGACAAGGACTTAACCACGCACAGAGCCAACTTCAACGATTTGCCTCTGACCTGCCGCAAGAAGATCCAAATGAATGGCATCCACCAGGTGAAGAAAGTAGAGGAAGGGGCCGACCACTTGACACAGATACAGATACAGATACATATACACCAGCGGCCAAGACGGTAATGTCAACAATGCGTCAAAGTAGAAAACGGGGTTTTGGGTTAGTAGGTGCTCAGTGCTGTCAGGTCGTCACATTGCTACAAAGGAAATCCGAAAAAAATCTTAACTATTTAATAAAACATGTCTTTACTAAAGTTTTTGAAAATAAATCCATTTTATTTATTTCCAAAGTTTTTCTATTTGTTTTGTTTCCGTAAGTAATTAGTCTGAAATAAAGCTACAAAGACAACATTAATTTAATAGTTGCTTGAATGTCTGTTTGAGCTTCAGTCATAGAATTTTTTTTTACTGTTTGTTGGCTTTTGGTTGGGGCAACACCTTTGGCCTGCGAATAAAACCAACCCTTAAAGTTTATCGAAGATATTTTTAAACTGCTCCACCGGATATATCGAAAGCAGACTGTAAAAAATTACATATGTTAAAAGAAAATACAGTTTGTTTCAATAACTGAAGATTTTAAGAGATGAATTGTCTCAAATTATTTCGAGACTCTTTTTAAAACTCAGCTAAATAACTTTATACTTTATAATTTTTATTTTTTTTTATTTCCTAGAACACCAATAAGTTGACTCAATATCCTGATTTCAGTCTCTTCATTTTTCAGCAATTGTTTTTTTTTACATCTGTTGGTTTTTTTATGTTTGTCGATTAAATTCTAATCACCTGGCAGCCTTCTGGTTGTGAAAAATCCGGCTTGCAGAGCACAGTTTTCCCAGATATTGACAGCGGATGGCGAAAAAGAGTGAAAACTGCCACTCTTGTATTTGATTTGCTTTTGGCTTTCGATATCTGCTGTCACGTCTTGTCTCTTTGTGGGCTTGACTTCCATCGACACCATAGCAATCTACATCAGAGCAGCAGTTCACTTCTTTTTTATCGATTGCAATGGACTTTCCGATTTTTTGTGCATGAACTTTGCGCCATTTTTGGTTGGGTTGATTTCATGTTTGAAGTTTTTAGTTTTTCCCGAAACTTTTTCTTGCACAAAAAGTTTTCCGCAAACTAGCGACGAGCACACAAAAGTAGGCAGCAAATTGTACACACAGTATTATGTGCAAACTACTTTAACACAGGCACGATTAAACAGCAAATGTTTGCGTTAATTTCTAACGAAACATATCTAGTCCCGATCTGGAAAATCCCAATAAAAACAGGAATTTTGCATGGGAATATTTCCAGTGGTCGCCTTGGGGCTCAAAATTCTGCCTTTTCACAAATAAAACTAATTGAGTCTGTCGGTCCCATCCTCTCATTCAACTGCCCCTTATAATGCGCAAACTTTATCTCACATACAAATTTTCTTTTCTGTATATTTTTCCAGTCTGAAGTCGGTCTGAAGTGCTATACTAGACTTTCCTTTTCTGCCACCGCCTGGCATCATCAAACGTAAGTCTTAATTTATGCTTAAGAGCGGCCTGAGTTGGGCCAGGGACTTTCTTAGTAGAAATGAATGAATAACTTTTTAGTCAATGGCATCGAAAAGTTATTTGCTTAGGACAGGCTGTGTCACTGGGGCGGAAAAGACGTCCCGAAAAGACATCAAGAAAACAAAAGCCAAAGCGATGACAAATGATAAATGATTTTATCCCAGCCAAATGCGAGTGTCTATGACAGCTCAGAAAATGTGAATATCAAATGAGAAAATTACCTTTTAGAAACAATAATTATTGTTAGGATTAAAACAAAATATTTTTTTTTTGAATTTTTTCGATGTTTAAATTTTCTAGTTATGTATACTTATACTTAAACAAATATTCTTTTAAGAATATCTTGTTATTAAAGAAAATCATTTTAGAATCGCCACGACAGACAGTTGGGAAGTGGACGGAAAAAAACAGAAAAGAAATAAAAGTAATATAGGGGCAGCAGAAAACGTCAAATTTTTTCTGGTTCTCGCTGCTCACAATCTTCTCCTTATTCAACATTGAAGCCAAATATTTGTAAAATGACCATGAGCAAAAAAAAACGGAAATTGTAAGGAATTAGATTTATATTTGAAGCTTGCCGAAAGCAATAAGAAAGGAACATTTTCGGCTTGGATAAATGCCTTGTTCAACTATCTCTTGATGAGCTGCCAAAGACTGTAGACCAAAAATAATTTTTGTGATGTCACCAGAAAATGTTGGTGAATGTAAACAAAGTTTAGGCGAAGGAACAATAAGCGATGACACTTGGCATAATAAAATGGAATTTAAACTGAATTGCTTATATATATATGCAAGGAAATGTTAATTTAAAGACGTTAAAGTCAACCAATTTCTAAGAGCTACCTTGCGTATGCGCAATATATTTGTAATCAACGTTGCTGATCCCGATTTAAAATTATTTGAAATTAAATTATTATTTTTAATTATTTTAAAAACTTAGGTCCATTTTGAAACGCTATTCGTTAAAATACATTAAAAGCAAGAACTTTTACTGACCTAACATGCGTATACGTAATATATCTGTTTGTGGCAATTTCAAAACCATTAAACTAGCGCTGAATAGCCTAAAGTACGGCTGCTGAATTATGGCCAATGATTAGAAAGAAAGTTGCAAAAAACGAGACAAAATCCGAAAAGAAACAGGAAAATCCTAGCTTTTAGCCCAAAGTCATAAATTAGTTGGAACTGGAGAGCAAAAAAGGCAGGCGAGGGACTGTAACATAAAAACGTCTGTTTTTGCTATAATTGGCCACATATTTTGCTGGCCTGGCCCAAACCGAGCCAAAACCAAACTCAGGTAACGTTAGTCCTCGCTTTTGCCAGTCCTCAACAAATGGGGATTTGTTACCATTAGTGAAGCGGAGTGAGCGCGGCCCTTTGTGGGTTATGCATCCTGTAAACTAGAGCACTGTTTTCGGCCATATCAATATATATTTTCCAGAGCATGGACAGGCCAACGAAACGCAAACAAAAATAAAATAGGAGCAAATAAAATGCCTACAACTATCCCAGGTTGATGTTTGTTATGGAAATCCGGACAGGAAGGCGGAATGGTAATAATTTTGTAGATAGTTCCGTTGGGCTTCGCCTGTGGACGGAGATTTCGGGATATCACGTAAATGGAAATGAGCCCAAAAGAGATTTTTTGGATGGAGATGTGACCTGATGAATAAAGATAGTAGGGGTAAAAAAATATATGTCCTAAAAAAAAGGACAATTTTTAGATTAAATAAAAAACCTTTAAATCGTTTGCGTTTTAAGAAGGAATTTAAAATAAACAAGAAAGGAAAGCTAACTTCGGGCGGAGCCGAAGTTGATATACCCTTGCAGAATATTCTGTAAATAATATTCTCCAAAATTATTCATATGATGCATTCTTAACACTCATAAAAAATCCCAACTTTCTAACTTTAAAAACACCAAAGTTATGGCATTTTCAATCGTTCAGTTATATGGCAGCTATAGGATATAGTCGGCCGATCCCTATAAAATTTGGTAGGTCGGATTGATTGGCCAAATATAAAACCCATAGAAAATCCCAACTTCCTAACTCTAAAAACACCAAAGTTATGCTATTTCCTATCGTTATATGGGAGCTATAGGATATAGTCGGCCGATCCTTATGAAATTTGGTAGGTCGAATTGATTGGCCAAATAAAAAGCCATAGAAAATCCCAACTTCCTAACTTTACAAACACCAAAGTTATGGCATTTCCTATCGTTCAGTTATATGGCAGCTATAGGATATAGTCGGCCGATCCTTATGAAATTTGGTAGGTCGAATTGATTGGCCAAATAAAAAGCCATAGAAAATCCCAACTTCCTAACTTTACAAACACCAAAGTTATGGCATTTCCTATCGTTCAGTTATATGGCAGCTATAGGATATAGTCGGCCGATCCCGGCCGTTCCGACTTATATACTGCGTGCAAAGGAAAGAAGGGTGTGTGCAAAGTTTCAATTCGATAGCTTTAAAACTGAGAGACTAGTTCGCGTAGAAACAGACAGACGGACAGACAGACGGACAGACAGACGGACAGACGGACAGACGGACAGACGGACAGACGGACAGACGGACAGACGGACAGACGGACATGGCTATATCAACTCAGGAGGTGATCCTGATCAAGAATATATATACTTTATAGGGTCGGAGATGTCTCCTTCACTGCGTTGCACACTTTTGACCAAAATTATAATACCCTCTGCAAGGGTATAAAAACTTAAATTTGATAATTTGATCAAATCTATCTGGTTCTTGAAAAAATTTTTTTTAATTAAGTGTTTTGAAATAAATTTAATTGCCTAGTTGTCTTTTACACATTGTCACCCAGTAGTTCTTTCAAAACACATTTGAAAAGTTTATTTTTCTTGTTCACAACTTTGTGCTGAAAAAGCAAGACTTATCGCAGAGCAGTCTAGGTATAATTTATTTGTTACAATCCCATGCATATGCAAGTCAGCATTTTACCTCCTGCCAAAGCAATCAAAGAAAAGGCTCTACTCTTACTGTGAAAAAGTGACTGCAAAACACACAAATTGGCAAATGCCGATGAGTTTGTTGGTCCTGCAAAGGACATCACAGCTGCAGAAAGCTGGCCCAACGAAAATGCCAATTCAATCGCCCGCAAAAGGAGACTCACAAAACACACACAAATTGAAAGACGCAATCGTCTAACGATCTCTAGCTTTTTGCTCCATCTTCTCTATTTTCTTTAAAACATATTGGCAAATGTCGTTTGGTAGTCGTTATAAAACAAACACAGACACACAAGTGCAGCTATAAAGACACAGAGACGGCATGCACAATGCGCTCCAGTATGCCATTCTAATAATATAAACTTTACATAAATGTTTTCCTTGCAAATAGAACGGAGCAGCGAAACAGAATGGCTTGAGTGGGCTGCCAACAATGGCGAGGGGGTGGAGTGTGTTTGGGGGCAGGGCATGTGTTTGAGTATGTTTGCGCTGGACGCATCTGCTGAGCTGGCAATCGCATTGCAGTTTGTCAGGCGACGAGACAGTCAGTCGACACAGTTGAGACCCTGTCTGAAAAAGCTTTCTTTCTAAGAAATAGTTATTCCACAGTATCTGTATAACATAGACTACTAATCCTTATGTGGAGAATGACAAATGTATGTTCCTTGAAAAAGAAAAGATATAAGTGTATATGTTTTTTTAATTAATTTTTTTTAGTCATTTTATATTATAAATTTTTACACTTTTTAAAAAGTTTCCCAAAGTTTTTAAATTTGTTTGCCCAACTATTGTAAAGATTTACGAAATTGCTACAAAATATGATAAGGTTAAAACAGCTTCTACGTCATTGTAATGTTGTTGTGGCTAAGTTAAAGTAACAGGTACACATGCAAACGACTTTAAAAATTTGTTTTCCCAACAATGCGACATAGTCCAATATTTGGGTTTATTTGCCTTGTGCCTGATCTGCCACATATGTCGTATGATTGATTTATATTACAAAGCACACAGAAAGAATTTGTTGCATTTCTGTGATTTGTCCCTGTGCCCTGTTTCTATGCCTGACTTTGGTAAAATTTTTCGGAATGGAAAAACGAAAAAATGAACAAGAAACCACAACTTTGTGACTTATCTCCGTTGTCAGCTGTTGCACTTTTTTTCGGCTCTGGCAAATTCCAAATTGAATAATTAATTGGAAGTGATTGATGTTTGATATGATGTTGAGGGAAGAAGAGACGCAGGAAGTGCTACACAGATATATTGTGAGACCACACAATGCAAGTGCCCTTGCGATGGCCCCAGCGTCCTCTCACCCAACTAATTGAACAGCCTTGAGCTGCTGTCAGACACAGAGCACACACTCAGTCACATAAATAAATATTGCCCAAACAACCCGACCACACCTGACCAATCCTTTGCCTTCCGCTGCCACATCCTTGCAATCGTTTCATGTGGGTCAGGCCGTATATTGACCACGAAATGGCAAACATTCCCGTGGTTATTTCATAGTTCAAATGTGTGTGGTCTGAGCAAATAAATAATATATAGTAGTGTGCTGTACTCCTTATATGTACTATACATGTGTTGGTCGTAGGGAATATGTGGTTTAAATGACAAACAAAATAAAATGAAATACAAAATGGCGCATGGCCAAGTGAACTCAATGATGCACGGTCATATCTTGGTTAAGAAATACCATTCTGTAAAGGGTATCTAGGTTAAAGGAGGAAGTTTAACCAAAATTAAAATGAAAGCCAAGTAGATTTGGAAATATTCCCGTTTAAGATAATATTTTTAAGGAGCAAATAAATATTATTTTTGAAATGTAAAAGTATATATATGTTTAATTAAAGTACCTTCTTTAGTTTAGTTAGATAGTTAGCTATCAGAATAATACAAACACCAGATCTCATATTTATTTTTAAAGAAATGTGTGATTCCCAGTCATAAAATGGGGTTTAAATGGTTTTACTGTAGTGAGATGCATGTGCTCATTGGACAAAAAGTAAAAAAAACTTATCTCAGAAGCGATTTATTTTCTTTGGTAACATAAATTACAAATGTGAACCCTTATTATCCCACAATCTGGGTATTACTTACACCCAACTTTTACTCTAATTGACCACGCCCTAGCCATTTTTTTGTCAGAGGGTGGCAGCTTGTATTTAACTTCTCGGCCGAGTAATATTTCAGCCATGCTTGAACTACCCAGGTGATTTATGTCGTGTATGAAGTTGTGTTTTTATTGTTGCCCTTTATATATAGGTGCAATCGTATATATATTTTATTGCCAGCGGTAGGCGACGCCAGGTGGCGCCACCTAAAAACGAAACATAAATCCACAGAGTTGAAAGGGTTATAAAAACGAGGCGGAAAGCAATTTAAGGAAAGACCGAGTTCATCTAGAGAAAAAAACTTTGTAATTTCCTTCCTTTTATGCAGTGAACGTTTGGTCAAATTAAAACACATAACTCTCTTAATAGTTACGCCTGCCAGGGGAAACCAATTAAAATTAAACCCAGCATAAATGGTTGATCAACTGGTTTAATATATGACTGCATATCTCTAGGCGAACTCAATTTTTCTATATTTTTCCACACCAATTGAGGAACAGATGTGTGAAATTGTCCCTATACGAGGAAGGGAAAAATCGAACGAATAAGAAAAAAGTGCCGGTGGGGCAAAAAATTCGTGTTCATTATTTATTTGATGTTTTCCCCGTGTCCTGGTTTTATTTATTTACCTGTGCATTGGTATTTATTTAGTTTTTCAATTCAATTGAATTTCCATTAACAAATTGCGCACTCTGCTCCTCGTCAGTTCCGCATCAACGTCGGCGTCATCGCCATTTTTATTTCCATTGCCAAACGAAGTTTCCACATTTTTCTGCTTGTCCAATTTATGGTCAGGTTTTGTTTCCGTTTATTTATTCTGGCGTGTGGCACATAAAAATACCCATAAAAATAAATCAACAAAATTTAACATTGTTGCGAATGTATAGCTGAATTTTAGATTTTCCTCAGACTAAATTATAAATTTAGAAAATAATTAAAAACAGCTATTGGTTATGGATGTATAACAAATTGAAGTGGAATTAAGAAATATTGGATAGGAAATATTGATTATTAAATGTTAAATTGTAATTGAATATTTTAAAGTTTTCTGTTTTGGGAAGAATTTTAGACTTAATTTGAGATTTAGGTAAATAATTAATTTTTATAGAAACTATTATTATCTGTAAAGTAACTAATTTAATTAGTTCTCTGAAGTCTCAAGCTCTACCTGGAGTTTATATTTGTACACACACACACCTTAAATTTTCCATTTGGCAGATCAAATTCCATCGTCAACCAGGAAACCAAATTTCAACACTTTGTGGTGTGGCCAAAGTACTTCACTATCAGCACTCAGAAATCTGCCACATGCTTTCCTTTCCCAGGGTTTTTGGCCTTAATAAAGCCACACCACATCCTCCCACTTTTGAGGACTCTTGAATTATAAACTGGCTTCATTACCCATCCAGCCTTGACCGCATGACAAGATGGAAAATGTTGTGTTGAGTAGTGAAAATGGTGAAGCCAGAAAGGGGGCCTCTTTGACATCCCATTCATGCCAGAAATCGTCTCGGTTCCGTTCCATTGAGAGTGGCAATAAATTGTGTACAACTTTCAAACCAATTAACCCACAAATTTTGCACTCAATTAGCTTTTCTCTGCCTGGCTCCTCGGAGACTTGCTGCATATATTACACAGTTGAAATAATTTATTTATCACCATGCCATGTCATTTTATCAAGTTTTACTGTGGCCATTGCACTTCCTCCTCATTTTGCCAATTAGCCTGGGCCAAAGAAAATTATTTACCGCTCTGGCGAAAAAAAATAAATAATTGAATAAGTTACTCATTAGTGTGCTGCCTGGAAGTGACTTGTGGATGAAGACAAAGGCGGGTGGAGGTGTAGAAAAAAAGTGCTGGCAATATCCTTGTAACTGTCTGCGTCGGTGTCTCTTATCTAACCTTAACATGCACATTTTTTGCCTCATCCGCCTTCCCCACTTAACTTTGTTCATAACCCGCCCCCTTTAGCGACCAACTCTGTGTCTTCTTGTCTGTCTGTCTTGCTGCGTGAATTTGTCACCATTTTGCTGCCAACGTAGGTTGCACTAACTTAACGTTGTCCCTTTGTATTTTTTGTACCCTGCTATTGGGTATTATAATATTTTAAACGTATTTGCTCCCCATTGAACAAAACTTAAAGAATATGTTATTAATTAAATATTTGGGTGTTATCTTTTTCAAATTAATTACGTAGAAATTTATGTTTATAATTATTATAAAATCAAACTCTTATGTTTATGTTTTTTGTGTGAATATAGTTGTACCAATTTTGATTGTAATATCCAAAAACCTAGAGCATTTGAATGTTGGATATCTTGTAAAGCCAGATGTTTTTTTCCGTTTGTTGTAAGTCAATTTTTTGTTGTTTTATTCCCTTTTTTCTCTCGCTTGCCCCGTCATTTATCAATCATAATACTGAGTAGTCTCATTACTGCTTTGCGCTTAGGACTTTACTTTTTGCATGGCAACGTAGCTGCTCTTATCATCAGCCTCCTCACAACATTTTTCGCTTAGCATCTATCCATCGCCCCGCTGTTTCTCCGCCTTTACGTAATTGCTTTATACCCTGATTTATGCTTATCTTTAGTCATATTTTTAAATTTACCTTTATCACACCATCATAGAAGGTGGGCGGGAAAAGGTCTTGGGGTGGGTTTGAGGTGCAGAACGGAGGTTGACCTAATTTCATTGAACTTAATTTTTTTCCGCTCATGTCTGTGTCAGCATGAAGTAATCTTTCGCTGTGTGAGAGAGATGTACAGGGTGTTTTTAATTTATTACAAGCCAAGAATACAAATATATAAAAGAACAAGAAAGGAAAGCTAACTTCGGGCGGAGCCGAAGTTGATATACCCTTGCAGAATATTCTGTAAATAATATTCTCCAAAATTATTCATATGATGCATTCTTAATACAAATAAAAATCCCAACTTCCTAACTTTAAAAACACCAAAGTTATGGCAATTTCAATCGTTCAGTTATATGGCAGCTAAAGGATATAGTCGGCCGATCCCTAAAAAATTTGGTAGGTTTGATTGATTGGCCAAATATAAAACTCATAGAAAATCCCAACTTCCTAACTTTAAAAACACCAAAGTTATGGTATTTCATATCGTTATATGGGAGCTATAGGATATAGTCGGCCGATCCTTATGAAATTTGGTAGGTCGAATTGATTGGCCAAATCAAAAAGCCATAGAAAATCCCAACTTCCTAACTTTACAAACACCAGAGTTATGGCATTTCCTATCGTTCAGTTATATGGCAGCTATAGGATATAGTCGACCGATCCCGGCCGTTCCGACTTATATACTGCGTGCAAAGGAAAGAAGGGTGTGTGCAAAGTTTCAATTCGATAGCTTTAAAACTGAGAGACTAGTTCGCGTAGAAACAGACAGACGGACAGACGGACAGACGGACAGACGGACATGGCTATATCAACTCAGGAGGTGATCCTGATCAAGAATATATATACTTTATAGGGTCGGAGATGTCTCCTTCACTGCGTTGCACACTTTTGACCAAAATTATAATACCCTCTGCAAGGGTATAATTATGATTAATTCTAAGTTTGCCACAATTATGTGTATTCATTTTTATTATGATTTTAAAAACCTTTTTTAAATTATTACAATTGTTTTAAAAATTATAAAAAATTAAAATTGGGAAAAACAGCAAAGGACACCATGTACTTACCTTGTGACAATCTAAATAAAACAGGCTTTAGACTAACCTATGTCATATCTGCATCCTGTCTTCCTCCATTATTTTAGGGCAGTTTTTTGCGCACTAAAGATGTCTATCAATGGAATTGACCATCAGGATGGAATTTTTTTTCTCCCAACTAAGTAGAATGTATAAATTTCTGAAGATACTATCGTAAACTTTTCATTCCGGAGTCGCAAAAGAAAGTTCCCATGCCCTGCACGTAATGAGGAAGTCACAGAGCAATTAATGTGGCTCATTTATTCGTTTTGTTTTCGCTTTTCTAGTTCATTTCCGTCCTTATCGCTGGAGTGCATGACAAATATATGTTTACACGGCGTGAGAAAAGAACTTTAGATAACAGTTGAGATTCGCAGAAGCGTCGTCTAAAATTAAATAAAAGCTGTAAAACTGATTGGACCATTTGCTTCTGTTGCCTATTATTCATATTCTCATGCTTGCTATGCGTGGCAAAGCAAATTTTCTTTCTTTATTTTTCATTTATACTTAAATATAACGATCGTGTACAACAGTGATTAAAACAGTAGAATGGGTAAACTTAAACAGTGCTCAAAGGGTTGCCCAAGATATTTGAAACTATATAATAATTACATATACTGTGTCATTCAACGGGAATACCAGATGAACTCAATTATTATACTTAAAAGTATACATTTGTAATATTTTTAAATTTTCTTACCACTTAACTGTTGACCGAAACTGTGCTTGTGCTTCATGTGTGTGTGTGAGTAAGGGTATTGCTGCATACGTGCCTGCAACACCTAAATGCATGCAACAATGGCTTACAGCACCGAAAGAGACGGGAAATGGGGGAGAAAGAGCAAACACATCGAGAGACAGACAATGCACGAAGCTCAAATTGAAATTCTTTGTTTCTTTAAGCGTCCCTGGCCCTGACTTCCTCTAAATATATCCTGTCTGACTTGTCCGTCCTAACAAAAAGTTCAGCCCCGAGCCTTAAAGTATGCTCTGGATTTTTATATTTAAATAGTTTCCCCTATATGGAAGTTTGTTTGAGTGAATGTGCTGCAGACGAAACTGGATGGGCATGTGAGTCTTTGTTGTGTATACAACGTTACCTATGTGGAGGAATTAGAAATGTCAGAGCTGAAATAGGAAACGGAATCGTAAATGCACTTTTCCAGCTATGGTAGTTTCCTTTTCTGAATGTTTAATCCCTTACAAGAATTTGAATTAATTTAGTTTCTACTCTTTTATGGATAATCAAACAGGAATTTTAATCAAGCTAAACTAGTACCTAATTAAATGATTGGTTTTATTGTCAGCGGCTACAGTTTATTTCAAGTTTGTAGTCTGTCAATCAATAAAATTAAATTTATATTATTACACAGCCTATTTAAATTATAAAAATGAAAACCCCTCTGAGAAGAAAATATTACTTGTTTTCAATTATTTTCTAAAGCCGACAGCAACTGTCTGTCAATCGGAATACGACTAGTGCAAATTGCACTCATCGCATACAAATTAAGTGGCATGCAATGTATTTGTAATTGTAATATTTGCTGTCATTGTCATTAAAACGCATTATTTTCCCATCGCCTGCATTTTAATGAGGCACATAGGGTTTTCCTGAACTCAAAAACCATGGCACCCATTTTGATGGACAGCTAACACATCACAAAACCGAATTGAAATTGCTTTGCATATGGTTAAAAATTCATTCAGCTTGGTAATCATGCAGATTTCACATTGTCATGATCCATCCGACAGGAAAACAAAAACTTTTTAATTAAAAGGGATGGAGAGTCGGCCACAAAAAATCGAAATTTGCATTTGGATGGCAAAGCTGGGGCACCTGACACTTGTCTCGCTCGGCTGGAAAAGAGGAAAACCCTTGCTGCCTCTCTTTCTGCTGCATATTAGTCTACTCACTTCGACAGTCTACACACGGTTCCAGTCTCCTGGCAATTCAATTAGAATCTAGAATCTAGGCAGAGTGCAAGTCACATATACACACATTTTAATTAAATAAATTCAGTGTTTGCCTGATGCTTGGGCGTCATAAACATTTTGGGGAAGAAGCATGAAAATGAAAACATTTAACTGCCGGTTACGTTAGTTTGTCCCAAGGGTCGAAGGGCGTATCCGGCTGCACCGGTTTTGTTTGCTTAAAATGCAAGAAAATTGCCTTGCCTGCACTTTTCCTAGGAGAAGGAGCAACACATCGTTTTGCAAAACGTCAACAGATTTGCTTTTCTGCCTTCGTGTGGGTTTTCCCTGCTCGCTTCTCCACATAATCAAATTTAACCTGACTGCAAGCAACGAATGAGCTCATGATGGTGATGATGATGTGGCTTTTGGAAAAGGGGGTTACCGTAAACTCATTCCTCTGCAGTTGTCCGAATGCTGCAGTATTTAATTGAACTTCCCATGAACTTTTCCTTCTGAATTCCGGTCTCTGGAACATGCACATCGTAATAAACTGAACCAATTTGCGTCTGCGATTCGGGCAATAAGAACCCATGGTCCAACATAAATTGCTTCGACTCTTGAGGCCAAAATTCAGACTCTGGCTTGCGTAATTAGAAAACAATTTTGGGAGCAATGTGCGTTTGCCTCAAGGATAATTAATTTTCTTAGATGAGAAGAAGAAAGAATTCCGAAAGTATGATAAGAAAACTAATAATGAAAAATAATACAACAAAATTTATAGAAATAATACAATATTTATTAAATTAAATATTCTGAAATCTGATGAGTTCACCTTAAAGCAAAACTTATCCCGCACTGAAATAGTTTTCAAATGCTCATAATAATTACCTCTCGATTTCCCACTCCCTTACAGCAGATGGCTGCATTCCAGTTCTCAAATATTTGCAAAACCCAACAACTTCAATATTTATCCTGCCATCCAGCAATGGCAACTAGTTAAGCCATTTTTTATAGCCCACTCCATCGGTTAGCCAACTCAGAGCTGCAGTCGGCCAACATCAACTCCCAGAAACACCCAAAAGTCTATTCGAAAAGCCACCCGCACCACCGCAGACTACAATGAACGCTGGAATGCGGGTTTGGGTCTTCATGTTATCCTGTGGTTTCGGGTTTCATAGTAAATTATTATTATTATTATTTTACGGGGACGAAGGAGGAGTGCCAGCTGCAGTTTCAGTGTTGTGGTTGCGGACAGTGTTGAAATTAAACACTGTAAGCAGATTTCCTAAGCCCTCCTCTAACGAACGAAATCAAGTTGCTGGCAAATGGTTTTGTGGCTTTGGTCTTTCAGCAAAATTAGGCAATGGCAGATAATTATTTATATTTTTTTGCATAGTCGAAGGGATAATTGCCCGTGGCTAGGATGTCTAAATTAAATATTCTAAAATCTGGTATTGTCTATGGTTTCGGCCGAAACTTCTAAGAAATGCATGTAGTCGCAAAAACAAAAAGCAGATGTAGCTCATAACCAGCATTGCGGAAAATGTTTCATTTGCATTTATCTAAATTTTTTTAAGCAATTTAGTTAGGTAATAAAGAGTGTGGAGAATATTTCAACAAAACCTCGTCTAAAATATTGTTTCCACCTGTAGATTGTTTATAATAAGCCCGCTCTAAGCCAACAAAATAATAATGATGGCCAAACTTTAAGCAAATAAAACTCCGAGAATCGGATGCGCCTAAGCCCATAAACGATGGCGTATCAAAATCAAAAAAAGAAACTTTGTTCAGGCTTTAATTTAATGCTTGGTTACCTTTCTACCTTTCCAGTTTTTTGTTGTTAAGGCAACCGATTTCCAAACAGTCCAACTGCCCCCTCGGAACGCTTGGGCGGAGAAACAAGTTTAAAGAGTGCTTACAGCACTGCCAAAATGAACGAAATTGAGACCCAAACGCTTACTTTTATTGTAAGGGATTTACGCTTAAAAGCATGTTATAAAACAATAACTAGAAGATTTATTGTACAGCCTACACTTCTGCCGGAGCTCCTGTTTTATTAATATATGCTCAAGGTGGGCGCGTCGCCTTTTATAAATTTTCAAAGGCAACTGTATTCTCAAAATGTTTGGGAAGGCAAAATTCTTAAACGGAATTTTTATTCAACGCTTTCTCACCCTTATGATATTGCTTGTTTAGCTGTAAGCATAATTCGTGGTTATAACTTTAAATCAAAAAGAAATATTGCTGGCTTTTCGACGCAATTGCATCTAAACCAACAATAAAAGGGGAAACTGTACTTAAACATGAAATATGATTATTTTCTAACGTTTTTAAATAACATTTATCACACTGAAAGTAAATTTACTTTTACAGATACAGAAATAATGAAATTATTATAAACATTTATCACATGTAACCATATTATTGTTATTGTTATACACTTCTACCAACACAGGCGGTAGCTGTACCGCCTAATTGAAGAGCAACTTTTTGAAGAGTAACTTTTTCACAAGTCAACTTCGAGCTTAATTATCCGTGCTTAAGTGAGGGAGATGCTGTGGTCTATCAGTCTGACAAATCCCTGAGGCAAATATCATTTTAACAATGGCATTAAATGAATTTGCATAATTAGCTGCAGCTTAGTCAAGTCCTTGACATCCCGCCCAGCCTCCATTTATCCACGTTTTTCGCTCCCCTTGTCGCCTTGTTCCTGTGGCTATGATGCATGTGTGACATTAGCTCAGACACGTTATTCCAAATGGGTTCGCACAACGGGTGGGCCAAGACTGTGGGGAAAATACAGTGAATAGGGGAGTGGAGCAATTGGTAATTCTGGATGAGGAATTTATGTGATTTAAGAAATGATTTATAAGGCTATTTGGTTACGTTACGTAAGCTTAAAGCTATATAAAATGTATTATAATACAATTAACAAAAAAACTATTCTACAAAAAAGGTATAAACGCATAAACCTTTAATTTAAGCTTTAATATTTCATATTGGGTATAACGGGGATTTTCCTTCAATTGGCAATGCATTTAACTTGGAAACCCGTATAATGCCTCCACTTAATTGATAATTCAGGCTTAACCAAATAAAGTAAACAACAATTTGCAAGCTAATTAATTATTGAAATGCCAGAAAACGCATGCAAATTGAATGAGGTTAAGATGAAATCGCCAACGACCAAGAAAGACTGCCATAAATCTCTCAACAGCATTAGGGGAGTGGAAGGACTTTGGACGAAGTTGGTCGAGTGAAAGTGAGATGTGAAAAGTTTAGAGGCCAAGTTAAGTCAAGTCCCCGGCGAAGCATATTTAGCAAAGTTCATTAAGCACTTAACAAACAGAGCGCACTAAAGGAACTTAATGTGCTTTGACGTAATTCAACTAAACAAAGTACCAAAGTTCTTAGCCCACTTTACCGGGGAAGAGGGCAATGAGTTGGTCTACAGCATAGATGAAAATCAAATGCGGTCGGTCATATCCTTCTAACTCTCGCCCAAACGGCGCCCACCCACACACCTATGCACATTCCACCCACACATGCAAGCTGAATGTTTTGGTCATTCAGGAACGTCCTGGCATTTTTGCATTTACCGTCAACGTCCCCGTCAGTGGCTGCAAAACTGTGCCACAGCACAATGTTGTGGCTGTGGCGATGGATCCCCCCATTACGACACTACGAAAAACAGAAGGATGCCTAAAAGGAAGCGGAAGTTAGAAATAGTATGTGTAAACAATCAAATAATCTGATTAATCAAAATCAAATCAAAATAAATTTGAAGCAAACCACTATGCTGTTCTAAAGCAATATTGTTTGGTAGTATGATAACCATTACTAAAGTGAAGATTGGTTTTTAAAAAGGTAATGCTATCAGTTCAGTAATTTTTTCGAGTGCATTAGTATGGGAAAATGTAACCGGCTAGAAGGCTCAGAGGGGCAGAGTTTGTTCAAGCGAACATTGTTAGCCTGCGGCCAAAAGGCTTTCAAAGTTTTCGTGGTTTGGCTGCCAAAGGGTAAGGATGGTAAGGGATGGCAAGATGGGCCATTGGCGTAGGGGTGATGCGGGTGTTGCCTTAAATAATTGCCATGCATGGAGGCCCTTTGCCTTGCCCTGCAAAAAGGGATAACCAATCGGTCATGCTCTTCGACAAAAGGATAGAAAAAAAATATAATTGGCAAATGGCCAAATGAGTTCAATTTGAAGTTGGCTCAAAAGACAGGATAAGAGAAAGAGAGGGAGTCGTCTTTATTTGAAACTGATTCAGCTGAAATGAAAGGAATAGTTGATACTGCTAAAAGTACTCTCTTTTTTAAATATTACAAATATAGAATAAAATGTAATATTCTCAAAAAGATATTAAACCACTAAAAAGGTCTTGTTAAACCTGTTTCAGAATATTTAAGTTTTTTATTTAAAGAAAACATGTTATTCTTGGGTCCTTCAGTTTCAACCAAAAAGAGTATGTAACTCATATTTCTTTCACATACATTTTGTTGAAAGAAATGCATTAACGTAATTTGACTGATATTACGTCAGCGTTGACATATATGAAACCCCAAACCCCAACTTGTCATTGATAAATTTAGCCTGGCTGTCAACGCTCCTTTTTTTTGGTTTCCCTTATTGTCTTGTTGCTATTTTTAATATGAATCCCATTTGGCATTCGCTAACCCAGATATGGATACTCGTGTATATGTATATTTTAGCTACTTCTCTTCGTTACTTTGAGCGACATATTTCAGTGCGACGTTTTGCCTCCTTCCTCATTCTCCACCATTTCTTTTTTTCTCAGCGTTCTCAGCCATTACCATTAGCATAAAGTGGCTGCCGTTTTGCTGTCCATTTTGGGCACCTCCCACTTGAAAAGCTTCTTCTAATTACGCTCTTAAAACAAAAAAGTTAATGCATAAAAAATAGCTCGTTAAATGTTTCCCCCCTCAACTCAATGACAACTTTGAGTCTTTGTTTTTGCGAACCATTTTTCTCATGCATTTTTAAACGTCTTTTAACCAACATGGATATCCTTATATCCGTAAATATTAAATGATTTGTATTTCTCTCTCTTTGCAGATCCAATTTATCGAAATAGCTTTTATATTTGGTAAGTCCTGGACATTTTGCAATAAGATTTTTTTTTAATTGCTACGAAAAAATGCTGCCGTGGATTGCATGCGTATAATATTTGTATTTGCGTTTAAATTCTTTAAAATACGAAAGTAATTTAATTGCGTTGGCATTTTCTGAAAGCTTAAGTGTTCAATTTAATTTGTGGAAAATATTTTATCTCTACGAATAATTAAACTGGGAGAGAAACTTCCAAGAATTTCTCTGCTTAAACTCCGACGAATGCTGCAAGTGGTATGGCAAATGATTCGAACTTTTTGGGCTATTGCAATCCGCATTATGCTGACCCCAAAACTCATTAACTACACTTTTTTGGGGAGAATCCGAGCAATTTACCGCCACAGAATATGCAACGCTTTTTGGCTCCTAATTGCTGGGATTCGGCATCAGAAAATTTCCCTGCCGAATGAAGCATCCACCCACATCCCCCGAATATCCCTTTTCCCCGCTATTCAGCAAAAGATGAAGGAAACTGCAGCCGCAGCGCAAGCTGAAATGTAATTTAAAATTTTGTGCGACGTTGGCGCGAAAATACTTTTTCTCTGACTTTTACCCCGCTGATTAAGCAGCATAAAGTACTCTCAGCTTTTCACAGCTCAAATCAGGACTACCCACAACCCGCATCCATGTTAAATTAGAGCGCAAACGTTTGATGCAACATGATTGGATGTTTGGCATTTTGCGATGGTTTGAAATCGTGTTCTATTTAATAAAATTACCATCGGGTAATGCTTTTCGTTTGATCTGTTTTCGCTTAATTAACTGCTTTTACTGATTCTGGTCGTACCAAAGTACCACAGTTTTAACTTTTTGCTAGCATACTTTTCTGGGTATGTGGACATTTATGGTATTCGAAGGAGCAAAGGAATTAAACTCGAAAAGAGAAAAGCTAGTTCAATTTATATTTCCAATACTAGAAATTACAAAATAAAATATTTTAAAATGTATACCATCCAACTAAGATCATGCACAAAACAAGAATGATAAGGCATGGTTGCGTTGAACTGAAAATATTAATTTATTTGTCAATCTCCCTTTAGTTAAACCACCCACGTGCCACAATTCCTTCCTCAGTTATTCAAACATGCTCTGATGGGTTTATGGGGGGTTGGTACAAGGGACTGGCCACTCAGTTCCCCTGGCTTTGGAAATTGAGCCACCTTAACAATTGTCAATTAAATTTTGCTCCTGTTGCCACATCGCTGGCTTTGGAAGGGGGTGGTATACATAAATGCCAAGACACGTTCGATGCGGTGGTGGAATTTTCAATCGGTTCACACCTACCTCCCCAATCTGCATAGCCTTCAACCCATTGGAGGACCGCAGACGCGTCTCTAATTTGCATTAAAAGGTGACCCAGCTGGTGCACCCCTTTATGGCCACTGGCAACTAAAAGCTGGCAACCAACTGTTGCATGAGTTGGTAATCACAGTTAAAATGGGGGAACACAAAAGGCCTTGCAACCCCTTCAACAGTTGTTTATTTAATTTTATAATTTTAACGCACAGTTTCCCCAATGAAATGCTTTTATGGATGGGTAGCAATGATTTATGCTGAAATGTTTGCTGTCCAGGGAAATCCTCTCGCAAATGGAATAAATTACTCATTGATCAGCATTCAGTTTTAGAAATCGGTGTTTTGTACCAATATGTATTATTATTTGCCACGCTTTCCAATTAGCATTTATTTGGATAATTAAAATTTGTACATATATTTTTTCCTAGATGTAAACGAAGTAGGTAAATTTATACTTTGTTGTTAGTTGCTGGCCTTATAAAATGGTACATTTGGTATTTTTGCTGAGTAATGTTCTGTTTAAAGTCAGAGAATTTTAAATTTGTATAGTTTAAGATGTTTGCCTGAAACACCGAAGTCACTCTTCATGAAGATTTTCACATGTAGGTGCACCGAGCAAATATTTAGACAAGTGTTCGATCTGGATTTGAATGGTATTAATTGAAACTCTCTTAAGTGACTAAGGGCAAAGCATTCAAAGATTTTTTTCTTTTATATTTAATTTAATTTCCTAATTTAATGGTTTTACCAAACCCTCTTTTGCCATGCTGATGCCTAGGTTCTCTTTCACTGTCTACTACCAATTTCCCATTTAATTGAAAATTTATCGGTTGTATTTGCATATGGTTTGTCGTTCTCTGTGCTTCTGAAATTGACATTCCTCCATGCATTTGTGGACCTTTTGGACGGCAAAAGCCAACAAAAATTTCTACGCACATTGAACATTTTCAACTTGATATGAATTGCTTTTATATTTTTTTTCTGAAATTTCATTAGTATATCCTTGTAGAGGTTATTATAATTTCATGCCAATGTTATTTATAAATTTTAACTCATTTTAAACTAGTTTCAAACTTTGTGCATTTAAAAAACCTAATAGCAAATGAATATGTAGTTACTGAGAAAATCTAGAAACCTTTTGTAAAATTTAGAAAATTTCTTTACCCTTTATTGCCACCTCTTTGCAATTTTTCTTAATAACCATGCCTTCGCTGCATATGCTGCTGCTTGCTTTAACGATATTGTTGCCCTTATTACTTCGCCCTTTTCCTTCACCCTTTGCACATTTAATTTGCTATTGACAACGTGAAAAACTTCACATGGCATCGTTAAAATATTTGCGTGGTTCTCACCCTGTCACTTCCTCCGCTTCCATCAACATTAACTGACTGCGTCGCTTAATTGAGACTGTCGGGGTGTGGGTGTCATTCGCTTATTAATTTATTTTTATGTTTAATAACAGGCGTAGGGTACTGGCGCCATTGCAGCGAGTGACGCCAAAAAAAAGGAAAAAAATATTGATAAAGCCACCCATAACAATGACATTGTGAAGAGGTTGTAAATTAATACACCAACAGCAAACCGAGTTGGCATGCGCCACCCACCTCGTCATTATCTATAGCGTTATTTATCGGATGTCCAAAGTGCCGAGAAATAGGTTCATAAATTTTCCCATTTTCCTGCGCAGGTTTCCTGTTTTAAATGCAAGGCAGCAATTAAAGCTTTGCGGGGACAAAAAGCCACTTCTGGGGGATTATGGATATCGTTCACTTGGGCCCCTATGCCCCAATTTGGCGGTCGTTTAATTAATAGCAAGCTGATTAATTAGTATTTGTGTGCGATATCCTTCGCCGCAAGGGAGGGTCACTTCTGGAGTTGAGGGTCGCGTTTCCGGTTTTAAACTGAGCCGAATTGCATTATTTCCGACCACGTCCATGTAAACGCTGTTGCTGCCAATGCAAATTGCCATTAATTTCATTAGTTGATTGTCGTCATGGCAATTCCTTTTGTGGATTTTATAATTGCCCCGAACCGCATGGTGGTGCAAAATAGGGACAGGGGGGCGTGTTGTGCCAGGTGGAACTGTACATTTGGTTTTGCTAGTAAATTGATTGGAGTGAGTGTGAAAATGGCAAAAGTCTGTTTGTTTTGCGGTGACTGTCAATTGCATATTCCCTTTTAATTTTACCGCATTAATTGCTTTTAATTGAATAACGTTAGTTGTATAATTGAGGAAGTTATATGTTGAATAAACATTTAAAATTGATTTGGACTGGTTGATTAAGAACCACTTATATTGAGGTGAAATTTATTGAAAATGTTGCATTCTAAATTATCGAAATGTAATATTATTTTTCAGATCCATTTGTTTTTTTATCTTTTTATTTATTACTGGCCATTTTGTGCTGCACGAATACAGTTTCAACATATTCATTAAATAAAATCAATTTAATACAAGATTCTCACAGACTTGCCTATTCCCAATTTCTCCTTTTTCTTTTTCCCTTCTCCCGTATCCTTTACCAATCTTATTGCTGCAATCAAAACTTTTGCTATTACCCTAGACCAAAGCGAGGGAGCAAGTAAATTTTATATGGAATTATATTGCATTTTTATTACCTACCGCATATAAATTTTTTGTCAAAACAGCCGCCGGGCACGTAACATTTTAAAAAACAATTTTGTCTTGATACAATTTCTTGTATTATCACCAGAAATGTATGCAAACACACGAACGCAGACAAACGAAAAACGGCGCCGCAAAGGAGACCGTTCAAAGGGGCGTATGGGCAATTTTATTTGCATGCGTGCGCTTCAACGTTTGCCCTGCGGCTGCTTATCACTTTATATACCGTTGGGTGTGAGTGTGTGTGAGTGAGGGATAGATTGTGTGTGTGCGATATAGAATTAGGGACTGCGACTGTCAGACGCGCTGCCAACCAAACTCCGTGTTCCGCAACACGTATACGCCACCGTTCCCACAACTTTGAAAAAAAAAACATATACAAAAAAATTCAATTCGTTGTTAGCTAATAACTAGTTTTCCTTAGAAAATGCAGGCCAAATATTTGGTTTTGGTATGTACAAAATTTTCGAAATTTTAAAAATTTTCAAATGTGTAATATTATTAAAAGAAAATCTGTTGATTTCTGTAATCCAGGTAATGTAAAGGGCCCAGAATATTCAGCATAATTTTTGGCCATTTACATAATTTTACTTACACATAAAATCCAAAACGAGGTGGGGTCGTAAATAATGTCAGACCGTCTTATCGGATATCAGGGCAAAATGAAGGTTGAGTGTGTGTTTAAATATATATAAAGCCGGGGGGGAAGTTCTTGTTTATTGTCTGACAAGGTGCCGCCGCCCTTAATGCGTTTTCATGCCTTATTTAAAATGATTTTCAGTTTACCACTCAGGAAATTACTTTCATTTATTGCTTTTGTTTTTTTCCGCACGTGAAATGTGGTGTCGCAGGAAATTCCTCTATCCTCACACCTGTTGACGAGGTAAATAATGTCTGAGGTGACTTCATTGTGATGCCCAATTAAGTACAAAAAAAATATATAAAGAAAATATCTGCCACATACGAGAATTTAATTTTCCGCCACTGAAAATGAGGGACGATGGCAACCACAAAATTAAAACTCAATATGTGCAAAAGGGCGGGATATTCAATTAATGGACTGGAATGTCGCACACAGAGACAAACCGAGTTGAATTAGTGGCAAACGGCAAAAGACAAACATCAATGTGTGACGGCGGAAAGTAAGGCAGACGTATGACAGGAGTGCCGGGGTGGAGCAGGGAGGGACATGGCCAATTCCCGGGACTCAAAGAAAGCCAAAGCCCGAGAATACCGCCCTCGAGGCTCTTGAAGACAAAAGCGTAAAAGGAAAAAGTTCAACATCTCAAAAGGAAGCTGAGATATAGGGTGTGGCAGAAAAAGCATGACAACTCAGCAAATTCTGAAATGGGTAGAGTCGGTTCTTGGCAGGAATAAGAAATGGACACATGCTAAAGAGCGATATATTATGCGTATACTGCGCCGGTTAAAATAATAGAGTCTGGCCGCCTGAAATATTATTTTTGTTGGGTAATACGTTTAGAACATTTTCTAAATTATACTTTATTTAATTATTAATAATATTATATTTCAAAAAACAATTTAAACTATGTAAATGGCTTAGAAGGCTGTTTGCGTTTATCATTTTTTTAATGAACTATTTTAGTGAGCGCATCTGTAAATGTCTTAACATTTCAATAGGCAAGGCCTTTTGAATGCAATGATGTTGCATAAGTTGGCGATTAAGGAGAAGACAATCCTTCCATAGCAGACATATAAACAACTCAACAGCCGGAGAGAGAAATCAATGTCAGTAAGAAGGCCTTTGATGTTGTGGGCGTGCCCGAGGCGAAAGTAAACTGAATCTTATGTGTAATTGAATGTGTGCCTTTGCTGCTGAGGGTGTTCAACTAAGCTGGCTAAACCGCCCTCGACTTTGTCTCGGATTGTTTAGCATAAGTTTCTTACATCCTATATTCAACCTCACCCCATCTGCTTATGCAAATACGTTGACACTTTATTGCTTTTATTTATGTAATTTGTAGCATCTTCTTGTCATTTACGAAGACAAACATTTGCATTTTCCAACTTAGTTTGAGTGGGAATTCCGTAAAATAGCAAAAACTTTGCGCTTGTTTTTTAATGCCATTTTGAACGTAGAAAACTTAGAGAGATATTCCCAATTTTATTGTATCAGGAAGAAAAGGCTGTTAAGAATTCGAAATATATTTGGGAAGTCAATTTATTGCTATTTAATTCAGTTGTAAATTTGTTCTATTTATCCCAAAGATGTACATTCATGACTGAACTAAGGTTCTGTAAAGTCTTAAGTATGACAGATCTATTGATGAAGGTTATCTCTTGTTTATTTTATTTATTTTAGTTAATCCAAAGAATTACACTTTTTAAATAAAATGGTTGGCCAATTAGACTCCTTTTTTTTCTCCAACACAAAATGGCTGCCGCAGACATATTTATGCTAGTCAGCAAACTGTTTACAATGAAACAGACGGGAGCTGGAAAAAAGGAAAACATTCTGATAGAAAGCAGAGGCCGAGACACTAAAAAACGACAAAATAACAGATGGCAGCAGAAGGAGACGGGACCGGCCTGGGTTTATATTGTTATAGCGAGTGTGTTATCCCTTTTTGTCGCCAGGCCTTTTCCTCTTTCGTCTGGCTTCCAATCGAGTTGTGGATCCGGAATCTGAGAAACAATCTGAAACAGAATCAGCGCCTGAATCTGAAACTGAACCTGAGCCTCCGGCCCCCTCAGTCCAGAGGCATCAATCACGTTTTTCCACGGACTTCTCGGGCCCAGCACTTTGGTATTTCCACTTCATTTTTGTCGATTTCGTGGGCAATCAAGCGCAAATACCCACGGTAAGCTTGATTCTACAGCGCGAGGACCTGAATGCTTCGCGTATTTATTAAGTCATGGAAGGGCGTGAAATACAATCCCACTCTTGGCCATTTCGCGATTTTTTGTTTAAGTGAAAGATCTGTGTAAATTTTTTTTTTATTTTCAACGCTGTCAATTTAATTTTCCGCATTTTATGTGCTTTTTATGCTTCATTGGTCCCGTTTTAACCGTGTCTGTTCATATTGTGGAATGTTTTGGGTTGGTGGGAACTCACTCAACAGTTACGCTTTGACTAGATAGAATTGTTGGTTGTAAATGACTTAATATTTAGAGCACTAGATTTGATTGATTTGTGGCGGATGATTAATGAATATTTAGGTTAATAGATTTAATATCTGAGAAGTAACCTTAGTTCTTCAAAAGCAAAAAGGAAAATTTATATCTAAATAGCAAATTTCAAAAAATTTCCCTTATAAATATTTCGAATAAAATGTAGGCCCATTGAGATTGTTCCTTGTGGATTTTTTGTTAAAGGAAAATTACAACCCCCGAAAGCAGAGTGAACAGGTCCAATTCGTGGCCCGAAAAATTTCCGCAACATTTGCCCCATCATAAAAGGACATTTTGCCAACTGACCGAGGGCATTTAAAGTTTTCGTTTGCATTTTCCAGTTCTTTCCTTGGTTTTTTTATGATTGTCACGACTTTTGCCCTGCTCATCTGGCTTGTCCATCAGAATGAGCACCCGAGGCGAGGCTACGACTCTCATTAGTTGAACAACTGAATTTGCCGAGGGGCAAACTTTGCGGAGATCGGGGGACTACAGATATATATGAATGGATACATGCCTTAGCATTTCAATCAATGAGGCTGAAGGGGAAAAGTTGTTCCTGCACCCGAACGCATACTAAAAAGGCCACCAGCTGATGATGGGGGAAAAGATGATGAAAAAAAAATGAGAAAGCGAGAAAGTTAGGGCAAATTGAATTTTGTGCAAAAAGTTGCCGTTTCAGCAACGCAAGAAAATCTTTTAATTCAATCGGCGACGGGAGGAGCTCTAAATATTTCTTAAATTATTGAAGTTTTGTTGTACTATGCGTATACTTACTGTTTACCATATTTTTCCACCATCTTGACGTACTAGGCGTATACTTAACATTTTTTCCTTAATTTTTTTCGCCCTCTTCCATCTTTTTTGTTGGACCGGAACTCGCAGATTTGCCTGCCAGCTGCAGCTGCTGCTGCCCTTGGCGAAAACGGAAATGAGAAGTCATGGAGCATTTATCCCAGGATCTGGCCGCCTCGAAAACCCCTTCCATCTCTCATCTTTGTGCTTTGGGTTCTACTTTATTTTATTATTACGTTTTTGGGTCTGCGTCTCCTACTCACATTTGCATATCAATTTGTTCGCATTCGTTCGTGCTACTCCCCAGTTTTCCCGCATTTCCCCAATTTTCCATTTCACTCTATTTCATTGCATACTTTTGGGAGTCCGTTCCAAAGTGCATTTCCCATTGTTGTTTAAGGAGAGAGAAGAGTGCAC
This sequence comes from Drosophila fuyamai, assembly GCA_018153365.1. Lineage (NCBI taxonomy): Eukaryota > Metazoa > Arthropoda > Insecta > Diptera > Drosophilidae > Drosophila > Drosophila fuyamai. The sequence continues at coordinate 514,429 of JAECXW010000393.1, read as the reverse complement.
GCTGCGCGTAATCAGGCAAAAATCTGTCTAGCTTTTAGTTTTGTTTTCGCTTGGGGACATCCTTCGGCTTTCGGGTCTCAGGGATTGAAATCGGGATTTGGAATTGGGTTTTCTTCTCTCCGCATTCTAATATTTTAGTGCCTTGTTTATTTGCCATTTGCTGCTATGTTTGCTTATCGCTTCTGACAAATGGCATCTGACTGGAGGATTTGCGCTGCTCGGTTTTTATGGAGACTCTTGCGCTGAATGGCTCTGATCCAAATTTGTCTACTATTTATGATGCATAAATCTTCAGGGATTTAACTTGATTAAATATGACTGTCGAGTCATGATTAATGCCGCCAAAGATAGTTAACGAAAATATGTTTACCGATTTTAGGCTTATTCTAACTAAATATTTATTATTTAGCTTTGGCTGCTTTCGTTTCAATTCAAATTTTAAAATATATTACATTATAAATAACTTATATAAAACCAGTTCTCCTAATTAAAAAAAACTTTAAAGAGTGTATATACATTTTCACTAAATTCATTTTGAACTCAATTCCATAAAAATTCCTCCGTGTTTTTACCATAAAACAAACCAAATTTTTTCATAACGAGAATTAATATTTGTCACCTGAAAAAACGGTGGAAAAATCTCTAGCTGCTAAATGGAAGCTGTCGTTTGTTTTGACATTTCGCTAATAACTGAAAATTAGTGTTTCCGCAGCCAGCGGAATTGAAGCTCTCAACAAAAAAATGTGTGCAAATGGGAAATAAAAGATAACAGGGAATATTTTTGAGGGTGGAAAGGTGTGGAGAAAGATAGAGTTTTACACAACTCGAAAAATCTTGTTAAAATTAAACCATTTTGTGTGGATAAAATGTTTGAATTATAAACAACAAATTTGCAATTTATTTATTTTGGTTAAAAATAATAGATTAATAAACACAAAAATTGTATTACATAATTTAAATGCTTAGGCTTATAAAAGTAAGAGTTATTTAAGTTAAATCATAATAATTAATAAAAAGTAAAGTTTATTTTATTGCATTTATTTGCAAACTACTATTTTTGTTTATATATATCTTGACGTTTCTAGGCCACACCGACAGTCTTTTCATTCACAAATATTTATTTTTTCTGCTACTGTCAAAATGTCAGAAGTATTTTTCATTTAACGGCTTAAACCACAACAAAGCTGCATTAAAAAATTGTTTACTTGTGCAATTTAGCCACTTAAAGCGGGGTTTACCGCAGGATTTTTGCATATGCATGAGAAGGGATCTGTGCAGCCGTCCTTGTCTCCGATTCCCGGATAACCGACAATATGGCGACACTAAGCTCTGCACTCGAGCAACACAATTGGCGCATTGAAGAGGAATTTGCGCGTTCGCAATTTTGCTGCATCAGCGTATAAAGGACGAGAAGGGGAAAATCCAGCCACTGATTATGAAGTATTGTGCAAATATTAAACTACCAACTATCGTGGATGTAGACATGTGGGCAGCTGAGCCCAATAAGGTTTCCTTAACTTTTAACAAGCAATACCAGAACATGGTCAACTTTCAGTGCACCTATTTGTCACGCAAATAACAAAGACAAAACATTCAAAAAAGTTTAGCACAACAACAGAAGTACGAAATTGTTACAGGCGTAAACTTTCTAATTGTCTAAATTACATAGACACCGCACAAACTACACCTACGACCCATTGAAAGGGTGTGGTGTTCGTTTTGGAAGGGAAAAGGTTAAGTGGGCGGTACAGTGTGGCACTGTCTGTTTGTCGTTGCGGTCAGTGGTGGGCTGTGGCGCAGCTTTACAGCTTTTCGTTGTTAATTTTTATTGACATAGCCAGCTTGGTAGCTTTTCCGAAGCCCTTGATTGCTTTACGTTTATTTAGAAAATTTTAAGGATTGTTTAACATGTTTTGTTCTTCTCTATTTTCGGGTGCTTTTTCAAAATAATTAAATTCTTTTTAAATGAAAGAAACAATTGTAAACAAATCCTTTATTAGTATCTGGCTTTAGTTGTTTATTTCAGACATTTAAGATGAAAAATAATTGCTTGAAAAAAGTATTACAGTCTGCTAGAATGATTACTATACCAGAAGTAAAAACTTGTTTATTAATTTAACTGGGAATTCTTTAAAATAATTTTCCAAAGCCCTTTTTTTTTAATACAAAAAATCATATATATTACACCTTAAATAAAGCTATTACAATAAAATTCGTATCTTCATTCTCTGTAATATCATGGCTTATCCATTATGAGCAAACGATTTTCACGAAATTCTCGTAAAATATATTTGCATCTTTGGCAGGCTCCCCAAACAAATGCTCTGCATATTTTTTGGGGCGTGCAAAAATTATTAGCACATTGAAAACTTTGTTCGCCAGTGTGTGAGTGTGTGTGTGTGTGTATATATGTGAGGCTGTTTTGTTGCCCTGTCATTTGCCACTTTTGGCACATTTGTTGTGCGCGAACTGTGCTATCTCACTCTGTGTCCCTCTCTTTTCCTCTACAACATTTTCCCAGCGAGCTCTTGGCATAATAATGAAAAATTAATCGGTAAAAATCCGCACAAAAAGCATTCATTTCGGCGCCGGGCTTAATTGAAATGACGACAATCGGCAAACAGGCGCCATGCACCCAAAAAAGTGTGAGGGAGATGGGGGACGGAAATAAAAAGAGAAAGCTTTGGCCTTCAAAAAAGGGGTGAAAGAGACAGAGACTGCGAGCATGAGCGAATAGACACGCATAAATTTTGCTCAAACAAGCGAACAAGGTCCCTGAAAGTATGCAGCAAGCTGTGCATACTAATAACCTGCAACTCGGTTGGCTCTGGATTTTTGGTGGCACCACCGTTGCCCCGCGGGTTACTGATCCCAGAGCCATCAGCACCACTGGTTCCGCAACCACCGCCACCACCAGACTCCATTTGAATTACTCGCCGAGCTCTTGTTGCTGTTGCTGCTGTTCTCGTTTTTGTGTTTGGCGGTTCTGCAACTGCAGTTGGCATCAAAAATTTGCGCATATTAAGTTGTTGATTTGTTGATTTACACTTGGCTTCGCCGCTTGCCAACTCCACGAAATTCCAACAGAAATTGGACCACAAAACCAACGATTTAGCCAGAGGTGGGCCGCAAATGTGTAGTAAAAAAGGTCTAGACAAAGGTTACATTTCAAAAAAGTGCTCTATTTAAAGTCAAAAAGCATTGCTTATATTTACTTATTTTATAATTATAATTAGTAACTTATTTAGAATCATAATGCCAAATTCTTTTCGCTCTTTTTGTATTTATTGAAGAACTTAAAAACGTTTTACTTTCTTTTCTTTAGCTTGTAAAACTATTCCTATTATTTTCAAGTCAGAATAAAGTTCTTTGCAGAATAAAGTTCTTTGCTTAAAACCATTTTCATTATCATTGTCAATGTTAATGCACTCCATCAAAAGAAAAATGCTGCAAGGAGTAGCACACTGCCTACCTCGACTCCTTATTGTGTGCCCTTTTGTCGACAGTGTCTTCCATCTGCATCAGCCTCCAGATCGTCTCCACCTCCTTCGACATCAACATCGTCATCATCATAATCGTTGGGCTGCTCAACTGTCTCGGTGTTGCTTTACCCATCTGCATTTCCGCTGCCAGCGTCGTGAGCAACTGCTGCAAGAAATTGCTACTGCCACATCCTGTAGAATCCTGTAGCAGACACTGACTTTTCTAGATGGCTTAATAGCCTTTCCCGGGGTATAAAGGGTTTCCCGTGCGACTTGTTGAGTCTGGGGGAAATTCAAAATAGTCTGGAATCCGGTAGTGAAGCTTGATTATTGAACTTAAGTTTGTAATAACTAAGAGTTTTGCTTAAACTAACACAAGTGTGGAAATAAAAATTGAAATACAAACGTTTAATAGTTCCTTAAGGATGAAGGATATTTATTATACATTATTTTGTACAATTTTTACTTCTATTAAGGTTTCTTTGCTTACAAATATTTATACACAGAAGCTAAGTGATAAAAAAGAATGTAGGCTTTTATCTCTTATATTTTATGCTTTTGTTTAATTAGGTTTATGAATACCTCTTTTATCTGACACCTTTTAGGATATTTATACATTCGCTTGCCTCCTGGGCATTAAAATTGTTAAAAAAGCACTCATAACTTTGTCTTGTAACTGCTTTGTTAAATATGAGCAGCCAGCTGACGTTGAGAATTCAGTTGAGTTGAGTGAGTCATTGAGTAGATGGAGAGCTGTCAGAAAGGGTCCTTCTTTCTCCATTTCACCATTTCTTTCAAACCCTTTTCCTGTCAAATTGCTCTTGAGGTAGGTGCTGTTGTTGGCTTTTGCCTTGAGGCGTCTTTTGTTTTGAATGGAATTTGTATGGACTTATTCATTTTCGCATACTTTTAGGCGCTCGCCTCTTTTTTCAAGCCTGCCAGGTGCTTACATTAAGCGTTATTCAGTGCCCGCTGAATGGAGAGCCTCCACCTACGTTTTCCTCCCGGAGAGTTAATTTCGCAAATGCAATGGCGAAGAAAAGCGAGTGAAACAAGGGGGGGAAAAACCTTTCCATCGCCATGACACATGCTGGGATTGGCGGCACTTTTGCGTTCTTTCGTTTTTTCCAACGTATTCTTCATTCCATCCTTGGTCATTTATCTTACGCCTCGGCCGCAGCAAGTGACCATGCAAAATCAATTAATGCCGGCGAGGCACTCAAATTGCAAGGCGTACCGCAAGGCGCGTCCCCAACTCTTTCACCCATCTCACCCACCTTTTCAGGACCTTACTTAATGCACATTCTTGTTTGCACATTAAGAAGCAATCCGATACTTGAGCCGACTCGGTATTTGCATCACGCTGGGGTGGTTAATACCTATCAGTGGAATATATGTATATGTATGTACGGTGCACAAACAATAAGAAATAATTAAAAATTCGTTGGTCCGAAAAGCACACGATTCCATTATCCTACAGATGGCCATGGCGAACATTCGTGGGATTCATTACCGCAACGATGTGGGTATTAACATAACTTTAACGTTATTATTCTCAGGTAAATTTGTTCGCCCGGGAGATGATTGATTGACGCCCGAGATTTTATCATAATACGCCTGATTGATTTTACATTTAATTTTCCTTTTGACTTCATAATAAATGCGGGATTATCTTTGAGTGTTCTTAATTATTTTAATGCCTTTTAAATATCAGTTGATAGCAGAAGAAACCTTATTTAATATTTTAGTGTGGAAAATGTTTTTGGAGTTTTAAAATACACTTCGGCCAATGAATTTCTACATATTATTTTATTTATAATTCAAAGGTTTAGTATCAACATGTATTTTTCAGTACAAATATTTACTGACCTACCTTCGAATATATTTTTGTTGCCAACCACACGCAGTATTTTCCCAGTTTTAATAGAAAATTGTTGGCCAATTCTATTTGCCATTTCTAGGCCAACTGTACATCCTTGTTGACATCAAAGGTTACCCTCGAAAGTCCTGCTGATTTGGACAAACCTAAAGCGACCTGACAGCTCCCGGCCAATCCCCCTACAAATTCTCGCACCGTCATCTTTCAAAGCCATTTGGTCTGGCCTGTCCCGGCCTTCTTGGTGCAGTCAACACCGCATTTCTATGCAGTCACAGGTGCAAATGGCAAATGGCGTTTCCATGCATTTGGCTGGCCGCAAAAACGTATGCGACACCTTTTGTTTGGCGATCGTGTGCTAATACGCTGCGAAAAAATTGTTCACCCTGGCGGGGTGTCCCTTTGCCGTGGCTTTTTGTTAGGCATTTTGTTTGGCCGGGCTCTTTCCTTTCTAGCCTTCTTTTCTGCGGGCACTAACCGAGGTTTTTGTTGTTGTTGACTTTGCGCTCCAGTTGCAGGTCGCGAAAAAAATGTAGCTCGGCTTGGCTTAGTGGGTGGTTTAGGGGGGCGGATTGAAAGCCCAGCGCGTGCTAGAGAGAGCATATTTGCCTTTGTGGAACTATCATTAAACAAGTGAAGCCACCAGCAAAAAACTGCGAAAAACTACTACACACAAGCCACCACACAAACAGCTCACCTCAATCCACCACACGAAACACATTAAAAGCGAGGCCAAAAGACAAATGCTCTCACACAAACAAAGCAGCAAAGGAGCTTATCTTTCACTGAAACAAAAAATAGTTACAGAATTTACGATTTAACGCTCGAAAAGGAAATTCAGGAGGCTGTTTGTTTTATTAATATATAAAAAGTTAATAAGTAGCTAAGTGAACTAATGACCCAATGTGCTTATTAAAAGTAAGAGCCAAGAGCATGAAGGGGTAATTCAAATATTGTTATATGAACGCTTAAAAGTTCACTTAAAATACAATTTATTTAAGTGTCCATTTAAAAGAAAAACCTTTTTAAAGTGCAAAATGTAAATGCAGTCGCTTTTCCCACAGTGTGTTCGCCGCCTTTTGATTTCTCGCCTGCAGTTTTGTAGCCTTTTTAAGCTTCTAACTACCGCTGCTTCATCTGCAGCTTCTTTTTTCCCAACTGAAGCAGCAGCAGACCCTTCCTTGGCTTAATGTGTTTCGTTCCGCATTCCCCGCTGCCGAGTTCACCCTTATCCCGGTATCGGAGCCATCGCTTTTAGCCCTTTCAGTGCTGCATTTGACATGGCATTTTGCATAGAACGGCGACCCACAGGAACTAACAACACTCGCAGGGCAAACAACCACAAAGGATGGCAAAGCAGCAGCCAAGTGTCGAGCTGTTTGCCCAAAAAATGCCTCAAGGACTGTTAAACCGATGCCTGGCATTGTCATCTCTCTATGCTATGGTCTTTTATTTTCCAGCGTTTGTTTTCCTTTTCTTCCTGCCGCTTGTGGCTTAAGCAATTTAAGGATTTCTGTTGGGCTTTTGAGTGATTTCTGATTGGTGTGTTTGTGGACGGACAGTTTTTTTTGCCGGAATGGGCAAGCCTTGTTTGCTGAATGAAAATAGATCAGTTTATGATGCGAAAACCTTAGGTATGTTAGCCGGGAGTTAAGTAAATTGCTTGGAATACAAAAGAGAGACAAAAAATGTGAAGAGTCTTTACCTTTCGGTTTAGGCATGAGGCTGTTGGAATTAAAGACCACAACATAGCAGAGGTGTAACACGTTTCCTTTCCAATAAATTATTCGAGTTATATTGAGTATAAACAACTTTAAAAAAAGTAGTGGTTGACCTACTTTATTTGTAAATTTTCCAACAGAATCGCAACTAGTTTCAGCACTTTATTGGTTGTCAAGCTCTTTCGACCCCATAAGTCCACCTTGCCACGCTCTTCTTTTAAAGAGAAACAACGCTTCAATTTGTCTCAAGTTGTCAGGTCGCGTTGTTGTTGGTGTTGTTCCGCCATACACTTTCAACTCATCGCTGCCACTTTTCTCGCCCTGCAACTTTCCTCAGCCAACTAGTGCTGTTCTTGTCGGTGACTTTGACACCGTTTTCCACTTTTCGTTAGCATGTGAGCGAGCAAGGAAGCCAACCATCGAATCCTCTGCCCCCTGCCACGCCTACGTTGACATGGCACTTATTTTCTTATTATTAAGTATACGCTTAGTGGGCCTGGGAGGAGGCAGCGATGTTGCAGCTGCGGAAGTGCGCCAAGTAATGATTACTTTGTGTCTGCCACTGACAAATGCCGTCAGTCAGAGTCAAAGTTGATGACGAGGGATGCAGGGGACAGGAGACAGGGGACAGGGGTGCTGTGGATAGTGTTGACGATGACTCAATGCGGAAGGAAGTTCTAGCACAAAAGGCGCACAGTCAATGTAAAGAAGTCGCCGGTCTCCTGCATACAGTTCCTTTGGCCTGTGCACTCATGTGCATCGGCTTTCGATGGGATCAGAGAGTCGGTGGAGTAGTACGTTGACAGACCATTTCATTGCCCAGAAAGTGAGCGGTGAAAAAAATGCACATTGTCAGTTTTGAAATTCTAATAAGAGTTTTACCTGTGCAGAACGCTAAATTCAATGTTGAATTTTCAATGAGAACTTCTTGAACTTTCAAAGCTCAAGTAAATATAATGTGAATAAGACTTAGGGAAAAATCATTCAAACATAGTAAGTGGCTTACTCTTTAGCAAATAAGTATTGCTGTTACATTATATAGTTTTTAAAAGGTATTTTTTAAGAAATATGCAATCAGAAAAGTCAATATGGAATCATCTCTGCACGGTAACACGGTCTTTGTTATCAGCTCATCTTTCTGGAGATAAACGCTTTGAAACTTGGGAGGAGTATAACAAATTTGGTAAACATACTTCATCTCTTTGTCCTAAAAATCCTTCATCATATGGCTGAATCAAATTCAATCTTAATAACGCTTGTGGACGTGTTTTAAGTCAATATAATAAGTTTTCCTAAAACTATGCCTCAATAATTGGTTTCTATTTGAGTGGTAAACATAAATCAGACCCTTCGTTTTGGAATAGATAAACCCTTTTTGATACGCCATCAACTAGCTCTAATAGTGCTGCGAGCTCAAGGGGAGATTTTGAGGAGATTACGAAAAATCATTCCACATTGGATCCTGCCCGATTCAGAGCCGTCCCCACACAAAATTCAATTTCCTATCCACTTAGCCATTGATTACCATAGCCCGAACACTGCACACCAACGGCTTCCGTCGCCGCCCGTCGAATCCGTCCAAACAACACAGCGCCCGCTGCCATCTCCACTTCGTGCCCCCCAAGCGATCCATCTCCTTCTGCTTGGCATTTCCGCTGTCACTCGCTTTAATTACGCCCCCACTGCGGCCGACTTTCTGGCCGAGTGACTGGCCAAATCCAGAAATCCTCTATCAATAGATGAAATATGCCCGTCAATGGACTGGCCTCTGGCCATCATCAGTCATGGGAATATTTTGACAGTGGCATTACTCGGAAGCTTCGAGACTTCTATCGGCTCTAGCCTCGCGTTGATTCTTATTTGCAATCGAAACTTGTCCACGGGTGACAATCAATGCGATACAGGCTTTTGTCCAGCAGTCCCCCTTTGGGCCATAATCCATTCTGGACTTTAGTTTGGCAACATCCACATGGCCTTCGTTTGCCATTTCCTCGCTAGCGATGCAAAGTGGCAATCAATATTTCTTTTGTTGCTCCCTCAATTAATAGCAGATAAAAGTTCTTGTGTGCATATTTTCCCTTTGTCCGCCTGCTCTGGCATATTTGGGCTTTTTCTATTAGTCCAAAAGTTTTGTATGGCAACCTCAAATGAGATGTGTCAGTTGCAGTCGAGTTTTTTTAGCTTAATTGGCTGGGGGAAGAAAACATCCGCATGTCTAGCGAACTAGGCGTAATTATCTCTCTAATTGAGGCACCAGCTGTTATTTTTCTATTAATGTCAAAAACTTTATGTAATTAATGGTGCAACATTTTGGGAAAACAGTACTGCAAAGTGTTTCTAAAATAGCTGTCTGCCGCTTATCGAAGTTCGCAGTGACAAATATCAAACAACCGGAATTTAATAAAAGATAGGAATGCACGTGTCGGCGGGTCGATGTGAGTGTCGCCCACTCTTGTAATATATAAAACAGAAGACATTTTGATTCTCAATATTAAATTAGCGAGCGTCTTTTAAATAAATAAGAAATAACAGTATAGGAAAATAAAATGAAAAAAAGCACCCATTCAACATGTTACGGAGATAGATGACGTACACATAAAATTATCAATGAATTTGTATGGGAATTCCATTAACTGTGGCTTAACTATAACATTTGAAGTTCATTTGACTGATTTGTGAAATTTGAATTAAAATAAACAAATTAACATTGTTCTATAAAGAGTCTATGAAATTATAAGGAATTTTTAAAAATAGTAAAACTGATAGCTTGTTCAGAAAAGCTTGCGTTGATTGTGATAACGGCGGGTGCGATACAGATCTTGTTAATAATTCAGTATCTGTCTGTATTCGCCAATTTGTTAATGAGTATTTTGGCAAATTGAAAATTTAGCACGGTATAAATAATGGGGTCCGTAGCTGTAAATGCCCACAGTACTTTCTCAGTCTGGGAAACGTGAACTTGAACCATCTGCAGACATGAGGAATATATACGGTAACAGAAAACCACCACCACCTAAAGAATCCACCAGTTGGAGCTAACAAATTATCTTTGGATCCACAGCTTTTGCCCTGCTGCTCATTGCAGTCTCTGCAAGCACCACCAGCGGTGCTAGCGTTTCCGGCCAGGACAATCTCCTGTGTCGTAACAAGGCCAATGGCATTCGGGCCCTGGTGCCCGGCAGTTGCTCCAGGTTCTATGAGTGCCACAACGGCATTGCCACGGAATACTCCTGTCCCAACTTCTATGACTTCAAGACCCGGAGCTGCGTGACCTACAACCCTGGATGCACCGAAGGCGTTGTGGCGGAGCCAGTAGCGCAACAGTCTGACAGCGGTATCGCTCAGCCATGCAACGGGCCCACAACTATCGCCCCCACAACGAAGCCTCCGTGCTCAGGAACTACCACTACCACCACATGTGCCCCAACAACAACGACAACCACGACCACCACCACGACCACCACCACGACCACAACCACTACTACAACGACAACCACTTGTGCTCCAACAACAACCACAACCACAACCACTAAGGCTCCAACTACAACTACAACCACAACTACTTGTGCCCCAACAACCACGACCACCACCACCACTACGACCACAACCACGACCACCACCACCACGACCACGACCACAACCACCACGACCACAACCACCACGACTACAACCACAACCACAACTACAACGACAACTACTTGTGCCCCAACAACAACGACAACCACTACCACCACCACCACCACAACCACCACCACCACCACGACTACCACCACGACTACCACCACGACCACAACCACGACCACAACAACGACTACAACGACAACCACAACGACAACCACTTGTGCCCCAACAACAACCACAACCACAACCACCACCACCACCACGACCACCACCACGACCACCACCACGACCACGACGACAACCACAACTACAACGACAACCACTTGTGCCCCAACAACAACCACCACCACCACAACAACCACCACCACAACCACCACCACCACCACCACCACCACCCCCAAAACCACAACTACAACGACAACTACTTGTGCCCCAACAACAACGACAACCACCACCACGACTACAACCACCACCACGACTACAACCACAACTACAACTACAACCACAACTACAACCACAACTACAACCACAACTACAACCACAACTACAACGACAACCACGTGTGCCCCAACAACAACGTCAACAACCACGACCACCACCACCACTACGACCACAACCACGACCACCACGACCACAACTACAACTACTACGACCACAACCACGACCACCACCACCACCACCACGACCACAACTACAACTACAACGACAACTACTTGTGCCCCAACAACAACGACAACCACCACCACGACTACAACCACAACTACAACTACAACCACAACTACAACTACAACCACAACTACAACTACAACTACAACCACAACTACAACGACAACGACTTGTGCCCCAACAACAACGACAACAACCACCACGACTACAACCACAACTACAACTACAACCACAACTACAACTACAACCACAACTACAACTACAACTACAACCACAACTACAACGACAACGACTTGTGCCCCAACAACAACGACAACAACCACGACCTCCACCACCACTACGACCACAACCACGACCACCACCACCACCACCACGACCACAACTACAACTACAACTACAACGACAACCACTTGTGCCCCAACAACAACGACAACAACCACGACAACCACCACCACCACGACCACCACCACCACCACGACCACCACCACCACCACGACCACCACCACCACAACTACAACGACAACTACATGTGCCCCAACAACAACGACAACAACCACGACCACCACCACGACCACAACCACGACCACAACCACAACGACAACCACAACTACAACGACAACCACTTGTGCCCCAACAACAACGACAACCACCACCACCACGACCACAACCACAACCACAACTACAACGACAACTACTTGTGCGCCAACAACAACGACAACAACCACGACCACCACCACCACCACTACCACCACTACCACCACGACTACGACCACAACCACGACCACAACCACAACTACAACCACTTGTGCTCCAACTACAACTACAACTACAACTACAACTACAACAACCACGACCACCACCACCACGACAACGACAACAACCACAACTACAACCACTTGTGCCCCAACAACAACAACAACCACGACCACAACCACGACCACAACCACGACCACAACCACGACCACAACCACAACTACAACGACTTGCTCAACAACAACGTCAACAACAACATCAACAACAACATCAACAACAACGTCAACAACAACGTCAACAACAACGACTTGCTCAACAACAACGTCAACAACAACGACTTGCTCAACAACAACAACCGTATGCTCTGGCTCGAAGACAACAACTCTATGCCCGACGGCCTCAAAGGCGGTGGCTGCCGCCCACTCGAACCGTAATCCCGTCCGCCGGAACCCCGTGAACCGTCTACTCTGGGAAGCGGCGCAACTGGCGGGCATTTCGTCGACTGGATCCGAGGTTCAGCTTAAGGTTTCCTGCGTCGGTAAGCCCGATGGATTCCTAATGGCTTCGCCCGAGCGGTGCAACGACTACTATATCTGTCGCCATCAACGTGCCCTGAAGGTCAGCTGCGGTGATAGGTACTTCAACGGACTGAAGGGCATTTGCGATCTCCCCGAGAACACCAGCTGTGTCCAGTCCTAAGTGATAACTTCCCTAAATGCTGATACCGAAAACATAATGGAAATTTGACAACAAATGGATTGAAATATTGGACAGTACCTTTTAATACATGCACTTATAAAACAAGCAAAGGCCTATAAAAGGCCAACGACAAAAATATTTAAGTTCTTTAATTGGGGACAGAAATTTTAATTTCTTAATTTGAACTATGTTTTTAAAGAACACCAAATATAATACATCCAAAAAGCAAATAAATAGAAATAGTTTTTTTGGGAAGCAAACAGAAATTCCTTAGTTTAACCGACTAATTAGCTAGTTATAATGAGTCAGGTATTTTAAAATTTGATCTACTCAAATGTCTATCGGACTTACATATGTAAGTAATCAAAATTTTATGGAATAACGACCTTAGGCATATGAGAAAATAAGAAACCTATAGTTTTCAGAAATGTTGATTTGAAATTTTAAATAAAAACACTTACAACCGTCTTATATACATATCTGTTAGGAGTATTTCTTTTTTATTATTAAAAAAAATAATAAATAATAATATAACTAATTCTTAATATATATTTTTCTGTAATTTTCAGTTTCGCAGCCACACGTTGGGGCCCTCACAGCCAGAATTTCGAGGAACGCGAACGACAGCCATTGGAAAAATCCACACGCACAATGAAAAACGACGTCGTGCGATGGAGCAGGCAGCCAACTAGCAACGTCAACAGCAGCAGTAGCAACAGCAGAAGCGGCAACAGCAACAGCAATAGCCACAAACACAGAAGCAAAAGGAACCAATTTAATGCTCGACAATTAGGGCCACATGCTGGCAGAAGTTGTCAGCGAAAAGCCGCCACAGAGCATGAAGAACAACAAACAATCATTGAATGTGATATAGGAAATTTCAATTTCGATTGCAATTTATTTAAAACTAGTTTTTTAACGCAATGCAACCCGAAACATAGTGGCAACAGCAAAAGATTAACCAGCCGCACCAGACACTTGGCGAAAACGAAAGCTGTGTTGCTGTTAGCTCTGCAATTTAGTGCCGTAGTTTTTATATGTAATTTTAATGTCGGTTTCGTGGCCGGAAGTGTGGCAACGGCATCAGCTGGTGGTTCAGCGCCGGCGGCACCATCCCCAGCGCCTTCATCTCCGCCCGCAGCACCACCGCCGTCATCACTTAAGGTGGATCCAAATGGTCAGTCGCCAGTGTTGCCGCCATATGTCCTCGACTATGAAACGGGCGGCAGGGCCAAGTTGACGCCCAACAGTGGCAAGTACGGCCAATCGGGGAGCTCCGGGAGCAACAATCAAATCACCGGACACTATACACACACCTGGGCGGTGCATATACCGAACGGCGATAATGGCATGGCCGATGCAGTCGCCAAGGATCACGGTTTCGTCAATTTGGGCAAGGTAAGCGGAAAGAGCTACATACAATGTATATATTTATAAAGAAAAAATTAAAATCAAACCTTAATAAAGTTAAAAAGAAATGATTTTGCGATGATGATTTTGTATTTTAATATGCAGATCCTTGGGTTAGTCCCAGTGAACCTATATTTCTAATTAAAACTAAGTTATTCATTTACCAAAGAAGTTCTGGCCAACACCTAAAGCAATATCCAGTGAGACTCGTTAGCCAGTTTAGCATATGATTAGAACACTCAAATGTGAGACTATTAAAAGTTTGTGGCACCGGAGAGAAGTTTCTCGTTATGGAAAGAAGCATTTTGCTCTGGGGCAACCATATCTGTTGATTTGGAAGAGCACTGGACAAAGTTTCCCCGGCTGAAATCAGTGAACTCCCTTTGCATCCTCTGCACTCGTGCAATCCAGCTTTGCTTGGTTGCCTGTCAGTCAGTGAAAACATTGAGGGGGAAAAGTGGGTTTGAAATGCGGGCACAGGTGTTGCTGCCGGACAAGTTTAATCTGAAAGCATTTCGACCATGTACTTTCAACTGCTACTTTGATACACACACCTTCTAGTGCTTCGATACCTCCACTCCACTTCCCAACCCAGACGCGAACCCGCTAAGTGACTGTCAAGTTATCCCGGCAATGGGGATGGCCAGCACAAATGGAGCTCAAATCGCCTTGTAATGGCATCGTTTGCGATAAAACAAGGCAGCTGGAGATGTAGAAAAATGGGGCTGGAGTAGAAGTGGCTCTAAGTATGGATTTACAGATGCTTGCTGTAAACTACACTTCCAAAAATCGTTTTGCATTAAATGTATTCATGAAGTAACTTGACTTTGTTTCGAATTAAAATAGTTTTATTGATTTTCTTCCAATGGGGGCTTCAAGTGATTATGTCGTCAACTTTAAACCTTTCTATTGAATTCTTGGTAAGAATTTTTACAGTTTCATAAAAATCACAAATCAACTATACATAAGAAATTATATCTTCTGCAACTTCTTTTTTACTTTTCTTAAAAATACCCACTGAAATTCGCCAGTGTACAGCAACAACTATCGCGCTCATCTACCATCCAATGGAGCATTTGAAAGTAAAATGCATTCCAAACAGTTATTTTTGCGGCTGCCAAGGGTTAAGTCCTGCTCTCGCTGTCTGAGCTCAAAATGTAGCCCGGCATTTGTGTTTTCAATTGAGGAATGGACTGGCACGCAGGTGCCGGATGTATAAAGTCCGAGCCACGAAAAGCCCCACCGCGTCGATTTCCATTATTCGGATCCCTTTTGTCGGCGCAACGGAAGAAGGGGCAGGAAAAATTGAATGGGTAGCAGGCGACTTAAGTAGCCTTCGTGTCGGTGGAAATTAGTATCACTCACAGTGTTGCCCTCACTTTCTCGACCATTGACTTAATTGGCAGAAACAAAAAGCGGAAAATTCAATTTATGAAGCCGAGCACACAAAACTTTTGTTAGCTCTCCGCACTAGTTGAAACGGACGAGCCCAAAAGTCTCCGGCGTAAAGCTGCAGATGGCCGGACTCGGGCCGGGCCGCGAAAGTTAATTGAAAATTAATTTTAAATGGCATTGTTAAAATGAATCCAACTTAAGGCCAACCTGAATGCGAACAGACACCGACTCTCTGCAAATGAATGTGCCGTTTTGCATAATTAGATGACGCCCGAAACGTCTGTAAAACTGTAATGAGTTGAGCGCGAAGCGGAAGTGGAAATGAATCGCAGACTTTCTGCATTACTTAGGTTTATTAATTGCCGACTTGATGGCTGGGAAATTAAAAATGAGTATGCTATATTAGCTTTAACGCTTTATTTAGGTTGAGTTAGCTGTCTATTAGGTTTCTCTCAAATTGATTAAAACCTTTATTAGATGAATTTCCCTTTAAGTCATTTTAAATTGCCTTTTTCTTATATCAAAAACATTTCTGAAGAATATAATTTGTTGTTTTGGGTTCTCACCTTTACAATTGAAACTAAATGCTTCGAAAACTCTTCAACTTAAACCTTCGCTTTGCTTCATCCAACACGAACTTTCAGCCCTTTGAACTTTCACCCCGCCTTCAAACATTTGAAACATAACTCGTCGAAAGTGTTGCCAAACATTTCGCACTTGTTCGTGTTGCTGCTTTTCCCTTCTGTTTCTCATGTTGTAATTTTTTGTGGGGGCGAACAGGCGCTAAAAGCCAAAAACTAAACTCGCTTCACAAACAAACTACAAGTGCCAAACAACAAGAGCAACCTAGGGCAAAAACAATTAATAAAAATAAAACTATAAAGATAAAGTAGTAGAACGCGAGACTTTTTGCCATTTGCTGTTACAGCCAGAATTGTGTGATTTCAAATTGCAACTCCCTGGTTCTGGCTGTACTTGTTTGTTTGCCTGAAGAAGGAGTTGCGGAATGCGGGGCACATCAACAAATTCGGTGTGTCAGAAGTTTTAATGAAAACGATGGTCTATATACATATATATACCTCTCTAGTTTCAGGCAGTTCTTTGGCTTTCGCCCATCAAGTTTATAGCGCTGAAAACTTTTTGGCACCAAAATAATGATAATGATAATGATAAGGTGGTGAGAAATATTTGGAGACAAGCTAAGTCGGAAATGGTAATTGCATTTAGCAGCTAGGTAGCTTATAAGTGGAATTTTAGAAAATAAATAGGGACGGTATACAATATTTACTATAGAATTGGAAAAAAATAACATTTTCCATTATTATTTCATCAGCACTTTCATTATCGTTTGCCTTTTTGCTAATCAAAGGGGCAAAGAATTCGAGGAACTTACAAAGAGTGCACCTTGAGACAATCTCCTTCTTCTGCTGTTTGTCATCTCCTTGTCTGTCTTTGGTATTTCGGTCCCGCCTTCTTTTCCTCTTTCTCCTTCCATTGTTCCACTTTTGTATAGCGTCATTTACATAACACTCACTCATTGTCCGCCTGCTGCAGCTCTTTGGGTTCCTTGGTCCTTAAGCTCCTATTGTCTTTCTTGGCTTCTGGGCTGGTGCTGATAAATGTTATCCCTCGGCCTCGGCCACTCATCAAATTAATTGGAAAGCAAGAGCAGCCAAAAGCTTTTACGCGTCGCCCTCTTTACCGAACTTATTTGCCTTTTTGGGCTGATTTTTGCTTTTTTAATTAATTTGCCACTTTCTTGAGCCAGCCGGGTCAATTGAATTATTGATCGATCGGCAGATTGATTGATTTTGTGGTTGCCTCCGGCCCGCGATTGCATCGTACGCTTATTGCATTTACGTAATTAAAATCTCTGCCAGATGGCTGTCCTTTGAGGACATTTGTTTTCCACCTGGAAGCTCTTTACACTTAATTCCGTGCTGCAGGACATCTTTGATAAAGGTCAACGGCTTATTATTAATAAGGGTCTGTAGGGGCTCGGAACCCGGGTTCAAAGATTCGTTATCTTCGTAACATCAAGCTAAACAAGAAAGGAAGAGAGCTTTGCAAACCGTACTTCATATTTTGTAATTTTATTTTCATTTTTCCCGTTATTAAACCGTATTTCTAAAATTGCTAAGAAATATCATATCTCGAAGTAAATGGGTATATTTAAAAAACAAGGAAGCAAACGGACGGACAGACAAGCCTGGCTAGATCGACCCACCTGATGATGCTGATCAATAAAATATATATAATTCAAAGGGTTTAAAATGTGCCCTTCATTGAGTTGCCAACTTTGACAAAATTATTATACCCTCTGAAAGGGTATACAAATTAAAACGCGACCTTTTTTCTTGGTTTTTTTTTGTTGTTTAAAGGAAACTTCAGCAGAAAAAGGTTAACTTTTCGATAGGGCTTAATTGGTTAACAATTTGACAAGTTGTCGGGTACTAAGGTGACAAATTTGGTGAAAGGGTCTAAGCTCTGCTTAGCTGAACCCCACATTTTTCTCATTTTTATTAATTAGTTTTTAGAAATACGTAAAACAATAAGGAATAGTTTATTTTAAGAAATTTATATTCGAAAAGGTTTTTCTTTGAACTCTCTTCAAATATATTTGAATACTGGTGAAATGGTAAATAGTAAAAACCTTCCATATTTACGCTATACCCAGCTGTAATTTGTTTTCCAAATTCCATTTTCCATTCAACCATCCTGGGTAAGCAGTTTGAGCAGGACTGGTTCAACTTTAACCCCAGTTGACAAATTTTTCAAATATATTTTTGCACTTTTGCATGTCGAGAAGTTTGCCAACCAAAGTTAAACATTTTAGGTGTCTATGTGTGTTGGTCTATGTATATATTTGTACTTATGCCTGTGTGCTAGCGTGTCCTTTGTTCGGATTTCGCGTGGCTGCAAGGCGGATATCGTTGATAAATTTTAAGTCAAAAACTCGGAAAATATTTATGACTTAACTTTTGTTTAGTAACAAAGCAACACGCAGGCAGTCGTATCTGTGTTTGCAACCCCCTGCCCTTTAGGAGGATTTCACAATTGTCACAGAACTTGGATCCCTATGCAAATAGCATTCGGGGGAGGGGATTTGCCTTCAGCTTATTTTGAGAACTTGTACAACTTTAATCACATGACATGGGGAATACCAGAAGTTTACATCATTTTCTGCTTTTTCGCCATTGATCCTAGGGACTTGGGGAAAAACTTTTTGGTGCAATTTGCTTGCAGCAGACAGCGGGAGAAGTATATCGATACGGAGTCCCGTTTCTAATTGAATATGTAAAACGCAAATGCGATTGAGTGTGAAATGAGCGAAACGACCGCCTGCCAATCCAACTGCCTTTATGTACTCGTACATCCTCGCAAAGTTTCTCAAAAGCAATTGAACAGACAAGTTTCCCGGTAACACATTTTATGCCCCTTCTCCTTTTTTTGTTGCATCGAGTGAAATTAAGTTTACTACTTTTCTGCCGCAAATGAATCAATGATTGGAATAGTGCGGAATGAACGTATGTGTGAAAACTTTTTGCCAATAGTGCAGAAAAGTTCGCATAGAGCTAATAAATATTTCGCAATTCATTGCTAACTTTTTGCCCAAAAAATTTGCATTGACATCAATTCAATTGCCCCGAAAAGTAAGCCAAGGATTTTGTGCAACCTATTGTGGTAGTCGTGTTACCCCTTCTCGGGTCTGTAATTCAGCTGTCTTACAGACAAACACCAACAAAATGGCTGGCTTTAAGTAGCTTAATTAACTTGGCCCTGTTCCTTTTGATGACCCACCTGATCTTGTGGCAGGAAAAATAAAATTTAACGGCCACCTGACCTGACACAATGTTCAGACAAGCAACTTTGTCGGTAATGGTGATGAAGTTGATGTTTATGCTCCTGTGCGGGCAGTAAAATTAATTAGCCAATTTTATGAGACAGACGCGTGGGAGCTTTTCAGAAACATCTTGTTGTGGCGATAATTTCTCACTTCTACGTAATTGAAAAGTATGTTTTTAACTGGTTACCGTTCGCTAAAAGAAGGCGAGACTCTTAAAAATATATTGAAAAGCATTTTTATTCCAACTTGCTCATTTTTCATATTATTTTGGGCACTTACCAACTACGTGAAGTAGATGTTTTCCATCAAAGTAATCCCTATCCTTTGGCTATGCATGGACTGCATAAATATTATAGATATTCTCTACATCAAAAGTTCAATCATCAGCTTCATCATCAACTTTGAGGGGAGCAGTTCACTTGACTGAATTGACCCGCCTCAAAGGAAAGTTTACTCTTTCGCACTTCTCCCTCCGCCCATTGCAAGTCACTCTATCTCTTCCCTCTGACTTTTTACCATATTTAAATGCATATTTTTGGGCGTCCCTTTCCGCTTTTCCGTTTTTTGGCTGGCATTAACAAGAAATGGCCAAGAAAACATGAATAACGAGGACGAAGACGAAGGAAAACGTTGCGTAGAAAGTTTTTCCAGCTCTCTCGTTGTTGTTGTTAACGCCCAATCGCATCGTGTTTTCTTAGCTTATCTTTTTGGGCTGCTGACAGTTTTTTGTTCTCGCAGCCTCTAAGGAAAATCCGGGGAAAATGTGAAAATAAAAATATTTGTAAGTAGGAATCCAAGGGAGACAAGCCAAAGTAAACGGGCGTTTTTAGCCAGGCTTAACCACGCCTCTAACTTGGGCTTTTTGTCCCAAAAATGCTTTCAGCATGGGGCTGTGCTGAGCCATTCTTTTTGGCATCTTCAGTATCTCTAATCCATTGTCGTTTATATGCAGGCTGAAAATTAGAGAATCGCGCTTTCCCATTGTCCGGTTGTGGATTTCTTTTTTGTTTCGCCTTCTGGACACGCCCTGGCTTTTCCCGATGATCTCCTCCCTTTTGCTGTACGGCAATTGGCGTTTGGGCCCCAGTCGAGTGGAAAATTGCTAATGGCCAGAGACCCTCCGCAACAAAAAAATTGAAAAGGAGAATAAAAAACCAACTGTGACTTCTTGCAAATGGCCGCTGTGATTTT
Source organism: Drosophila fuyamai (assembly GCA_018153365.1). NCBI lineage: Eukaryota > Metazoa > Arthropoda > Insecta > Diptera > Drosophilidae > Drosophila > Drosophila fuyamai. The sequence goes on along the minus strand of JAECXW010000393.1, from coordinate 493,768 downwards.
AATTAAAAGTCCTGGGGAAGTCACACTCACAGGGGACAATCGACGTTGGCCAAAAGTCAAAGTTGACTTGATTTTAGGGTCCTTTTAATTGCCCTCGAAAGCGGAAAATAAAACGAAACTCGTAAATTTATACATTGCTCAATCAAGTGTAACGATTGTATTGCAAGGGCAAACGGGAGAGCCAAGCGGCGAGGAGAAAAGTTTGTGAAATCACGGTAAATATTTCCCCGGCATAAATATTAAAAATTTTCCGGTTTGTATATTGAATTTTGGACCCGACCCACACCCCAGGTTGGTCAAACAAATCGTTAACAATTGCAATTCGTAGGGTGATGGCGAATAGGAATCAAATCAACACTTTCCGCTTGATTAGGCCAATATGGATATTTGATATTTGACCGCTATTGGTTCGGGTGCAATTAGAAAATATTGTTCAAATACATGGAAACAAAAGCTTATTGTTTTATCAAATTTAAACGCAGGGGGATTTAGATCAAAATGCATTATGCAATACACTGCGTATACTTTATACGATGTTAGCACATGGAAATCACTTTTGTCATATTGTTTTCAAATGTTTAACGGTAATTAATGAACCGGTAAATACCATCAGAAAGCATAAATATCTGTATGCGCTCCTGCAATGTTCTGTTTTGTGTGCTTAATTAATGTTTACCCCTTTCCAATGTCGCAATAAATTATTGATCGCCCTGATGACCTGGCCTGCCGTCTACTCCCTCCTATGAACTTGTCCCGCATGCCAAATGACAATATGAGTTATTAGTGCCACATTCATATATCAAGATTGTGTCTGTGGAAATAGATTGGCGTTTTAATTGCCACCGATACATTCAAGTGTCGCTTAGCGTTTACCTGCTAAATGGTTTCTTGATTTAGGTGAATTCTGATGGAAGTGTTTTGCGAAAATGCATTAGAGACTAGCACTGAACCATTTCAATATATAATTGCTGTTCAAGTTTCACATTTTTGGCGCTGACAAATGCAGAATTAAATATGGGGAATGCAAATTGCATTTTAGTTGACATTGACTGACAATTGATTGCATTCACTTTTGCACTTTTGTTCTAAAACATTGCATTTTTAATAATCCTTGGAGTGTCAATTGCAAAATCACTTTTCATAGTTTTCCTTTTTATATATTTTTAATTAACTTGACGACAGCATTTGCAAGTTGACACACTGACTATAAATCTGGCAACGATTTTTCCTTTGTGCTGTCCAAAAAATTACCAAGCCATTTCCCTCTCCCCTCAAAACTTTGTCCTCGTCGTGATTTGGCATGCATTCAAAAAAGTTTTACACGATACAAAAGCATTTTGTTCTGCCTGCCAACTGACATTGAAAAAAGGCGCATAAAACGGATGGCAATCAACGTTGCAATTATGTAAGTGTGTGCGACTGTGTGAGCTTGTGTTTGTTTGGAGTGTGTGTGTGTGTACTGTCGCCTGTATATTGAACTTGCCGCTGACCTTAGCCTGCTTTTTACCCATTTCAGTTGCTTAGTCATTTTATACCCTTGCAGAGGCTATTCAAATTTCAGCCAAAAGTTTGCCACGCAGTGAAGGGCTCTTTCACGGCTCCATTAAGTATATATATTATTGATCAGCATCACCAGGCGAGTCGATCTAGCCATGTCCGTCAATCCATTTCTAAGACTAGTAAGTCACTCAGTTTAAAAGCCATTTACTTTTATAAAACCGTACTACTAGCCAAAGGAACGATCAAAAAGTAATTGGAAAACCGACCTATCTTTGAAATGTTTTGGAATTTGTAAATCTTATACATAATAAATATTATACAAATAATAAAAGCCGGAAAATATATTTTTAGATTAATAAGCAAACTTTTAAAGCCGATTTGTAATGTTGTAAAATTATTTAAATTCTTTACATTGTTTTTTTTTCATAAAAGAGAACTCAACATAGAGAAGTTTGACTGTATGTGGAAAATACTGTATGGCAAATGTGTTGCATATTTTTAGACGCCTGTCGCCCATGCAGGCCCCTGACCCTATCACCCTCAATCCCCCCTCTTTCTCCAACGTTGAATGCAGTCCCCGTTCATGGCCACATCAGCATCAGCTCGGCTTTAGCCATAGGTTTTGCTATAGCTCTACCATCGGCAGCGGCTTCAAAGTCGCGTTCAACGTCAAGTGGCCCACTCGGCATTCCACTTGAAGCGTAATGAAAGCATTTTTGCCACTAACACATGTGAAGGGGCTGGAGGTGGAGGGGGGCATAGTGTGTGCGAAAGAGACAGAAGGACAGAAATAGAGAGAGACAGTAAGAGACTAGCACTTGCTTAGCTTTAGTGTGTGCAACATCAGATTGACACTTGTCAGAATCATTTCTGTCTACACTAAAGTAAATTGCGGCCCAAAGGTTACGAAAAAAGAGGGAAATTAGCCAAAGGAGCAAAATAATACAGAATTTACCCTTCATCCCTCCAACCATCACTGGCCAACCGTCCCAACCCGATTACACAAAGTTCGAGATCTGTAATTCCATTAAGATTTCTGTCTCATTGCACAGCAGTGTCAAGTTCATTTGTTTCGACAGACCCTGCAGGTTGTGTGCCACCTGGCTGCCCAAGAACAATAAAACACATTAACACCTATTAGAGGACTGTGAGGGGAGAGTTCTGGGGTGAAAGGGGAGTGAAAAGGTCCTGGCCGTTGGGCAAATGGGAACATAAATAAAAGCGACTGTCTGCCAAGTTATGAATAATAATGACAACAACAATGAAAGCGACAGAGAGAGAACAGGAAAGCCAAGCTTAGCTTCTTTTAACCAGGCACAGGTGTGGTCAGAACCAGTGTTTTTTCAAAAATTCAAGAACGTTTGAAACTATAAGGCAACGAACTTAGATATTTCACTTTCAATTATACTAATACCGTTTTAGTTTAAGTTTTGCCCGTTTTTAAATAAGAAATGGTCTTAAAATATATTTTTAAATATTATTCTAAGCCGTGGCATTGTCCCTATTATCTTGACCTCTCCTGTACGAGTGCCTACATGTGTGTGTAAGGTAATTAAGGATTTGGACTTTGCCAAGGCAGTCCAGTTAAAATGGCTCGCCGCTTTGGGCCATTTTTATGGTCATTGTGCAATGGAATGGAAGGACCAAAGAGGGAAAAAAAAGACGACCACACCTGGCTTTTATCTGGCTCTGAGGTGGGGGAACTGGCAAACAGGATATGGCCGCAGATAAGACCAAGTCTCATTGTGTGTGTGCTTACAAATCTCTGCCCTAATTAAAAGTCATTAGAGCGAGGTATAATTGCATCTAAACGGAGTGTTTTCCCCACACAGTTTAACTCTCAGATAAATCTGTTAGGACTTAAAGCTGATTCAAGGCGATAATATTACGTTATCTAATTACATCATTTCCTTTTTTCTTCCAGGTAAGCAACCGCGAAACATGAAAGGCAAATTTCCAGCAAAGGTGTAAGTAAATAACCCTCGGACTGTACAAGTTTAAATGTAAATCCTACTAATGAACCCGGACGAAAGTTCAAAAAAACATTTGGTTGGCAAATGAATATTTTAACAGTCAGTTTCATTAGCACTTAAGCCGCTCGAACTGTGTCCTGTGTCTCCGCTCAGCGGTTTCCATAAAATATTAATCTGTTCGAGCCGCATTACAGATGCAAATGCAAAGCGAATGAATAAATAATAGTCAAGTGTGCGAATTATTAGAAGGAATTCGGCGCAATAAGTGTTTGCCCCGTAAGTTGCCGGGGAACTCGATCGAGTCGCGCTGTTCGCTTCTTCATAAATTTCTGCCTCATGAAATATGCAAGTCCCAAGCTGGCATGAAAATGGCGGAGCTTCCGCTGCAGCCGCTCATCCTGTCCCGCCCAATCTTGCCCTATCCTATTATCTATGGCCGAGTTATTTTTTTTGGAATCTCCCTTCTGCCTGCCTCGTCCTCTCTCCTCTGCTGTTTTGTTTAAATTGTCAGTTTGCACGCAAAACGCCGTAGTTTCGGCCAGTGTTCATTTCGCTGACTTAGCCTGCAAATTACAGCCAACATTTGTTCCCGCCTTCACTCCGCAGCTCCCTTGACTATTTTAAGTTTGCCAGCAATATTTATTCCTGACAAATATTGTAATTTTTTTGATTGCTTTTAACTCGGTACGGATCTGTGCCAAGGGAAAATTGAAAAATATACACAGCTTTATTATTTAATACAAAAAATCGTAATATCGCAATTATAGTATTATGGAATATTTTATATTTGAAATAGCTGCAAGGGTATACAAACTTCAGCTTTGCTAAACTGGCTCCCTCTCTTGTTTCACTTACTTTTAAAATGTGGGATGCGTTAAACACACGGTTTTAACTTCAATTTTGTTAATAAATAAACTCGAAGCTGTGCTTAAAAATTAATGTTGCACTTGTTGCATTAAAAATAAGCAAATATTAAACATTTAATTATTTAGTTTAAATATGTATGTATATGTAAAATTGGCTTACTTAAGTACATTTATTAAATATGTATATAACACTTTCTTTCAAACAAAATGGCTGAAACTGAAATATTTTAATTTCTCTTGTTCTATTGTTACGAAAAAATGGAAGACATTTTTGGGGCACATCAAAGTACTGGATATCTTGGCATGAATCTTCGCCTGCTAAGGCACACAAAAACGCCTCGACAACACTTTATTATTTATCGCCATAATCATTTTAATGGCAACAAGCCAAGCAATAACAACAACGAGCACAGCACGATAATCATATTTATTAACATTTTAACGTAATCAGCATGGAGTCGTCCGCCTTTTGATATATGTGCGTTGAAAAAGGAGAAGGTGGACCCAAGAAAGCGTACTAATCAGTCAGGTGTTGTCAAGTCATGAGCCAGTCTCCAAGATACAAACAAACATTTTAATTCAAATATTATTCAGCTTCCACCCTGTTGAGTGCAATATTTTCACCCAAACATGTGTTGGCAATTTTTTTCTTTCCAATTTCATCAGCCACAATCTTGTTTGTCATGCTGCCTTTACATTAGCTCTGTCTGTGTTTCATTTGAAATTTACAGATAAGAAAGTTAGCGAACGTTATGAGACGGGAATATTAATGGAACGAGAACGAAGCTTCCTGCAAAGACATCCATCATTTTGGGCCCCAGTAAACTGCAGCTTCTGTGAACGAGACAAGCACTAAACGTATACAACATTTTCATTTAATTGAAACAAATGCGTGCTGCGTATCAATTGTAGCAAATGTGTGGGTTTTCGGATAGGACAACTAAAGAACAATAAAAACTAAATGGCAACCAAATGGGTTGAGCTGGTGTGGGTGCTCCTCGCACCATTTACCAAATGAGCAACAGAGATGGCAATCGTTTCAGGTGCCGTCAATGGGGCCACAAAAAAGAAAAACACAAATAATATAAACGAACGGGCGAGCGTACAAAAAAAAATCGCTTTGTTTGCCACCCCTAGATGTGGTGCCAAGTGATATTAAAATCCATGTAAATTACACACAATCATCATAGTGCTTGCGTCTGCATGTGTGCTAGCGTGCCATAAACTGACACCAAACACGAGCATTCCGCTAGACCTTTTATGGCCTGACCACATTGCCAACGTTTGACACACTCGTTACAATAGATACGTAGATATAGTACAGCAGATAATACCAGCGACGTGCTCTTCGAAGTACAAGTGTACCAGCCACATGGATACTATATGGCCGCCTATACTGTAATCAGAGATTAGAGGATGTCATGATGGAGAATAAAGTAAAACAAAATGGGATATATGCGATTAGACCACACGAACGACAGATATGATAGCAGACCACATCCTGTAAAAACTATAAATTACTTACCTAACTTCAAAGAACTATGGGCTAATATGTTAAACAAAAAGAGGACAAAGAATGAATCTTATTATGGCTAATGAACCAAGAGAACTTAACATTAACATCATACTTCCAGGTCAAATTTGTATACAGGCTTTCTTAAAAAATTGTTTCCTCAAAATTAGCTTAGTTATTTGTTTTCTGCTCAATACTTTTTAGCAACGTATATATTTTCGGTCTGGTGGTTTTCTATTCTGTTAATTAAAAATTACTTTTCGGGCTGTCATTTGGTTGAATACATTTATTTCTTCATTTAACTTTGATAACCTCCGGAAAAGGGTGTATTGTACTGGGGCTTATTGTTACTGCTGCCTGTTTGGGTATACCAGAAGGTCTGGGGCTTCTGAGCTGAAATACTGCCGGATTCACCGGTAGGACCTCGAGGTCCTCGGGGACCAGCGGGTCCAGCAGGTCCACGTGGTCCTGGTGGCCCTGGTGGACCGGGTGGACCAGGAGGCCCAGGCACAGGAATGGGAATGTAGGCAGTGGGTGGCAGAGGCTCCTCCTTCTCAGCGGCCGATTCACTACCCACATTTGTGGGCAGCAGGTTAAGACCAGGCCAATTAAAACCCGACTGACCTTGGACATTGAAACCCAATTGAACACGTGGCACCACCACATAGGAAAGAGCATTTCCTGGACCTTGGATGATTCCGTTCTTGTTGTTGATTAATTGGGGTCCATAGGCCACGGGATAGGCAGCCACCTGGGGAACCACGTATTTCCCATTCTGATCGCTGACCATGGGAATGGAGTTCGAGTAGAGGTAGTCGGGGACTTTACGACTGTCCTTATCCAGTTCGGGTTCCGCTACTTCCTCCCTGATCTGCGGCTCATGAAATGTGGGCTCCTGGTCATCGGATCTAGCCATGGCATCTCCAGGTGAATAGATCAGAATTTGAGGGCCAATCGGTTCCTCTACATCCACATCTAATCCACTGCGACCTGATCCAACAACCCGATGAAGGTTGGCAACACGCGCCTGGCTGCCGCAAATCAGACCCAAGATCACTGAAAATAAAAGTATTTATATTTGAATAGTATTCCTTTCAGGAGTGTTACTAATAGCTCCTTTCTCACCCAATATTTGCACTCTGCGATTCATGTTAGCGGACTGTTGATTTTTCCATTTCTACCAGCCTCTTTTATACCAAATTCTCGGACTTAGATAAGATCTGTAGAAAGGTTCTTGGTAATGGCCAAGTTCAGTCAACTTGCTGGCCCATCGTTGGTAATCAATTTTAACGGCCCAGCTTAAGGGGGTCAGCGTGCTGAACTGGTTCGGTTAATCTGTGGATCTTCGCCATTAGTCATTGGGTGCGGTTAAGCAACGCGAAATCTCTGAGAAGGGCAGATTGAACCCTTTTCTTGTAAGTTGTGATATATTACAAGTACTTTTTAACAAACGGGTATTATGGGTCACGCATTTCACTCAAAAGCTCTTACTGCGCGAAAATATTAAATATATTAGATGTAGATGAAGAATAGTTTTAATCGTTATAATAATAACTGACCAAAATTATATTACGTTAGTAAAAGAATATCACAAATGTAAACTTATTTGAGGTGTAAAAATATATACATTTTTTCCTTCATTTATTGCTAATAATGATTTAACCATCGTTGCATTGTCTCTCTTTTTGTTTTCCATTTCCTACTTTAAAAAACATTCATTTTCATCAGTCAGACATGGTCAACCCAGATACAAATAGCAGCTCCGAAACCCAAATAATAAAATGCAATAAAACAAGAGTGCAGAAAAACGAGTATACACAAATATATAGTGAAATAGTTTGTCGCACGAGAACGAAATTGAAAGTTCAGCATGAAATATTTTGGAATAGAAACCAGGCAGGGGTTTAATTGAATTAAATGAAAAACAACTGCCATGCGACCCCTTCAATGCTGCGTTGCTATATTTGTGCTCTGCTGGCTCTGCTGATCCGTTTGAATTGAAGCACCCGCATCCGCATTTGGGGTCGCCGTAGAACATCAGATTTTGGATTTCAGATCTCCGGATCGTTGGATTGTTGGATCGGTTGGTCATAACAGTTGAGCCAGTTGCGCCGTGGCGAGCGCTTCGTTGGCGGCTCCCGAGGTACAGGATCGTGTCACTCGGGAGTCCTGAAATCGGTTTGCGAAATCCGTATATCATGGCGGTACTTTGGTGGCTACTCTTGCTGGTCTTGCCGCCCAGCTACCGACTGGCCACGCCCCCCGGCAGCGGTCAGTTGCGCCGCCTTTGGCTGCAGGACCATTGCAGTGCGGGAATTTGCACGAATGTAGTGATCGGTCGCAGTGATTATGTGATCTTGTCGCAGGCGCCCATAACGGGCACCACAATGCTCACCTTTTTAAACTCGAGCATTGCCAAGATACCGCATCTGTTGTTCGACACCTTTCCGGATCTTCAAGTACTGCGCATGGAGAATTGTTCGCTGGAAACTTTCGAGAAACCACAATTCGAGGGTGCCAGCAATCTGATGAGTTTGTTCTTGGGACATAATCACCTAAAGGAGATACCCAAAAATATATTCCTGGGTGCAGACAATCTGGCCACCTTGCATCTTCAGGGGAATCAGTTAAAGCAGTTAGGAAATCATAGTTTCCATGCCCTGAAGGAAGTTAAGGAACTTTCACTGGCCGAAAATCAATTGGAGCAGCTCTCTCTAGGAGTTTTTAGCGGTATGCGGAAGTTAATGGATCTTAATCTAGCTGGAAATCGATTAGAGGCTCTACCAAGAGGAGTGTTTGACCGGAATTTGAACCTCACCAAAATAAATCTTGCCCGGAATCGGTTTACCGCCTTCGAATCGGAACTGTTGAAGCTGCAGCCAGTTTTTACTCAGCTGGATATTTCTGGAAATATCCTACAGGAGCTGACACTTAACTTCACTTTGCTGGATGTGGCTATAGCTCATAGTTGCGATTTGAGGAGATTAACCGTTTACGGTGTGGTTCATGAACTCGATTTGCATAATAATTCGCTAAGGGAAATGCCGCTCATTCCACTGTCCGCCAACGTGAGCGTTTTGGATTTGTCGCACAATCCATTGGGAAATCTTCAGGGAAACCCTTTGCGTAGATTCACCTCTCTGTTGCGACTGAATATTTCCGCAACCAGTGCCCACGAGTTACCAGAAGGATTGTTCAAAAAACAGACTCATCTGCAAATGCTTGATATATCAGCAAACTCCATATATTCTCTGAAGATCACAATCTTCGACAGCTTGAAGGCGCTTCAGTATTTCTACTTTCAGCAGAACAACTGGAACTGCGATTTCCTGCAACTGCTAATGAGTTCGTTTGTGAAACGCAGGGATATTTCCTTCATGGAGGATATAACCGCTCCCGAACTGGTCGACGATTATGTGGATGGCATTGCCTGTTGGTATGAGAGCGATAAACAGTCCAAGAAGTGTGAGTCTGGTGGATCGGATGCTGCCATGGAGCTATCGGTGGTGCGAAACGAGATCAAGACCTTCACAGAGTTGGTGGAGAAGAAGTTCGTCAAGGTCTACCGCATGTTGGAGGAGCTGAAAATGAAGCTATAACTCGGATCGGATGAAAGTCCTTCCCATATTTATCAAACATATTTTATCCCAATATTTAACAAATTATTTAATCATATATACAGCATTGTTAACCTTATTTTGAATTATTTGACACACGAAAGCAACAAATGGATATTTTAGGATATATTACTAGAACCAATAAAGCACTACTTGGAACTCTAGGGAAAACAAAGTGTTTCACTGTAATCAGAAGATGAAATTGGGGCTGAGAGCTAAACCATTTCTATCCAACTGGCCATTTTAGTTTTCGGAATTTTATGTGCTTAACGGAAAGGCGTAATTCATGATAACTAAGTGAGGCTTAAACGAAATTTTCAAAAGTGAAAATACAAAAAAATATCTTTGTTGGTCAAAGCTAAAATCTCAAACGTTAATAGAGATTTAATCTACGGCATATATTAAACAAATAATTTTAAATATTTCTGCCTACTCAAAAGCCTATTAAAATTCTCTTCTTTCGTATAACTGCATTATAAAACTATTTTCTCATATTTCATAATCAGTTCTGCTCCACCAAAAATATTTTCTGCTGCACATATTTAAAATTCTTTTGTGCATAAACGTGAAAACGGTTTATCAAGCGATAAATCCCAGGCTTCAGGGAGAGCTCAAATATCGCATTTAAAAAAAATTGATAACGCCCAATTTAATGCCATAAATATTTTATGCAAAACACGAGCAATCCAGAAAAAATATTTATGCCATAACAAAATGTTTTTTATTAAATTAAAGTTATCAGCGTAATCGTGCACAGAGGAATCAGACACACTTAAAACCCGACAAAACTTAATTAAATGCAGACACACAGGGATGCCCGCAAAATAAACAAACACCAATGGAATTTTGTATACGTCATGGCAGCGTCAACTGAACATTGCAATGATAATAACAAGAATTTTTTTCCACCAGACTATTTAAGAGTTTGTTCGGCACTGCGGCAAATAAATAAACACAGTCGCACATGGGAATAGCATTAAAATATGGCTTACAGTTGATTGGGCTGAAAAGTGTGGCAGGAAATTTTTTACCAACTGCCCACAGATATCAAGTTGCGGGAACATTTTTGTGGATATGAAAAAGTTGGCGCGCTATATGAGGCTCATAACAATTTATAGATGAAGTAAACTTTAAGGTATCGAGCATATACCAATTTGTGAACGGAAAAGAGCATTTTCAATAAGCAACATTTGCATTTGCTATGCTTTCCGGTTTTTGCCTTTGGCGCAAAGACGGTTTCCATGCAAAATTTCTGAGAAAGATCAAAGACGCCATAAAGTATGCAGCACATTTTAAAGCTTAAGTCATTGAGACACATGATCCTATCTCCCTCTGTTGTGTGCTCTGTGCTCCTTCCTCGGCCCTCTCTGTCGCTCTAAGAGTCTTAGTACGCTTGTAAGCAACTTCCGTTTCCGTTATCCGACGCGTCGTTTGTTCTCCCATTGTTGCCATTGGTGGTGCTGCTGCTGCTGTTTCCTTTCATCTTGCCCCCGGACTACCGTATCGTAACTCTGCACTGCAAATCTTAAATTTGAATTTTGAAATTATATCACTAAAATTACAATAAAAATTCTTTCTGTTTTGTAATGTTTAAAGCGCTTGAATTGATACAATTAGTTCCCAGACAGCAGCAAAATTGTTTGAGTGGTGAATATATTAACTGGATAGCAACAAAGTTAACATATATTTTGATATTTAAAAAGATATAGTTTTCTCTGTAGCAACGTTAACGTGATGGCGTTTTGCAACATATGCAGTACACTCTGGATGGTCCTCCACCTTACGCTCGTCCGACTTTGTCTTGTTTTGGGCTTAAATGCTTTTTAGCCAAGTTTATGAAATTGTTGTTTGCAGCTTGTTGCTAATGTTGTTGCTGTTCCGATGCCGCAACTCATTAAGAAAACAAAAGCAGAGCACAAAAGTTGCTCGTTACCTAAGCGCCACCTCCTCGCCACTTTGTTGTAATTATGTTGACTTTATTACCCAACAATGTTGTACAAATGCATTTAGCCTTAGTTTTTAGTACTTTCGAGGTTACCCGCTGGAACCTTAATCGAACTTTCGAGCTCTCGGAATATTCATTATTTTATGGCTTAATTTTCTTATTACCTTTTATTATTGGAGGATGGCCAGCTGCTGAACAAAAGTTTTTGGCCAAACTTTGGATAATGGGTCAAGGTTATTATTTGGGAGGATATCAAATGGGTAAGGGGATTTCCTTCTGAATTTCCTGTCCATCATTCTTGGGTATCTTTCTTCACTCTCCTTTTCTACGTGTCTGTCTCTCCCACCTCATTTACTTAATTTCCTTGCTATGCTCACGTTTCTTCACTCAAATTCCCTTTACGTGCCACAAGTGAAATGCGTGCTTATTTGATTTGTTCAAGTGGCTGCCACAAAAAAAACAGATAAACATACGTGTGCTCTAGGGACTCGTTATATTTGCATGCTCCACTCGCAATTTAATTTTGTCAATTTAATTCCATATTACATGCCAGCAAATCATTCAATTTTTTTTTCCCATTAGCCATAAACAATGCACACGCTCCACTGCAATTATGTGCGCAATTAGGCGTTGAGGCTAATTTTTATCAAATTTTTCGGGTCCGCCCACACAAACAGATTTATATGTATGGAGATGGCTGGCAGCAGGCTCATAAATAAAGCTTAATGGCAAAAACAGTTGGTCAGCCTCTGGGCAGCGAAAAGGGGGTGGTTGGAATTAAATTAAAAATGCGGAGGAACGAAAGGAGGGAGTAAAAAATATGTTGCCTACTTTTGTGGGCTGTGCATAATTGGGCAGCATGAATAATATACGAGCGAGCGTTTGAGTGTGTGCGTGAGTTGCTAGTTTGGCAAACGAGGCGTATGCACAACATGCGTTTGCATAAATTCACGCTTAATTAGCTCTCGCCTCCTCACACCTCTCCCCTTCTCACTGACTCTTAGACTTATTCCTCCGACCAACAAAACAGGATACCAAGCAAGTTGTAAAGCATCTAATTAGCGGTTGCCGAATGGAATTAAATGTAATTTAATGGGATATGTGCGAAAAATATAACGGCCGAATCTCCATAAACAGATGCGGTCCAATTTTAGAGATTGAAAAAATACAACTTAAAACATTTAATTATTAACAATGATATACAAGTGACATTTTAATTTAAAAGATTGTGATTTCTTTGAAGATTGAATTAAATGCTTTAAATTTTGATACACTTAAAATAAAAAAAATGAAAATATATATGTGTAAATTTGTGTATGTGTAAATGAAATATAACCAGTAGTTAAAAAATGTATGCGTCCTCTGCTTTTTCGTGGTGCAAAACGAATGCACTTGGCTAATTGGAGTCCAAAAAAATGTAATCCCGCTCAAATTCAATTTCATTCACCAGCCATTGTTCGTTTGTTGTTTGCGTTTTGCTACCATTATTAACTGGCTTTTTGGCGCAATTAGGCTGCCACGCCCCCTTCTCCTCCGCAGCCCCCAGACACACCTGGTCGGCAAAACGTACGTGTCTTTAGCGCAGTTACGTTTAATTTGCAGCAGTGGGAAGACTGGAGCAACAGGAACCGAAAGCGGAAAGTTGCCAAGTATTTGACTGCTAATGCACGCACGTTTCATCCTCGCCGGAACACCACCGAGTGGTTTCCTGTTTGGGTATGCGCCCGTTGTGTTTTCCAACTTTTAACCAAATTGTTTAACTAAGTAGTAAAAGCGTATAAAAGCACGTAAGACAAATGTACACAGAACGGCAGAAAGAAACATAAATTCAGGAAGAAAGTAGTTAAAATGAGTGGGGTACAAAGCAGAAAGTTTTAACAATGAATCATAAATTTGGGAGATTATATTAAAAGAAGATTTCCTATACATTTTCTTCCTAGATTTTTAAAAGAATTTCTTTTCAGTTAAAATGAGTGGGGTGCAAACCAGAAAGCTTAAACAATGAATCATACATTTGCGTAACTATATTTCGCGATTCATTTTTCATCCCATTTTATTTAGCTCAACTTTAAAAAAATATTTCTTATACATATTTCTCTTAAGATTTTGGGACAATTAATACTTTATTACCTTCGGTACATCTTTTTCCACTTCAAAAATGTCTGAGCGTATTACAAAATAGTTTTCTATATTTCTGTTAAGAACAAAATTCAATTTGAATGATTTACGCAAATAAACCCAGTAATTGAGCACTAAGCAAGAAACGAAAGCTCGTCATGAGAAGTGACAGAGATTCTGGAATCTCATCCAGCTATTTGAATCTCCATTTACCGCTGCATTCATTCCCCCGGTCGAACAACTGCATTTCACCGTGACCAGCTCCGGAGAAGCATTTGTCATTGCAAATTGAATCCAACAGAAATGGAGAGGGAACTAAACATGACAAATCATTTGCTTATTATTCCCAGGTCGCTACAGCCAGCTAAAGAGGAAAATGTTATGCATCCGACAAGGAAAATGGCTGGGAAAGTCCAGGGAAAACAGAGAAAAATCAGAAACAGGGAGGAAGATTAGATAATGGTTCGGTTGGATTTCAGATTTAGTAGGAACTTTGCTTAAAGCCACGTAACATGATATTGGCAGTTGACCAAGAGGTGGCTTTTGGGTGGGTCTGTGGTGCGAACGGTTGGAATCTCAGTTGCCAGTACATGCATTCCACTTCAGTGGACAATGTTCCACCACCACCACCTACACATCCTCACCCACCATCCATCCATTGCATTGAGCGTTATTCGCATGGAATGCGCAGCTGCACAATTTATAGGATATCTGTAGGAGGCCAACTGCTGGGTGTTAAGGGGTGTAAAGGGTCCTGCTGGATAACAAGCTTACTCTGTAACCACCTCCTCCACTCTTCTCCTTCGATTGCGTATAAAATCTTATAAATTGCAAATTGAATTTAACGATAAACATCGTTGGGGCAAGAGCTGCAAACGGCATTGGGCATATTGGACTCTGTTCATTGTTAGCTCACTTACTCCACTTGTTCGACTGCCGGGACCTGCAATTGATCCTGATTGGGATTGTCTTGTGCTGCTTGTGCAGATACACAAAACACTTAAGATATTGCAGTATTATCTATTAGACTGATTTCGATTGATATTAACCCGTTTTGGGCATGTATTGAATGTATATTAATTTGTACATAAAATAAGGGAAATCAATTGTCCACTCAATGCCAACTAATGAATGTATAAATGTATAAAATTATTTAACTTTTGCTTTTCACATTTTAAATTCTTTAATAACTTAAAAAAATTGTTGAATTGTATTCTTAAACTTCTCCTTAATCCATTGTTCCTTTATTTCCTTACAGGTAAAATAAATCTCAATCGTGCAAAATAAACAAAAGTTTATATAAAAAGACGTAAGAAACGGACAACTATATTTCCCATTCAATCACCATCTGTCTGCCAGACATCATCATCTCAGCCCGTGTCTAGACTCTCTTAACTCATTTGCCACTCAAAGTCTGATGGGGAATTCCCCAGCAACGCATTATGTGTTCAACTTTTACAGCTCCCACATGAAACTTCCTCTCTGTGTCCTTTTTCCCCATTCTGTCGCTTCCACTTTGCAATTATGTAGCAGGAAACACAGCTCACAGCCCAAACCCCGCAAAACTTGGTTCATAATTTATAAGTCACCCGAAAAAATACAAGAACACAACACAAAGGACCAAAGACCAGACAGCGTGGCGACGACAATGACGACGGCAAACGTTTTCCAACAGCTGGAAAAAAGGGGTAACAACTACAATAAAATGGGGAAAACGAGTTGGGGAAATAAGGGGGATGTAAAGTGACGACTAGAGGATACCTCGGGATTTCAGAAAAAATTACCTATAAGTATGGACAACAATTCAAGAAATTTTTTGAGAGTAATTAAATGCTTAACAACGAATATAATTATGTTCTTTCTAGATGTACAACTTGTGGTTAAAGATTACAGATATATGAAATAATGTCTCATCAAGTGTTTCATTAAAAATAGTATTAGGAATATTAATTTAAAATACACTTTATTTTTTTAGTACTCAAACGCTTCATAAATTCTTAAATATATTCAAAAACCGTGCCGACTATGCAATTTGCTACCCTTGAGCTTTATGGTTAAAAGGAAAAACGCTTTCTGGCAGGCAAAAGTCAAAAACTAACAGCCTTTTGTTTGAGACCAATGCGCCATGTGTCCTTTACGGTTAGAAGTTTGTTGCTCTGTGTCCGCGTAAATGTGTGTGTGGCGATCTGTTGGTGTGTGCGTGACTCCTGCTCTTGCCCGCTGGGTTTTTGTCTCATTGCACGCTCTACGAGTTAACCTTTTTTCTCCCCTTGGCCATATTGTTGCTGGCCATTTTCTTGCTTCCGGTGCGATTGCTGTTGTTATTGCTACCAGGATTGTTGTTGTCGTGCGGGCATAAATAATTCAGCACACAGACAGACGCAAATAGGCACACGCACACAGAGGAAGTCTTGGACACCGATACATTGCTGTCTTTGGCTTTTTTCATGCCTATGTCTCTGGCCATTTTGTTAAACAAAAGTTAAGGGAATTGTTGGCAGTCCGGGGAAGTAAGCTATACCGGTTCAATTGTGGGTTTTTATTTAATGCAGAAATCGCCAGACTTACCTCAAAAGAAGAAAAATATTATTAGTTTTTCAACAGCTTCTTTTAAACTCTTCCACAACTTGATA
The DNA here is from genome assembly GCA_018153365.1 of Drosophila fuyamai. Classification (NCBI taxonomy): domain Eukaryota; kingdom Metazoa; phylum Arthropoda; class Insecta; order Diptera; family Drosophilidae; genus Drosophila; species Drosophila fuyamai. The sequence goes on along the minus strand of JAECXW010000393.1, from coordinate 477,603 downwards.
GTTTTTTAAAATTTGTTTAGCCTATTTAAATTTATAATGAAACAAAAAATTTTAAGAATAAATAGTCTTTAAATTCACAAAACAGGCTTTAATTTGTTATATACAAAACACATTTTTTTTCATCCTCAGAAACTCTTGTGCTTGTGAAATGTCAAAAAATAAAGGAATATGCATTTTCGCATTTTTAAAATACTTTGTGAAATTCATCCAAAGTTGCTCAACCAACTTGACTGCCACATAAATTTCTGCCAGTTTTTCGCCTTATGATTTATACACTCTAACATGGGGCCACCTTGCCCCTTCCCACCATCACTCTTGTTCTACATAGCAATTATTTGGAAGCCAGTTTTTGGCACTCACACAGCCAGTCCGCCACCCACACATACTCGCCTAAGCGATTTCTCAATTTGCATATGTTACGCCCACACAAGCTCGCACTCTGAAGGACTCTCACTCTCCCGTGGGAGCCTTGAGTTGGCCAGGCTGTGGCAGTCAATTTGTTAAATAAATTGAATTATGTTACAGTTTCGCAAATTCTTTTTGGTCTTTTGTTTTTGCCCTCGAGTTGACCTTTTCTGGGGGTCTAATAGAATTACATATGGGACAACTTTAAATGCCAAATTCGAAACGATATATCCTGGGAATTGTCGGGCTGCTGCGAATTTATAGTAATTAAAAGACCACCCTGGGCACACTTCCATTTAAATCAAAGACCGGAAACGGAAAAACGAAAGAGTAAAACCAACAGAAAACGAATATTCTTATCGTTCAAATTATTAATTTTGCAAGCGAAAATATTTGGAAAAAAAATAAATCGGAAACTGGGGGCCGACCCAAATTACATAAATATCCAGAGATATTAAAATTCTGGCAAACCATTTTTGTGTTTTCCTCCCTCTCGCGGCTTTTTCCTCCTAAGCCAACACATGCAGGTCATAATTAATAACGAGAGAGCAAAGCAGAAAGCGGAAATCCAATTAACATTTTTTCGGTTACTTCCGTTTCCTGTCCAAATTTAATTCTGGGAATTTCACGAAACACATCTGAATTACAAAATTAATTAAATTGTATTTTTCCTAGGGCGCAACGTGTGGTATACTTAATATGCCTGTGTGCAACTCATTTTAAGAGGATTTTAGTGCATAGGGTTGGGTCGTAAAATCTATCCTATTCTGCGCTCGGCAATAAAGCCAATTGACAAACTTGGTCCTCGTCGTCGTCTCCTATTTTTTATAACCACTCCGGAGCTATTAACGCCTTAAAGGCCGCTTTCGGAATGCTTTGACTAATTGGATTTGTGAGCGAGTATATAATGTATTTACACTTATATGTGGGTAGTCAAGTGATGGCGCATTTCCAGCGAAGCCAATTGCCCACATAAAACGTAAGCGTAATAAACCTTTATTTTATTTTTTGCTCCCTTCAGTTTGGCTGACTTTGGGTAACATAGCGATGCTTTGCTAATGGATATTAATATGTGGCCAAGAAAGAGAAGCTGGGAGTCCATTTTAGTAGCACAGTTACAAGTTGGTTGGGCAAGTTCGTTAATGTTGGACAGTTTAGTTTACTAGGCATATTCGTAAGTTTCTTAATTAAGTTTCAGGTGAAGTTTTCGCAACAAGTTGCGTCATGGTGGAAATTCCTCGCCTGAGGACGGGCTAACCGTTCAGTGAGTTATTTTCTTAATTAGTAATTTAATGAGAAACAGGTTTTTGACAGTATCAAGAATAGGACTCCCATCATTTAAAGAGACGGAGGAAAAAGAAAGGGGAGAAAATGTTTGTTTGTTTATTTTTAAATTTGAGGTATTAATTTTTCCATTGCAAAATATTTTTCGTAGCACTCTGTTTTCTTTGTAAATTAGCAACTAGAAGAAGATTTGGTTTTATACAGCATACAATAACATCCCATGAAGGAAAATTTATTATTATTTTTTGAGAGGGTATTTTCCATCCACCTATAATACCAACCAAAGCTAGCCGCACGATTCTCCTGATATGTTTACCTTTCATCGAGTGCACCATGAAATCCAACAGCCCCCAGTAAAAAATAGCCGCCGAAAAAATACAGAGCAGACCGGATCAGGAAAATATCCAGGGACCAAGGGGGCAAAGATCGAGAGCTGTTAAAACCGCTGTTGAAAGGCGACTTTCAATTAATATACAGTCGAGGAAAAGAGGAAAATTCCCAGACATTCCTCCGCACTCACATTCTGCCGCTTTCGGCGGCTCAATTCGGTGAACCTTAACGGCCAATAACGAACAACGGCCACAGGCCAAACACGCACACGGAGAAAAATGTTATAGCAGCTGTAGATACATATATAAAAAATTTCAAACAATATTGCCGTAAAATAAGAGAGAAGTTTATGCCTCCCTTAACTTCCCTTTCAAATGTTTTAATTTCTTTAGAAATTCCATGACATTTGAGCTATTTAAAATCATTATTTTTTCAAGTGCCGACCATAGCCCATTCCATAGTTCTCTCCACCCAGTGGCCAGCGTACTTTTTTGTTTAATACCCAGCAGACATTTTTAAAAATACATTCAATGAGCAACCGAGAAAGAAAAAAATACTTTGTCTCGCCCTCGCACGCACTTTTGACCCGAGGGACTCGTAAATTGTGCAATTTCTTCATTGTTGCTAATTTATATGACACGCCAGAGTGTCGGCGAGCATTAAACAGAGAGGGGAATATAGTGGCAAGAGGGACAGAAGATCGGCAGGACGAGCGCTAATCCAAAGCAAATAATGCGTTGCATAGCGTCAGGCGCCGAGCCAAAATGGTTTCATGGCCAAAAGCCAGTCGGAAACAGGAGAATACAAGTGGGAGTGGGTGAGTGGGAAAAAAAAGAAAAGCCAACCAAACAAAAGGAAATAAACCGAAGCACGTAACTTTTGGTTAACCAAATGGAATATGACGGCTGGGGTCGCTCTGACCCACTCGGCATGGTAAGAGGGGCGTGGAGTGGAGATACACCCTTATCCCCAGACACACACCCTCGACCTGGCATCCCCCAGCATCCCCGTCTTGCCTGTTGTGTTAGTTCAAATTACCTGAAAGTCCTTTTGGGCTTTCGAGTTACTACACCCAACAGCATGGCCAAACGGAAAGTGCAGGGTGAACGAAGTAGACCACTGCAATTTGCTGATTTTTTTCGGAACAAGGAATTTGAGCTTTTCATATATACACACGGTCTTAAGTGGTATTAGAGACAGGTGGTGTTAGATTTCGCTTTGTTTGAAGTAAATCTAATACTACATTTCGAATTGTGAGTTTACTTGCATTCACTTAAGTGGAAGTAAAAAGGAGAATTGTCCAAATTTAAATTTGAATTTAAAGATGCAATTTAAAATTATTTTAAATTGAAAGAGAATAGAACAAGTTTAGCTTTTAGTGGTGAATTCTAATAGTTTTAGGTTTATATACCTATTATAAAAAAATGTATCCATTTAAATGTACCTTAAAATGTATAATGACTTCCTTAATTCCCAAAAGATTGCCAGCAGCGTGTACGTTTCGCTTAACCGCAATTATCCTGACCACTGAAACGCAGCCACGTATGACAAACTAATTAGCAAGTAGGAAAATCTGCGACTTCATGGCATTTGCTGGCTGCTTACTTTTTCTAAGTCAGTTGCTTGGATAATCCGCTTAGTTCCAGAGAAGTTTAGTGTGAATTAAGAAATTTTTTATGCTGATTGTGTGTCTGATAAGAGGCGGCCAAAAAATATGAAAACTCATTTAGCCATCCGGTGAATGCAACTTCCCTCCTAATCCTGGTCCAACTTTGTGGCATTATTCCAAGCCAAGCTTTAAAACAAAACTATTAGAAAACGTCAGGTCTTTTTCTGCCAGCTAGACGAATGAAGAGATGTGTATAAGCATGGAAAAGCTGGCACATTGTATGCGGAATATATTTAGCTTGGTGCCCATTTCTGCTCTCGTCCGAAAGTTGAAAGAATATTTAGTGCCTGGCTATAAACTGAACAATTTGCTGTCAAATTATGCCTTTGAAAGGCACAAGTGGGGCATGGCGGAGGAGGTACGAAGTGTCGTAAAAAGCGCATGAAACTGTGGCAAACACTTGAGGCAACACAGAAGCCCCCAGAAAGTATGCAACATTTTCGGGCATTTTTATGGCTGACAAAAGGAAACGGGTGTGAAGGAGGAAGTAGCCGAAAATGAGACGAAGACTGGACACCATGTTGCCAGCTTTTTATTGAACAACAGAGGGGCGGACCAGGGGCAGTTGCATCTGCAGGGGGGAGCAGATGCACTTAACATGTGTGAAAAATGCGTTCAAGGCAAAAGCAGCCAGAGAAGCAAGCTTGGGCAGGTATTAGAGTGTGTTCTTCTTCTTTACTTTTTGCACTTGAACAAATTTATTATATTAAAAAACTAAAAAACATAAGGCAATTTTCTTATTGAAAATTTGCTATGAAAAATAAAAAACATTTTAATCAAAGTAAAATTTATTTTTAACTTAAAAAAAATAGTTTTTAAATGTATGATATTTTTAGCTAGTTAAAGGTATTTTTGTTGAGTGCACATCTCCTTCTTGCTGCCTAGCTTTACCGCAACAATGCGTTTATGTGTACGTTGAGGGTATTTCAGTTCTGTTGTCTTTTCTCGTGCCTCGGTCTCCTGGCAAATTGCCATAAAAAATGTTTTCAAGCGCCACAAAATATGCAACATACACTGCATACGCAACTGCACTTATAAGTGTGTTTGTAAACACATGTGTGTGTGCCCTATAAACTATGTTAAAATGTTGCACATTGCATTTTCTTCGCGGATGGAACTTTTCGGTTTTGAATTAAACAACGCACGTATTTCACACCTGCCAACTGGCAGCATCATTTACTCAGGTGAGGCGGCAAGTTGGAAGCGTGGAAGTCTGCATCAAAAGCTTTTGCCTTGGGGCGAACAAAACGCGTTTATCCATATGAGTGACTGGCAATTGCAAATGAACTTATATGCCTGAGTGATAAACGAGCGATAATTTGGCTTTGAACGAAATGCGGGCAATATTTGTAATGTGAATTTCAGATAATGAAATTAAGTCTCCAGTCGAATTTAAACAACACCAGTCGTTTTGCAATTGAATTATCTTGACAGTGTGCAAACTTTTCTGGCGGCTAACTAAGCTTTAACCTTAGGACACAATTGGTCAGATGGTGATTTTAACACACTGCTTAACTCTTACTGCCTTATTTGCTAAACACTTTAAATTGTAAGTTTTCAAGTGTCGCGGCTTCAGGCTATTAACTGCCATCATGCAAATTGAAATCCTTGTTAACACCCATACGTACATGTTGAATTCTCCTAACTGCAACTGCTTTTCTGGGGTCTCATTCCCCGTTTTGATGGAATCGAGTCGAGTGGGGTGAAGTGCGATGGTATTGAAGCATGGAAGCCAACTCCTTGTGGTGCATTTTCCCTTCTGGTTTTTCCACTTTTGACCCAGCACACGCACAACTTTCACTGATTGTTTAGACTGCCAGCGCGTCGCCCCTAACTATGCAACAAATTGTTGATGCAGAGTAAAAAGGGTAGAATCACTCCCACTCTTCTCCACTTTTTTGGCACTTGACTTGACAGTTCGCCCCCGCACTTCCCCCTTTTCACCTTATGCTGGTTGACTTGTGTTTTAGTTCGCCAACCAGGACTGCATCGTTTGGAAAGCTCCAGAGAGTTGAGCCCATGAAGTGGGCGGCTGGCTTGGCTGTTTATAGAGAGCAACCGCTAAAACCGAAAGCCGTTAACTCGAAGAGTCTGTGTTGGTGTTGACAATGTTTTAAGTGCTTGTGAGGCAGCTTCCCTCGATTTTTGCTTCATTTAATTTCCCCTTTTTCACCCAGATTTTTCAAACGCTCTCGGTCTATCTTTTTTCCACCCATTTGAAGCTTTTCCTTCCACTTTATGCGCCTTGTCTGTGTTTATTTACGAAAACATAAATTTCCGGCTTGATACCGGAAAACTTTTCTCATCATTCACATTTGCCTATTTTTTACGCAACCTCAGCTATTCAAGCAGTATAAACGTGCTTTTCAGCTATTTTGCCGTCGTTTTGCACTTTGTTGGTTTTTAGGAAGTGGCCAAGGAGATTTTCGTCTAGACGAAGGGATAAACAAGGCTAATACGGAAAAAGATGTATTAATCATCTTTGCACTCGGAAATAATGCTGAAAGTTTTTATTACATTGAAAAAATATATATTACACTATAATCCTAGAAGAGACAAAGTTTATTCTCAATAAATTCTCGCACTGGTTTATTTTTGTCTAATTATGCTCCTTATGTACCAATGTGTGCACAAAAGCCTTGGTTTCTGTTATCGCTATTGGGCAGAGACTGGCTTACGAATTTTGTCGTTACATAAATCTAAACCTTTCTTTTGTTTCTTCGGTATCTGATATTAACCCTTGTTTTAAAGGACCGCCATCGAAACACAGACACCAAGATGAAACCTGTGTGGGTAGCCCTTGTTTGGAGAAAATTTAATTATTGTATAAAAAATAATGGATCTAGATAAACAAGCCTTGTATTGTATTTACCTATAAATTTTGAGGGCTCACTCAACAAATATTCTCATATTCCATTATAAGCATAGAATAGACAATATTATCGTTCCCGGATGGTTTCATAAGGGGAAGGTAAACATATCTCGTATTTCTCCATTAGAACACCACCTCGCCACCCTCACAAAAAAAGAAAATAGGAAAGTCATATTTATATTTTCCTCTTTGGCGCTGCATTATTAGAAAAAGTATTGCCTCAGCAGAAACTACCCCGAAATAAAGAATCATAAACAAAGAAACGAAGCCCCTCAACAAATTGTGATTAATGCATTTCAATAATAATTTTCCGCTCCAGCCCTCCCCCTTCTCTCTTTCGCCTCCCAGCTGCCAATTCGCAATTTGTTTCGCATTTGCACTTTGATGGTTTCATTTTATGCTGCCAGGGGTGTGGCAATGATTTGCAATACGCTACCGAATCCAAGGCGAACAATAAGGGAGTGCAATTGCTGAAAATTTGTTGCAAAGTTACTTGCGATTTCTGGCAGAAAAGTTTTTCAATCATGACACGAGATTGAATCAGGCAGATTCTGGGACTGAAAAGAATGATTTCAGTACTCTTTAACGCTTTACAGCATATTTTTGTTTAATCCTCTTCTGCTCTCTTTTTTCTTATCGTTAATTGTTTCTTTGCTGGCTAACTTTTTGACTTTTACTTTACTAACAATTACATTCTTTACCATGCATAAGTTTAAAGTAATTTAACTTCTGACGAGCTTTTTCCTTCTACCGAAACAAAAAACAAAATAGTAAGAGCACGAACTTGCCAAGACTTTTTCTTTGTTCTTTTCGTTCTTAAGCGTTTAAAAATTGCAGGCAAACTGCAAAAATTTCCAAAGTTCGGTGAAGTGTGAATTGATTTTTTAAGCAATAGTTGTTGGACAAGAAGTAGAAAAATATGATATTAATTAAATTAAATTTTTTTTGAACATAGAGTTAATATTTCCTCATTTCTTTGAGAAATTTTTTAAAAGGCTAAAAACTTTCGCCTCAAAAAGCTCTTAAAATTAAATTCTCTTTTAGGGCAACTTTCGATTAACCATTTCCACTTAGAGCTGCACTCTCTTTTGGGCTAATTGGCGGGCTTTTAAGAACGAAACTTATCATTGCTTTGTCTCCCAAAACCCCTTCAAACCCCATTAGCTATTGTACAAATTCGCAGAAAACATAGAATTCCCATGGGTGGCAATTGAAGTTGAAAAAACATCAGAACAGAAAGCCCACTCAGACTAAAGTGCAGAGTAGGGGAGTCGAGTGGGTACCTCAGATCTGAACATGCTGTATGCCATATAAATAGGGAGACCTATGACCTGCATTGACACGTGCTGCCAACTCAGCCAGCCAGCCAGCCAACCAACCAACCCTCTCCGAATTCTGTATTTACGATTATTGTTATTGCGCCGGTATATGTTGGCAATATATATTCGCCACCCGAATCTCTGCCACCCACTCACCCACCTTCCTCACATCCTGCGCACCTGACGTTGTTTTTCCTGCTGTCGAAGTCAATTTGTGTCACGACCCCATCGAAGGCAGCTACAAAAATAGTTTAAGTCGTAGCGAGGGAAAATCCAAGAAAACCTGAGCAGTCATAGAAATCGTAATTGAAGACTTAAAAATTCACGTGCAGTGGTATCCATGGTTGGATATTCTAAATATTAAAGGGTTATCAGAATGGTAATTTAAGATTGCTATCATAAATTGTACGACTTTTTAAAAAAAGATCAAAAAAATGATCTAAAACATATTAGTCTATATAGTTTAAACCAAGGAAAGTGTAAAATTATGTAGTTAAGTTTTAAATTAGAAAAAAAATAGGAGAAGCTAATAGTTTATTCCAGTGAAAGCTTAAGTAGAATATTTACTTTCGAGTTATTCAAGAACCAACCCGGAATTAGTTTAGACTTCATCAGAGCTTTCATAACTCTGAACGAAGTTCAGGGAATTTTAATGGAAGACAAGATACCATTTTTATATTATTTTGTAAATTGTTCTACTGGCATTTCAGATATTTATTCTGCACTCTTCCTTTTTTTTTTTCATTTGCACACTTGAATGCCGGTACACCTCTTGATTTGGGCATGGGATTTCTGACTTCTAGGTGCAATAATAGCTCGCATCTGCTCTGATTCCTCCTGGAAATTCCCACCAAGACCCCAGGAGTCATGTGGGCGAGCTTTGAGGTATGCAGCATTGCTGGAATGTTTTTAGCATATTGCATAGCTCTGTTTTGTGGAGCAGTCTGGGGTATACATTGCATTCCTTTTGAGCTCCTTTTAATGAGAGCAAACTGCTGGGGAAAGCGATGTGAAACCAATTACCGGGCTACAAATCCAAGACAAAAACCCGGCAAAGACTAAACCTAATTTCAATCAATTTGGCCTAACAAGCGACAGATTGCCAACCTAGCGAATCAATTTGATTTCCCAAAGAGACAAAAGAACCAGATGACGACCAACGGCAAAGGGCAACAAATTTCGCATTTCATTACGAAACTAAAAGGCAGCGCCCGGAAGATGCGGGCACCAAAGGGTTAAGGGGGTAGCCCAATCGATTTCGACTGAAGTTCTAGGATAGAAGAATGGGGAATTTGGGGATACTAAAGCAGCCATTGCAAGTGGCATCATTACTCAAGCAAATGGGACCATCATCAGTCGATGGCCGGCGAAGTTCGAGCCAGACAACAAGTGCAATCAATTTTCGACAAAAGGCAATGCAATGCGAATGCAACTACATTCAATCCCCTTTCATTTTACCACCCACCGACCCTTAATCCATTCGCTCATCTACATGCAACTGCCTCGTGCCACAAATGCTGATGCCGGGGATTGAAATGCAAAAATATTGGGAAATTCTTCGATTGCATTTGGAACACAATGCCTCGCTTTCGGCTCCGTTCGAACTACAGAAGCAGATATCTTGATGGAGCTGTGAATGCAATTCGTGTGCGGTTAATGAGCCTCTGCTGAGTCTTAAAAATGAACCCCCTTAACTGGGGAATACAAAATACTCCATCAGAGAGCTCTAGGATTCTTCGTTATCCGCAGACATGCGTTTCTGGCTTGTGGCTTTTGGTTTGACACATTTGATGATTTCTCTTCTTTTAGGAGAAAGGATCAGCAAACTGAAAATAGACTTAACAGGCTTATAAACCATTGCGTAACCCATTACTATATATTTATTTTTCACTTTTAATGTACAGATGCTAAAATTTATTTTAAAAATCAAATAGCAAATTACCTATTAAAGATTGGTGAATTTCAACCCATATTATATTCTCAACTTAAGTTAAGCTTCTTATGTGGCCGAATTAAAAGAGCTCTCTTTTTCCGCAATTTTGGGCCTGAAATGCCTCCAAAAAAGGGAAGAGTCTCCTGCGAAAGCCAATAAATTTCATTTGCTGTGTCCCGGCTGTTTGTTAAGGGACATGCAGGTCCACCCAAGACTGAGAATGACCAAAGCGACCCTTCGTTTTTTATTAAACAGCCAGCTCACGTCGCTCTTCTTTCCGCCAAGTGGGCCCGCAATGCAAATGGAGGCCTTTTTGGCCTTGCCTTCTTGCCAAATAAGCAATCCGCTTTAAAAATAAAAATGAAACTTTTCGGAATCAGTGCAGCAGCCTCGAAAGTGATTCGTCAAATTCCGTACTGCCATATATTACTGGTGAACATTTTTGTAAAAAAAAATCAGGGCAGAGGGATTCGGGTCGTTTGTTTACCCGACTGCCAGCTGAGCCGGCTCTTGTGTTTTGTTCAACAACTTTTCCAGAGAAGTGGCCTCTTGGTGGTCATCCGCCCAGAGTGATGCGCCTTTCAGAGGCCAGCAGCTTGGGAATCTGAATAAAGAGCATTGACGAAGGATTAAATCCACCTTTGAGCATTTAACTGCTGCAATAAGTTGTAATGGCTGTTATTGTCAATCCATTTGAAACATGAATCTTCACCTATGCAAATGTCAACCGGTAGCAAGTAAAACGATTCGATCCGATCGGAGGCACTAAATGGCATTAATTAAAATAAAACACATTTGTCACCACCGGCTGCTGCTACCATTGTCGCTGGCAGTGTCATTAATATTCAGCAGTCACGCATTGCCGCATAATTTAATACCAAAACGATTTTTATCAATTTTTTTTTCAATTAATTCGAACAATAAATTGAGCGGGGTGCGAGCATAACTATGCAAATGCATACAATTACATTTTGCACATTCATTAAAGAAAGGTTTCGCATGGAACTGAATCTTTAATCATGAGAGTGGTAAATCAATAAACGATTGCAGTTAAATTACATTTTCAATGCAGTGGCTCTAGATTTTAAACTGCACAGTAAAAAAATTCAACAATTCTATTCAACAATTTCTCTTAAAAGTATTTTTTCATTTGAAAATTAATAAATTACAGTTGATAGGTTGTACTTGACACCTAAAACTGCCTCATCATTTCCAATCAAATATTTGTAGTTTGAGGCTAGGGTCGAAAGTACCACACAGGGTAAGTCTCTTGCCATTCTTATGTTTCATCAACCCCCGTAAGACAAAGTTATCCGAAAAGAAATGTATTGCTCCCCCAATTGCCATTAAAACCGAGAAACTGTAAGGGAAGACCCAGGCAGAATTTACACCGAATGATCTTCCGCTTTATTAACATTTTTCTATGTGCTTTGTGCTACCCTCGAATCCAGGTTCTAACATTTAGCTACACACAGGGGACAGTTTCGGCAATACAAGGGTTGGCTAGCCCACCTGATTGAAAGTGCAAAAAAAGTGCTTAAGGGAACCATGGCACAGTCTTTCCCATGGAAACAATTATATATTTTCCGGGTCCAAGATATTTCGGACGGGGGTAGATTTTCCTTGGCCAGCCCTTGGGAAACATCTTGTCGAAATCTAGCATATGTACGGCGTGGGAGTGCTATGTACGTTTTGTTTATCCACCCATAAAGTGTAACCCGGGGCTACTGCCAATTTCAGTCCTAATGCACTGAGATCATCATGATGTTTGACCTATAGATGTAATGTTTTTCCACTTCTTTTTGTTTGCCAAACGTAGGAAAACACACCCAAAGGCAAACAAAAACCATAAATATGCAATGTAAAGTGCGTGGCGCCAAGTGAGCAGAACTTTGGCCTGACCCGCAATTCTTTGTCGCAAATTGTCGCCATTTTCTATAAATATTTTAACAAAAGCCAGGCAAGGAAAACTTATAGCAGAAAGAGAGCCAGTACCCGGAAAAACAAGTACGTTTTTATGGCATCGTTGTGATGATGAGGGAAACAAAAGCCAGCCCAGGTATCCAATATACATATGCAAATAGCAACGTTGGGCACCAAATGATTGGACAAACAACTCGACATGGTTGTGGGATTTCCAAGTGGGATGGCAACCGAGAGTGTTCTACCCCGTAAATCAGCTAAGAGCTCTGGGGATAAGTTGGGAATCACTTGGTAACAGAATTCAATACGATTTTAAACTTTTTTATGACAAAAGTGGGTTTGATATATTTCATTATTTTTACAATCGTAATTTCGTTGCCTACAAGGATATGGCTTATACTTATGTACCATACCGGTTTTGTCTCCAAATTAACTTATAACAAAATATCAGGCGCCCTTAATTCCTTTCATTTTTCCTTAAAATTTTAAAATCATATTTAATTTTTTTTTTCCGATTTTTTATTGATCATTGAATATTATAATATATGTGCCTTTTGCAGTAAGGTCTTTCCTGTCAGTAAAGCCAACATCGAGATCCGACAATTGTTTTTAAATATCTGCATTTTATTTTTGATTGGTTGATAAAAAGGCCCAGACATAAAAGAAGGATCAAGTCAAAAACAATAAATGTGCATGTATGCAACGCATTGGAAAAGAGCCATAACAACATTTTAAATTCCCATATTTTTTCGGCATGACATTCAACATTTTGGACGGGGATCCCGCAACCTTGGCTCCCTCCCTCTCCCGCAACCGCTTCCTTCCACTGCTTTTGACATCTTTCACAGCTCCTGTGTGACAGCTTACAGCTTTGGTAGCTTCCACCTGAACCCAAGAGCTTCGGGCGCCGGCCCTGCACCTGTCATCACTCTTAACACAGTGTAATATTTTCCACCATACAACCAGTGGGAATCGCATATCCCCAGCATCCGACTTCCTTCGCCCGCCCACTTAATTGAAAATCCAAACTGCATTTCCTCCTTGGCGCGGGGCGGTGACTGGGCGTTGTTGGTTGCTTGTTGGCGAGTGGTTGTGTGTGAGCTAAATTAATTAGCAGCTAATGAAACGGGGCACATATTTATACAGGGCTGCTTCCTGTCTGGCTGTCACCAGGTGCTGTTCCTGTCCCCGTTCTGGCATTTCATCGCTGCCGCCAGGCCTCCACTTTGGACGCTACAAAATTAACCATTTTCATTGGCAATTGAGCACATTGAGCGCCTTTCTATATACAGAGGGAAAACTCCATTGATTCTTTTTTAAATTCAGTAAAATTTTGAGACTTATAAAAAATATATACAGTATTATTTGACAAATAAATTTATATATTCGATTTTAATGCGATTTTAAAATAATTTAGGACAACAAAGATCTCACATAAAATACTTAAGTTTAACTACATTTATTAGATTAGTAACTTAAAAAAATAATTCTTCTAACCTTTTCATTTTACCTTTTTTCCAAGTGTATCTATTAATTTAAAACCACATCCACCTCACATTGCTGCCAATGTCTAAGCCAATGTCCTTGTTTGCTCTTTTTTTCCTTTGCTCGAACAGCCATTTATCAGGGGCCCCGAGGTGGCCTGCACCCCGAGTTGATTAATTAAATTGTTGACAATTTTAAAAGCTGCTATGGAGAGGGCATTATTCACAGCTTAACATATCCTTCCTTGCTTCTAAGCTGCTTTCTCTCTCACATCCTCACCCACAATTTGTTGCTGTAAACGTTTGCCATGGTTTTATCGCCTTTTTGTACCATCGTGAGCTGACTTGCCGATGAATGCACTAGTAAATTAGCTACTTGTGGCTAAACTGCTCAAGTTTGCTAGAATAATGGGGTATTTACTATTAACCATTTATTCGGATTGTTAAAGGTAGTTTAAAAATGCAAGAACTATTTATGTTGTATAGAAATATAAAATAATCTAGAATTTTCTTATTTATTTAGACTTCAATAGAAAATTAGTTCAGGTACATTAAATCATTGGATTAGAAGTCATATAAATCACCCGATGATCTTTTTCTATTATTAAGTTAGTTCATCTATACATTTCTTTTGTAAACAAGTCATCACTGGCTTAATTTTATGCTCTGGTACGATGATGGCTACTAAAAACGTATATCCTGTCCAGGACCTCCACTCCCTTTCAGTACGTAAGCCTGACTAAAGCGGGGTCGCTTCGAGTTGCATAAGTCAATTTTAATTGAAACCGCAACAAAACAATTAAAACTAAGCCAATAGTATGCCCGGCCCTCGCAGCACTAAAAAATGTGTTATTTTTATATTTTTTTTGCAAACCGTAGATACCCAGAGGACTGCGTGCGAGGCATTAACTTAACTTTTGCACCCAACTCAATTAAAATGTTGGACAAAATTGCATATGCACAAGAGCAGGCAGTAAGTAAACAAATCTAAGTGTGTGTGTGTGTGCTGCATAAATTAATAAACTTGATAGTGGGCGCCAGAGGATGGGGCGTGGCACCACTCGTCGGGCATAAAAACTAAACGAGCTTTGAGCGCTGGGCGACACGTACGCAGAGAGTAGCAGCAATTAAAATTTTAGTAGTTGCCCAGCCGTGCCAAGGGGGGTTAAAAACGAGGAGGGGTTAAGGGTTTGGGGGCCTGTGTCGGCACATGTTCCCCTCTCCTATCATCCTGTGCCATTCAACTGATCAAATTTCACGACAAACCCTGGCAAACACTGAAGTGGGGGAACAACAGCCGTGCTCTCGTTTTCATCTAGTTTTGAGTTTGGCGATTTTATATAAATCTGACGGTTTTCATATTGGTTGGTATATCTAATGGTAAAGCACAGAAAAAACTACAGATTTGAAATTAATTTTTTTTTATGCATATCATTTCTAATTTATATTAGGGATCAATAATTAAAGAAAACCCATAATAATACTAAAAGAAAACCCATATGGCTTTTGAAATATTTAAAAGAGAAAATAAGTAAAAACGTTAGATTTTAACCATAACAAAAATTTGGATGATTTACGAAAACGGCTGAGAAAGGTGGTGAAAAAGAAGGAAACGGAAAGAGAAAGCCGCTTCCGCAGTTGCCGAATCGACAGTGACATCCTGCTGTGGGCATAAATAAATTGTGCTGCATACTTTTATGCGTTTACCTGAGGTTCCAAACCCTGTGATGGTGTTGGCATAGCCCTTAATGATGCATGTTTGTGTAAAAGACTGGGTGTATGCAGGAATAGCTAGGTCCATGGTAATATGCTGACAATTAAGCAGCAGTCATGTGAAAGTTTTGGCCACACACAAAACACACTTATTCACACAATATATAACATACGATTCGAGGACGTCGCTGAGTAAAGAGAATTCCTCTGGGAATGTATCTTATTCACCTCTCGAATTGGTTGAACTCCTGTGGCAAGCCAGAACAATGTCGCCTAACTTTATGGCCCAGTAGCTGCCATAACTAATTCTGTCAACGCTACTGCACAACTAATTGTAATTGTAATTGCAAAATAGTTCGACCCGCAGTCGGCTTTTGTGCAGCCCTTAAATTGCAATTTGCCAAAGAATTTAGCACAATGAAATTCAATTAACAACAAAGCACACATACAGTTTCAAAGCTGCGGCAAAATCCCTGCCACTGTTTTATCTTGGTTGCACACAATTGCATAGAGAGAGAGAGGAGATGGCGAGAGAAAGAGACGGAACAGCTTATGCCATGCGTCACTAAATCAGAACAAATTTGCACAAATTTCAAAATAATAAATGCCAGTTTTAATTACACTCACTCTCATTTTTGAGGACAATGTTTATGTGTGCGCACTAGAATTCTACAGTTAAAAAAAATATTTATTTTTGATAAGAGCATACTAGTAAAAAATAAGTCTTTAAAATATATATAGTAGTCGTAAAGGAAGAATTCTATTTAATAATTGATACATTAACTAAAAACAGCTTTAGAGTGCAATTTTAATGGCACACTTTGTATATAGCTTTAGCTTATAGTCGGCTCTTGTTCATATTAATACAAAATGATCTAAAGTAAAAAAGCCTTGCTAACGATCGATTTCACCAAATACGATATCCAGCGATCCGATTATGGCCACTACATCGGCCAGAAAGTGTGCTGGTGCCATCTTGGCCATGAGGGCGAGGTGGGCATAGGAAGCCGGACGGATCTTGCAGCGATATGGACGCGTTGAACCATCGGAGATGAGATACACGCCGAATTCCCCCTTGGGCGACTCCACGGCCGTGTAAGTCGCTCCGGGCGGAACAAAGAAGCCCTGCGAAAAGTGCTTGAAGTGGTGTATCAGATCCTCCATGCCCTCCTTCATCTTGCGCCGTGTTGGGGGACAGATCTTGAGATCGTCCACCTTGATCTCGCCCGGGGGCATACAGTCGATGCACTGCTTGATGATGTTCACCGATTCGCGCATCTCACGCATTCGCACCAAGTAACGATCGTAGCAGTCGCCATTTGATCCCACAGCCACATCAAATTCCATCTCGTCGTAGGCGTCATAGGGCTGCTGCTTACGTAGATCCCACTTGATGCCAGTGGCCCTCAGAACGGGACCAGTGCATCCATAATTCAAGGCATCGTGGGCAGATATAACGCCAATGCCAATATTTCGCATACGCCAGATGCGATTGTCGGTCACGACATCCTCCACCTCGTCCAATCGGTCGCTGAACTGATTGATAAACTGGTACAGGTCATGCAGGAAACCCAAGGGTATGTCAGAGGCCACACCCCCGGGTCGAATGTAGGCGGCATGCAGACGAGCTCCAGAGGCTCGTTCGGAAAACTCATACAACTTCTCACGCTCCTCGAAGAGCCAAAACAACGGTGTTATGGCACCGCAATCGAGAACCGAAGAGGCAATGGCCATGGTGTGATTGGTAAGCCTCATTATCTCGGAGAACATGGTGCGTATATACTTGGCCCTGCGAGGAATCTCCACATTCAGCAACTTCTCCACGGCCAAGGCGTAGGCCAACTCGTTGGCCATGCAGGAAACATAGTCCAAACGGTCAAAATAGGGCAGTGCCTGCATATAGGTCTTGTACTCGATCAGTTTCTCGGTGCCGCGGTGCAGCAAACCAATGTGTGGATCGGCGTTCAGCACCGTTTCATTATCCAGCTCGAGGATCATGCGCAATACACCATGGGCTGCCGGATGGGCGGGTCCAAAGTTGATGAACTTGGTGCGAAAAGTGCGATCTACTGGAGGACTCTGTTTGCCCTTGTAAACTGGTCGACGCCTCCACTCATCGCCGGTGGGATACATGACCACGTATTCCCTTTCCTTATAAAACTCGGGATCTGGATACCAGAAACCCGAGTCGTTATCTTCGAACGGCGGACCGGGCGGATAGACTTCATCCCAGTCGGGGTCACACTTTGGCTTAGCTTTTGGCTCCTCGTCGCACTCTGTATACAATAGTGTAAAATACAAATTTGCTGGGATTAAGGGGTACAATAATTACTTACCTTCTTTATTCGACGAAAACGTTCGATAGTTGAAAAGCTTTCCCAAATCTGGCCTCTTGAAGTTGGTCTTCAAGCCCTCCACGCTCAGATACTTCTGGCTAAGACGATTCTTGTACGCCTGGAAACGACGAATTTCGTTGGGTGTGAATAGCTTATTCGCCAGTTTACGAATTCCATGCATTCCGCCAGACATGATTATAAGAGCTATTAAGGAATATTTTTGGATCTATAAAAGTAGTTCGAAGAAATTAAAAATGAATCCTTATATTTCTATGATACAAAGTTCAAAGACTGCTATTGTGGAAACAATTATTTCAGTAAAGTACATATATTTTTTGCAGTGTGATAACATACCCTTCCTTCTTTGCAGATCTTTGAGGATCACTACCACTTCGCACATCACAAGGTCTCGAAGCGGTCGCTCTCTCCCGCCTCGCATCACCAAACTCGCCTCCATGACGACCATCGCGTCCTCTGGGCGAAGCAGCAGAGGGCCAAGTCGCGATCCAAGCGGGACTTTATCCGCCTGCGTCCTTCTAGGACCTCCTCGCGGGCCATGTCGTTGGTGGACGCAATGCCCTTTACCGACTCCAAGTGGTCGCAGATGTGGTATCTAGTAAGTGTCCAAAAATTACCAAAATAAAATATATTACAAATTAAATCCAATTATATCCCTATATAAGGGTTTGTTAAATCTATTCAATAACTTGCTTTGCCATAAATATTTAATTAGTCAACTTTTAAAAACTGTAAGATATGGGCAAATATTTGAGAAATAAGTTATTCCAACCAACTCTGGATATGAAACTAAACTCTTTTTTATAGAACCGCGGTTCAGGCCTGGACATGAATGTGATACCCGCCTGGAAGGAGGGGATCACAGGCAAAGGCGTAGTGGTGACCATCCTGGACGACGGTCTGGAATCAGATCACCCCGATATAGTGCATAATTATGTAAGTCCGAGATATCTGCTAAGAACGAACCCATATTGACCCATACAATTTCACCAAAAACAGGACCCCAAGGCCTCGTACGATGTGAACAGCCACGATGACGATCCCATGCCGCACTACGACATGACCGACTCGAATCGCCATGGAACGCGCTGTGCCGGCGAGGTGGCAGCCACCGCGAACAACTCCTTCTGTGCGGTGGGCATCGCCTATGGAGCCAGTGTAGGCGGAGTGAGGATGTTGGACGGGGATGTCACGGATGCAGTGGAGGCTCGATCGCTGTCGCTGAACCCGCAGCACATCGACATTTACAGTGCCTCGTGGGGACCGGATGACGATGGCAAGACCGTGGACGGACCCGGAGAGCTGGCGTCGCGCGCCTTTATTGAGGGTACAACCAAGGGACGTGGCGGCAAGGGCAGCATCTTCATCTGGGCATCGGGCAATGGCGGGCGGGAGCAGGATAACTGCAACTGCGACGGCTACACGAACTCCATCTGGACGCTGTCCATCTCCAGTGCCACGGAGAAGGGCAACGTGCCCTGGTACTCGGAGAAGTGCAGCTCCACGCTGGCCACCACCTACAGCAGCGGCGGGCAGGGCGAGAAGCAGGTGGTCACCACGGACCTGCACCACTCGTGCACTGTCTCCCACACGGGCACCTCGGCGTCGGCCCCGCTCGCCGCTGGTATCGCCGCCCTGGTGCTGCAGTCCAACCAGAATCTCACCTGGCGCGACCTGCAGCACATTGTGGTGCGCACCGCCAAGCCGGCGAACCTCGATGACCCCAGCTGGTCGCGCAACGGGGTGGGGCGGCGAGTGAGCCACTCCTTTGGCTACGGATTGATGGACGCCGCCGAGATGGTGAGGGTGGCCCGCACGTGGAAGGCGGTGCCGGAGCAACAGCGGTGCGAAATAAACGCCCCCCATGTCGATAAGTAGGAGAAGCATCAGGTGGTCTCCCAATTACCAGATACTCATTTGATTTCTCTCCTTGACAGGGTCATTCCGCCTCGCACCCACATCACCCTGCAGCTGACGGTGGCGCACTGTCGGTCGGTCAATTATCTGGAGCACGTCCAGGCAAAGATCACGTTGACCTCGCAAAGACGCGGGGACATCCAGATTTTCTTGAGGTCACCCGCCAACACCAGTGTCACACTCCTAACACCCAGGTAAGTGGAGCTCTCATTAGCCCAAAACTTTCACTTATTTATTGTAAACACTTCGCTAGGATACACGACAACTCCCGCTCCGGTTTCAACCAGTGGCCCTTCATGTCCGTGCACACCTGGGGAGAATCGCCACAAGGAAATTGGCAATTAGAGATCCACAACGAGGGTCGCTATATGGGTAAGTCTAGAAGTCAGCCTCCTAGAGCCAGACATTGTGCCGTCAGATAGATGCTTTAAACCTGTACCGTTTTACATGCTGCGCTTTTGTGGATCTCACCACCGACTCACCCACTTAACACCCTTTCAACCACCCGAACCACCCACTAACCCTCCGAACCGTAGGCCATGCTCTGCTCAGGGAATGGTCGCTGATCTTTTACGGCACCACTCAGAGCATCGACCCCAACGATCCGATCTCGGTGCCCAGGCCGAGTGGCTCGGAGGCCACCACCCCGAATAGCAGCAGCACCACCAGCAATCTGCATCAGGCCTACTCCCCCCAATATCCCCGCATTCCACCCAATAACTTTGGCAGCTCGCCTTCTGGCGGGTCAAAGTTGCCTTTGGGCAAAGTGCCTGCTCCCAATAAATCCAGTTATGTGACCAACAATCCGCTGCTGAATCCTGCACCTCCCAAACAGGGTTACCAACAGATATCGGCCACCTACGGGGTGATATTGGGGAAAGCAAATGGGAAGTCTAGCAATAGCAGTAAGGAGAAAACCAATAACAAGGGAAACAAGGCTAATAATGGTAATAAGGGTAAAGCCGGCGGATCGGGTGGCAATCGCAAGGAGCACACCACCCAGAGCACAATCGTCCAAACAACCACCAGTAAAAATAAGTACTACCGCATTTCCCAGCAACAGCAGCAAAAGAACAATAAACATGACAGGAACGGAGTGCAAACACAAAGACCCAAAGCCAGCTCCGGCGAGAAATCCTACGATGAGAAAAGCCGTAAAGTAGTGGGTGAGATCACGACAACCAGCGGCGGCGGCGGATCGATCAAAGCAGCCAAGCAGGTGAAGGAGAGCACCACCTCATCCTCGAATTCCCGGATACCCAAGCTCTTCGAACGATACGAGAAGATACAGGCTATTTTCCCGGAACTGGAACCCTATGAGAGTAGTTCACCCAAGGGAAAGGTTAAGCCGGCCAAGCAGGGAAAACAATTCGAGGTGGATCTGTTTAGACCCACTACCGGTGGAAATAGTCGCCAGGGAAATACGAAGAAGTCACCCTCGGTGCCACCACCTTCGCAAACGATGGCCACCCTTTCCATTTTGCCCATACTGCCCGCCGGTGGCAGTAGTTTCCTGCCCGATCAGAAGATCCTGAAGAAACAGCAACTCCTGATGGCCGCCGCCGGAGTCATGGCTCCCGCCCAGGTGGAGGTGGAAATGGAGGAGATTCAGGCGACACCCGACTACGGGGAAGCAAGAGACCAGCGAAAGGAGGCCAACGGCCCAAATGGTAGCCATTCAATTTTCATCATTTGCTTTGTTTTTTATTTAAAAAGCATCATTTGTAAAGCTTTTATTGATCTGAAATCCTCATCGACACTTTTCATCTACAGAATGAGCTTATGTTTATTATTATTTATAGAAGCTGCTCTAATATGTATTTAAAAAAATTTTTGTTTTCTTAATTACGATTATCTTTTTTTGGTAATTTTGTAAAATTTGTAAGTCAAAAGCTAGGTTCTCAAACATCAAACAAAAAAAATATTTAAATTAAAACTGAAACTGTTATATGTTCATTTAAATCAACCTTCTACGTTTTCAGTATAACCAGTCTGCGAATAGTGTTTTGATTAAGTGTCCTTAGCATAGTGAAATTTCCGTCAAAATGGTCTTTATATCGGAATCCTTTTTCGATTTGTATTTATGATTTTTCTCATCATAGCCTTCAAGGAAAGTTTGACAACCACTGAGTGGCAGTTTGTTGTTGCTTTCATCAATCAAAGTGAAACTCTAAAATTTGTTTGGTTTGTTTGGCTATTGGTGCCGTTGCTCTGGTTTTCATCAAAACAATTTTTCATTTTTATCCTTTTTTGCTGATGCTGATAAAAGTTGCGATTAGCTTTCGGCACTTGATCGGCGCCCTATACAACATAGTACATATATTGCTCATGTGGCAGATTTATTGGCCCTTCACTTGGCTTGTTTGCCCGCCCTTGCAATCTGCAATATATCAAACATTTTAAAACATTTTGCGTTTGCCGTTTGTTGTTGATTTTGTATAGATGTTTCGATTTTATTTGGATTATTGAGCGCTTGGCCAGTCAGCAATAACTAAATGCATTTGATTTCTCTGCTCTGCGTTGCAGCACAAATCACACAATGGGACATGATATTCTACGGCACCGAAACCCCCGCTCAGCCCGAGGACCTGGCCAATCCCAGCCAGTCGAATCCGTTCAATCTGTACGGAAACGACATGGCCCACAATGACCTCGAGTACGATTCCACCGGCCAGTGGAGGAATATGCAGCAGGTGAGTACCGCTTTTAGTTTCTATCTGTAAATTTACAAGTGAAAACCTCTTACCTGCATGAATAGTAACTCAGCCTGAAAGCCCTAATTCATATTAAGATGATGTACAAACGAATGTTCGCATATGGAAGATAATAATAATACACATGATTCCAACCATTATTATGAAAATATTGAGTTACATCATAAAGCTTCTTAACTTATGTGTAGTTTATTCAAATTTATTCTATAATAGCTTAGCTTTTAATGGAGGCCCTTTAATTAATTAAACTTTAATCAAATTTGATTCTTTAATAAAGTGCCTAAACTTATTTCTTAGACTGAAATGTTCTTAATTTCCCAAATTTTAAATGAAATTTGCCTTTTAAAAGTTGGTTAAGTTATCTACCTCGAGACTATACGCGTACACGACGCAAGTGGTTTTCACACATACAATACCATGTCGGTCTGTGCAAATCTACCTCTCAAATAGAGGCCAACATGTTGTTGTATGCTGTGCTGACCACTGGCTTAAATCCATCCCTAGCCCTAGACTTTGAGCCGGCTTTGTGGGCACTCACTGTATTCATCCGCCCCGTTGTCCTCCGTGTTCTGTTTATTTCTTGGTCTTGCAGTGCCTTGTTGATGCTTTATCGGGCAGTGGAGATAAAGGAAGTAGTGATGAGAACCCGCATCAGAATCGCGGAATAATGCAGCGTGCTTGCATGTGGCTAGCTTGATTAAACCGTCAGTCAGTCGGTCGTTGGACAGTCCCAGTGCCTTGCAAACTGTGTAGCCTTGCAAGTCTGTAGTCCTTTGGCAGGTAGCACGCTTACTTAGCTCGAGTTCCAGTTCGTTTTTTACTGTCAGCATGCCGTTTGTTGTTAATGTAAGAATTTCCTCTGCACGCGCCAATGCACAGGCCCAAAAAGTATGCAAAGCACTCGCCCAATAGCGCTCATAAATTTGCAAATACTTAGGCAGCAGCTATCTGTGGGCCAGTTTGCTGCACTCCCCTCTCTTTTAGCATTTGCCAGCATCTTAATTCCACTTTTGGCAGTCGTTTTTAGCCACGTTTGGCAGTGGGCCAAGGCAGTGCCTCTGTCAGGGCCGCCCGGACATCAGGGGCACAGAGAAAAACTGTCACCTGCATTAATTAGTTAACCCTGTTTTTGTGAACATAATCTTTAAAAAACGTACTCGCAGAAAATGCTCTAAGAGTTGTATCGTCGCGTCTGGACTTTACAAAACATAGCTCCTATGCAGAGAATATATCGTTAATTAGTTCTATGCCGTTTTAAACAATTAAAATCGGAAGAGTTCGTATGAAAAAAGTATTAAAAACATATAATCAAAAACAAGGACACCATGTTTTGTTTTTTTCTCTGTGTTCAGAATCAGCATTTTTCTAAACTTTTCCTACGTTTCGCGAGTCCATGGAAGCCTGGGCTTTATTCAAGTGCACTCTTGCCCCGGGCAGGCAGCAATTTTTAACCTTTTGGCACCTATTGTGCTTTAAAAGCGTTGCTTTTTTCCGCCACCGGCAGGGCAAAAGAGGATGTGCGGTAATAAAGGCGAGTGCAGTGACCTTAGTTTTTTACTTTGCACCGCTCGGGCTGGCTGCAAAAAACTTTATGCATAACAAACACTTTTCCGGGCCCCTCTAAAATCCCTCGTCCATCCACTTTTCCTTCCTTACTAACATGCGACGTCATTGCATGTGAACTTAGATAGACTTGGACAGACGGTTTGGGAAGGGGCTGCTATAAATAAGGACAGACATAGCCACATACATAAGTGCTTAAAATGCCAGACAGAGCGGCAACATGCAATGAACTACAACTACTGGAATCAGTCGAGGCAAAACTTTTCAGCCACTTCTGACTTGCCAAAACCCAATGGCGTTGGAATTTAAGCAAAAATAAAAGTTACGTGTGTCTTTAAGTCTTCGTCTTAATTTTCTGAAATTTATATTACCATGGGAAATTTTTAAGCATTTAAGGTTTATTATTAAGGGGGATTCCTCAAAGAAAAAGTAATAAACAACATTTTTAATAAAGTCATTAAATAGATTATTGCTTTCTTGCAGTTCATCGGAAATGACATTTCGCTTTTAAGGTATAAATATCAAAATTTCCGTTTTATAATGGCATTACTTGATTTTTATATTAGTCAAAATTCTGATCTCTTATCAGTTTTCTCAATATGAAAAACCTGATCGGTAAATCGTACTAAACGTATAAATTCACATCAGTTGGCAGTGAATATCAGTTGCATAAAGTCGTCTGATCATGCAGGCAGCAATTGGTTCCCTTTTGATTCTTGGAGTTTCTTGCATTTTCTTCATAAAAAATGCTACTTCTGAGTGTTGCAATATGCATTCCCAGCTACTGTATAGCATTCAAGGGGAACCCTGTGAAGCGGTTGGTGGCCAAGAGGACCATCAAAATCCTGAGTTGTGCACCATCTGTATTTGCGGCGATGGGAAGAAGGTGGACGGCCTGTATTGCGGCGAAGGAAACTGCGATGATTTCGGCTGCAACTGCCGTGGAGGCTGTCGCAAAGGCAACTGGCACTATGAATTCGTGGAGAGAAATAAGCAGTACAATATCAGTATAGTTGAAGTAGTCAGATATCTTTACTAAGTCACTTGACCAGAGTGATTGAAATCTTAATAAAACAAGAGAGAACGCTATAGTCGAGTGCCTTGACTATTAGATACCCGTTACTCAGCTAAACAACTTAATATAAATATGCCTTCTTGTATGTTTTTCGCCGCTCGAATCAGCTCCCGATTTTTATGTTAAAATCGGTACCCAGGAACACCTCCAATTTGGCAAACTTGATTTGATTTGCATAGTTCTTGGGATATAGTTCGGTATTGACAAATAAAAGCCATCGCCATTTCCTTTAATAGAAATCCTTATCGAGAATTAACGTTGACTCTGTTGAGCACCTTGGCCAGCTGTTCCAAAATCATCCGTTAGATGGCGCTATTGTATACGCCATGAAAGGCGGAAATGTAGGCGCTAGCCAGGCTTAAGCGTTTAATGGGTTTTTGGGCGTTAGAGTGGGCGTGGCAAACTTTTATTTGGCCAATCGATAGGTATTGACGAAACAAATACATATAAAAAAAATTTTCATAATAGCATCAAAACTGTGGCCACAGCTTGTGGCTTGTGGGCGTCAGAGGGGGCGTGGCACCATTTTGAAATAAACTTGCGCTGCGTAGGAACTCCTAAAATCTACATGCAAAATGCCAATCTTCTAGCTTTTATAGTTTCCGAGATCTCAGCGTTCATACGGACAGACAGACAGACAGACAGACGGACAGACAGACGGACAGACGGACAGACGGACAGACGGACAGACGGACAGACGGACATGGCTAGATCGACTCGGCTAGTGATCCTGATCAAGAATATATATACTTTATAGGGTCGGAAACGCTTCCTTCTACCTGTTACATACTTTTGCACGAATACAATATACCCTTTTACTCTACGAGTAACGGGTATAAATACATAGATAATTAGCAATAATTATAATAAAATCTATAAATGTGAAATGAAAAAATGCACATAAAGATCTGACCATTACTTCCAAGGCTTTTGATCAAAAAACCAAAAATCGAGTTGCGTTCCATCTTTGTGTTCGGACTATTACCCCCCTTATCTACCTTCTCCTGACATATTTAACCCACCATTATCCTTTTATATTACAGGTGGGCGATGTGGGCATGACCCGAGATCACAGGAACACCGCCGCGTGCCTTAAGTGGAGCGATCGCAAGTGCTTAGGTTTGTCCTTAATCTTTTTTACGATCATGCAAGTCTTCTTTCTAAACTTTAAACATGCCAACGACAACAACTACAAGAACAACATTATTAAATGCATTAGATAATTTAGCAATTATTTAAAGAGGAAATTGGCAACAGAAAAGAAACAAAATTGAACTATGTAAAGAACAAAAAAACGAAAGGAGATGAAAAGCGAACAAAGAATTTCCAATTAAATATTTGATGGCAACAGGACGAAGAAAAAATAAGTAATTTAGAGTAGGCGAGATATGGAAGAATCACTGCAAGTCCAAAAAAATATACATACTAAACATTTTTGTAGGTAAATTTAAATGTAAGCCTAGATTTACACACTGACACAAGCAACACACACACGCTTTCAAACGCGTGGCAGGGCAAAAACAAAGGTTGTTTTCTATTGGGTTTCCTTTTTGTAGAGGAACGGGACGCACAAATGAAAATTTTGTATTATTTTAGTCGAAATGCAATTATACACAGCTATATACAGTATCATAAAATATATATTTTACATACATTTTACACATTAGTAGTAAGAGTTTAGTTGAAATTTTATTTGTACGATTCGTTTTTGATTGTTTTCGTTTAGAATGTTTGTGTTTGTTTTAAGCCTGTTTAGTTTGATATGTTTTCCACTGTTTTTCCACATGCTTGCCCCCCACACACAGGAAAAAAATTAAGATCACTTCAGACTTGACATTCGAGATCAATTATTAATATACAATTATTCGTGTCATTTCAAGCGACTTTTATTAGTAGCAAATTAATAACATACAAATGATCTTAAAAATAAAAAGATTTTTTCCTGTGTAGCAATCTGTATGTATATATGTGTACATGTGAACTAAATGCATTATTTCAGATATTGCCAAGCCAGCCAAGTAGTCGCGCCTCAATTTGAAAAGCACTGTACGCAAGCTTTAACTTTTCACTTTTCTTTGCCTAAAGTTTGAGTCCCCTTCCTACCTTTTGATTTTGTATAAGAAATGTTTTTTGCCATACAGACGAACGAAAGAATGTCCAACAAACACAACAACCACTGTTTAGAGTTCATAGTAAAAGACTGTTTCTTAAAATTAAATCTAAATCATGGACAGCGGTAAATTTTAAGGGGTCGATGGAGTAAAAACCAGATGCGAAATAGAAAAACCAAAACTAAGTATATAATGGAAATGTTTCTAGTGTTAAGGCGCCAAGCTAAGAAAACCATTTTTGTATCAAAAACAAAAGAAAACAAAATCAAGAAAAAGGCATAAAACTAAACGTGAACAAGTTAATAATAAATTAAGGTGTAGGGGTAAAGTATAGCGTAATAAATGAAAAGTAGGCAGCAACCACTAAACAATTAAAACGTAATTATATTGAACAATTTATACAAAAGTTCCTGCAGTTTTCAACAAAGTTTAAGATTTAATTAAACATAAAATCACACAATTATTACCAATTTACACTGAATTGCATATTTATTTTGTCCACAACGCCAACACACACACAAAACATATCTTTGTTACAAATTTGTTGCTTACTTAAATCTATAATATGAAACACAAATCAAAAAGCAAATTGAGTGCAATAATTATTATTAATTCTGTATTAAGGAGCAGTTAAAAACTTAACCAGGTTTTCGTTTATTATCAAGCCGACAAACAAAAACATATCATTTTATAGTTTTTTTGTGAAACTTGGTACAAACTAATAGTTTACCTTAAAAATTCTATCGAAATTTACTTTTTTCCAATTGTTTTGACTTTAGAAAAATGTTTCTAATATCTATGCATTTTCGTTGTATGAATAATCATATCGTAACTGCACAGTAAACAAATATAAATGTTAATTTAACAAACAAGTTAATAGCGAAGTAACGCACAAAAGGAGAAGTATCTTTTTGTTGTTGTTGTAATTAGCAAACACGCACACTTTCAAAACAGACACACACATATATTAGCCAGCGCATAAAATATAAACAAACTAAAGCTAGCATTTCTCTCTGTGCATTGTCAAGCAATCGAAAATAGTTGAATTAACCCCTAATTCCCCCCGTATATACTATGCGCACTAGCAGCAAACAAGCAAGAAATATTAACCAAGCCAATACATAAACACTCATAAGTATTTACCAAAACTTCGGCAAGTACCAAGATAAATTATGTTGAACAAATTTATAAGTGAGTTTGGTTTGGAACACAACAAACTTCTGCTCCTTTCCACGTACTCAGATGCTCTTCATCGCACACGCAGTTTTGGTTCATTTATCTTTGAGAACCAGAATACACAAGAAATTAAACTCTAAAGCATAATTACTCGATCAAGTAATTAGAGACAAAGCCAAATTAATATATAAGCCTATACTTAATGAACCATTTGAAAGATACAAACAAAACAAAAAAACAAAACTGGTACTAGGGCATGGGGTAGAAATTAGCAATTAAACATATTAACTTTAAAACCACGAAATTGTAAAGTAACATTGGAACAAAATACTAAATTAATGCTTGCAATTAATAAAAAGGAAACGAAATGAAATTAAGCTTTTTTAAATGTAAAGTAAACGAAACTGAAATTAAACACTTAAATTAGAGAAACAACCTCGTAGGTATGATACAAATTGAGAATGTCGCAATTCGAAACTCGATACAATTTTTTATGTACGTTTGTGTATATATCTATCTATATAATATCTATATGATTACTAAATAAATGCATCAAAACCGTAAAAAAACATGTTTCGTTGAAGCAATTTATTTCCAACAAAAAATTCAAAGCAGCAAGCAAACATGCTCAAAAAAAACCAAGATTTATAGGATGAGGGAGACGCTCTCTGCCGTATTTTACCCAATGCAGTTCAGAGTTCACAAATTCCCAGTGAGGTTTTGAGATTGCAGACAAGGTGAGTGTAGTTCCATCCTAAGTATTGTTTTGTTCTTCTTTTTTGGTTTTAACGGAAAGTTTAATTTCTCCTCACTGCTGTGTGACACTACCCACTTTCTAATTCGTTTATTTCGTTACGTTAACTTTTTAACACAATAAAAACCTACATTCTCATGTTCATGCTTAGTGGTTTTTTGGTGGAGGTACAGTGAACACACCTAAGCTGCCATCCTCAATCACGTACTGGCTTTTATGATTTTTCCTTCTGTTCTTTTTTTTCGAGCATGTTTTTCCGGCTGAGCTTGCTTTGAACACATCTTTGAATTTTTTGTTGCTAATGGACGTTTTTTTGAAAACAGTTTTGTTTGTAATTAAATACTTATTAAACATGATGTAAAAAAAAATGTTTAAATAATAAAGTTAATTATCGAACATATAATCTAAATAATTTAAAATATGTAATCCTTTTCGTTGCCATTTACTTTTTATATATTTTTTTTGTAAGCTCTCAACAACCAGAACACAGCTCATTTTGGTTTTGTTAAAGTTCAGTTAAAGTTCTCATAACATCTGTCTAACCTACTAATTTCTAACTTTTCTGCTTCCACTAAACTTTCGCTGAGGTAAAGCACTCTTTAGACCTTCTGATTATATATATAATTATTATAATATATTTTTCTCTAACCGCCCGCAGAGTGCAATGATTCCTCTTATATGTTTGAGGACCAGTGCTATGATGTCTGCCCGGTGCACACATATCCACTTAATAAATTGGAATCGGATGAGGAAGAACTGGACGACGATGTGAGCAGGGGTCCGCTCAATCCCTACAGCAGTCCCGCCTCCGATCATCCCTCGTCCATGTCCAATAGTTTGGACGGCAAGCAGGATCCTCTGCAGGCGGAGGATCGTCGTCGTCGTCGTAGAAGTAATTCCGCTGGCGCCCCGCTCACCCAACTGGTGGAAACGCCTACTAGGATATGTGCCGATTGCGACCGGAGCTGCCTGGCCTGTCACGGACCTCTGGCCTCCCAGTGCAGCACCTGTTCCCCGGGCAGTCAGCTCCGGAAGATCCAGAACGATACCTTCTGTTATGCATATGTGGTTCGCAGCACGGGAATGGCCACTGTGGAGGACATTTCCGAGGTGGGTGAGCGAAATACCCTGCACTACTTTACGGGCACTACGGTGCTGCTTCTGGTCTCGGGGATCATCACCCTAATGGGCGCGGTGATTGCTGCCGGCATAGTCTACCATCGGAGGGCAACGGCGCGATCCAACGAAATTTACTCCCGAGTATCTCTGATAACCGGCGACGAAAGTGACTCTGATAACGAGGACGAACTATATAGGGCCCATTTTCTGGGGAAAAAGAGGGATGTCATCGAATATCGCGATGAAGCGCCCAGCGAAGAGATCTCGGAAAGGAAAGAGATCAGCCATTGGGTACACTAGATAATCAAATTAAATTATTAGTTTCGTCATGCATTTAGCCACCCTCATAACCACCAGAAATATTATACAAATCTTCAGCCGAGGACAATCACATTTTCGGTAAATATTATTTTATATTCGACGGCATTACAGCTCCTTGACTTAAAGCCAAAATAGTTTAAGTCTTAAAAAATAAACTAAAGAGGAAATCAAAACTAAATATATGAATATTTATGCATTAATAAAACTATTAGAATTAAATAATCATTATTGATCACTAACCGCTTACTCTTTAAAATCCGGAAAATTACCGAATTGTGTGACTAAACATCAATACATGACGTATATGACAACTATTATATTGTTATATAGAAACAAAAAATGTTTACTACTTGTTGAGAAAGGTACAAGTAGTACAAGCACTTAAGGAAATTTTCAAACTGCTTAGAAAGATAAGAAACTTTTAAAAGTGATAATTGGAATTTTAAGACTACTTTGAAGCCTTCCTTGACCATCAGATCCCCTTCTTGAGATATCCATATTTTGTTGTCATTCCGCACTTTCGGAGTAGGTGATCCGCAATCTCAGTGCTAACAGCAATCAATTAGCTAATGGGAATTATACAAGCCCAGGTTGCGCCTTGGCAGGCAGGGCTTATCAGCCGGGTTATCACGGGGCTGTCCAAAGTGTTCTCCCCAGGTGAGAAATGTGTTGACAACACTCGAGAGTTTTATTTGTATAATATGCTGACCACAGCTCTTAGAATTTCCTCGATTTCCTTATCGCGGCTATATTAGGAACATCGACTGGCACCTGCCCGGCAGTTGGGTTTTGTAAAACGGACGAAAATGAGGCTTGTTATATTACCCCTGCTGTTGGTCTCTTGCTGCCTCTGGGAGGTGGTTCACAATTGCGCCAGCATAGAGCAGCGCTACAAATTCCCGAACAGCAATATCTACGTGCGGCTCAGGCGAGGTGACAAGTTGCAGTATGAGCTGATGAAGGGCGAAAAGACCCTGCAAACGGTGACATTCGATAACTTTGAGAGCAGCGCCAATCTGGTGGAGACCAACAGTGGAGGCTACACGCTCACCGATGGCACCACTACCGTGGAGTTCACCCTGGTTAAAAATGGCGTGGTTTCCGGCACCGGCAGTGAGATCACCCATATCAAAATCTCCCGCGATCAGGTGCTGCAAGGTAGCCAACCCAGGGATTGCTTCCCGCTGAACACCGGAGCAACTCACTGGTTCAGTGGTCCGGAGCAGAAGCAACACTACTGGCCGGTGGAGCGGCAGAGGCACAGCAACTACTCCTACCTGCCCAAGGAACTGGACAACTTTGGAGTCGGCGAGCGTTACTGGCTGAACGGCAATGGCGTCTTCCTGTATGTGGAGAGCAACACGCCGCTGTTTATAGACCAGAATACAGCGGACTATCCGGATCAGCTCTGCCTGAGTGCCACCAGTGCTCTGCCCTATGACCCCCGAGTGACCTCCGCCAAATTCGTGTACCACGTTGCTGTGGCCAAGGACGCCAAGGCAGCTCACAAGTACGCCATCAAGACTTTCCACGGACAACCAACGGGCTTCCCCGATGAGCGAATGGTCAGACATCCCGTGTGGTCCACTTGGGCTCTCTACAAAGCGGAGGTCTCCGACGATGTGGTCCGGGACTTTGCCAAGCAGATCCTGGATAATGGTTTCAATAACAGCCAGCTGGAAATCGATGATGACTGGGAGGATTGCTATGGAGCCATGACATTCCGGAAGAACAAGTTCCCCGATAGCAAAAAATTGACCGACGATCTCAAGGCTTTGGGATTCCGCGTTACTCTTTGGATTCATCCATTTATTAACAACAACTGCACGGCCATTTACGAAGAAGCCAAGTCCTTGGGCTATTTGGTGCTGGATCATGAGGGTAGCTCCGATACGCAGTGGTGGAACAGTAAGCCAAAGGATGCAGCCATTCTGGATTTCACAAAAACAGAGGTTCAAGAGTGGTTCACCAAACGTTTAAAGCGTCTGCAGGATGAGGATGGCATCGACAGCTTCAAATTCGACGCTGGAGAAACCAGTTGGTTGCCCAGTGATCCAGTATTGCAGGCCAGCAGTTCCATGGTGACTCCTCTCCAGGCCGTGGGAGATTACGTGCGAACTGTAGCTGCTTTTGGGGACATGGTGGAGGTGAGATCGGCTCAGAATACCCAGGAACAGCCCATTTTCGTGCGCATCGTGGACAAGGATTCCGAGTGGGGCTGGAACAATGGCTTGCTCACGCTGATCACTTCGATGCTGCAGATGAACCTCAATGGTTATCCTTTTGTCCTGCCCGACATGATCGGTGGTAATGGCTACTACGAGAAGCCGCCGACAAAGGAGCTCTTCCTGCGCTGGCTGCAGGCCAATGTCTTCATGCCTGCCCTGCAATTCTCCTTCGTGCCCTGGAACTTTGACGATGAGGCCATAGAGATCAGCAAGAACTTTACCGCCCTGCACGCCAACTACACTCCATACATCATGAAGCTCTTCCAGCGAGCCGTGGACTCTGGAGAGCCGGTGAACGCCCCGCTCTGGTGGATCGCCCCCACCGATGAGGTGGCGCAGTCCATCTACGACGGTGAGTGGTCATCATTTTGGGTACAATTAATGTTGTTACTAACGTAAACTTTTGTCAACGCCCGCAGAGTTCCTCCTTGGCGACGACATTATCGCTGCTCCCATCGTGGTTGAGGGCGCCACCAAGCGGGACATTTACCTGCCGGAGGGCGAGTGGAAGGATGGCAATAGCGACCAGGGGTACACCGGACCCACGTGGGTGATGGACTACGCCGCTCCCCTGGACACTCTGCCCTACTTTTTGCGCGTGGGATTTCAATTGGAGTAGAGCCGGAAGCATTCCTCACATTTGACTTCTTATCATTTATTTTTTATAAAAAAAAAACGAACACAACTTATAAGTTAAACTAAATAAAAAAGGTACACAGTAAATTTGGTAAAATCTAGGGAAATATTTTCTCTTAAGCCGGATGCCAGTTTTTGTTTGGATGTGAAAAGTCACCGGATCCTGACAATGAGTCGAGGGGATATTTGGGAGATATGCCACTCTGACGGAACTGTCCGTACTCGCGTTCGAATTCCATGGCGTCTTTCGTCAGGATCTGCCTCAGGTCAATGGGGCTGCAAAAACATTTATGTACTTATTACAAAAAGGTATAAAATACAGACGAGGACATACTCGACTTTAATGTTATGCTCCCTTTCCACATTCCTTTCGTACATCGCCAGCTTGAGGGCATGCACCCTCTTGGCAGACCTTCGCCACCGCTTTTTGTAGCGATCCTTCTCGCGGGCAAGAATATTATAGCGGATATTCTGGGACCTCAGTTCCCCGAGGACCTGCTTCAGATCGCCTTCGTCGGAGCCCCGATCCTTTAGATCTTCGATCTGCTGCTCCATGGCCGCTAGGCGAACCTTAAGTTCGGTTTTCTCGGTGGACAACTGAAGGTTTTCCTGGCGCAGCTCCACACTTCGATCCTCGAAAAGCCTGACCTGATCTTCCATCTCCGATTTCAAAAGGGCTATGTGCTCTTTTAGCTCTTCGAATTTGGCCTCATAATCAACACCCAATACGTTTGTTTGTTTGCTGATGAAAGTCTCATCTAGATTCGGATCCTCCTTGACCAATTTATGCATATTAGCCTCTTGGTTTATCATCTCCTCCAACTGATTTTTGTAGTTCAACTCTTTACGTGCCAGTTCCTGCTCAAATAACTCAATTTGTTGCCTTCGCCAAGACTTGATTCTCTGACCTACTGAATCGGAAGTATTTGTAGGCTGATCCGTGTCATCAAATTCCTCAGAGGTGTTTAAATCCTTGATCTGTCTTCGGGAACGGTTTTCCTTTTCATAATTTAGAGATACTACTTTCTGGGCTTGTGTATATCCTTTAACCAATGCGTTGTCACCCACGGGATTTGATTTTTTCATCACTACTATCTTTTTTTAACATCTACTACTTCTGCTGGTGGATTTACGTTTTCGTTGTGTTCTATGTTGTCAAAAATTATAGATTTTTTTCTGATCACTTTCTTTTTGACTGGCTTAACTGATTCTTCTTCTTGATTTTCAATCTGAGGATCTTCTTTGATTAAAGTCTTTTTTAATTTCTTTTTTTTTAGGACTCTTACATCCCGGGTTTGAGAATTTTGATCAAGGTCAGTGGACTTCACATTACCCTCCGTCATTGAGATAAATTCTTGGGAGCTAGTGAGCTCCACCTGAATTAATTGCTCCTCGCTTGAAGTAGCTCTCTTTTTTGTTTTAACTTTCGCATCACGCTGATCGGTTCCTGTGTATATCACGTCAGTAGATTTTAAGTTGACCTCGGATGGAATATACTTCTCGGACTTTTGAAACGACAACTGGTTTACGTGGTCCTCGTCTGACGGAGCCCTAATCTTTTTCTTTAGACGACCTTCTTTAGAATGAGTAAAAGTAACTCGGACATCCCGATGCTCTGCTTCTGAATAGATCATTTCAGCAGATCTTAAATTGCTTTCCGACAGTGAGATATATTCCTCGGAGCTCCCTATTTCCATCTGGTGCAACTGATCGTTGCCAGACATTGCCTTCTTTTTTTTCCCCAAATCCCCCTGAGACTGACAAATAGTTATTTCCTCCAAACTTGAGTTTTCGTATTGGATGCTTTTTACCTTTTCTTTCATGGATTTTCCCAGTTTCTTTTTGGGCTTAGAAGACTTATCCCGACCGAGCGCCAGCTGATCCTCATAGATGATCTCGTCAAGCTCGGCACGGCAGGTCTCCTGCAGAAACTGTTCTGTTTCACCCAAAACTTGTGTCTGTTTTTTATTAACCTCTACCCAACGGGCTCGAAGGCCTAGGTCTCCCCTTGATGTTTTGAGACTCCTGGTTTGCTGGCTACTGGTGGATATTTCCTCAAAGTCTTCCAATTCTTCGGAAAGCAATAATTTTGATTTGGTTTTTTCGGTATCTATTTCTTGCGGTTTTTTAATCTTTGGGGCTTTTGGCTTTTTAGTAAAAACATGGCCGTAACCTAGATCCTCATCACTCTGTTCGTAGCTATCATTCACGTATCTATTACTTTCTGATTGCTTTTCATAACCAAATTGGTTTCCTAAATTATATGGATTTTCATGGGCTAAGGAAACTTGGTTAAGTTCTGTATTTGACACCTTTTTTACGTTTTGTTTCATTTTCGGCTTGCTGATGGTATGTTTTGATGATTCCTGTATACCCCCACCAATGATGCTAATATCGCTTTCATTTGTTAATTCATTGTCCAGCTTTTTGGTTTTTCGTACTTTGCTTTCCTTTGGCATTGGTGAAGATTCCTCGATCTTCCGCCTTCTTAGAGAATGCACTTCAGCTTCCTTTGCTTGTCTTTTTTCTTCCTGTTCAAATAGTTCCAGTGATGTTAGCTCTCCAAAGGTATCGAAATCATTTTCCTTCATAGATTGGATGTCGTTTTTGGTCTTCTTTATTTTTAGTTTGGAAGATTCTCTGAGAAGCTCTTTCGATTCTTTGTTGGTAGATTCAATATTATTCTTCCCCGGAGATATTAATTCCTTTTCGAACTTTCTGCTAGCGTACAAACCGGCAGGTTTCGTTTCCAATTCATCTGACTGCTTTATGATTTTTTTAAATTTTCGAACAGCTGGCTTTTCTAGACTACTATTCAGATCTTCGCGAACCACTAAAGCGGAAAAGGTCTTGTCTAGGCACTGCTCATCCTCGCTGTCCCTTTTGTCTTTCTCACCCTGCAATCGTGTAAATTTCTTTCGCCTATTTTGAGCCCTTTGAAGATCCGCTGAAGCATCGGAATCGAGGCCACCTTCTTTGAGCGAAGCAGTGCCGCAGGATCCTTCCGATACTGACAGCTCGGCACCTACATTCAGACTGGCCACGGAGGCAGAGTCGTGGGATAGTGAAATGATCTCAGGATGCTGACGATCCTTTGGCAACTCCCTGATAACGCCGCTCGCGATCGAAGGCGTAGACTCAGCTTCCTCTTGCCCCTGGCGTGATAATATTGTCCTTACGTCCACACTAAAAGAGTACTCCATCAGAGGCGGTTTGGGCTCCCTAGCGCTGTCCGTTCTGCCAAATCGGTTGAAGGAAAATGAGCCGTTGTAGGTGTACTTTCTATTGTCGGAGAAGAAGTTGTCTGGCGGCAGCAGATTGCCAAAGTCCATGCGGTAAGTGGCTGAAATATATTTTAAAAAATCAATAGTTGTATCTTCACTAGTTGAACATATGGTTTAACCCACCTATCGCCGATCCGTTCATGTACATGTTGATGGGCAGATAGAAGATGCGCTGAAAATAAAGTCGCATGCTGCGCAAGGATGTCTTGAAACGCAGCCCAAGGACGTCGTTGAGGATGTAGGAGTCGGACTCGTTCAGCTTCAGCTCAATGTTGGTCACATTGCCCACAAAGTCGAACACCAGGATCACCGAGCCGGGTCCCTTTCCCTGGCTAAGCGACTTCACCAGTCGGTTCACGTTCTTCAGCTGCTTTAGCTGCAGCACCACTTCGATGATGTCGCAGTCGATCAGCGGATCATTGCCCACCTGCAGCAGGCCCAGTTGCACCAACGACTGCACGTAGACGTTGGCCTGGAATAGACAGTAAACGATTTATCCCTGGGAAGGCAATTCCGAGACCTGCATTTACCTGCGACTGGAGCATGCTGGCAGTTATCGAGTGTCCGGGCGACTGCATCGGCGGTGTAGGCGGCGTTTTTTGCTGGTAGAGCACCATAAATAATTAGTAAAAACTGTATTTTATTAAAAAAATTTGATACACATTTAGTAATATATTTTTAATAATAAAAGTTTGCATTGGTCAAACTTCAAGCGTAATTTGCGTGATACCAATTTAGATCCTTGTTTATAGCTCTACTTACTTCAGTGAACTGCATGAGGTGATCGAAGTCCTTGGTATGCAGGATGGACTTCTTGATGATAGCCAGCATTAGCAGGACCTCCGGCTTGTGGGAGCGGAATTCGCTGCTGATGCAGATGAGCTTGTGCCAGAACATCTTCAGATGGGCGCTATTGTGGCCGCCCGTTGTGCTAAGTACGGGAAGTCCTCGTACGGGAAGAAGCAAGCTGCCAATGGACTTGCGCTCAGTGCCACCTCCACGGCAGCCAGAGAAGGTAATCTTCACGGGACGGTGGTCCGTCTTGATGCGCTTGATCCCTGCCAGGTCGCACTCCCAAATGCAGTTGCTGTTGAAAATGATGGTCTCGGCCGACTGGGTGCCCTCCACCTCAAAGTCCACAGTGTTCAGGGCGGCGTTCATCACTATCTGCTCCCGCTCGCTGCCATCGCGGCTCACAAAGTTGATCGCTGCACAGAGGATACATATTAATAAAAAGAACTATTCAAATTCCAAGCCACACCATACCCTCGACCACGTGGAGGAGCACACAATAGACCTGGTCCGAGTCCTTGTAGCTGCCAGTTCCGCTTCCACCTTCGCTGGCGGTCAGCGAGCGGGACGCTTTGTAACGCTTGACCATCGTTGTGTTTGGGGATTTGATGATGGCGAAACTTAACAATTTTCGAGCTTGGAAGGTTTAAGCTTTTAAATCTAAATTTAAACGTGGGCGTTCGCGGTTTTGTTCATCTAGTTTCTGTTATCAACTGCTCCACCTTTCCCGTATTTACCTCTGATTGTTCGTAGTCTAACGTGGCAGTTCACTCTGAACAGAGACACCAAAGGCTACTTGGTTTGGTCGTCAAGGCGACGTGGCCAGCAGGTGGCAATATCGCAGGACAAGTGAAACAACCCCTGAAAAGACGGAGAGTGAAACCTTTCGAGCCTATATATCTCTTTTAGTTGGTGGGATCCCGCTTTTAACCAAGTTACAACCAAATAAGTGAAAATCACTTGACATTTAAAGCTAAGCATTTTTTTAAATTCATAAGTATCATTAGAAAATCGATTTTCCAGATAAAAAATAATTGATAAAAATCTGGAAAAAGTGGTGGGGTTTTTATCAGCCCAAAGCAGTTATTCTATTCGCTGTGTCTCTCATAATACATATTATTTGAATATGTATTTATGAAAAGATATTCTGTTAAAACAGAATATTTCTGCATATAGTATTTTCGATGAAAATACCAATATTTTTTCTGAGAGCTTCCTAAGGAAGCGATTGCCAACACTTATTCAACATGGCATTTATGTATATTTTTTGAAGAATATTGCTTTAAAATTTTAGATTGATCCGAGTAAAACTTCCGAAACCAGTTAAACGTAGTTAAGTTAGCTCGCTTTGTATTTGATTTTTGGGTGTTCAAAACTTTAAAACGCACTACTGAAAAGTTACCATTTTAAAGTCGGTGTACACGATCCTGCAAAATCTACTGGACGAATCGTTTTGAAATTTTGCACAGTTCTTCTTTACTAAATTCCTCAGGTAATGCTGTGAGTTTTTTATGTTTTTAGGACAATTTATTATTTTTACAACAACAAATCAAGGTTTTTGACTTTCAAGTGCCTTTAAAAATCGGAAAAAAAATAAAAACCCGACAGCCTTACCTGGGGAAATTTGTCCTTTAAATAATGACATTGTTCAATTCAGATAATTCTGTGATTAGTTACGATGTACAACGCAATCCACCTTTTTTTTCGAGATGCTTGTTTAAGTGTTGCATTATCACATGGGAAAACAAAAATGTTACTGAGACTATTCGTATTGCCAATAAAAATACGATTTTGCAGCGAATTAACCAATTTATCAATTAATTATTGCTTTCTTAGAAGAAGTCAGAAAAATGTAGTTGTATTAATTAAAATACGTCAAATATAAAAATGTCAAGCATTGCGCCAAAATGTACAAAACAGTCTGAAATTAATTATTGCATTTTTCTATACAGCAGCAGCAGCGCCTCCAATAAGAAAGATCGAAAATCTCGCATTTGCGCCGCATTTTTAAGGAAAACTGAGAGACTTCTGGATTTAATACACCAGGCGACCAGAAACGTCTAGCAGCTATAAAAACAATTCTAAGCGACGTTTGCTTAGAGATGTGCGCGTGCTTTATTTTTTCCGCTCGCCCCATACAAATATAACCGAGTTTCGTGCCTGGCGTGCCAAAACCGTGACACGAACAAAGAAACAAGCCGTTCGCCCATCTCTAAGCTTAAAACTTAGTTTCAAACTAACGGTAGCTTTCCAGAGAGCTCAATTCCTATTGGTTGACCAATAGGAATCGGTGATGTGACAGCCATTATCCAAAATAACAGTTATTCGATGGACTTCGCTTAGTTTTCTATTCACTTGTTGAGCTTTCTGTTTGCCTGGTACTTCAAAATCGAGAATTGCCCAGTTTGCTTGGGAAAAATAGGATTTTTGTCGGACCATATTGACGGCAAAATACAGATTTTCGATTTCAAACATTAGGCCAACATAAACATTATTAGGTGTCCTTCTTGTTGAATTTTGCTCTCAGTAGGGGCGTAGTCAGAATATTTCCAATGGGGGTTAAAATTGCTATTTGGGGACTTTCGCCCCCGAACCCCAACTTTGACTGACTACGCCTTGTGTGCTGGAACAAGCTTGCTTCGCCTTGGTCGACCAATGGGAATCCTTCGTTTGATAGCCATTATGAAAAATGGTGCCATTATGAAAAGAACAGTTGATCGGTCAACATTTGCTCAGATTTCTAGTCACTTGTTCAGCTTTCTGATTGCCTGGTACTTCAAAATCAGAAATTGGCTTGTTTGTATGGGGAAAATCGGATTTTGTCGGTCCATTGCGACAGGCAAAATTTTAATTTTTGATTTCAAACACCAGAAGAACATAAACTTAAGTAGGTATCAAAATCTCCGATTTCAGCGTTTAACAGGGGCTTAGCAGAATCTGGCCAAGGGTGATCGAAATCGCTATTTAGCAGTGTTAAGTAACAGCAGCCTCGCAGAAGTATGTAACAGCCAATACATAAACGCTGCCGAAAATTATTTAACACTTTGCTAGCCTCAAGAAACAGCAGCACAAAAGTATGCACCGTAAACTAATGATTAATTAAAGCAAAGCCAATAAAAAAATTAAAAACAAATATAATCGCTATATATTTAATTATTTTTTTTATTTTCGCGTCTTAGATACATCAAATCTAAACCAACACATGAGTAAACTAAACTTCCCACTTTTTTACAGTTTAAACCCACAGAATCAAAACTAAAATATACTTCTAAAAAATTAAAAATAAATAAATTAAAAAGGGATGCGTTACTCATTTCTATACAGTAAACTGTTCCAGAACCGTGCGTCGCGGCGGCTCCATTGATTCCTGTC
This sequence comes from Drosophila fuyamai, assembly GCA_018153365.1. Taxonomy (NCBI): domain Eukaryota; kingdom Metazoa; phylum Arthropoda; class Insecta; order Diptera; family Drosophilidae; genus Drosophila; species Drosophila fuyamai. The sequence goes on along the minus strand of JAECXW010000393.1, from coordinate 437,255 downwards.
CTTCGTCGTAGTGACTTTGCTGCATCCGATGGTTCTTGAGGGCAGTTCCTTGGATGAATCGCTCCCCACAGACGCCGCATTGGTAGGGCCGCTCGCCAGTGTGCCGACGAATGTGGAGGGTCAGATCATTGGACTGCGTGAAGCTCTTCTCACAGTAGGTGCATTTGTACGGCCGCTCTCCGCTGTGGATGCGCATGTGCTGCTGCAGTTTGTAGGAACGGGCGAATCCCTTTTGACACACGGTGCACACATGGGGGCGTTCGCCCGTGTGTGTCCTCCGGTGGCACTGAAGGTCGGAGGATCGCGGAAAGGCCATTGTGCAGTACTCACACTTGAAGGGCTTTTCGCCGGTATGGCGGCGCATGTGGATAATCAGGTTGGAGGATGAACTGACCGCCTTGCCGCAGAAAGCACACAGAAAGCGCTTAGGCTCCTTGGGAGATGTGGTTCTATTGGAGACCTTTACTAGGTTGGAGCCTTTGCCATCTGGCCCATGGAATTTCTTCGAGTGAGCCGTGAGACGATCTTTGCGGTTATATTTCCTTGGGCAAAGACCACACTGAAATACCTGGCACTCTGCTTTTGGCTCATCTCCAGACACCTCTTTAGGTTCATCCAGATCTTGAGCGTCTGGCTTTTCATGCTGCAATTGCATGTGCTGCAGCAGGTTGGACTCCCACATGAACTTATAGCCACATCGAGTGCATGTGAACTGCTTCTGCTGATTTTCGCACTGTGTCTTCTTATGATGAAAAATTATTTCCGGGCAAACGCTTTTGAAGGTGCACGTGTCACAGCCGTCGGGAATTTTCTCCAATCGGTGCATGGCCTGCTGGTGTTGATGTAGCTCGAATTTACGCGAACATCGCAGTTGGCACATACTGCAGGTGTAAAAATCAGGGGCTCCAGGTGGTTTTGAATGTGTCCTGACATCTTCATCATCAGTCTCTGAGTCATCTAGGTCCATCTCGTAGCCCATTTGGTTTGTAATGGAGTAGTTTTGAAGTGAGGAGAGCTCGTGGTGACTTCCTGCGGGCATGGTTTCGAGGTGCAGACGCAAAGCTGCGATTGTGGGAAAGCTAACACAGCACACTCGACACTCCACTTTTTTGCGACCACCAGGATTCCCGTACGAATCTAAAATTGCCTCCGCATAAGGCAATTGGCCAACACCTATTCCATGGCGCGCGATGTGCTGTAAAAGATTGGCCCAGCGATAAAAGCGACGGGCACACCAACGACACCTGAAAATGTTTGACTCCTGGGCGTGCATCAGTGTGTGGCGCGTGAGGTCCTTTTGCATTTTGAAGCTGCGATGACACTCCCCGCATTCAAGGTTCCCATCAGCTTGAGAGAGTTCATCTGGGTTTGGAATTTCGAATTGCAGATGGGATAAGTTCACGTGGAGCTTCAGGTTCTCCCGCCACCGGAAGCGAAGCGGACACTTGCGGCACTGGAAAACCTTCTGCGGATTGTAGCACAGTGTCCTAGAGTGATGATCAAGCAAAGATTCGTTGACGAACCTAACTTGACAATGGGAGCAAACAAGGAATGCTTCCTCAAACTTGTGATTTTCCAGTTGGTGGGCAAACAATTCATGTTTTCTTCTTACAACCGTCGAACAGAGATTGCAGGAATAGCTTTTTACTGATATATTCTGTTCCTGATCGGATTCAGAATCAGTTTCACTACTGTCGAGACTTAGTTCTAGACCAGCCTCGTTGGTGATTGAAATAAAACGATCCAACTCCAATCCTTTATCCACATCAGCCATAATTTTTCCGACCAGAATATCTCTTTCTAAAGCAGTTTCTAGTTCCGGGTAAAAAGATCTTGAGGCACTGGGAATATCTCTTTCTTCGGACAAACTTAATCCGTATTGATGCGTCTTTAGGTGGGTTCGAAGATCACTGATTTTTGAGTGGCGCGAGAGGCAGATCATGCATTGAATCAACTTGCAACCATGAGGTCGACTAAGCCGCGACAGAGCCATTCCTTCTACAACGTTGGCGGTGGTACGCTCTTCTTTGAGGCTTTCAGGTTCGCCCGCATGCACTTTTAAATGTGATTTAAGACCATCTTTGCGGTGGAACTTGCGATGACAATGGGGACAGTCAAACTGGGCTGCCGACTGAGGTTGATGTAATCGCTTGTGACGGGTGAGGTCTTTGTGCCAGATAAATACCTACACAGAAAATTTTAGTTGTGCGATTTTAAAAATATGACTGATAGTATGCTTACCTTATCACATTCATCGCACTGAAGCTTGCTGACCGAAGAACCCTGTTTGCCAGCCAGTGGCTCTTCATCTTTCTTTACGTCATGGTATGTCCTCAGATGCTGCTCATAGTTTGCCTGCCACACGAATCGGAGACTGCAAATCTGGCAATGAAAACGAGAGTGTTTCTGGCCGCAGCTGCGCCTACGGTGTTGTTGAAGTAGCGCTTTGTTTACGAAACCAGAACCACACTTTTCGCAGGAACAGGGCAGATCAATGGATCCCTCAGAATGAAAGAGCTTTTGATGCTGCATTAGGGTCGTCAAAGTACTAGTAACTGCTCTACATAGCAGGCAGGTATGAGAGAGATTCTTAGACTCCTCATCGCTTTGTTCCGATTCTGAATCAAAGAGATCCAGTTCTTGGCCACTTTCCGTGCAGGCGTTGTAATAGCGATCGAAGTCCTGGACCTCGAAATCCTCACCAATGCGGGCGGCCAGATCCGCGGTAGTGCAGTCCAATCCATTAGGGTAAAACGCGCGAAAGAAGGAGGAATTGTACTCGGGGTTAATGCCATTTAAATCAAGTTGGTGTGTGGTTAAGTGAATACGAAGACGCGCCAGGCTGGGTAGTTGAGCATCACACAAAGAGCACAATATGTGCCTGGTCGTTGTTTCCTCACGGCGATGGGAACACGCGTGTCTTTGAAGGTTTTCCGGCCACATAAACTTTCCCGGACACTTACGGCAGCGATATCGCTTAATTTTGCTGTGGCAATGGGTTATCAAATGTTGATTGTAGAGTGTTAGGCAGAGGAAACCAATTTTGCAAAAACTGCAGCGCTGCCACGGAAGCGATGGGGACTGGGAGTGCTCCTCCAAGGTATGTTTCACCAAGCGATGTTTGCGTGTGAAAGATTGATTGCACACAAAGCAATTATATTTAGCCTCCAAGCTTTCACAATTATCATCTGAATCACTAAGTCCTAACTCATAGCCGTGAAAATTTACAACGCAGGCAAACTTTTCTGAATGCCCTTCGGCAATGTTAGAACTGATCTGTTGCTTGATAATATCCAAGTCACACGGCAATCCAGAAAAATGCTCTCTGACCACATCACTATCCTTTCTCAAATTGACTAAGGTCTTCAAGTCCACGTGACTTTTTAGGTGACTTCTTAGCTCCTCTATTTGCTTGCACTTTAGCCCGCACAATTTGCACTCGATTCTTTTTAGTCTGCCGGAGCTGTAAAGACGCTCGGCGAAGCGCCACTCATATCCGAGCTGTAGAGCCTTCCATTTGGCTTCTCGTTTCTTGTGGCAGCGAAGGTGGAACATGTACTTGTCCTTGCGCAGAAATCCCTTTCCACAGATGTCGCACACGTAGGAGACCTTCTCAAAGTGAATCCTAGCGTGGCGCTGCATATCGCGGAACCACGAGAAAGTCTTCCCACATACTCCGCAGGCGTGTCGGCCATCTGTGGTCATCGACTGGCTTTTGGCAGGACCAGGCGGACGTCCTCGACGGCGTTTGATGGGCGATTTAGATTGTTCAGATAGTTTAGCACTGAGAAAAAAAGATTTAGTTTTGAGATTAACAAGGCAATTGGAACAAAACATTTAAAACACTAAGGAGTTACCCTTCGTCTGGTTTATATTAATAGCCAGTATAGCTAATATATGACAGCTATAATATAAAGTTATCCGATTTGATAAAACTCAAGGTATTGCTTACGAAAAAGATGCTTCATCGTATCAAACGCGACGTTTACTTACTCCTCCTTTTCGCTTTCCACTGGCTGCCTGACTTTCCGAGAGCTGCGTCGCAGATGATAGGGCTTATTATGCACTTCGTCCCTATAAGGAAATTTGATATTAGCCAATGTTCCTTGGAAAACTGAAATACACCTACTCTTCGCTTTCTGCTGCGTCAGCGAAATCTTCATCGCTGTCGCTTTCCGGTCTCCATTTGAGCTCTAAGGTCCCCATTTCGGTTGCGTCCACATTCACCGCGGACTTGTTGCCCTCATCGTCAAGGTCCACTTCGGTTTTTATGAAAGGCTCCTGGGGAATGTCGATGGGCATTTCATCCAGGCATTCCCTAAGGCGAGCCTGCAGCTCTCCATTGACCTTTCTGGCCTGGTCCACAAAGGCGTAGGCGTTCTTTAATCTTGTCCAGCAACCTGTGCAGAGATGCTGCGGTAGATTGTCATCAGAGCTGTCCCGCTGGGCCCAGAGATCGTGTTTTCAAGATATAGTTGTTTATAATTCCTAATATATGACGTTTACTTACATCGATTTGAGTAAGTTCCTGGAGCACATCATAGACACTTTTGGAGGCGTCTATGTCCAGGCAAGTGGATAAGGGCAGTAAATTGTGGCTTTGCAGGCCACACGTTCGGCAAATATCTGATGGAAGCATTTTGCCGACAATTACCTCATTATTAACAATGGGAAATTGATAAAAAACTGGGCAAACCAATGGAAAACTTTCGGAGATCAAGGAAAATGCAACAAGAGCCCTTTTTTAGGTGTGACCGTTGCGAACGCCCAGCTGTTTACAATTGGAAGCCTTCGCTTTTCAACACTGTTGCCTCAGCTGTTTATTTGGCAGTTTTATCAGACACTTTTCGCTATTGGATTTATCAAAGTTTAAACGAAATAAATGTTAAAACATGACTCGGACATGTAGGATTTGTGGCGGCGACGACGGACGCTACTGGATTGAAACGCCGGTGGAGAAATACGCGGAGAAGACCTTCGGCCAGCTGCTGCTCGAGTTAACGCGAATAGAGGTGGGTTTATTGTCCTTTTGTCACTCAATTACCGCCCGCATTGATATTAATTAAATTTAAATGATATTAAAAGGTGGCCATGGCGCAGGCGGTGAAATTCCCCCAGTGGCTGTGCATCGGATGTGCCGATAAGTTAGAGAGCACTTACGATTTTGTGCTGCAGGCGCGGCAGACGCACGAACTCTGGCTGCAAAAACTAGAAAACTCTGTAGATCGGATGGACGACTTGGAAGGACCAGAGGCCTTGGAGTGCCTTCGCGAAACACCAATCCACCTGTTCGAAATAGAAGGCGTGACCATCAAGACGGAGGAGCTGGCTCCCACGCACCTGGTGACTAAGGCTGATCCTCTCGTGCGCTCGCGATTTGTCAAGCGAAGCATTGTGCACTTTAGCGACTCGGATGATGACCAGGACGATGTGCCCCTGCGTCAGCGAAAGAAAACTAGTTCACTCTGCGCCTCTGAACCGCCAAGGCAAAACGTTTGCGAACTGTGTAACAAGGCCTTCAGATATGTCACCAATCTTTATCGGCACAAGCAGAGGGATCACGGCCTTCCTTGCAAAAACGGAGAAGAGTGAGCTAATCTTCCTTTGAGTTAATATTACCACCTACAAGGTCTGTTTTCTACCTAAAGCTTTGATGATAACTATTACAAGTGCGACCAGTGCGACAAGTCCTACATATACGTGATGGCGCTTGTAAAGCACAAACACAAAGAGCATGGAGCCAGTATGTTGCCCACCAAGATGTCCAGGAGAAAGTTACCCGGAAGGCCAACGGCATTGCCCGAGGATGCCTGCCCAACTAGTCCTGCTTCCACCTCTGGAAACTCCACACATCGAAGCAGGACCAATAACGACACCCTCGTGCACAGCATTATAAAGGCAGTAGAGTAAGTTTATTATTATTATTTATTATGCTGGTTCCATATTCTCAGAAGTAAATCAGGAAATCTTTTGTATCTATTACTGTATTGTTCATAAATTACCTTCATCCCGCATCTTTAGTACTCCATAATATCAACTGAATATTTTATTAATCTCTTTTACAGACTCTCGGATGAAGATGGCAACAGCAACGTAGAGAATTACTACAAATGCGATAGCTGCAACAAAACCTATAAGTACATCGTGAGCTTGATCAAGCACAAACATAAGGAGCATTCGGACAAGCAGACGGATAAGCATTCGGAGACAGAGGACGATCAGCCACTGCCCTCGACCTCCTCCGCGGCAGTTGCCCGAGCCGCCAAACCATCGAGGATAAACCGACGAGTCGATGGCTTCGATTACCATCGCTGCGAACCTAATGGCGCCAAGGAAATTAAGTGTATGATCTGTTTGCGACGCTTCACCAAACTCCGAGAGCTCAGGGATCACTTGCAGAATCATCCCACTGACTTCGATTTTGAGGCGCATGGCGAGCCCATTGAGCGCATTGCGGAAGGTTTTTTCAAGACAGCCGTGGAGTCCACGACGGAGGGTTTGAAGCGGCGGATCTTTCGAGATCTCAGGATGGGTGTTTATGGACGCTACTATTCTATAACAAATCAAGCTCGTTATGAGATGACACTAGACAGCTCTGATACGGACAGCGATGGCGAGAGTGAGGAGGATGTCGTAATCCGGCGAAGCTATTCCTGCGAGCTATGCGACTCCCCGGAAACCAGGTGGCCGCGCAAGTATCTACTGCACCAGCACCACCGGAAGGAGCACACCTGGCTGGATGCGCCGCATGTCTGCCAGCGCTGTGATTCGCGGTTCCTCAGTGTTCAGTTGCTGGAGCACCACACAAGCCAGCTGTGCCAGAACACTCTGAAGCGATTCATGTGCGATAAATGCCCCCAGCGTTTCTTTTGGCGCCGGAATCTTCGTGCCCATCTCGTCGAGCACAAAAGCAAGGTGAGGAGCTGTACAGATCAGAGGATAATAAGAAACTATTTTTTAAGAACTACCAGAGCATAAATAATTTTAATTTCCTTGTTCTCATTTTATTTTTACTGTTTTATATCGAAGAATATAAGTGACATTTTTTTAACCAAATCTTTAGCACCAAAGAACTACAAGTTTATGGTTTTAATTTTTGTTGTAGTTGGGTTAAAAATCTTCTTAAAAGGGGAAAAATAGTTTTCTAAGTTATAATTAATATTGGGTAGGTAAAGGCCCATTGGCTTTCATCAATTAAGAGACCAGTAATTTCGTACATTTTTAAAACTGGTTTAGATTTTACGCCTTTATGGGCTTGACAATATGAAAAATTATTTACAAACCTTATTATGATCCATATTTCAGCAAGAGACCTACCCGTGCGATCTGTGCTCCCGCAGCTTTCAAGACAAAAGCGCCGTGACCAAACACAAGCTAATGATACACCGGGATAGCAACATGCAGCTCTTTCCCTGCCGCTGGTGCACACGGACCTTCTACCGTCCTGCCCTGCTGTTCAAGCACCTACAGCGGCACGGATTCACCGGCCATGACCTACCGCTGGCTGAAACTTTGCTGGCGGATGCGTCCAAACCGGCAGGGCCGAAGAGCATCCAGTGCATGATGTGTGAGATCAAGTTCATAAGCGTGGCGGACTTGCGCCGGCACATATCCATGCAGGGTCACAGCGATCAGCCTTCGGCCTACATGATCAGCACTGCAGCTGGATTTGAGCTGCTTCTGGAGGATACGGATGACAGTGATGAGGAAGGCTCTAGTAGATCGTACACCTGCGATCTGTGTGATATGATCTTTCGGCGCCGACGAGAGTTGAGTGAGCACCAGTACTCGCTTCATTGTTTCGACAAGCTTCCTTATTCCTGCGAACACTGCATTTTCAAGACTGTGGATAAAGTAAGATATTTCTTAATCAGTTATCTTTCCGGTGCCTTTTTTAAATTCGTTTAATATAATCTACTTTCAGTACATGCTGGATCAACACCTTCGAACCCAATGTTTGAACAACGAGAAAAAGTTTGTCTGCTCGCGCTGTGGCTACAAGTTTATGTGGCAGGAGAACCTAACCCAGCACCTGGCCACCCAGCATCCCAAGCAACCTACAGTTTTAGAGCAGCAGCCACCGCTTAGGAGGAAGAGACGCTTCCGCTACCCGTGTCCCCACTGCTGGCGGTCCTTCGTCGTGGAGCCCAGTCTGCAGAAGCACATAAGGGACATGCACCTGGCCAAAAAAAACCCAGTCAAGAAGTACCTCTGCTCCCTATGCGGCCTGGAGTCGCTGACACCCAACAAACTAAGCATCCACATGCGGCGTCACATGGGCGAGAAACCCTTCAAATGCGATCTCTGCGACATGCGCTTCACAGTACACTATGAGCTGAAGGTGCACCACCGGAGACACACCGGCGAGCGGCCCTACCAGTGCAACTTTTGCTCAAAGGACTTCGCAAGGCAGGACAAGCTGAAGCGGCACGTCCTAACCCACAACGTCAAATCGTAGGATAATGATTCTAAGACTAACTGATAAATAATGATTAATCTAAAATAATCACGTTTTCTAGGGTAATTTTCATTAACATCTAAGTTTGTTGAAAGGACATTACATACACATTTTACTTTCTGACTTTTTCTTTGTTGATTTCAAAAAAGGATTAGAAAGACTTTAATTTGATTGGGTTCATATTTGGGTTTTTCCTAATTTTAAGGGAGTATATCTTTAAAAGCTTGTGGCTTAAATTTCCTGCATCATTATTTTTAAATTTTATTATAAGTTTATTCCGAAAATGTTGCTTGCAAGTTGGAAAAGTCATTATATTAGGCACCTTAAAAATCAAACGTCTCAATAAGTATTTCTAAATACAGTTACTCTCTTAAAAGTTAACTTTACCTTTATAAAAGAAAGAGCACCGTCACGGCCGTTAAGAGCGAGGTATAAAGAGCTTTTATTCGGCGAAACATTTTGTGGGGTCAGTAAGTACTTGAAAGGCATAAGTATCAGACGCTAGCGCATCTAAACAAAGATACTATCATGGCAGATCAAACAACTCCGAAGTGGGTGAACAAAGAGCTTTTCAATGGGTTATTGGAACAAAGTAACAAAGATTTCAAGGCGATACTAAAATTTGTCCCCACATCGGCGATTAGTAAGGGCGAGAATTATTTGACGATCGTGCTACGTATACAAATTCAAATGCAGCTAAAAAGTGAGTAGGAACGCCGAACGTCTCTTATGAAATGATTTACGAAAAGATTCAGATGACAACACAGAAGATGTCAGCTTCATATTAAAGATACCTCTGGTTCCGGAAGATCAGGAAAACGATTTCCACGATATGTTCGATGCCGAACTAGATATGTACGACCATCTGATACCAGAATTGGAGGACCTATATGCCAAGAACACTTCCCTGTCACCGAGATTCAAGCCGCTGCATTTTAAGTTTCCTGGGACTCCGGTTAAAAGCGACTACATTTTGTTGGAAGATCTGCGAAATAGGGGATACAGAAATGCTGACAGAACTCAGGGCTTGGAGCAGTTCGAAGTGGAGGCAGTGCTTAAGAAGTTGGCCCAGTGGCATGCAGCCTCTGCAAAACGAGTCGTTGAGCTGGGAGAGTACGAGCAGAGTATCCGCGAGAGTTACTTCACGACCGAGCACCAGAAATTGTTAGACGAATTCAACATTAATTTCTGTATGCCATTTTTGGAGTGCATGCAGCAATATAATCTGAATCCAGGACAACTGGTTCTAATAGTGAGTTTACGCAATTCTATTGTATGGGGACTTCGTTAAACATTTCTATAATAAACAATTTATTTTTCAGAGCGACTACACATCGCGTTTGACGGATCTGAATATAGAGTTTGGTAGAAATGATCCTATGGAGTTGAGTGTCCTAAACCATGGAGACTTTTGGTGCAACAACTTTATGTTCAAGTACAAAGATTGTTCAGAAGTTGAAGATGTTTGTTTCGTCGATTTTCAATTGCCTAAATTTGGTAAACTAACGGATAGCCCCGAAAATAAATTTATTTAGTATATATGTATATATTTCATTATTAGGTACACCAGCCCAAGATCTTCTGTGTCTGCTGATGACGTCCCCCAAGTTCTCGATCAAGCTGAATAAGTTCGATCATTTCATCGAGTATTATCACCAGCAGCTCGTCTATCATCTCGGTCTGCTCAACTACAATAGAAATGCTCCCACACTTGCTCAGCTTCACACCCATCTGCACAGATATAGTCTTTGGGGTAAGACCTCGACCCGAAGCTTATTTCAGGGTGATTTCCAATTCAAACCCCTCGTATTTGCAGCTTTTATATGTGCTCAGCGTATGCTGCCAATAGTGCTGCTCCCCCCTGATGTCGATTCGACTATAGGCAATATGATGGGAAACTCGGAGGAGGCAATAGCATTCAAGCGTAAGATGTTTCTCCTGCCGGCTTATGTGGATCAGATCAAGGTCATATTGCCTTGGCTCATTAACCGTGGTTACATAAGATAAGCCGGAAATAACTATAAATAGGTTCAAAAAGAGCTCAAAATGCAATAAAAGTATTAAAATGAGCAACTAAAAATTATCCAATGTAAATATACCTAGGAACTACCATATACAATTAGAAATATTAAACAAAATTGGGCACTAGCTCAAATATTCTGAAATTGCTTTATATCAGCTTGTAAAGATAATTTGAAATAATTTTCTCGTGAAAAAATGTATTTATGTATAGCTTTTAAGTAAACTCTAGTTAACCGAGTTTCCGCTAAAACTGCTTGTTGTAAATGCAAAAAACAGAGCTTTTGAGAGAAGATCGTAAGATAGCTGCCCCGCTCTTTGAAATTATAAAAGCTCCCTACTGTAATGAAATGTCTAATTCCCCGATTTTCGTCAGTCAACGCAACACCGCTAAACTAGGCGTATACGTGTTCTGTTCGTTTTTCTAGTAGTAATCCCAATAATCCAAAATGGCTGCTAGTAAAATTCCCGATTGGATCAGTGCGGAACTTTTCGAAGATGTACTCAAGTCGAGTGTCGAGGGATACTCAAAAGTCAGAAGCTTCAAGGCGGAAAGTGGATCCGCGGCTGGGGACAACTACGCCACAGTTATGCTGCGAATTAACATCGAAGTGGAACTGCAAGGTGAGTTCAGATGTTGGTTGCCAGATAGCCGTATTGATTTTGGATTTCTGGTGTTCAGATGGTACAACTAAACAGGTGTCGTACATGGTTAAGTTGCCACATCAGAACGATGTGTACAAGGAAATGATGAAGCACACCAACATCTTCGAAATCGAGCGCACAATGTACAATGAGGTTGTTCCCGAGATGGAGGCCATTTACAGGTCGGCGGGTGTGGAGGTCACGTTTGGAGCCAAGAGCTACGATCTGAGAGATGCCAAGAGCGAATACATAGCTCTAGAGGATCTGTGCACCAATGGGTTTAAGAATGTCAACCGCCTCGAGGGACTAGATCAAGCGCATACGGAGAGAGTTCTCCGGAAGTTGGCCCAGTGGCATGCTGTAACCGCTGTGCGGATAGACACCAAGGGGCAGTATCCGGAAATCGTGCTGAAGGGCTTCTTCAAGGAGGAAAACAAGCCGATGATGAACGAAATGATGAACGGCATGGGCCAGATATTTCTCAAATGCTGTGCCACCTATGACGGTAACGAGGCATACATAGAAAAAATCGTAAGTTGTGACTATTATTTGAAGTCCACTTTTATTTTCTATTAATTCCAATTAGAAAGCCCTAAAACCAGTAGTAATTGACGAGATGTTCAAGTTGGGCGAGGTTGATCCTACGGATTTCAATGTGCTGAACCACGGCGATTCCTGGTCGAATAACATTATGTTCCAGTACGATGATTTTGGCCAGATAAAGGAGGTGTATTTGGTCGACTATCAGGTATCGAAGTACGGATCTGTGGCTCAGGACTTGCTCTACTTCCTAATATCTTCCACGAAGCTGGAAGACAAGTTGAGCAAATTCGACTACTATATTAAGGTGTACCATGATAATCTGGTGGAGCACCTAAAGATCTTGAAATACTCCAAGCCATTGCCAAGTTTGCGAGACATTCACAAGATGTTGTTCAAGTATGGACTTTTTGGTGCGCATATTTTAAATTAAAAGTCTAACCTTATTTTTTAACTAAGATTTTCTTATTTATTTTCCAGCATACTCCGTGGCCACTGGTGTAATGGCAGCTGTTCTTGTTGATCCAACAGAAAACGCCAGTTTTGAAAACTTTGTTGGCGACTCCGCCGAGGGAGTCGACTTCCAGATGCAAATGTACAACAATGCCCGATACCGAAAACACATTCAGGCAATCCTGCCATGGCTTCTTAATCGCGGCGCCCTGGATATTAATTAGAAAATGAATTCCCGCATGAAACGCTCAAATCCGCTAATGTGGCTCATAGAGCTCGGAACCAAGTATTAAAATAAATAAGATACAGACAAAGACTTTTATAAAGAGTTTATTTTCTAAACCTCTCCAAAACCAAATTAATAGATTTTAACGTTTTTCAGCATAAGTATAAGTCACACCAACTAATTTTATAGAATGAAAATATGAGATCAAAACAGTCTACATTGACATAGCAAAAACTTGTTTGGGTTGGGAGAGAATTAGTTAAAGTGCAATTAGCAAAGCTTGTTAGGGAAGAGTGAGAAAAAGCCCATGTTCTATCAACTTATGAAAGCTCCCCGACAGATATAAAACCATTGATCCTCCCTGCGTATCGTCAGTCAACTCACTCTAGAGCAACTAGGCGTATACTTGATTTACGTATTATTATAGAATAACATCTATCATGGCTAGTAAAATACCCGATTGGGTCACAGCAGAATTATTCGAAGACCTCCTTAAGGCGAATGTTGAGGGGTTTTCAAAAGTCAAGAGTTTCAAAGCGGATAGTGGATCTGCGGCGGGGGAGAACTACGCAACCATTATGCTTCGAGTTAACATCGAAGTGGAACTACAGGGTAAGTCAAGGGGGGCAGAGTTCGAGGACAAAGTCTGATTTCCCTCCCTTAGATGGCAAATCGAAACCAGTGTCTTATATGGTCAAGTTGCCCCACCAACTGGAGATGTACCAAGAGATGATGAAGCGGACCAACATCTTTGACATTGAGCGCACCATGTACAATCAGGTCGTTCCTGAAATGGAGGCTATTTATAAAGAAGTGGGCGTAGATATTACTTTCGGCGCAAAGAGCTATGATCTCAAAAATGCCAAGACCGATTATGTGGCTCTAGAAGATCTGGGAGTCAAGGGATTCAAGAATGCAAGCCGTTTGGAAGGACTCGATCAAACGCACACGGAGAGAGTTCTCCGAAAATTGGCTCAGTGGCATGCAGCATCGGCTGTGCGAGTGGCCACAAAGGGTTCATATCCTGATATCCTTTTACATGGCTTCTTTAAGGAGGAAAACCGTCCGATGATGACTGAAATGATGAATTCAATGGGTTCGAATTTTGTCAAAAGCTGTCCCACTTACGAAGGTTACGAAGTGTTTATAAACAAAGTCGTAAGTATTTGGAACTTGAAATTTTCAATCGGTTTAATACGCCTTTAAATGCTTTTAATTGTTTTATATCTTGTTAGAAAGCTCTTCAGCCAGTGTTTATCGACAAAACATTCGATATAGCCAAGGTCGATCCCACGGAGTTCAATGTGCTAAACCACGGCGATTCCTGGTCGAATAATGTTATGTTCCAATATGATGCTTTTGGAAAGATCAAGGAGGTTTATTTGGTCGACTACCAGATCCCCAAATATGGAACTGTTGCCCAGGACCTGCTCTACTTCCTGATATCTTCCACAAAGCTAGAAGAGAAGCTTTCCAAATTCGATTACTATATTAAGGTATATCATGAGAACCTTGTAGAACACCTAAAGATTCTGAAGTATTCCAAGCCGATTCCTAGCCTGCGAGATATTCATTTGGCCCTCTTCAAATATGGCTTTTTCGGTAAGTGTTTTAAAATACTATTTTTCTGATAAAATACATTTAAACTATTTTCCCAGGCTATACCGTGGCTACTGGTGTGATGGCCGCCGTTCTCTTAGATCCCACGGACACTGCTAGTTTCGAGAACTTTGTGGGTGATACTGATGCAGGTGTGGCCTTCCAGATGCAGCTTTACAACAGTCCCCGGTTCCGCAAACACATTCAAGCGATTATGCCCTGGCTCTTAAATCGAGGCGCCTTGGACATCTAAAAATGCACATTTTCCAATTTTCACAATAAATAATTAACGTTGAGTCAGCAATGAATGCGACCACATGATAGTGTTATCAGTAACTGCGTGCGATAGTGGACACAAGTATTAATAGCGAGTTCAATTTGAACTAAACCATTCATGTATTTTGTGAGGGTAGAGTTTCCCGTATATGGAAGTAAACAAAACTTTCAAATACAACTCTAACCAGCTCATCAAAACAAAACATGGTTAAACACTCTTAAGTAGTTAACAAATCTATACTATGCATGTTTAAACACAAATTACACTGTTTGGGGAGTTCGTGAGCATACAAATGAGAATACGGAGAGAGAATAAGATTAATATAGCCCCCGTAAGCCATATATGGTCACAAGAGAGTGTAACAAAACAAAACTCCAACCATTAGGTTGAACAGCGTATCTTCTCGGTTCTCCTAATGTTTATACTTCAATATTTTATCATACAAAAAGGAGCGAGGTTAAAAGATCTCACTTTTATGTAAAAATATGTATACGGTCGTATTTTATAAAATTGTACCAAATCAATAAAAAATATTGAATTGCAACGGCCCACACTGAAATTGACATGGCAAATATTTGATAGAAAAAGAATTACTGAAAGTAATTTAAGGGGTTTTCAAAAGTCAAGATTATGTGTCAAAAGTCAAAATCGAAAAGTCAAGGGATTCAAGAATGGCTCAGTGGCATGCAGCATCGGCCGTACGAGTAGCGACCAAGGGCTTATGTACTGATATACTTTTACACGGCTTATAAAAGGAAGAAAACCGTCCGATGATGACTGAAATGATGAAAGGAATTGGTTCAAATTTTACCAAAAGCTATCCCATCTACGAAGGTTACGAACTGTTTATAGACAAGTCGAAAGTATTTAGTACTTAAAATATCCAATCTGTCTTTTGGGCCCTAAACCCTTTTAATTGTTTTATTTTTAGATCCCACGGACACTGTCAGTTTCGAGAACTTTGTGGGTGATACTGATGCGGGTGTGGCCTTCCAGATGCAGCTTTACAACAGTCCCCGGTTCCGCAAACACCACGATTCCGAGATTATGCCCTGGCTCTTAAATCGAGGCGCCTTGGACATCTAAAACTGCATATTTTCCAATTTTTACAATAAACAATCATCGTTAAATCAGAAATAAATGCGACCTCATGGTAGCGTTCTCTTTATCTGTGTGCGATAATAACAACGAGTATTAATAATTGAAAAACTTGTAACGATAACGGATTCAATCGACTAAGCATGAAAAGTATATTTTTAGAAAAAATGGGCTATGATCACAGCCTATAAATTATCATATAACAAAGTAATTGGAAAAGTTTTATTTTTATAGCTTAATAGTAATAACACTGCACAAATAAATTGTACAAATAGTACCAGAAGTCTTAGTTTTTATATTAAAGGCAATAATAATAACTTTCAAAGCTTGTCACAAAAAATACTTAGAGGAAGGATGTTTAAAACATACCCCCTATAAAGTCATAAGCGAAAGAGTTAGCAAAACAAAACTAAAAACAAAATCTTCAAAAGCTTATATTTTTGTATTATTATTTATAGAGATACATATATGTTGATTGTTTACTCACATAAAAATAACTATATGACACCACACTTTTATACCAAAAGACTAAAAAAACGTTAAAGTTGTTATCTAAAACATTTTACTGCCAATTGAGTTGCTATTTTATTTCGCACACTGATATGAACTTATAAATATTGGACAAGATAAAAAAGGTTAATTTTATTTTGTCTAGTTTTTTTGCTAAATATAAAAATCTGCTTTAATTTTGAATCTTCCTGTTTTAATAAATTCTATGCCTTAAACTTAAAATCTCAAGCTCAAAATAAAAAATGTATTGTGGTCCAGCCAAACTAGTATGTTCATACTTAAGCACTGTCCTCGCGATTAAAGTGGGAAAACGTGCATTGTCAGGTTACAATAAAGACTGTTTTTGGGGATTGAGATAATGTTTATCTCCCCCATCGCAGATCTACGCCAAACGCTTTACTATAATAGGGGACGCGAGCTAAAAAGTTCCCAGTACGTGCTGAAAAGCCGAGTAGATTTTCTAAATATGCCGCCGCAAACGAAGGACGAAGAAGTTGGCCAGAGTGATGCCAAAATTCCCGACTGGGTTAAACCAGAAGCATTTCAGGATCTACTCAAAAATAAAATTAAGGATTACAAGAAAACCAAAGCGCTGAGGGCCAAAGCAGGAGTCGCTGCTGGTGAGAACTATGCCACCATAATGCTGAGACTGGAACTCGATGTGGAGACAAAAGGTGTGTTTATTATCGCATTCTATGGAGTACATACATACATATATCTAACAACAATATTTTTAGACGATTCCCACATTACCAAGGCCTTTATGTTGAAAACTCCCCACCAGTCTGGGGCTTGCCGGAAGCTTCTCGAAACAAACAACATATTTGATGTGGAGCGCGGAATGTATCTGGAAGTCGTCCCGGAACTGGAACAGATGTATCGGGATGTGGGTGTGGAGGTGAAATTCGGGGCAGAGGCCTACGAGATAGAGGCCAGCGACTATTACGTCCTTTTGGAGGACCTCAAGCCTCGGGGCTTCAAAAATGCTGATCGCCTTCAGGGTTTGGATCAAGCCCACACCGAAAATGTCCTGAAAAAATTCGCCCAATGGCATGCGGCCTCAGCAGTTCGTGTGGACCTCAAAGGGCCCTACAACGAGAAGTACACAAAGGGTTTTTTCGAAACCCAAGAAATCATGGATACCTTTTGCAAAAGCAGTGCCAAAACTCTTCTGAAACATATCGATCAGTATAATGGTCATGAGGCTTACATAAATGATTTGGTGTGTAAGCTTACGACTTAGTGACATTTTATTTGAGTCTTATCTTTAATCATCTTCCTACAGCATAGTGTCTCAGAAAAGTCATTTGATATTGTCAACGATTTGAAGGAACCGAAATCTGATGAATTCAATGCCCTGAACCATGGCGATGGTTGGTCAAACAACATTATGTTCCAGTACAACGACAAAGGCGAGATTTTGAATACTTACTTTGTTGACCTACAACTCCCTAAGTGGGGAACAGTGGCACAGGACTTGTACTACTTTCTGCTTTCGTCAACTGGCTTGGACATAAAAACTGAGAAATTTGATTATTTTATTTGGTTCTATCACTCTGAGTTGATTAAGCATCTCAAACTGCTGAATTACTCAAAAACATTGCCCACCTTAAGGAATATTCGCGATGCTCTTAACAAATATAGTGGATGGGGTAAGTGGCCGCATTCCGATTTCCCACATAACTAATAAAAAATAACTAAATTCACAGCTTTTTTATGCTGCGCCTGCGTAATGGCATATGTTCTGCTGGATCCCACAGATGGTGCTGATTTAGATAAAATCATTGCAACGGAAGACTCTAGTTTTAGAGATTCCCTTTACACGAACCCCAGATACCGAAAGCATATGGAGGTACTTATGCCATGGCTACAGCTGCGGGGGGCCCTGGGATAGAGTTTTCAAAATCTATCAATACTTAAAAAAATGCTATTATTGTTTAATTTAATTTGTTACTGGAATGAATCAATAAAGAAATGAAAATATTCTGATGCTACAGACAAAAATATCTGACAAATCCTTACAAAAAGTATTTACTTAATATAATTTAATAATATTTTGTACCGATGTCAAAATTTGACCATCAAAAGGATTGCATTGTCAAACAATAACAGACTCGAACCAATCCACAAATTTTCTACATTGCCATTTTGTTATCAAATTTTTAAGAGATAAGGTTATCACTCCCATTGTGATTAATTTGTTTATTATCGTTACATATTACACACTTAAAAATATGGTACTTATGTAATAACAAAATTGAAGTTAAACTTACACATTATTCATTTTCCGGATTGCATAAAACTATATTCGCTTAAGAAATAACTTGTGTTTGGTGTGAGAGATCAGCTGTTCATCAGGTAACTTGCTTTGGAGAATATAAATAATCTTAAGCTTGCAATTAGTTTAGTATTCTACCAGTATTTCACGAACTGCTCTGTCATGATGAGAATTTAATCCGCAGATTGTTTCAATAAACGAGTGACAGACACCCCCACTCAGAAAATGTGCAACTATCTGCTTTGTCACTTTTGCACAAACGAATTTAAAACAGTTTACTGACTATAAGGTAAGAGATAAGGTTTATAGTACAATTCGTTACATATTTCTCTCGAGAGTATTTAAAATATGTGCCTAGTACGCATAGAGTTCAGTTCGTCTGCTACAGTCAACGAGATTATTTAAAAATGCCGTCCAAGTCAAAGGATGAAAATAGTAGCCAGATACAAATTCCAGACTGGGTTAAGCCGGAAGTGTTTGAAGATGTCCTTAAAAGAAAGGTCAAGGGTTATAAGAAGATCAAGTCGATGAGGATTGAGCCAGGTGTCGCTGCTGGCGAGAACTACGCCACCATAATGCTTCGAGTGGAGCTGGATGTTGAGACAAAAGGTTGTTTTAAAATCCTTTGGTTAACTAGTTTAACTAGTACCTTTACTGGTATAAATTGAAATGGGGATTTTAATTAAACATTTTGTATATGTTCACACACAAAACTCTATTTTTTCCCTAGATAAATCCCAAACAACCAAGGCCTTCATGCTTAAAACTCCTCATCAATCCGAGAAGTACCGCAAAATTATTGAAAAAACGGATATGTTCGATGTGGAGCGTGGAATGTACTTAAAAGTCGTTCCCGAATTGGAGCGGCTTTACCGCGATGTGGGTGTGGAGGTAAAGTTCGGAGCAGAAGCCTACGAGATAAAGGCCAGCGACTATTATGTCCTGCTGGAGGACCTTAGGCCTCGAGGTTTCAAGAATATCAATCGCCTTGAAGGCATGGACCAGGCTCATACTGAAAGTGTCCTAACAAAATTTGCCCAGTGGCATGCGGCATCTGCGGTCAGAGTTGATAGTAGAGGTCCTTACGAGGAGAAGTATACGCATGGTTTCCTGAAGAACGAGGAAATCGTGGATACCTTCTGTAATCGCAGTGTGAAATTTTCCTGAGTCACGTGAATTTGCGCCAAGGCTATGAGGCTTACTTAAAGGATTTGGTGGGTAAACATATGTTTTCTAATCTGTGTCTCAGTATCTTATCTCCTATCGTTCGCTACAGCATATTGCGTCTGACAAAATATTGGACTTTGTGGAAGAACTAAACAATCCGAGTCCGGACGACTTCAATGCCCTAAACCATGGCGATGGTTGGGCCAATAACATTATGTTCCAGTATAATGAAAAGAACGAGATAGTTGATACCTATTTCGTCGATCTGCAATTACCCAAGAGGGGATCAGTGGCCCAGGATTTGTACTACTTTCTCCTGTCCTCTACAAGTTTGGATGTCAAAATATCAAAATTTGATTACTTTATTTGGTTTTACCACTCTGAATTAGTGAAGCATCTCAAACTGCTGAATTACTCCAAGACATTACCAACTCTAAGGAGTATTCGTAATGATCTTAACAAGTATAGTGGATGGGGTAAGTTTTCGCTTGTTTACTTTTACGTTTAGTTATTTTAAATAAGTATATATTTCAGCTTTTGTCTGCGCCTCAACCATAATGGCGTATGTTCTGCTGGATCCAGTAAAAGGTGCTGATTTCGAAAAGGTCCTTGGGGATGATGACTCCAGCTTCAAGAAATCGCTGTACTTGAATCCCAGGTTCCACAAGCACATGAAAGTCATCTTGCCTTGGCTCCAGCATGGAGGTGCTATGGAATAGCAGTTCGGGATAGAAATTAATGAGTATTTCTACAAGCAAATCAGTTAAAGAACTCTTTTATATATGTATATTTGAATGTATCTAGGAAACCAAGAATTGTATTATTTTTGTAAAGATAAGATCCTGAGTGCTTACTCTAAAGATAAGATGTATTCAATTGGTTCCCCTGTCTAAGAAAAATCATTTAAAAATTCACCTATGGAATTAATTTTGTTAACCACTTTCATTCATTCATGGTTCATTTGAATGTAAGTTTTATTGATAAACAATGCCCATATTTGGTTTTATATACGTATATGGTAATATATAAGTATGTACAAATGTCTCATTCGGGAACTTTGAAAACAAGTGTTTTGGGGAACCCTTATTAGCCGGCACTCTCTGTTTATTCTCGCCACAAGCTTTTAAAGCTTTCTGATCGGCCTTTGTTTAACAGAGAGAATAATAACAAGAGAGAACGCTATAGTCGGGTGCCCCGACTATCAGATACCCGTTACTCAGGTAAAGGGAGTGCGAGGGAGATGGAGATAGAAACTTTGATCACGCATAACTTTTTAACGAATGGTCCGATTTGAAAAATTTCTTCTACATTTCGATAGGTATTGATAAACACAATAAAACTGCATTTTTACTTTTCCGAAATATTTAAATTTTTAAAATCGTATACAAGCGATTGTGGGCGTTAAAGGGGGCGTGGCACCTTTTTGAAACAAACTTGCGCTGCGTAGGAACTCCTAGAATCTGCATGCAAAATGCCAATCTTCTAGCTTTTATAGTTTCTGAGATCTCAGCGTTCATACGGACAGACAGACGGACAGACGGACAGACGGACAGACGGACAGACGGACATGGCTATATCGACTCGGCTAGTGACCCTGATCAAGAATATATATACTTTATAGGGTCGGAAACGCTTCCTTCTACCTGTTACATACTTTTGCACGAATACAATATACCCTTTTACTCTACGAGTAACGGGTATAAAAATATGTTTGCGCTTTTATATTTCGTGGCCACCAACCGGCGAACCGACACTCAGTTTATTTATAATGTCGGAGGAGATTAGTTCGGTTACACTGCCCGCCTGGTTGAAGGCAGACCTATTTGAAAAATTGCTTAATGAGCGATTTGGCAATATGTATGTGGGAATCAAGACCTTCAAGCCGGTGGCTGGTCTTAAGCCGGGGGAAAATTACTCCACCATTATGCTACGCCTCCACTTTGAAGTCGAACTGAAGGGTGAGTCACTGCCAGGCGAAACAATGACGGGAATCACCAATTTTACGTCATTAGATCAAGCCATCGAAAATGTGAGCTATATGCTGAAGACGCCGCACGATTTCGAGTTGTACCGCGAGATCCTGAAGAAGAACAACATGTTCGAGGTGGAGCGGGATGTATTCCTGGAAGTGAAACCCGAGCTGGAAAATATGTACAAGGATGTCGGATTGGATGTCACGTTTGGAGCCAAGGCCTATGAAATCGACGTTCTCGATAATTACGTCCTGCTGCAGGACCTAGGTCCTTTTGGTTTCAAGAACGTCGATCGCCTAGAGGGTCTCGACATGGCCCACACCAAGAGTGTTCTGAAGAAGATGGCCCAATGGCATGCAGCATCGGCCAACAGGATTTACCTCAAGGGTCCGTACACCCAGAACTACTTGCAACCCACCTATGCCGATAGTATGAAGGAAAACATCGAACAGGTAGCGGAAACATTGGGAAAATACCTGCTCAAGTGCCTTCCTCTTTACGAGGGCTTCGAGGAGTACAGCGAAGCGGTAGTAAGTAGTTCTAACCTTTATTTTAAAGCTTTTATGTGTGTGACTGGTAATAAATTATTTCATTTGATAAATGTTTAAACATGGCAATCGTCTGTGACCATTGTTTTCCTGATTTTTTCAGCACAAGATCCAGCCAAACATCGTAGACCTTATGTATGCCATGAATAAGCCCGATCCGGAGGATTTCAATGCGCTAAATCACGGAGATTGCTGGACCAACAACATTATGTTCAGGTACGATGGTGAATGCCCCGAACCAGCCGAAACCTATTTTGTGGACCTTCAGCTGCCCAAAGTGGCCTGCGTGGCCCACGATCTGATTTATTTCCTCCTCGGTTCGACGAAGTTCGAAATTCAATTGAGTCAGTTCGATTACTTCATCAAGTACTATCACGACCAGCTGATCGAGCACTTACGATTGCTGAAGTACCCCGAAGCCAAGACGCCCTCGCTGCGATTCCTGCACACTCAGCTGCTGAAATATGGACGAGTTGGTAGGGTGAAAAGCTCTTTCCGCAAACTTGCAGATAGAAATTGTTTTCTTTTATTATTTCTAGGGTATCACACTGTCCTGATGCTCTGCCCGCCTGTGCTGCTCGATCGCACCGACGAAGCCAATTTGACCGATTTTGTCACCGAGTCGGATAATGGCGATGGTCTCAAGATGGCTATGTACTCCAATGCCCGCTACAAGAAACACGTTAGCGCCATTCTCACCTGGCTAAACAATCGAGGCGCCCTTCAGTAACTTAAAACGCTTTATACCTCGAAGTATTTAGTTTGTATGTGGGCTTCGCTGATAATAATGCTACTCAAAAACTATTTTTTACAATCTCTATATAAATAAATATTTTGATATAAAACAAGAAATTTATTTACCTTGCAGCTGTGACAAACATTAAATGTTCCATATTTCGTTGCTTAAAAACAATTAGGCTAGATGGATACATTCGATCGTTCCTATGGCAGCATTTTCATAATTGACTAAAATTATAAAACCCTCTGCAATGAAACAAAAATGACATAAGATTTAATAGCAAATATTTAAACCACAATCATTTAGAAGTTAGCCATTTTAAAATCGGATGTCTGTAAGAGAATGTGGGCTTGGAAGTGCAGGTTTTAGGGCACTTTTCTGCAAGGCCATTTTTCGAAAATTTTGAAAGGGGTAACACTATAAAAATAACGAAAAATCACTATAAAAATGACGAAAAATCGACCCCAAAATACAAATCAAGTTGAGAACACAGATTTTTAGAGGATTAAAACACAATCATTTAGAGGTATGCAACTTTGAAATCGGATGTCTGTAAGAAAAGTTGTGGGCTCAGAAGTGCAGGTTTTAGGTCATTTTTCTGCAAAGCCATTTTTCGAAAATTTGGAAAGGGGTAACACTATAAAACTGACGAAAAATCGACCCCAAAATTCAAACCAAGTTGAAATCGCAAATTTTTAGAGGATTAAACCACAATCATTTAAAACTATGCCACGCTTAAATGAGATGTCTGTAAGAAAAGTTAGAAGTGGTTGAAGTGATTTTTTTTGCGTTTTCTTTACACCTTAGAATAAATTTTTCGTGAAATTTCATTTTGAAAGTAAGCGTCAAAACGTTGTAGCCTTTGCATTATTAGATGCAAAAGGCAAATTCAACAACTGTGGAAAAAAAGTATTTCAGTTGTCCCATTAAAACTCAATTACTTTGAATCGAAAAGCCAAATTGGGCCTTGTCTGTACTTATGTATATTTAGTAGGATTACTAATGATAATTTACGGAGTGGTGCTCGTGAAAAAAGAGAGAGGCGGTCTATCTAACTTCCCATCACATGTCACGCCCGCAAACAGCAATTAATGAGGAATCACGAAATAATTAGAACGAATAGCGAGCGCAAAGAGGAACGCGGGTGCCTGATAAAGAAGTCAAATCAGAAGTGGAAACAAGAAACAGTTTTCGTTATCAATCAAACAATTGACGGCGCTTGCCTTCATATCACACATATCACACCACCTCTCGCTCTGGCACACTATCTCTTTCCCGCTCTCGCCACTGCCAATTGCCACTCTTTTTGCCGATTTTGGCGAACTGAATTACAAAATAAACTTTAATCGAATGCATGCGATAAGGAATTTCTTTTCCCATAGCCTAATCGGGGCAATATCGCTGGTGCCGAGTGTCGCACTTCGTATTTCCCATTCGACAGTTGCCCGGCCTGCAGTCCATCTATCAGCACGAATCCCGCTCCGATTACCAATTAAGGAAAAAGGTTTGCTACCGATGTGTATTTTCCCAAGATTGGCAACACAGTTCCGATTCGAGGGAACCAATCTCTGACCAACAGAGTGCTATAAAAACCTATCTCAGATTGGAGAAACTCTAGTATACCAAATAATATTGTGGTGAAAAGCGCAAACTAAAGTGAAATTCATTGACAAACTGAGTTTAATGAGAAAGAGTTCTTTCACGTGAAGTTTTTTCTTATTAACACACAGGTAGGATTCCCCGAAATCTATGTCGTAATGCACGAAAACTCAGAGCAGGTGTTTCATTACCGGACATGTGATCTGATTTATGATTTTTGTTCATTAAATAGCGATATTTCTGATAATTGCCTAATCAATGAAAGCCCACAAAAGTTCGGTAATTACCGTCATTGGAATGAACTCGATTTGTTAAATCACGTATTCGTTAATATATTGATAATGGTTTGCAAGGATTTTCCTGAGCAGATGTATTTCCTGTAAAATTATTGTAATACAATTTTGTAACCCAACTAACTGTTATTAAAAAAGAATCCGAGATTATCAAAAATTATATTAATATTAAAAAACATACTTGAAACGGAATTGGTAGTTCCGATTAATAGCTTGAGTCACACTTTTAACGAAAAGATAGTATTTTTCCCAACGAAAGTAGGTAATATATTTTCTGAGATAACCATGACTATTTGTAGATCATTATTTAATATAAAACTGTTAAAAATTTATTTAAAACGATAATATCACTTTTTACTGCAGCAATAAGTGTACTTAACTTTATTCAAGATAAAGTTGTTGGCTTCAAATGCTGTAATTTCTTGAAATTTATGGGTTGGGCTGGGCCCTGAGAAGAACGCATTTTATTATTCAAATATTCCGGGCATTTCATAGAAAACGGTTATGTATACGACCTGTTAGCCATGTATACATCAGATAGATCTTGGTGTTGACCAAACATTTTTTCTTCAAATAAATAAATCGCAGTCCCTTATTCTAGATTCATTATGTCTGAGGCCACCAATGGGAACGGCGAGTTGCCAGCCGAAAACCTACCAAAATGGCTGCCCAATATCACTCTGGAGAAGGCGGTACAGGCTCAGATCGGGGACTTTGAAAGGATCATCTCGGTTAGCCCCCAAAAAGGCAGCAGCGAAGGCGAAAACTATTCTTCTTTGTTCCTTCGACTGCTGGTAGAAGTGGAGTTGCTAGGTAAGTGAATGGTTTCTACCTAAATATTGTATAGGGAACTCATTGGATAGATTATTAATCTTAACATTATTCCTCACAGATCACAGCACCAAAAGTATTTCCTTCGTTCTGAAGGCCCAGCACAACAACGAGGTGATGGCCGCCATCCTGGCCAGGCTAAAGCTTTTTCAGAAGGAGGAACTAATGTACCACAGCATTCTACCCAAGTTCGAGAAGCTCTACGCGGATGCCGGCAAGCCCATTCAGTTTGCTCCCCGCGCCTTTAAGGTGGATCGGGATCTCGGAGTGGACTATATTCTGCTGGAAGATCTGCATCGCAAAAACTTCAAGAATGCCAATCGCTTGACCGGTCTGGACCTCGATCATATGCTGAAGGTCCTCGAGAAACTGGCGGCCTTCCATGCCGCATCCGCCTGCTACGTGGAGCACCACGGACTTTTTGGGGAGGAGTTCACGGTGGGCGTGTTCAGTGAAGCCAACCGCCAGCTGCTGCAGGAGTTCAATGCCTCTGGCGCCTTTTTGGCCCAGCTCAAAAAGTGGAAGAATGCCCAAAAACTCTACGAAAAGTTGGTGAGTCATCGTTATGTTTTGAAATGTTGAAATATATCAATCATGTCCATGCCAAAATGACCGAAATAAGGTAATCTTTCTCCACCTTTTTTTCTTCAGAAAGCTACTTATGAATGAGTTTATGAATTACTTTTCATTAATTATTTTCGCAGGCTGACAGCGACGACTACTTGGTGGATCGCCTGCTGCAGGATCAGCAGTACAATGCCAGGGAATTCAATGTCCTTAACCACGGAGACTGCTGGGCCAATAACATAATGTTCCAGCACGATGCTTTTGGATCCATTAAGGAGACCCTGTTTGTGGACTTTCAAGTGGGAAAGTACGGAAGTCCGGTATGCCCATCAGATATAAATCAATATAATGCATTTTCCACTAGTTAATATCTTAAACTTTCCTCTAATAGGCCAATGATCTGTACTACCTAATCCTGTCTTCGGCTGCTCCCGAGCTGAAAACCGCCAAGTTCGACTACTTGGTGCGCTACTATTTCGATAACCTTGTCGAGAATCTGAAGCTGCTGCAATACCACCGCCCACTGCCCAAGTTGAAAAATCTGCATGCAGCCCTCTTTCGCAACGGATTGGCTGGTGAGTACTGCGATGTTGAACTTGGAAACCGTATTTATAACGCTCTATCAACAGCCTACATGGTGGTCTCCAAGGTTCTGCCCGTCGTCATGCTGGACAAGACAAACAACGCCAATCTGGAGAGCTATATCAGCGACGAGTCTAAAATGAAGGCCGCCATGTTTACCAACCCGAAATATGTGCAGGTAATGACGGAGGTGCTTCCATGGTTGGATAACCGCGGCCTGCTCGACTGGAAGTGATTACCTCCCAAATGTCGTGTGCTAATGATGGATTCGTACTATTATAACGAATATTTGATTGCTTCATATTCTAATTGTTTTGACTGTCAAATAAATTTATAATTCAAAACAATCTTTGGCCGACGATTCAATAATTAATTGATCTGTATTATAGTTAAGTCTGTTTATTTACGATAATAACCAAGTTTCAGCATAATTTAATTTTAATTTTTGTTCAGAAATTTCAGTCAAGTTATCCATCACCTACAAAATTTAGGGGTATATTTTGTATAAGTGCTTAAAAAGTTTATTTTAATGCCATGAAAGTACCGAAAATTCCCGAGTGGGTTTCCACTCTGTCCCTAGACCAGGCGGTCCTTTCCATTCTGGGGAGTGGGGACCAGGTCCTGGCGGTCATCCCCAGCGTCCACCTGATCCAGTTTCGCAACTGCACTGTCCTCCTTCCCATTCAGGTGAAGGTCCAGCTGCAGGACTTAACAGTAAGGAAGGTATTCTTTCTGCTGAAGGCGCAACATGGCAACGACTTCCAAGCGAGAGTGATGAATCAGTTGAAAATGTTCTCTCGAGAGCACCAGGTCTATCAGAATGTCCTACCCAAGTTCGAGAACCTCTACAGGGAAGTGGGCAAGAAGATATCCTTTGGTCCGAGGGCTTTCAAGCTTGACCACAATATCGGAGTTCAGTACGTACTTCTGGAGGACCTCAAGGCCCAGGGATACAGAAACGTGGGACGGCAGGATGGCTTCAATTTGGAGTGCCTGAAGCAAGTGCTCAAGAAGTTGGCCCAATTCCATGCGGCCTCCGTCGTATATGTGGAAAGGAACGGCGCATTCAATAAACTCCTGGCCAACGGAGTCTACACGAAGGCCAACCGCCTCGTCCTTCGGGAGCTCAACGATCCGGATCTTTTCCTCTCACAACTGCGACGGTGGCGAATGGGTGACCAATTCCACAGGCGGCTCGTGGATAAGGAGCAGGACCTCGTCGATCGGTTACTGGAGCTCCATGCCCCCAAATCCGATCAGTTCAACGTTCTGAATCACTGCGACTGTTGGGTGAACAACGTGATGTTCAAGTTTGACGACGCGGGTCATGTGGAGGACACCGCTCTGCTCGATTATCAGCTTGTCAAATACAGCTCGCCGGTAGATGTTTTCCATATACCTAATAATTTAATTAATTAATTTTCGATTTTCAGGCTAATGATCTGTACTACGGCATCTTGTCATCTGCCGAGAAGAAAATCAAGCTATCCCAGTTCGACAACATGGTGCAGTATTACTTCTACCATTTGCTGGATAACCTTAAAATACTCAAATGCCAAGGGAGCCTTCCACAGCTCGAGGATATTCGCGATGCCCTGAACAAAAACGGCCTGGCTGGTAAATTGATGGAACAATAACAACTAATATACAAATAATCTTAATGGGTTTCTAGCTTATGTGGTCGTGACTAGGGTGCTGCCTATAGCAATGATGAATCAGTTTGAGGACGAGGTTAACGACCGATACGCTTCCAAAATGAAATGCGCCATGTTCACCAATCGGAAATACATACAGGCGATGAAAGATATCCTGCCTTGGATGGAAGAACGGTCCCTGCTCAATTAGGTCTACATCTATTTTATAATATTTGGCACTTTTACGGTACTAAATGGTATTCTTTAATTTTCTAGTATTCACGTTAGCCAATCAAAGACGATAAGACAGGGAACCATTAAAACTTTGTATTTATGCTGTCTATACAATAAAAATATTAAAACTATAATCAACTTTCGGTTGAAAACATGTTTTAATTAATTTCCAAACAATTAAATAAAACTCCAACCAAAAGCATATCTTACCTAGACAGAAAATGAAAGTGTGTCAACGAGACAGGGTTAGTTTTTTATAATGGTTGGGCATTTCAATAACGAAATTAAGAAATTTTAAGTTTTGTACAAAAATAAAACAGAAATTTAGGGGACAGGCCTTCATCGAGATCCACACAAACTTTATTACCCCACTTTTATCAATACTGTTTGAAATGATTTCCTATTAAAAGACTAGTCATGCCGCTCTTTATTATTTCAAATGTCCCGTATCAGCATATGTTTGCCATTACTTAGGCACTAATCGCTCACGACAAACTAACTTAAATTTAGCCTCAATATTTATTATCAGACCACACGAGCACAACCCAATGCTCATCATACACTCCCTGAAATCGGCGAGCCTCATTTATTCAGATGTAGGATGACGGCGCTTGTCCAATAATCATTTTTATACCCTTGCAGAGGGTATTATAATTTTGGTCAAAAGTGTGTAACGCAGTGTAGGAGGCAACACTTTGGTGTTTGTTAGGTTAGGAAGTTGGGACTTTCTATGGGTTTTATATTTGGCCAATTTATCCGACCTGCCAAATTTCATAAGGATCGGCCGACTATATCCTATAGCCGCAATATACCTGATTGATCGGAAATGCCATAACTTTGGTGTTTGTTAAGTTGGGAAGTTGGGATCGGTTTTATTTTTGGCCAATCAATCCGACATACCAAATTTCATAAGGATCGGCATCTATATTCTATAGCTGCCATATAACTGAACGATTGGAATTGCCAAACCTTTGGTGTTTTTAAAGTTAGGAAGTTGGGATTTTTCTGAGTGTTAAGAATGCATCATATGAATAATTTTGAAGAATATAATTTACAGAATTTTGCAAGGGTATTTCAACTTCGTCTTCTTTAGTTTTACTTTGTTATCTGGATGAATATATAATATATAGTAATGCTTTGCAGCAACAATGAATAAAACGGTGTAAAATTATAATTCAATTGTTAAAAAATAGTCATTTCTAAGTCAACATCAGATCTATATATGTTTAAAGAGATGTGTATACAATTTTAAATATAGTAAGTTCAATTTAATCGATTAACTCGATTTTTTCTAAAGTTCTAAAATGTAAATTTAAATTGTTTATTTCTTTTGGTTCGATTTAGATATGAAGAAAAAAATTGAATCTTCAAAATTCGCAAGTTGTTTTCTAATAATTATTTCCCTATTTCAAAGTTTTTTTCCTATAACAATGTTGGCTCAATTAAGCTTACCCTTTAACAAAACCGACCATATTATTTTTACTCATAACCATCAAGTAGAACATTTGGTGCACATTGTAATATACCATATTGCATGGTGTAATTGCTTGTCCATTAATTTATTAATCATAGTAAAGTCATGCCGCCACAACCAATCAATCCCAATAAATTCTTAGTCATTCCTGAGTGGATATATGAGTACACTTGGCCTTAGCTATTATTCACTACACAGCACAGTAAAATGCCCTCGAATAAGGATTAAATTATGGATAGCATAGTATCATTCGAATCTGATGCAATCCACACAAGACTTTCAAAATGTAACTTCCTGATATTATTTAAAATTGGTTCGTTTAGGGTCAACCAATATGCATTTCACGGTTACGGTTATCTAGAGATATGGAAACCGATTAGATGGGTCTATGTTACCCTTTGTTCGACATCGTAGTATCGACAGTCGGGGTCTGCCTAAACAAAAACCAGTTTGTGCTATCAGATCGGCCCAAACACATAGACAAAATAACACGAACCTGCTAATATAAAAGAATGCGAGTCGCACGAATAGCTCAGTATTTATTTGTCGTTAGAAATCGTTGGAAACGGCCGCGGGTGTTCCACCGACCGGAAATTTAAGTTCAAAATCCACTAAAGTCGGTCAGTAATAAAAAACCATTGTAACACATTTGATGGGCGGTTCGTACGCAAGCAATTAACGCGAAAAAAAACTTTGTTCAGTAGAATCTTTATGGATATATATAACTTCTTCATGCGATTCAGTGTTTTATCAAGTGATGCTGTCTTTATACACCCAAAAAACAAAAAATAAGTCATTAAAAAAAAGAACCTGAAAAAAGAACCCAACCCATAAAAAAAACAATTAGCCGATTTTGTTTTAATTAATCCATAAAAGTGTTATTTAAATAGGGCGAAAACTAAAAAACTAAATCAAATTTTCACAAATATTGGACTTTAGTCACAAAAATACCTGTTTACTATTGCAATTTAAATATGCATTCCGTTTCGCAAACTGTAATCAAAACAAATGGGAAATAGTTTAAATTCTTTAATATGCAACCGCCGAGAGTGATTTAATTAATCTATCGATTACAGCATCAGAATCAAAATGTCACCGAACATTAACTCGGAAAAGCCACTCAATCCCAACGAGCTCCTTCATATTCCAAAGTGGGTGAATGAGGACTATTTTTTACCCATTATCGAAAAGGATGTGGAAAACTTTGACAAAATCGTGAACTTTACACCCATTGCGGCCACCGCCCCGGGGGAGAACTACACTTCCATTATGATCCGAGTTATTGTAGATATTCTGTTGAAGGGTGAGTTCAAAAATATATAAACTCTGTTCTTTTATGTTTTTTTTCTATTCACCTAAATTATTTTAGAGTGCTAACCTTTTTAAATTTTTTTTAGATGGTAGCGAGCAGAAAATATCGTATATTCTGAAAACAATGCTAGAGGCGGACAGTGGAGCTGATGTGGTCAATGGCATGGGTCTGTTCCCCAAGGAGAGGAAAATGTACGAGGTGCACATCCCGCAGTTTGTAGAGCTTTACAAGGAGGCGGGTCTGGATATTGAGCTGGCACCCAAGTGTCTCCATGTCGAGGCCAACGCCGAATTGATTACCCTGGTTTTCGAGGATCTGAGTCGGCAGAATTTTAAGAATTGCGATCGGCTCAAGGGTTTTGATCTGGCGCACATGTGCCATGTGCTCCGGAAACTGGCCGAACTACATGCCGCCTCTGTGGTGGCCAGGGAAATAAATGGGCCCTACGATCCGATGTACCTCATGTCAATGTTCAACGAGCAGAGTCGCGATCTCTTTAAGGCTCTTGGGGAAATGCGGCAGGTGCAGTTCTTAAAGGCGATGCGTACGTGGGACCTAGACGACATCGACAAATACATCGCCGGGATGTGGGATCCCATAGAGGTATTCGAAGAGGCAATGCAGATCAATCAAGTTGACGAGAATGAGTTCAATGTGCTGAACCACGGAGACTGCTGGTCCAACAACATCATGTTTAATTACAAGGATAACGGCGAGATAGACAGAACCATATTCGTGGACCTGCAGATCGGAAAGTGGGGCAGTCCGGCCCAGGATCTTTGGTACCTGATCACAACATCTGCCTCGCTGGACATCAAGATCAAGGAGTTTGACCACTTTATTCAGATCTATCATGAACGACTAGTTGAATGCCTTAAACTGCTTAACTACTCGAAGCCCATTCCTACTCTCAGGGATCTGCACATCATGATGCTGAAATACGGATTCTGGGGTAAATTTCTTTCGGTTTTAATTAGATAATATTTTGTAACAATTATTTGTTACAGGACCCCTGACATCCACGGGTGTAATGGTGGCCACACTTATGCCCACAGACAAGGATGCCAACATGAAAATGATGATGGCCCCAGGACCAGAGGCCGATGCTCTGCGTTACAGGACCTTTACCAATCCCATCTACGCCAAGGCCATGAAGTTGCTATTACCGTTTTTCCATAACAAGGGACTTTTGAAGTCCGCCTAGATTTAATTCCCCTTCCAACTTAAAGTGTAGCCAATTTTTTGTGATATCATATATCATAAGAACAAGCAATAAAAATTATCTAGAAAATTATCTTTATTATCTTTGAATGTTCTTAATTTAATGCACTAGTCACAATATGAAATTTATTAATTTTAAACTATTTGGACCAAAATACTATTTTACATTTTACATTTTGGATTTTTAATTTTTTGAACTTAAAAAGGTTTCAAGAAAAATCTACAGCCAGTATACAGAAAATCAGTATACATTTATTATCAAATAATAATATCCAGTAGAAGTAATACAATGCGAAATATAATAAGACCCATACTATGTAGTTTCAGTTCTTGTCCCGAATCTGAAACCAGTACAATTGCGACTATTTGGACACAAAACGCGTTACTACATTTTAGAGTTTCTCGGCGCGTTAGTGCCTTGTTGCGGCCATTGGGTTAGTGCATTCTAGTGGAATTTGTGTAGAGAAATGTGTAGCGCTATCGAAAGTTCACATTAAAAATAATATATTAATTGTGGATAAATACATATATTGTGAATAAATAATAGTAAATTATTAAATATAAATTAGAATCACACCTGCAAATCAATAAGATCTGTTTAAAATAAAACAACCCGTTTACATCCTCCGGTTTCCATAGTAACAAGTGATTTGCGCAGTCGTAGATACATAGATGTTTGTGTGTAAAAGATACATGTGTGTATCTATACGCATGCGTAAATCACTTGTTACCATGGAAATTGGAGGATGAAAACAGAAAAGTGCACAGTTGTTTTTGTTATTTTATTGTGCTTTGCTAAGAGGGTCCTTGCAAACAATTGTAAATATATTGTCTTGTTTTTCAAGTGTGGTTCAATTTTGAATTGAATACTAGCAACAAACCAATTTAATTTATTCAATATAATATTAATATTGTTTATTTAAATAGTGTACGCATTATATAAATTTATTACAGAAAATGATTTGGTCATAGTTTGCCTAATTAATTTGATAGATAATACAGTTGCAAACTACACAATTTTGTATCTTGGGCCTTACCGAGTTCATAGCAACACCCAAAAATTAAAAACAATCACCATGACTAGTCAAAAATGAAAATTCATGCGACGACGATTGTCGCGAATAGTATGTCGTTAAACTTTTTACCAATTCTCTACAAATTTGTGGGTGTTGAAATAAAAAAATAGTGACGTATGTGTCAACAGAAACGCGCTGTTGTTGATTAATCAAATAAAATTTGACAAAGTTGTTATCTAAGACAAATATTTTAACCCGTTGATGATGAATTAATGGCTAATTTAAACAGGCGGATATATTCCACACAATGAGGGCACTCATACAGTTGGCATTGAGCGAAATATAGTTGGATTAGAGCGTCATAATGGGGCGTTAATTGCCAGAGTCAATTTTTCACACAAAGTTACAATGGATTAAGAAGATGCCGTGCCACTCGCCGGACTTTTCCACGCCATTCGAGGATGAATGGATCGTGAGATAAGCAAAATAGATCCCGCAGATGAATTACTGAAGTTGAGAGTGCGCACAAAAACGAATGAAGTTATTCTGGTTCCCGACTCCAAAATAACTGTTCTTGTTGAGCAGAATGCCCATGACAACTTTGAAAAATAAAGTAATCGAATGTAATGAAAAATTTGTTGATCAAAATATAATTTTATTTTTTTAACAACGCGTACATATTGTTGTTAAGTATTGTAGCAAACAAAGCCACCGAAAATCTGTTCAAAACTGAAGGTGTTTAATTGAATTCTTTTATTTAATGTGAGGGAATATACATTTTCGGTCATGGAAACATTTACTGGTATGGTCGGTATTGTTGATCTTTGTAAATAATATCCCAAATCCAGTTTGTATGTTTGATAACATTTGTGAAAACGTGTACGCCATCTGATGAATAACTGACCATAGCTAACAAAATGATATAATGACCTTTCTTCATGAAGGTTGACATTATTTCCCCACTGGTTTTTGGGACTCCATTCATTTCGTGAGAACTTTCCACACAAAACTGATTTCGGTCGAGTTTAGCTCCGATATGATGTGTACAAAGATTGGGATCCGAAGGTCTAACGGCGAAATGTTTAGCTTTCTCATCGTCAAACATGACAAAAAGGAGACCTTCTTGGGCGTTTTTCTGAGATTCTGCACTCGCGAGCATACAGATGGGTTTTAAACTGTCTAGAATACAAAATCAGTGATCGAGGTGACGGATAATACTCTAGAAATTTACCATAGCGTTCAATTTTTCTATCTAACTTTAGCAAGGCTATATCATACTCTGGCAACTTGTAAACCGAGGAAACTTTGTGTTCTTCATAGTTCTGTTCTCCCATCAATGTCACTTCTCTGAAAAAAATAATTCTAAAATATTTGAAAAATGTTATTTTTACTTTGGGACAGCTTACAGAGAGTTATGATTTTCTGGCAAGTCTGTGGCAACTGTGATGACAAATTCTGAAAATGAAAATGTATTTTTTTATTTTTAGCACCATTATTTTACGAAACTTAAGGGATAGATACTCACGCGCATGGATCAACACGCCTAGTGCCTGGAAACCAGGTCCATAAATAGTTGGGCGTATGACTGATCCCATGGTGTTTTGGGCGCAGTCATCGTAAAAGAATTCCTGTGCATTATAATTGCTTACGGGAGAACGCACTGTAGGAGCTTCCTGAAACTTAAAGGGGACTTCCTGGCCATTTAGTTGTTCATCGTCAGGGCTATTTATTGTTTCCTGAATCCAATCTACAAAGCTAGTCACATCCGTATAGACTGCTGCTGAATTGCATGCTGTTGTGCCGAAGCTTACGATACCGAACTGAGTCGTAAAATTTTTGTTGTTTGCTGTAAGCTTTTTGATCAACGGACCGCCAGAATCTCCCTTACAGGTGTCGCCATTTGGGGATCCAGCACAGATCTGAGACGGTAACAAATCTTGAAAAACTACCTGTTTGCAATTATCCTTAGCCAATTGGTTAAGAGTGATAGTTTGAAGAATATCGCTATCCTTAAAGTTTTTTTTTAGGCCCCAGCCAAAGGCTTCGAACGTTGCCAACCTTGGAATTTCACTCTTAATTCTCTTATCCGTACAAATGCAGATTGGTTTAACGTTTACTGCGGAGAAAAGCATTACAAAGTTTGTCGAAATACATCAAACAGCTTACTTACAATTATACACGACACTGACTGACAGTTTAAGCAGGCCTATATCATACGGCGAGTAATCGTTTCTGTATTGAGGGTGCTGTATCTGTTGAATGACTGAGTACTTCTCTTGGGGATTAGTTTTATTGTATGCTCCCAATCCCACAAATCTGTAAATAATATAATTAAATATTAATAAAATCCGCAGCATTGCATATTTTCTATTGACTGGATGCAAAATCCTTCGATAATACATACAGATCCTGTGTACGACCCAAGCAATGAGCTGCAGTTAACACAAAGCCTACAAAAGTAAGAATGATGTTATCATGCCAACGAGTACATCTTCTATAAAAACCACGAACGTTTGCTTATCAGCGTCCCACTACATACAAAGCCCTTGCTGTTATATATGGCTGCGAGAAAGGAAGCAGATTCTGGTCGTGCGTCTTGGCCTCCGAAAATCCTGGCTTTAGTTTCAATTCCACAGGGCATCTCTAGGAATTGGGAAACGCCCTGGTGGACAAGAAACAAGGTGAACAAAGGAATCCACGCGAAAGATGACTCCATTCTACTGGGACCACAAATCACAACTGAAACATCATCGAGTCAAAACAATACAGATCATTTCTTATCAGCTTTAACTTTAATGTTTCTGAAATATTCAATTGCCGTCGTCGGATTCGATCTTGACCAATCTCCTAGGCTCGACATTTTTACCCTCTGAACCGTTCAGTTGATATAGAATTAAATAAATAATAGTTGATATAGAATTAAATATATAAAAGTAGAAATGAAGTTATTTAATATTTTCTATATGAAATAATGTATTTTGGAATACGAAATATTTAAATCTACAATTCGATTTCCATTTAGATAATAATAGTATGACACTTGACTTCCCCAAACGGGATAGGCATTGATAAGCCCAGCCCAACAGAATAAAATGCAGTGTTCCATTTTGTTTTTTTATACCCTTGCAGAGGGTATTATAATTTTGGTCAAAAAAGTGCAACGCAGTGAAGGAAACATCTCCGACCCTATAAAGTATATATATTCTTGATCAGGATCACCTCCTGAGTTGATATAGGCATGTCCGTCTGTCCGTATGTCTGTTTCTACGCGAACTAGTCTCTCAGTTTTAAGAATATCGAATTGAAACTTTGCACACACTTTCCTTTGCACGCAGTATATAAGTCGGAACGGCCGGGATCGGCCGACTATATCCTATAGCTGTCATATAACTGAACGATAGGAAATGCCATAACTTTGGTGTTTGTAAAGTTAGGAAGTTGGGATTTTCAATGGGTTTTATTTTTGACCAATCAATCCGACTTATTAAATTTCGTAAGGATCGTCCCACTACATCCTATAGCCGCCATATAACTGATTGATCAGAAATGCCATAACATTGGTGTTTGTAAAGTTAAAAAGTTGGGATTTTCTATCGGTTTTATTTTTGGCCAATCAACCCGACCTATCAAATTTAATAAGGATCGGCCGGCTATATCCTATAGCTGCCACATAACTGAACGATTGGAATGCCATAACTCTGGTGTTTTTAAAGTTAGGAAGTTGGGATTTGTATGAGTATTATGAATGCATCATATGAATAATTTTGGAGAATATAATTTACAAAATATTCTGCAAGGGTATATCAACTTCGGCTCCGCCCGAAGTTAGCTTTCCTTTCTTGTTTATATATGTATATTATATTCCACACAATAAGGGCACTCCATACAGTCGGCATTGAGCAAAATATGGTTGGATTAGGGCGACATAATGAGGTTTTAATTGCCGAGGCAGTCAGTCTATACAATTAGAATCACGAAAATAATTCTCATACACGTCGCTATCAGATAGGCGACTATAGAGAGAGAGAGAATTTAGCTATAATTTTTTAGCATTTCATGCATATTTTTCTAGTATTTTATATCATTTGGAAATTGTTATTATTTGGTTTTATTTGTAAGCGGTAAATATCTATTAGAATGTATTTACAATATTTTTAAATTAAGATACAACTACTTAAGATTATTATTTATTTTTATGTTAAAATTTATGTCTATACTACCATTGAAATAATGTATCAAACTTGGAGTAAGCCCAATTTATCCAATCGGTCTAGCATTATTTTCACATCTTTTATATAGCCCTCAGAAAATGAGCACTTTCTGCGCTTCTCCTCATTTTGAAGTAGATCTCCAAAGTCGACAGACTTATCCTTCAAAGCCCACATCAAAGGCAAGAAGGTGCTTAAAAGAAAGAATTCTGAAGGAATAAAGCTAAATATTAGGCAATGTTTACAAAAACCAGTTTAAGAACTAGTTTAAAAACCTACCGAAGTATTTGTGCTGGTGCAGGTGTTCCCAAAGACCCGATTGGGTGGGCATTTTACCCTTATAGCCGATTTTCTTTAAAACATCCTCCAAAACGAAAAAGTAATAGTTCATTAGGTCTTCGCAGTGTTTCCAGCGATGCTCTGGCTCCATAAGCATATATATCGAATAAACCAAATCGATTGAAAGCGGAAAGAGATGGCTGATTTGAAAGTCCAGCAGCATACAGTCTTCGAAGGATCCAAGTCCCTTATACTTAAACATAATGTTTCGAAGGTGCAGATCTCCATGACAAAGTGCCTTGTACTCCTCTTCTTTGGGGTTGTTACGAAATTCCTTCCACTCGACCACAAGACGCTCAAGAAAATCTGCCTTAATGCTTTTAAAATACAACTTGTACTTATTAAGCTCTGGCTCCTTGTCCAAAAGTTCCACAAAAAACTCCATTCCACTTTTTATAAAGGGTTCCTTCAGGAAATGTGGCATCTCAAATAGCCCGTGTGTGTAAGCCTTTAAAAAACCTGGTTGCTGAAAAACATAACAATAAAAAAATTATATCTAATGTCAGCTCTTAAACCAAAATTTCCAATTTTTTTGGGGTTTTTTCCGTTGTTATCATTTCAAAACAAAATTAAAATATGACATTCTATTTTGGGACCACTAGTTGGCAGCTCAAAATATTATTTTTTAACATTTAATATTTTTTAATAGCTCACCTCGTTCTGTACTTTTAAGCTGGTTGCATGCCACTTGGCCAGTTTGAAATAGACGCGGTGTACCTCATCCAGGGTAGCATCCCGATCCCTCAAAACAAAATAATCCATTTGCACGAGATCCTCAAATATTAGCACTTGATGAGGTGCCAGACTGTGATATATGCAATTCACATGCAGCTTAGTGCTATCACCGGCCTGACGAAGAATCCTCTCGAATTCCGGCAGCACCTTCGTGTACATGCCCATTTCCGTTTCGAAAATAGGCGATCCCTGGAGCATTTCCTTCTTGTGACCCTCAGCTTCGGGCATTGTTTTAACGATCAACGACTTTTCGAAATCGCCCTTTTGATTGGAATACTTCACATTTGCCCGGAACATAATGCTGGCATAGTGATCTCCCTTGGCGCTCGCCGGAGATAAGGTCAAATCGGTTACCTTTAGTACGGGTTCCTTCTCATGGGAGCTCAGAGCATCTGCTATGAGCTCTGAGTTTAGCCACTCAGGGGGCACCAATTCGTCGTCGTTGAACTGACAGACGTCGGTATTCCCTGACATTTTGTTTATCAACTTCTGTTTCGACCTCCAGAAGAGAGCGTACTAAACAAAACTCGATTTCGGTGCTACTTAAATTTGCTTTTAGAGACAATTTCGATATCAAATGCAATAGCGTGAGCTTTCTACAGCTTTTACACTGAGATAAAGAAGAGCTTTTTATTATACTTTAAAATATTTGTATTTGAGCACAATAAGACAATCAAGAAAAAGAGAGATAAGGAAGTTGATATCTGGGAGCAGCTGGGGGCATATTTATTTTAAAATTGGCGTATTTTATAGTCGAGTCACTCGACTAAAGCGTTTCTCTTTGTTTACCTCTGAAGTCTTCACATAGTTTGTTTACAATTATTTTAAGCTTTGCGACAAAACTTTTTTAATGGGTTAATCTATCTTTTTATCTAATGAGTAACGCTGACAAACTATCTCTCAACAAAGCGGAGTAAGCTTTACATATATTAGTGGAGTTGAAAGCTAACTATTTGAGTTTTTTATAAAACAGCTCAACTATCATAGCCCATCAGTTGAAAGACAAACTTTGGCAAGATAACTCCTCAGATACAGAATGGCGAGTCCTACAGAAACGATAGTGAACCCGAACGAGGACTTGGAGATCCCCCACTGGATCAGCGCCGAATATTTCCAGCCGGTTCTGCAGAAAGATGAGCCGGATTACGATAAGATTTTGAGCTTTAAGCCGGTGGCAGCTATTCCGCCGGGCGAAAACTTCACATCTGTAATGTTGCGGATTCACTTTGATCTTCAGATGAAAGGTAAAAACAAAAATTTTTTGTAAGTCAATATTATAAGTTGGAATCGAGAACGATGAAACTTGGGTCGATGGTTCTACTTGGCAATGACAAATCCATTCCAATTTCAAATGACAATTATTATTATAGAGGAAGAAAATAATGATTTACAATATATTATATCTCCACAGATGGGAGCACTAAGCACAAGACCTATATTTTCAAGACAATGCTGGCAGAGGAACGTGGTGGTAAGGAGATCCGTGAGGGAGGCATCTTTGACAAGGAACTAATGATGTACCAGACTTTTCTGCCCGCCTTCGAGAAGTTCTACAGTTCCGCCGGGGACAAGATTCAGCTGGCACCCAAGTGCCTCCAAACGGATCATCGTGACAACGGAATCCATTTTGTGATCGAAGATCTTAGTGTGAAGAAGTTCAAAAATGTGGATCGTATCAAGGGATTGGACCTTGTGCACATGAAAAGATCTCTCCGGAAGCTGGCCGAATTCCATGCGGCTGCAGCTGTTTACGCCGAACAAAAAGGATCGTATCCCTCGGAATTTGGGGAAGGATTCATTGCCAGGGACCAACTGCAGCACCATGAAGAGGGCTTTTTAGTAAAAGCGAGATCTTATCATAAATCTATGGCTGTTTGGGGCTTGGAAGATCCAGAAAAATACATAAATAGTTTTGTAAGTCAGCTATGAACGTTTTCTACTTTGAGCTTGTATATTCTGATTGTCTGTTTCCTCAGCCCACTGCAAAGCAATATTTGAAAATGTGTGAAAAGAATCTGGCCACGGATACGGATTCTTCGACCTTCAACACACTTACGCATGGTGACTTTTGGTCCAGTAACCTAATGTGCAATTACCTACCCAATGGCGAAATCGACGAGGTCATCATGCTTGACTTTCAGCTGTGCAAATGGGGCAGTCCCGCCCAGGATCTGCTCTTCTTCATCACTCTGTCGGCGGCCAGCGATATTAAGCTGAATGAGTTTGACAACTTTGTCAGGATATATTGGGAGCGGTTGGTGGAGTGCCTAAAGCTGTTGAAGTACCAGAAATCTGTGCCTAAACTACGCGATCTGCAGACGTCCTTGTACGAGGATACAAATACTATCTATGGTAAGTTCTTGTTGGAAAAATCTATTATATGTAAAACTAATTTAGATTTCTTAACACATCCTGTAGCTTTTATTGCGGTATTCAACCATCTGCCTGTGCTTCAATTTCCGTCCGACAAGGAATCCAATTTGCATTCCCTTATGCGTGACGACGAGGAGGGCGATAAATTTCGGATGCGCATCTTCACAAATCCAGGATTTTGCCGCCTAATGAAGGAAATCTATCCCTTTTTCTACAATCGTGGTATATTTAATTTCAATGACTTCGAATAGAAAACGAAATTGTATTATTTATGAATGGGTCCTAAATAAAATAAAACTTGTTTTTGGGTTCAACAACCATTTGTCTTTTTATCTACATTCTACAAACTAAATTGTGACGAATTTAATAAGATCATATAACACAATCACAATGACTTGCTACAAATAGATACAAATACAAGCAAAACGAAATTCCGCGTGATGTGAGTAATAATTGCTGTCCCAAACATTCTCAGACTAACAATGATGAGTGAAAATAAACACAAGTCATTTGTGTGGTTTATATTATCTAAGTTGTAGAAACAAACGAATTATCTGATTTGGTAAATATTTAATTAAATACATAAAGATTAAATACTCATACAAAACATTAGGTTCCACACACTTGTTCGTATCAAAATTGTCTTTATATAGTTGGTTGTGTATCGCAAACAAACACTGATTAATCAGTTTTGTATGTGGGGTACCAACTCAATTGATTGGCAAGGCCAGCAAACTAAATTAGAAAAGGAAAATATTAACCACTTGCATACCCTTTAAAAATTAATGAAAAATCAAAGATAAGGTACGAGCAATAAAAAATGGCCATCAAAATTTCCAAACATAATGAGTGTCAAAAAGTAATATTCTTTAAGGGCAACACCCATTATAATCCACCCAACATTATTTTTACTGAAAAAAAGGTGGATATATACAGATAAGCTGTTAAGAATTACACAAGTTCACTCAAAAATATAAAACTATAAAAAAATAAAATAATTATCACGCTACGTTTATTAAGATTGAGTTGATAGTTTTGATAATCAAAAAGACAAGTCTCTACCACTTGTAGGTATTACGCGCACAAGTGAAACTCGTTGGCGATAAGGCAGCATAGAAAAGCCTCAATAAAGCTCCGCGGAAAATATTAGCAAACTCAGTTCCAAATTGGCAACTGCCGGAAAAGGTTGTTTTTGACAAATACAAGAAAGCGGAGAAATGACTGACACCGACGAAATCGTGAACCCCAATGAGAATCTTATCATTCCCGATTGGATCAATGAGAAATACTTTGAAGGTGTGCTGGCCAAGGACGAACCAGATCATGCAAAAGTATTAAAATTCACCACAGTTGCGGCTATTAAGCCGGGTGAAAACTTTACTTCTACCATGCTGAGGAGCTATATCAAATTGGAAATGAAAGGTAAGTCTGTAATTCCTATAGTTATAAAGAATGTTAGTTTATAGTTTATATATTATATTTTCTTACTTATTGCAGATGGAAGTGTGAAGACCAAGACATATATTTTTAAGACAATGCTGCCCGATGAGCGAGGGGGCAACGACATCACCGAGTTTGGACTCTTTCCCAAGGAGGCCAAGATGTACGAAACGTACCTCCCTGCGTTCGAGGCCCTCTATAAAGATGCCGGGTGGAACATTCAATTGGCGCCCAAGTGTCTGCTAACTGAGGAACGTGAAGGTAACATCCACTTCATCTTCGAGGATCTGAGTGTGAAGCAATTCCGGAACGTGGATCGCACGGAAGGACTGGACATGGAGCACATGACGAAATCTCTGCAAAAACTGGCCGAGTACCATGCGGCCAGTGCGGTGTATGAGGAGCTGCATGGTCCCTATCCCAGTGATTTCAACGAAGGATTTGTCAAGCCGGACGTTAAAAAGTTTCACGTGGATGGATTCAACCTGAAGGAAAAGGCCTACAAGAAGGCAATGCTTACTTGGGGCATGAAAGACGCAGAGAAATATGTTAAGGACTTTGTAAGTCAAAACTACTTTAAAGTGAAATTGTAGAACCCGACGTAATACTCATTTTCCTCAGCCCACTACCGACCAGTATTGGGCCCAATGCCTGAGCACCTTGAAGTTGGATCCTACTGAATTCCATGTGCTCAACCATGGCGACTTTTGGTCCAGCAATTTGATGATCACCTATCTCCCGGATAAAAGTCTCGATCAGCTCATCCTCATCGACTTCCAGATAGTGACGTGGGGAAGTCCAGCCATCGATCTGCTCTTCTTCCTCACCCTCTCGCCCGCTCAAGATTTGCGTATCAAGGAGTTTGATCACTTCGTAAGGATATACTGGGAACGCCTGATCGAGTGCCTAAAGGTGTTGAAACTGAAAAAGCCATTGCCAAAACTGCGCGATCTTCAAAACTCTATAAACAAGAAGCACCATTCATTTTATGGTGGGTCCTGGTTGCAATCATGTCTTATATCTCACTAACAACAAGTCTTTTCCTGCAGCTTTCTTCAGTATATTGAATCACCTGCCAGTAATTCTGTTCCCCACCGATAAGGACAGCAATCTGCACAACATGACTGCTGAAACAGAGGAAGGCGAAAATCTTAGGCTGCGGTTGCTTGCTAATCCCACTTTTGCAAATGTTATGAAGGATCTATATCCGTTTTTGTATAACCGCGGAATTTTAAACTTTGAAGACTATGATGTTTGATATTTGATATAATCTGTTAGCTGGCAATAAACTGCAGACAGGTATTACGAAATCAAGTTAAGTGTGTGCTTTATCAATACGGCACTGACTGGAGTCAAGTTGATGGTTACTAGTGATAAGTTTTAGTACCCACAGAACTTTAAAAGAGGGACAGTTTATCAGTTTTATTACGTATTTAATTGTGTTGTCTATCTGTACGTACTAGCAATTTTAGCACAAGACAAAAGTTCTAAAATTTTCCTCCAATCATAATTCTAATAAAAAATGGCGGTATATAAGCTGAGACTACAAAAAGCCGCAGGTGTACTCAACTTATTTACCTGAGTTATAGAAAATCTATTCCGTGTCAGTCTCTATTGAGAACATCTAAAAAACTGCGAAAACTCCCTTATCCAACTTAGGGAACTTCTTTGTTAGCCAATAAACGGATATAACTTTTATCTTTGACTTACATTCTTTCCCTTTAGCTTCCTTTGCAGTGATAAGCCACTTGCCCGATAATATGCTGTCTTGTTGCAAACAATTCAGGGACGAGGTAAGCAGGAGGTACCGCCTTTGGGGCACCAATCATGTCTTGTGGAAATTCAAATTCAACTTCGAAGACTCAAAGTGATTGCAAGTTCGTTTATCTTGCGATGCTGTTTGCATACGCCTCGATTAAATAAATTGTGTGCGAATATTGATTCTGGTTTTTCCCAGTTTTCCATGGCGAATGTCATGGCTGCACTACAATTGAAACCGAGAGACCTTGAAATAGTTTTCCAGTAAGATTGTGCGTCTTTACATTGTGTAGGTCTTTGATCTGATAAAATTTACCACTATTACTACACTTTTAAGTCTCATATTATTTTAAAATCATTTAAAATATAACTCAGACAGTTTACATATATTTATGCACAATATACGTTGAGATAATACCGAAATACAGTGTCTACTTATCACGTACTCACCGTATCTATATCAGAAAACTGATAAAAGCTATAAAAAGACACTTAAGTAAAATTATCTTCACCTAATAAGATATAAAGGAATTCCTTCGAGATCTGGAAAATACAAATTCTTGATAAGTAGAGCTCCCAAAGAAAAATATTTTTAAAATATTATTTTGTTACAATTAAACCCATTAAATTGACCCCTAAAATAACCACTTGCTTATTTATATACCATTGAAAATCA
This sequence comes from Drosophila fuyamai, assembly GCA_018153365.1. Lineage (NCBI taxonomy): Eukaryota > Metazoa > Arthropoda > Insecta > Diptera > Drosophilidae > Drosophila > Drosophila fuyamai. The sequence continues at coordinate 392,433 of JAECXW010000393.1, read as the reverse complement.
CTTTCTGACAAAATATTTAACTAATCTGCCAATCATTAAAGGGTATTTGGGAAGTTTCAGCCATCTACCTTTTGTAGATTGTCAGGTAGAAAGTCGCTCGAGCGACAGAGTATTGCACTGGGCAGACGTAAGAGCTTTTCTGCCCCTCCCGGTGCTAGCTGTCTTGTTATCAGGTATTGCAAACACAACACCGGTGATAAGCCCGGCGCTACTGTATTGCTTGACCAGTGCGGGTGAACGGGGAAAGCTTCACCCACCTGTATCCCGGGAGGGTCTTTGGCAGACGATGCTCAGTGTCCGAGTTGTTGACGAACCAGTTAGACAGGCGGCTGGCATTGCTTTCGGGGCGTTGAGAAGTGCGCACCCAACCCACCTCGACTGCGTGCAGTAAAATAAAAATAACATCGCAGGGCCTTAAACAAGAAAAACATTCTCGATAAGGAAAGGCGAGGCAAAACAGTTGCGCCGCACACTTCGGACCGGGAACAACGCATAACCGACCCGATCCGATCGCCGCAGTGAGCTCATTCCGGCACAATCCCAAAGACATGCCCGATAACAGCAACAAGTTCTGCGCCTCCAACGATGTCCGCATTCCGGCCTGGATCAACGAGGCCTACTTCAAGCGGCTGCTCAAGCGGGAGTTCCGCGAATTCCGTCGCATCCTAAACCTCTCGATTATTCCGGCCACACCGCCCGGCGAGACATACACCTCGCTGCTGATGCGCATCGTCATTGACATTGAGATGAAAGGTGAGAAAAAAGGTGGATGGCATCTACTATATTGAACAGCAAACTGGTATCAGGGTGCACCCCATACTTAAACACCTTAAACAAGAAAGGAAAGCTCACTTCGGGCGGAGCCGAAGTTGATATACCCTTGCAGAATATTCTGTAAATAATATTCTCCAAAATTATGCATTCTTAATACTCATACAAATCCCAACATCCTAACTTTAAAAACACCAAAGTTAGGGCATTTTCAATCGTTCAGTTATATGGCAGCTATAGAATATAGTCGGCCGATCCCTATAAAATTTGGTAGGTCGGATATAAAACCCATAAAAAATTCCAACTTCCTAACTTTAAAAACACCAAAGTTATGGTATTTCCTATAGTTATAAGGGAGCTATAGGATATAGTCGGCCGATCCTTATGAAATTTGGTAAGTCAAATTGATTGGCCAATTAAAAAACCCATAGAAAATTCCAACTTCCTAACTTTACAAACACCAAGTTATGGTATTTCCTATCGTTCAGTTATATGACAGCTATAGGATATAGTCGGCCGATCCCGGCCTTTCCGACTTATATACTGCGTGCAAAGGAAAGAAGGGTGTGTGCAAAGTTTCAATTCGATATCTTTAAAACTGAGAGACTAGTTCGCGTAGAAACAGACAGACGGACATGCTTATATCAACTCATGAGGTGATCCTGATCAAGAATATATATACTTTATAGGGTCGGAGATGTTTCCTTCACTGCGTTGCACACTTTTGACCAAAATTATAATACCCTCTGCAAGGGTATAAAAATATACGTGTTTAACACTTATACGCACTGTTGTCCAATTACAAAATACAACTAAACGCTGCCAGAAGCCAATCTACAAAGAGCTCACATATTTTGGACACGTTTTTCTAAATTTTAAAGAAAATATAGTAAGAACTAAAAAGTTATCACTCATAAGCATAGTTGCCTTTGTGGGCAATTCTTTTATATTTTGAAGATAAATGGTTGTGATGCTCATCGCCATTCACATTGAGGTGAAAGGTGAGAAAAAAGTTGGTTGGCATGTACTATATTGAACAGCAAACCGGTATCAGGGTGCACACTATACTTCAACACCTTAAAAAATATACGTGTTAAAAGGTAAGAAAAATGGGGTTGGCATAATATAGATTGAACAACAAACTGGGGTCAAGGTGTACTTAAAAACCTTAAAAATTTATGTTTTTAATACTCATACGCACTGCTGTCCAATTACAAAATACAACAACGCGCTGCCATCAGGCAATCTACTAAAATTAAATAAAATCTGCCCAAGTTTTTCCATGATTCTGTACAAAATATCGTTAGAACTAAGATTTTATAACTCATACGCACCGTTGTCTTTTCTACTTTTACTCATACTTTTCTGTTTTAAAGTAAAATTGTTCGTGGTATGGTAAGAAGTTATCAAATAACTTGATAATAAGCCAACTAACTTTAGCTTTGGGACACCCTGACTAACAATTACCTTTTCTTTTAATAGATGGATTTTCTCAGCAAAAATCGTACATAGTAAAGACCATGCTAGACGATGTCCAGGGAAATGGTGGCTTCGTGAATACCCTCAATATATTTCCGAAGGAGAAAATGATGTACGACACGATCATTCCGCAGTTGGAACTTATCTACGAGCAGGCTGGACTGAGTGTGAAATTCGCACCCAAGTGCCACTGGTCGGAAGAACTTAACGGACGGATCTGCATGGTACAGGAGGATCTGCAAACAAAAAAATATAGGAACATCAGTCGCCTAAAAGGCTTTGACATGGCCCAAATGCAACGGGTGCTAGAGAAATTGGCCGAATTCCATGCTGCGAGTGCCGTTTGGCGTCAGCGGAACGGACCCTTTCCAGAGGAATTTCAACGAATCTACCTTCCCGCCAACTACAATCGATCCAAGTCTTATCAGGCAAGGATTCAGAGCTATAAGATAGCTATAGCCAGTTGGGGTCTGCAGGATCACGAGCAGTACGTGAGTCGCATCGTAAGTTCCTCAATTATAGACAATTAAAGGTGCCAAAAGTATGAAACAATATTTGAATTCAGAAGTCCAGCGGATTTATTTCCAACGACAATATTTTACACGGCATATTTTTGGACAAGTTTATAGATGTTTTCTAAACTCTTTTGCTTTCTATAGCACCAGAACTTAATAGGTTTGTAATAAATATTCGTTTTTCCGCTCTTTTTAAAGCCCACGGCCGATCAATTTGTGCAATCCTATGCCCGCTGCTTCAGCAACAATCCGCATGAATTCAAAGTGCTTAATCACGGCGATTTCTGGTCCAGTAACATAATGTTGAACTACACTCAATCTGGGGATATTAACCAAGTTCGTTTCGTGGATTTCCAGCTGTGCAAATGGGGCAGTCCGGCCCAGGACTTATGGAACTTTATAATTTGTTCCGCCAGACATAGCATAAGGATCCAGAATTTTGATTGCTTCGTAAGAATTTATCATAGTCACCTAGTGCACTGTCTAAAGATCCTGAAGTACGGTGAGCGAATGCCAATGCTCAGAGAACTCCATATGAACATGATAAAATATGGATTTTGGGGTGAGTTTGGATCATTGTTACAATGAAATTCCTTTTAACTGAACATGCCCTCAGGCTACTTTACGACCTTCACCCATTTGGTTTTTATCCTGCTACCCGTGGACACGGAGGCCAGTTTGGTTAAGCTTACGCAGCCAGGAGAGGAAGGAGATCGCTTCCGGGCGAAGGTCTACACAAATCCACTTTACGTCCGAGCTGCCCTCAGTATATTTCCCTTCCTCTACCGGCGTGGTATTCTAGACTTTTGAAGCGTTTCTACTTCTATCTAGGTGACCTGTTCCGGTATTTCAATACACGCTTATTTACTTAAAGAAAAATTTCAAAGTTTTTGAAAAATAATTTCGCATTTCACCTTTAAAAGAAAAAACAAATCAGTGAAAGTATATAACCCATAACTTACATCTCATTTATACCGACTTTGACTGAGCTACAATAAAAAAAATGTTTGATGTTATTAAAATAATACAACATCTTATAATAAAAACTGCTTTACTATATTAAAATTAAATATTAAATACAAACAAATATTTAGATTGAATAGAATGATTACTTAATTCGAAACAAAATATTTAGAGCTATCGACTTATCTTTTTCGACGCTTCAATTAATTTTTGTGAATAAGTAGATCAAATATCAAATGCTTTTCAAGTGGGGGATGGTTATCACAACAAGTGCTTCGATTAGATCAGGTTTTATTTATCACTGTTTATTACAGTAATAGACCGATAAGATAGGCTTATTTATATGATATTACAAAGAGCATAATATTAAAATTAATTAAATTTTATATGTTAAGATTTTATATTACTTTCTCAGTTTAGTTATGTTAATGTGTCTAAAAATACGAAGACACCACCGACTTCTGTATGTTATCAGCCAACATGTTATCCACAACATTCGTTCCAAATTTGTCCACAAACTGGTTTCTATGCCATATGTTTGGTAGTGTCCACATGTACAAATTATATATATATATATATATATTATATACACAAATCAGCTGATAAGCCAGTGTAACAGCTAACAACAGAGAGAGCTTTTTGGAAGCTCTATCTTTCTCCCAGCCGTCACATGTTCGGCTCCACATTCTTGATTCGATAGCCCCCAACGTAAGTTGCTGCTCCGGTTTCTCATTCAACTTGGTCAGCTGACTTGAAAAAAATTAAATAAAATACAATGGGAACCGGCAGCAAGAACTACCAGGCACCCGAATGGCTCACTACGGAGTTCCTGCAGGATGTGCTGAAGGAGCACTTCAAGGAGGAGCAGCTGGTGGTCAGTGAGTTGATAGTGAAGAGCGCCCAGGTGGGCGACCAAGCGGCGGGATTCGCCAGTGAAATGCACCGCGCCAGCTTCAATCTCCAAAGGGGTTCGGCTGCGAAGAGCAAGTTCTCTGTGATTGTGAAGGATCATCCCAAGGGACAAACTGGTGCAGTGGCCCAGAGAAGTAAGCTCTTCAAACGCGAAATCCTGGCCTATAAGGAGGTGCTCCCACGAGTCCAGGCCCTGCTCCAATCCATCGGAGATCAAACAAAAATTGCCCCCACTTGCTACTACACCACAGAATCGCCCGAACCCTTCCTCATTCTGGAGGACATGCAGCTGTCCGGCTTCGAGAATTTCGAGCGGGGTCGTTTGCTGAATTTGGACTACGTACTGCCCACCATCGAAAAGGTCGCCAAACTGCACGCCTGCAGCGCCCTCATATCCCAGGAGAGCCCAGAAGTACTGGAGTTCTTCAACGAGGCGCCCATCTCACGGAATCCCGACCGACGCGACTTCCTCACCTTCTTTCCCGTGAACATCCGTTGCGTCGCGGAGGAGGTGGCACACTGGAAAGGCTACGAAGAGATCACCGAGAAGATGTTCAAGCTGGCCGAGAATGTGCTCCAGAGAGCTCTGTCCATGTTCGAGACGACTGGCAAGGAGTTCCGCGTCTTCAACGTCACCGATCTGTGGATCAACAATCTCCTGTTCCACATTAACAATGAGACCAAGGAGCCCGACGATGTAGTCACGGTAGGTTATTCATATTGTAGGTGTTCGACTAAAATTTCTATTTCTTACATTTTGATTCCCAGTTGGACTATCAGTTGGCCTACGTGGGATCCCCAACCATCGATCTCAACTACTTCCTCTACGCCTCTTTGAACGAGAATGTTCGCAAGGTCCACTTTAAGTATATCGTTCGGGAATACCAGCGGGTGCTTCAGCAGACCCTGGAGAAGCTGAACTATAAAGGACACATTCCCACCCTCAAGGAAATCCACATCGAGTTGATTAACACCAGTCTCATGGGTGAGCTACCCAATCGAACTGTAAAAAAATATTAATACTAATATCTCCCGCTTTTTAAGGTGTGATTGGTGCTACTTGTTTGACCCCCCTGATTTTCCGGGAGGGAGCTGGCTTCGAGAACCTCGAAGATCTAAACTCACGCACTGAGAGCGGCGATCTGTTCCGCAGGGAAAATGTCGAGAACCCCAAGTACAGAGCTTTCCTACAGCGTACTATCAAAGAGTTCGAGCTCTCGGGATTCTTGGATGAATAATTTACATCAACGGGGGAACGGACAGAGATCACTTTAACATTCGATCAAAAGTATACGGGCTTCCATACAGAAAAAGGTTTTAGAAAAAGATTATTTCCAGACCAAAAAATGCATGAGTATTTTTAATATGCAAATATAAAACCAAACGTTGTTATAACATTTTATGAGAAGCTCGGAAATTTTATTTACACTTACGGGTAATTGTACAAGTACGCTCATTTATGAAGCTTATTTTGAAACATCATTTCATCGGCTAGAAATTTATATATAAAATATAACTTATGTCAACATTTGACATAAGAAATTCATAGATCTTTAAAATATCCGATTTCTTCGAATTTCGGAAGAAGCTGCTTGATATCTGTAACAAACATATCTTTCTTTCTGGCTTCCGGGTCCTGAATTATGTCATTCATTTTAAGCTCGTTCGCTTTAACGGCCAGAATCATTGGGAAAAAAGTGCTCATAAGAAAAAAGTCTGCATTAAAATAGAAGTTGGAGTTAGTAATTCTATCTGAAAGATTAATAATGCGCTTACCAAAGTACTTGTGTCGAAAAATTTGCTTCCACAGGCCACTCTGCGTGGGCATCACGGCCTTGTAGCCCACTTTCTTCAAAGTATCCTCCAACACGGAAAAATAATAGTTAATAAGATCTTTCCCAAGATCCCATCGCTGCTCCGGCTCCATTAACATATAGATGGAATATGTCAGATCGATTGTAATGGGACACAGGTTGCAGATTTGGAAGTCCACGAACATGACATCCTCGTCGCCCTTGAACATCATATTGCGGAGATGAAAGTCGCCATGACACATCACATAGTATCCATCTGATTGATAGTTATTTCGGTACTCCTGCAGCACATCGGCCATGCGCTGAAGATAATCCACCTTTATTTTCTCAAAATACGGCTTGTACTTTGTGAGTTCGGGTATCTTGTCTAGCATATTTATAAAATTATCCATTCCACCTGTAACCATTGGATCGGTCATAAGAGCAGGCATCTCAATCAAGCCATACTGGAACTCTTTCAAAAAATCGGGTTGCTCATTCATCACCTTCATGCTGACTGCATGCCATTTTGCCAGTTTGGAGTACACTTTTTTAAGTTCTTCCAATTTGACCGGTCGATTACGGATGACCGAGTATCCCTGCGGTACCAGATCTTCGAATATCATCACCTGTCGCGGTTCCAAACTGTGATAAATGCAAGGCACATATAGCTTAGTATTATCTCCTGCCTCCCGCAGAATCCTTTCGAATTCGGGAAGGGCTTTGGTGTAGGCTCCAATCTCTGTGGCAAACAAATGCGATTCAGCCAGCATGTCCTTCTTGTGACCTTCCTGCTCGGGCATAGTCTTGATGATAAGCGGTTTGGAGAACCTTCCCTTTGAGGTGGTGTACTCGGCAGTAGCTCGGAACATAACGCTGGCATAGTGATCTCCCTGGGCACTCGCGGGTGTAATTTTCAGATCATTTACTTTCAGGTCCGGAGATTTTTCATAGGTTCTCAAAACCTCACCAATAAACTGGGCATTTAGCCATGTCGGAGCCTCCAACTCGTCGGCATTAAATTGTTCTGTATCTGCGCTATCTGTCATCTTTGCTGTTTTTTCGCGGTCTCGAAATATACGTCTAGTCGGAATACTGTAAGAGCTGGTTATATCAAACTTGATTGGGTACCCGCTCATTTAAATGGTTTGCCAAGTGAGCTTTGCAAAGCGGTTCAAAGCTTTTCAATATAAACTTTTCGATTTTGTGTGAAATACCCGTTTATCAAATCAAAATTCCTTTAAAATGTTACTGAAGAATACAAAACTGTTGATCACTTATCATATGAAAGTTAAATCTGATAAGTAATACACATTTTAGTTGAAAATCTATATTTATTAAAAACATTTTGTATTGCAAACAGGTAAATAATATAGTCACCACAATAATTGTATATTGTTTGCTAAGTAAGCATGACAATCGGTTTAGGTAAAAGCTTTAGCAATACAACTACTAAGTTCCTTTAAAGCCAATATTGATAACGGCTGACAATGTTCTTGAATAGTTCATAGCGCTGGTAAAGCTCATTGCTAAATTAATTTAAATTTAACTTAGAACTTATATTTTATAAAAATCATGTTTTTATAATTACAAGAAATATATTGATACGACAAGTTTTTAATTTTTTATTGCTGCTTTATAAATTATTAAAATATCCAATTTTTTCGAATTTAGGCAAAAGCGTCTTTACTTCTTTGAGGTAATCATCTAGGAAGTAAGTCTTTTGTTTTGTTTCCGGATCCAAAATTAAATCCAGCAATTGGATACTGTTCGTCTTGACGGCGACTATTATAGGCAGAAAGGAGGTTAACAGGAAAAAGTCTGCAACGATTTAAGGAAAAATTAGCTTAATCAATTCTCTATATGCAAAATTGTACCCACTTACCATAGTATTTATGACCATGAATGTGCTCCCAAAGTCCACTCTGCGTGGGATACTCACCTTTGTAACCAACTTTTTTCAGAGTCTCCAGCAAAACCGAGAAATAATAGTTTATAAAGTCCTTTCCGTGGTCGCAGCGCTCTTGCCATTCCATTAGCATGTAAACGGAGTAAGTTAGGTCGACGGTAATAGGACAAATGTTGCTGATCTGAAAATCCACCAGCATCACGTCCTCGGAGGCTCCAGTCTCCTTGTTATTCTTAAACATCATGTTTCGAAGATGGAAGTCGCCGTGACACAGCACGTAATACCTGTTAGATTGCGGATTGGAGCGATACTCCAGCATTATTGCACTCATCCGCTGCATGTAGTTATTCTGTATTTTCTCGAAATGGGGCTTGTACTTTGTGAGCTCGGGGACCTGGTCGAGCATTTTAAGGAAACAGGGCACTCCAGTAGTTACCATGGGTTCGGTCAAGAAGGTGGACGTGTCCCACATACCATATTTGAATTCTTCGAGGAAGTCAGGTTGCTAGAACGAAAACTGCTGCGTAAGTCGAGACTTAATCTTCGTTAGATTAAGTGCATACCTCATCTATAACTTTCATGCTGACTGCATGCCACTTGGCCAACTTGGTGAAGGCTTTCTTCAGTTCCTCTTTTGTGGCTGGACGATCTCGGATCACGGTGTATCCTTGCGGCACCAGATCCTCGAATATCATTACTTTGCGAGGCTCTAGACTGTGATAGATGCATGGCACATAGAGTTTAGTATTATCCCCCGACTCCCGCAGAATCCGCTCAAACTCGGGCAGAGCCCTGCTGTACATCAGAATTTCCGTTTCAAAGATGTTCGATTGGGACAGCATGTCCTTTTTGTGACCTTCCTGCTCCGGCATTGTCTTGACAATCAGTGCTTTACAGTGCCTTCCTTTCGCGGTGTTGTACTCCGCCACAGTTCGGAACATGACGCTCGCATAATGATCTCCTTGGGCAGACGCCGGGGATATTTGCAGATCTGTAACTTGCAACTCAGGTGCCTTTACATAACCGCTCAGAACTTCTTTAATGAACTGGACATTCAGCCAAGAAGGCGGATGCAGCTCGTCGGCATTAAATTTATGAGAATCTGCATTTTCTGTCATGCTTGAAGCCACTTTACAAAACTTTAACTAGCTAGATTACTGCTCAATTGGGTTATGACAAAAATGTGTGGAGGACCGCACATTTTATACTATTCTCAAAAAAGCTAACCCATATTGGTCCAAAAGCTTTTCAGACTTCACTATTCTTTTAATAAAAACTATAATTTAAAAATTAATAAACATACAATTCATTCAGTTGTTGTTTTCCGGCAAGATTTAATAGTTTCAGTAGGTAAGAAAATATAATCGAATAGTTCATTTATAAGCAAACAAAGCCATAAGCCTAAACTTTTATTTGAATTTGAAGCTTTTAATTTATAAAAGTTTTAACTAAATGTGCTTTTATTAAAAAAGTCCACTAGTTAAGCGAACTGATGCTTAGCAAAATTAAGCAAATCATTTTAAATGTATAAATTGTAAGCGTTGTATTATATTACAGAATGCATTTGTGACTATCTACAGATTTTTAAAATATCACAATTTTTCGTATTGAGGTAATAATTTACTAAAATCCTTAATAACATTCACTGAAAAGTAAGTTTGCTGCCGAATTTCATCATTCATGATGATATCTTCAAGTTTAAAAGTATTTTCTTGTACCGCCAAAATGTTTGGCAAAAACGTGTTAGCCAGAAAGAAATCTAAAATTAAATTAGGAAATGCCATAACTTTGGTGTTTGTTAAGTTAGGAAGTTGGGATTTTCTATAGGTTTTATTTTTGGCCAATCAATCCGACATGCCAAATTTCATAAGGATCGGCCGACTATATTCTATAGCTGCCATATAACTGAACGATTGGAATTGCCATAACTTTGGTGTTTTTAAAATTAGGAAGTTGGGATTTTTATGAGTGTTAAGAATGCATCATAATTGATTGGCATAATATAAAACCCATAGAAAATCCCAACTTCCTAACTTTAAAAACACCAAAGTTATGGTATTTTGACCAAAATTATAATACCCTCTGCAAGAGTATAAAAATGAGACGACTATATCAAAGCATAGGAATGATCGAAAAATTAATCGGAAGTTGACTTGCTGCTTTTTTTTCAAGCATCGAAATTGAAATATAAGTGTATATAAACTTCCCCTGTTTGCTTTCTTTCACGTTGTTATAAGATAAGAACAACATGACCAATCGATATTGAACTTAACCTTGCATTAGACACTTAAGACCATTTTACAATTGTTACTTCAACAAAAAATTGCAGATAGCACGGTTTTTTTGTGTAAACAGCGTAATCAATTTATAAGCGAATACATTTTATTTCCCATCATTTTCTTCATGTCTCAATTTTAAAAGTATATAGTCGGAGTTTAACTTTTATTTTTTGATCAAATTTCTTAACCTTTAAGCTAAAGATCCTTAAAGAATCCCAATTTTTCAAATTTTGGCAATAGCTTAGAAACATCTGTTACATAGCTGTCAAAATAATAGGACTTCTTTCGAGCTTCCGGGTCTTGAAGCGCTTCAAGCATTTTCAGATTGTTTGTTTTAACGCCCAACATCATTGGAAGCAATGTACTTATCATAAAGAAATCTGAAAGATAAATGAATTGTTTACAATATCAGCTTCAATTAAGATTTGTTTACCCACATACCATAGTATTTGTTGTGGTGTATTTGTTCCCACAGTCCATCTTGGGTGGGCATGTCGCCTTTGTACCCAATCTTCTTGAGAGTTGCAACCAAAACCGAGAAATAGTCGTTGATCAGGTCCCTTCCCATGTTCCAACGCTGTTCTGGCTCCATCAACATATAGATGGAATAAGTGAGGTCAACAGTAATTGGACAAAGATTGCTGAACTGAAAGTCCACCAACATGGCATCCTCTTGAGCTCCTGTCGTCTTGTTATACTTAAACATCATATTCCGGAGATGGAAATCGCCGTGGCACAGGACATAGTGCCTATCATTTCGACGATACTTGTGATATTCATGCATCTCAACCTGGAGCCGTTGCATGTAATTATCTTTTATTTTTTCAAAATGAGGCTTATACTTCCTAAAATCAGGAAATTTGTCAAGCATTTCAATGAAGTTCCCCATGCCAAGAGTTATGAAAGGATCAGTTGTGATGGTGGGCATTTCGAATAGGCCATATTTGAACTCCTTAAGAAAAGTGGGTCGCTGATGGATGCAGAACAGTTCAAAAAATAATCATTAAGCTTGGCAAGTTAATAAACATACCTCATTAATAACTTTCATGCTGACGGCATGCCATTTGGCCAGCTTGGAAAAGGCTAATTTAAGTTCATCCTCTGTGACAGGACGATCCCGGATGACGGTGTATCCTTGCGGCACCAGGTCCTCGAAGATCATCACTTGCCGCGGCTTCAGACTGTGATAGATGCAGGGCACAAATAGTTTGGTGTTATCCCCTGCCTCTTGGAGAATCCTTTCGAATTCGGGCAGCGCGTGACAGTACATTCCGATTTCGGTTTCGAACAAATGCGATTCGCTTAGCATGTCCTTCTTGTGTCCTTCCTGCTCCGGCATGGTTTTGATGATCAGCGGCTTGGAGAACTTTCCCTTCGAGGTGGTGTACTCGGCAGTTGCTCGGAACATAACGCTGGCATAGTGATCTCCCTGGGCACTCGCCGGTGTAATCTTCAGATCGGTTACGTTCAGTTCGGGACTGTTTTCATAGGCGCTTAGAATCCCACCGATGAACGTGGCATTAAGCCAAGTTGGCGGAAGAAGCTCGTCGGCATTAAATTCAGTAGTTGACTTTTCCATTTGTGTTTTTTGTTTACCGCAATGATAGAACCTTTCGGTTAAGATTCTAATGTAGAACTGCAAGAGTTATACAGGACGACCGCTTTAAATAAAAATTGGGAAGCAGCTTTTAATCAAGAAATATTTCCTTTAACTACAATATTATTGCAAAATTATCTTATCTTATCACCCCTTAAAGAATACGTTGCTCATACTGCGTAAGCAAGTATAAATACAGCGATTTAATAACAGCTTTTAGAAACACTCTACTATTAAATGATCAATGTTTATAGCTTTTTAATTACTCATTTTATGAACCTTAAACTAATTTTTAAAAGAAATTGTATTGTTGTTTTAGTTTTTCTTTATTGCGGATGTTAGTTCAACAGATAACAGGTTGGCTCATTTTATTATTACAACTTTTGGTATTATTAATCAATTTGAAAATTAAAGACCCTTAAAGTAGCCAAGTTTTTCGAATTTGGGCAATATTTTGGTAACATCCTTTACATATGTATCCAAAAAATAGGTCTTTTGGCGAGTTTCGGGGTTCTGGATCAAATCATGCATTTTAAAACTATTTGATTTTATGGCCAGAATCAGGGGGAGAAAAGTGCTGATCAAAAAGAAATCTGAGGGCGTTTTAAAAATACATATTAGATAAATAGTTCTTGGTGTTAGCCATGACATCAACTTACCATAATACTTGTTTCGATGAATCTGCTCCCACAGTTTAGATTGGGTTGGCATTTCACCGTTGTATTGAATGCTCTTGAGGGTCGCTGCCAAAACTTCAAAATAATAGTTGATCAATTCCTTACCCATTTCCCGGCGCTGTTCCGGCTCCATCAACATATAGATGGAATATGTTAGGTCGACGGTTATAGGGCAGAGGTTGCTGATCTGAAAATCAACCAGCATGACATCCTCGTGGGCTCCTGTCTCCGAATTGTTCTTGAACATCATATTGCGCAGATGGAAGTCGCCGTGACACAGGACATAGTAAGCATCATTTCGCCGATTGTTGTGGTATTCTTGCATCTCAACTTGTAGTCGGTTCAAAAATGTATCTTTAATTTTTTCAAAATGAGGCTTATACTTTTTCAGCTCGGGTAATTTTTCCAGCATTTCTATGAAGCTACCCATGCCAGTAGTTATAAAAGGATCATTCTGGATAGTGGGCATTTCGAATAAACCATATTTGAATTCCTTGAGAAAGGCGGGTCGCTGGAGGGGCCAAATATAATATTTATAATACTAAAAATAATAAAAATGATATTAAAACTTACCTCCTTAATAACTTTCATGCTAACGGCGTGCCATTTGGCCAGTTTTGAGAAGGCAGTTTTGAGTTCCTCCTGTGCAACAGGACGATCCCGAATAACAGAGTATCCCAGGGGCACCAGATCTTCAAATATCATCACCATATTCGGCTCCAAGCTGTGGTAGATGCAGGGCACAAATAACTTAGTGTTATCCCCAGCCTCTCGAAGAATTCGCTCGAATTCGGGAAGTACTTGGCAGTACATCCCGATCTCGGTTTCGAACAGATGCGATTCGCTGAGCATGTCCTTCTTGTGTCCTTCCTGCTCTGGCATCGTCTTGATGATCAGCGTTTTAACGAACTTTCCATTTGCGGTCGAGTAATCCACTTTGGTGCGGAACATAACACTGGCATAGTGATCTCCCTGGAAGCTCGCGGGTGTGATTTTAAGATCAATCACTTTTAATTCCGGGGCTTCTTCGTACTTGCTCAGAATCTCTCCTATAAAATTGGGATTCAGCCAAGCCGGGGCCTCCAATTCGTCGTCGTTGAATTGTGCCTTGTCTAATTTGTCAGTCATTTCGATTGCCTTTGCACTATCTATTCTAAGTGCAATCGTAGTTGGTTATGGAAACCCCGTTCATGTGCTACCCCCATTTTAAGTAAAATGTTTAAGCTTTTGGAACGCTTTCCTAAAGCTTTTTGCATTCAGAAATAGCCATGGTTTTTCTAATTTATTATAAATTATTACTTATAAGGTTGGGCTGAACAGAAGAGAGTAAACAGGTTTTAGCATAAGATTTTTGTTACGGTTCGGTAATGTTATTTTCTCTATAAGCAATACCATTGCATTTACTAGAAAAATATAACTAAGAATTACCAATATTCCACTTCAGAATTTTACAACAGGTAATTTAGAAAAAAACTGATACCAACTCAATCAAAAGGCACACTTAAAGTATCTTTCTGATTAATAAAGTTTCCTACAAACTGTCGGTATCCCAATCGAACTGAAAGATAAGTATAATAAACACGCAACAAAATTGATAATAATATGATATTATATAATATTTTATAGTTGTATAACGAATATTTATAATATTTTGGATATAGTATAAGGTTGTGAATACATTATTTAGCCTATATATCATTTGTCTAATATTTCTCTATGTACAATTTGCTCTATGGTGTACTATATAACACAGGTGTAAAATATTATGATCAATTATTGATCTACGTCAAGCAATCCTTCTGCCACAAAACCGGGCAGGAGTTCACGCAAAATCCTCTGAGAAATCGGATTGGTATAGCAGGCATTCTTGAAATTTATGGCTCGCTGGTTGTTCTCCATTAAAGCATTGAAATCGGCATCGGCGGTCTCCACATTTCGCTGAATTGGAAACACTGAGATGGATGTGTGGGCAGCTAAAAATTGTTTGAAAAAATTTCAAATTATTCACAATCTATTACATTCAATAGACTTTTAACTCACCATAGAACTTCTTCGTGTGCAACTGCTGGTGGAACTGATGCAAGCTGGGAACTGGAGCTTGGTATTGCAGCTTTCTCAAGGTGTTGGAGAATATGTCGAAATAGTAGGCAATCAGTTGTTCCTGATGGTTTTGGTGTAGGTCAAACTCCAGCGAGGTGTTCAGGAAGTAGAAAAGATCTAGGGCCGGCGATCCCCACGCCGTGTATTGGAAGTCAATGATAATGACATCCACTGGCTCCCCAGTTTCCTTATCGTACTTGACCAGCACATTGTTGGTCCACAGATCACCATGGGCCAGGACATTAATGTGACCCGGAGTAATGTCAAAGATTCGCTTGCCCAGTTCCATGTAGATTGGGACCAGAGCCTCCATCTTCTCCACGTACTTCTCGTATCCTGGCCACTGAGCCACACGACGAGTGGCCGCCTCGAACATGCCGATGAAAGCAGGTGCGTAGTTCTCGGTGTACCGATTGAAGAATCCTCTATCGTAGCCCTCTAGGCTGTGCTCCTCACGCTCGTTTAAGACCGCCGAAGTGGCATGCATCTTGGCCAACTTTCGGAGCACAATTCGGGCTAGCTTATGGTCCAATCCGACCAAACGATCCGGCATTACAAAATCGCGGGCATTGAGATCCTCGAAGATCAGCGCTGAGTTATCAAGGTCCACGGCCATGGTTTCGGCAAAGATCTGCTCGGCATCCCCGATCTCCAGGAGGAGGGATTTCTGTTTGGGGAGGACCTGCTCGTAGATAGTCATCTCCCGATTGAAAATGTCATAGGGCTCCATGGTGTTCTGGGCAAATTCGTTGCCCTCGAAAGTGGACTTCACTATGTAGTGACCCAGTTGGGAGGTACCATCGCTGCGGGTGAATTGAGCCTTCACTCGCGTCAGGACTCCGCCGTAGTTTTCACCCTTGCCCAAGGCAGGATTAACATTAACCCAGTTGATCCTGAGCCTCTGATCCTTGTAGTATTTTTGCAGGGCATCCTGCAGATACTCCTCCGTTAGCCATTCAGGAGCATCCAAGAAAACCGAACTGGAAGCCGCAGGAAAAGTTGGAGCTGTTAGCTTGGGAATGGCATCAAGTGCACTGATCAGATCCGAAACCGACATTTTAAAAGTGATCTTTTAGCAGTGAGACTTCCAAACGAAATTGTGCTCAAAGCTAAGAATACTTGCGCTTATATAGATATCAGACGGTGTAGACTGTTCCCAGCTCCTAGATATGGACTGTACATATCCGAGAGACCTCTCGTCACAATTGCGATTAATATAACCATAAAATCGCAGATTTTGTAGCTGTGAACGTATGCAAACACGGCACACAGATTACACTTTTTATTGGATGGCCCACGCCCTGAACCCATTCCGACATCCGCCCCGTGCCTCTAGTCGGCGATTCGGTGATCTGGATCTGGGTCTCACCTCCCACCTCCCGTGGCTACTGCCTAATTGTTTGAGTTTGTCGAAGGCAAGCCAGTTAATCTTTATGGCACTAGCTGTCGGCTTAGGGCTGCGCAAGTGTTTTCTCGTTGATTACCCAGTCTCAGAAACGCTAAACGATTCCCAGCCATATCACTTTAAACCCGAGTGATTTGTCAAAATGCTAACGTCAGACGCTGGGAAAAATCTTAGGGATATAGAAAAATATACAATTGCTTAATGATAACCTTTTTCTAAAGTTCATCACAATCTTTACCCAGTTCAATTCTCAAAATTGCATTAAGTTGAACCAAATTTCATATATAGTATTTTTGTTGCCTTTCCTTAAATTTACAAAAAAAATTGTAATTGTTCAATATACGTATTGTCTCAGGTAAGAAAAGTGTAAAACTATACTTCTACAAACTTAAACTTTATTAAAATCATTTTATGATTTTCTTTTTTTTTATTGACTTTCTCGGCTTTTTACTGATAAACTGTGTTTGCTTTGTCTACGTAAATATGAGTACTTAAACTTTCTCAATGGTTTATAGCTCAGAACAAAGTTACTAAAAATCACTCTTTACCCAAGTGAAGGATATTTTAACCAGAAACAAGTCTTAACTAAAAACTTAGA
Organism: Drosophila fuyamai; assembly: GCA_018153365.1. Taxonomy (NCBI): domain Eukaryota; kingdom Metazoa; phylum Arthropoda; class Insecta; order Diptera; family Drosophilidae; genus Drosophila; species Drosophila fuyamai. The sequence goes on along the minus strand of JAECXW010000393.1, from coordinate 375,435 downwards.
AAAACAAACTAAAAAACTAAAACCTTTTTCATAATTTTTAAAATGTTCGATTTTAAATAAATTTTTTGCAGGCAAAAATTAAAAAAAATTGTACTAGCTTAATCGTCTTGGCAAATATTGAAACAGTTACTAAGGAAGTCTGGGCAAACAACGTTGAAAGAAGTCATACAAATATAGTGCATGTTGACACAATGCAATTCTGGTGCTCTGGGATAAAATATCATCTTGGGTAATGAAATGGTTCACGTAGGGCAAATGAAGCTGTCGATGGGAAAATTATGATGATGAATGGGTTTCCGCGTGATGATGCACAAAAATTTAAACGGAAAAAGAAAATGAGCCACTTTGTTAATATTTATGTGTATCTTAATGATATGGACCAGGAGGCGTCTGCTCGCGGCACCAATGCTTAAAGATATGCACTAATCTGCCAGAGCCACAGTGTTGAGAAAGGGCACGATTCTTGGTACACGGCACCCTTATTCGAGACCTGTTGCCAAATGAAGATAATGCCCAAAGCAATTAAGCAATTAAATCTGCAAATACAAGCACAATACACTTGGAAAAAATAAAATTTAATGAAATTCTGAAAGAGGAAACAACAGAAGATCTGAATTGATCTTGAATTAAAGTAAAAGAAAATATCGATGAGGTTTGCGCTGATAAGTATTTTATATAATACTTGTTTAACTTCGATTGCTCTAGAAATCTAAGAATTTACGAACAACAGATGAGAATGTAATGATAAAATGTTATTTTATAAGTCGATATCTTTCATACCTGCGCGTCACGCTCATATCCTTAACTTAAGATCCTATGTGAATTCCTTCACAGTTTAGCTACCTAAGTTCATACAATTGGTATAAATAAACAGTTTTAGAGGTATTTCTCGCAGTGCAATACAAGATCACGTACAAAGGGGGTCGTTTAGTGCACCTTGACAAACACACAGAATTAAGGGGTAGTATATAAGCAGCCGACTTAGCGTCCGTGTTTTTAGTGTTCACTCTGAAAAATTAAGACAACCAGAAAAGATGGCTGCAGCACCCGAGTGGCTGACCCACGAATATCTCGAGCACGCTCTTCGCTCCCACTACAAAGATGATGGTCTAACTATAACCGAGTTGCAAATAAATCCCGCCTTGGGACCCGGAGAAAACTACGGAGGTGTTTTGACACGGACTCGAGTGCAATTTAGACTGTCCAATCAGGAAATACATCTGCAGAACCTGATTGTGAAGACGGAAATCGATGATGACGAGTTGACCCAGGAACTGTTGGCTCCCTACGATATCTACAACAGGGAGATGACAATCTACCAGGAAGTGCTGCCCAAGCTGAAGGATCTGCTGACTGAAATTGGAGATACCGAACGGATTTGCCCCACTGCCATATTCGTGGATCGCGAGCGGATGGCCATTATCTTCGAAGATCTTTCGGTACAGGGCTATGTAATGGCCGATCGAGTGCGTCGCCTCAACGAGGAGCACACCCACCTAGTCCTTCGCAAATTGGCCAAGCTCCATGCGGCTTCGGCTGTTTTAAATGAAAGGGAAAATGGGAGCCTCGAAAGCTACGATCGTGGTTACTTCAACCGCTATACTAACACATATAAGGGCTACTTTGTGGGTTGTCTTTTGGCCGCCGCCCGCTGGATGAGCCAGGTGCCCAAGATGGCGCATTACGCAGAGAAACTATTCGCCTTGGCTCCCCACTACATGGACATTGGCAGGGAGTGCTTTGCACCCACTGCGGGTCAAGTGAATGTGCTTGCCCACGGCGATGTTTGGACCAACAATGTGATGTTCAAGTACGACACGAAAACGGAACGACCCGTGGACGTCCTGCTCATTGACTTTCAGTATTCTTTTTGGAGTTCGCCCTGTATCGATCTACACCACTTTTTCAACACGTCTCTGAAGGAACCATTGCGTCGAGGTCAGCAAAGTGCGCTCTTCCAGTTCTACCACAAAATTTTCAGTGAAACGCTCCAAAAACTAGATTACCGTCAAAACCCCATTCCCAGTCTGCATCAGTTTAAGCTGCAGGTGGAGCAAAAGCAATTCTTCGGTGAGTTATCTTATTAAAACCCACTAAAATTATCTTTCTAATGAAACATTTTCTATAGCTATGCATTCGACAGTGGTGGTACAACCAGTCATGATTAGCCAGGATCCCACGGATGCCTGTTTGAATGCCTTGATGAACGATGATGAGCGTGGCATTCGGTTCAAGAACCGATTATATAATAATTCCACTGTTCAACAAAATCTTCATTCTCTGGTCCCCTTCTTCGATGAGAAAGGCCTGCTGGAAGTAAATCAGACCTGCGGATAAGATAATAAGAACTGATTTACCATGTTCCTTAGTTCAATATATAAACTAAAATTAAAAAAAAAACTTTTAATACCAAATACTTATTCTGTTTTATTTAAATAAAGAAAATTCGCCGAGTAGTGAGCGATTATACATTATTTCTCAAATATATGCTCAAATATATCTTTATAGTTTACGAAGATTAAAATACCCAGTTCACTTTCAGTTGTACATTTTTATTACAATAACGAATATAAATTGAAGGGAAATCTCAAAAGAAGTTTCCTTAACTATGCAAATGGGCAGATGAAGTTTAAATTGACGGACACTATGCGGCAAGGATTTCCAAAATTAACTGCAGTTTAGAACTTCGTCTACACCAGTGCTACGAGTTGAGTACAGCCAAACATATTTTAAGAATCCGTCTACTATGACAAGGATGTGATTATATCGCTTGGTCGTCATTTCCATTGGACCGACGTGATCGATGTGCTATGTAATGAAGGGTAAATCGCTTTTGTCAATTGATGTGAGAAATCCTTCTTTCTTGCCTGCTTTGGCATTTACTATAATACATCTTATGCAACTCTCGACGATTCGATCTGCTTTTTCTTTGAGCTTGGGAATAAAATACGACCTTTCGACGATATCATGTGTCTTTCTGGCAGAAAAATGCCCTTGGCTGTGCGCGCTCTGAATTATTTCACCCATTTTCCATAGTTGAGGGTACTACGACTAGCTCACGATTTGGATCTTTGAAGAGAATAGAAGTCCTGGTAAGCATCCTTTTCAACAAGTTTGCGGACTGCTTTTGTCCAATCATCGTTAATCTAGGCTCCTTTTAAGCGATGAGAAATAGAGTCTCTCAAAAAAAACATGAGACCCGACTCAAGGCATCAGCATGTTTCATTTGAGTCCCAGAACGATGTTCGATCTTGTAGTTGAAGTCCTGCAAATATAAAGCCCAACGAGCTACGCGAAGAGGAACTTCCTTTTTGTTCATTGTCATTTTGAACGCGTTGCAGTCAGTTACGATTGTGAACCTTATGCTTAACAAATAGACACGCCACTTGACTAGAGCTCCTATAATAGCCAGTACTTCCAGTTCATACGATTCGTACTTTTCCTCGAATGGTGATGTGTCATGTATTGGACTGGATGGAAAGCTAGACAGTGCTGGGTCTTTCTGCAGTAAAACTGCGCCAAAACCATACTTGGACGCGTCTGTAGAGTGCAATGGATGCGTTTAACGGGTTAATAAACTTTCAGAAGTAAGAAGTCAGACCTAGGAATCGCTGAATCGCGTTTTTGTTTTGTGGTATGGGAAACTCTTTCACAGCTTGAATCTTTTCCGGACCTAGAGTGATGTTTCCACTTTGAATGATGTATCCCAAGAACTGCACTTTACTGTGCAATATTTGGCATTTACTCCAGTTGATACGTAAACCGTTCCGAGAAGCAACCTCCAAGAAATCTTTTAACTTAGCAAGTCCTTCTTCCAAGTCTTGACTGGGTATGATTACATCGTCCATGTACACAACGACAACATCAGTGGCGATGAGCTCCCTTAGAACTGCCATTATGAAAACCGCAGATAAATTTGATATGGCAAATGGTACATAAAGGAATTCAAATTGTCCAGATTGGGTCACAAATGATGTATACTTTCGAAAGCCTGGTTCAATAGGAACGTGGAAGAAGCCGTTTGTTAGATCCAAAGTAGTGAATATTTTGGGCCCTTGCAGCTTGTCTAGCTCGGTCCCCATATGAGCCATCGGAAAATTGTCTCGAATAATTTTCTCATTAAGTTTTCGGTAGTCACAGCACAGTCTCTTCTTTCCGTTTTTCTTGGACACCAAAACTACCGGCAATGCGTACTCTGAGGTAGTTGTCCATTTCAACAGGTATGACAATGCTCCCAAAAGTTAGAACTCGACTCTCGCCTATTCCCGTCAAACACTTTTCTTTTCCGGTGAGAGGTTCGTTGCCTAGTTTGAGGAAAATGTTCCTGCGCATAACGTATGCAAACACTGCACACAGATTACACTTTTTATTGGATGGCCCACGCCCAGAACCCATTCCGACATCCGCCCCGTGCCTCTAGTCGGCGATTCGGTGATCTGGATCTGGGTCTCACCTCCCACCTCCCGTGGTTACTGCCTAATTGTTTGAGTTTGTCGAAGGCAAGCCAGTTAATCTTTATGGCACAAGCTGTCGGCTTACCCAGTCTCAGAAACGCTAAACGATTCCCAGCCATATCACTTTAAACCCGAGTGATTTGTCAAAATGCTAACGTCAGACGCTGGGAAAAATCTTAGGGATATAGAAAAATATACAATTGCTTAATGATAACCTTTTTCTAAAGTTCATCACAATCTTTACCCAGTTCATTTCTCAAAATTGCACTAAGTTGAACCAAATTTCATATATAGTATTTTTGTTGCCTTTCCTTAAAATTACAAAAAAAATTGTAATTGTTCAATATACATATTGTCTCAGGTAAGAAAAGTGTAAAACTATACTTCAACAAACTTAAACTTTATTAAAATCATTTTATGACGGGGTTTTTCAGCTGTCTTAACTTTCTCGGCTTTTTACTGATAAACTGTGTTTGCTTTGTCTACGTAAATATGAGTACTTAAACTTTCTCAATGGTTTATAGCTCAGAACAAAGTTACTAAAAATCACTCTTTACCCAAGTGAAGGATATTTTAACCAGAAACAAGTCTTAACTAAAAACTTAGAAAAACAAACTAAAAAACTAAAACCTTTTTCATAATTATTAAAATGTTCGATTTTAAATAAATTTTTTGCAGGCAAAAATTAAAAAAAATTGTACTAGCTTAATCGTCTTGGCAAATATTGAAACAGTTACTAAGGAAGTCTGGGCAAACAACGTTGAAAGAAGTCATACAAATATAGTGCATGTTGACACAATGCAATTCTGGTGCTCTGGGATAAAATATCATCTTGGGTAATGAAATGGTTCACGTAGGGCAAATGAAGCTGTCGATGGGAAAATTATGATGATGAATGGGTTTCCGCGTGATGATGCACAAAAATTTAAACGGAAAAAGAAAATGAGCCACTTTGTTAATATTTATGTGTATCTTAATGATATGGACCAAGAGGCGTCTGCTCGCGGCACTAATGCTTAAAGATATGCACTAATCTGCCAGAGCCACAGTATTGAGAAATGGCACGATTCTTGGCACACGACACGCTTATTCGAGACCTGTTGCCAAATGAAGATAATGCCCAAAGCAAACATCCTAGGCTGTAGGCGAAAAAGTTAATGCAATTAAATATGCAAATACAAGCACAATACACTTGGAAAAAATAAAATTTAATGAAATTCTGAAAGAGGAAACAACAGAAGATCTGAACTTGAATTAAAGTAAAAGAAAATATCGATGAGGTTTGCGCTGATAAGTATTTTTATACTTGTAACTCGTTGCTCTAGAAATCTAAGAATTTACGAACAACAGATGAGAATGTAATGATAAAATGTTATTTTATAAGTCGATATCTTTCATACCTGCGCGTCACGCTCATATCCTTAACTTAAGATCCTATGTGAATTCCTTCACAGTTTAGCTACCTAAGTTCATACAATTGGTATAAATAAACAGTTTTAGAGGTATTTCTCGCAGTGCAATACAAGATCACGTACAAAGGGGGTCGTTTAGTGCACCTTGACAAACACACAGAATTAAGGGGTAGTATATAAGCAGCCGACTTAGCGTCCGTGTTTTTAGTGTTCACTCTGAAAAATTAAGACAACCAGAAAAGATGGCTGCAGCACCCGAGTGGCTGACCCACGAATATCTCGAGCACGCTCTTCGCTCCCACTACAAAGATGATGGTCTAACTATAACCGAGTTGCAAATAAATCCCGCCTTGGGACCCGGAGAAAACTACGGAGGTGTTTTGACACGGACTCGAGTGCAATTTACCCTGTCCAATCAGGAAATACATCTGCAGAACCTGATTGTGAAGACGGAAATCGATGATGACGAGTTGACCCAGGAACTGATGGCTCCCTACGATATCTACAACAGGGAGATGACAATCTACCAGGTAGTGCTGCCCAAGCTGAAGGATCTGCTGAATGAAATTGGAGATACCGAACGGATTTGCCCCACTGCCATATTCGTGGATCGCGAGCGGATGGCCATTATCTTCGAAGATCTTTCGGTACAGGGCTATGTAATGGCCGATCGAGTGCGTCGCCTCAACGAGGAGCACACCCACCTAGTCCTTCGCAAATTGGCCAAGCTCCATGCGGCTTCGGCTGTTTTAAATGAAAGGGAAAATGGGAGCCTCGAAAGCTACGATCGTGGTTTCTTCAACCGCTATACTAACGCATATAAGGGCTACTTTGTGGGTGGTCTTTTGGCCGCCGCCCGCTGGATGAGCCAGGTGCCCAAGATGGCGCATTACGCAGAGAAACTATTCGCCTTGGCTCCCCACTACATGGACATTGGCAGGGAGTGCTTTGCACCCACTACGGGTCAAGTGAATGTGCTTGCCCACGGCGATGTTTGGACCAACAATGTGATGTTCAAGTACGACACGAAAACGGAACGACCCGTGGACGTCCTGCTCATTGACTTTCAGTATTCTTTTTGGGGTTCGCCCTGCATCGATCTACATCACTTTTTCAATACGTCTCTGAAGGAACCATTGCGTCGAGGTCAGCAAAGTGCGCTCTTCCAGTTCTACCACAAAATTTTCAGTGAAACGCTCCAAAAACTAGATTACCGTCAGAACCCCATTCCCAGTCTGCATCAGTTTAAGCTGCAGGTGGAGCAGAAGCAATTCTTCGGTGAGTTATCTTATTAAACCCACTTAAATTATCTTTCTAATGAAACATTTTCTATAGCTATGCATTCGACAGTGGTGGTACAACCAGTCATGATTAGCCAGGATCCCACGGATGCCTGTTTTAATGCCTTGATGAACGATGATGAGCGTGGCATTCGGTTCAAGAACCGATTGTATAATAATTCCACTGTTCAACAAAATCTTCATTCTCTGGTCCCCTTCTTCGATGACAAAGGCCTGCTGGAAGTAAATCAGACCTGCGGATAAGATAATAAGAACTGATTTACCATGTTCCTTAGTTCAATATATAAACTAAAATTAAAAAAAAAAAACTTTTAATACCAATTACATTTTCTGTTTTATTTAAATAAAAAAAATTCGCCGAGTAGTGAGCGATTATACATTATTTGTATTAAATACATTTATGTGCATCATAAAACGATCTCAAGATATGCTCAAATATATCTTAATAGTATACGAAGATTAAAATACCCAGTTCACTATCCAGTGTACTCTTTTATCGCATAACGAATATAAATTAAAGTGAAATCTCAAAAGAAGTTTCCATGCCCAAAAGTAAGCAATATTAAATTCTTAAAATCTGATAAAAGTAAACAGTAGGACTTTATCATATTGTTTAGGGGAAGGAATGACAGATATACATTTTAAAGTTTATTTTTATGTTAAAGTCTCAGGAGTGTTGTTATCGGTAACACCTGAAAGTATGCAGGGGAGACTTCATTTGGCTTTATCTCCTTAATTTACTTTCAGGGCAGTTGAAATTGTTTGATTTCCTATACCTATTATCAAGGCACTTGAAATCGTTTACAGTTTGCCTCTTCTGGTACTTTCTATTGTTTCCTTGTGAAATAGCACTGTTCCGATATGTATTTATACAAAAATACATACGCCGATTACTACCTAGAAACAAACAGAGCCACTGTTAATATGTAAATAGCCCCCACAAGTGAAACCCACTCAAATCTGTTCACGTTTATGTTAGCTTAACTATGCAAATGGGCAGATGGATTTATGGGTGTGAAGAAGATTAATTTGATGCGGGAACAAAAGCGATCTTTAATCGCCACGACATCAAGTTCTGGCGTACAACTTACATCATATATAGACGCGTGCACCGATGTGCGGTGTTATCTCACACGCCAAAGTGTCGCGAGCTTTGAGCACTGCCTATATCTGGTGCGCTTTAGATACTCGCGAATCTTTAACTTAGGAATCTGAATCTACGCGAACAGCAACGTAATTGTCTGAGTCGGCTTGCTTTACAGCTACCATAATGTGGGATCTGTCGTCGGCGAGATTGCGTCTTCCAGCTGCCTATAAATGGGGCTTTTTGCCGGACCCAGCGATCCAGAACCCAAGATAATCATCATCATGGTGGAGCAGGGCAAACAAGACGCTAAAGACTTCCATCCGGCGCCAGTTTGGCTGGATGAACCCTATCTGGAACGCCTGCTCAAGGATCTGAAGAAGGATCCGGATCTGAGGATCACCGATCTGGAGATTAGGCCCGCCACTGCCAAGGGTGACAATTATGCTAGTGTTATGACCCGCGTTAAGGTGTTTTACCTTAAAAGCGGCGCCAAAAACCCTGAGACCGAGTACTATATTGTGAAGACCACATATGAGAACGACGCCTTCTCCTCCGGTATATTTTCACAGTACCAGGTCAGCACTACGGAAATGCGAATGTACGAGAAGATCCTGCCTCAGTTGACTTCACTTATTGGCAAGACCCGCCAGCCGGAGAAGCTCTTTGCGAAGACTTTGCATGTTGACTACGAACACGAGGCCATCATCTTCGAGGACCTGGCTGTGCCTGGCTATGTCCTCGCCGATCGACTCATCGGTTTTGACCTCGAACATACCCGTTTGGGCCTTCGGAAGCTGGCCAAGATGCATGCTGCCGCCGCTGTCTTGAACGAACGACGACCGGGAGTGCTGACCCAATTCGATCATGGCATCTTCAATCGTCACACTCAGGGTTTTGCGCCATTCTTTGTTAACATGGTGGGCGTGGCGTCCAGTTTTGCCAAGGAATGCCCAGAATTGGGTGAGCACTATGCAAAGAAATTGAAGGAACTGCAAAAGCGAGTGATGGAGTACTCCGAAAGGGTTTACGATCCTCAGCCGGGGGATTTTAACACCCTGGTGCACGGCGATTACTGGGTGAACAATGTGATGTTGCGTTATGGGGAGCAGAAGGAGCCCCTGGACATGACCCTGATCGACTTCCAGTTCTGCAGCTGGTCCTCGCCGGCGGTGGACCTGCACTACTTTTTCAACACCTCGGTGCAAAGCGCCATTCGCTTCGAGCAACAGGATGCACTGATTCAGTATTACCACTCAGTGCTTGTGGAAACCCTCAAGGATCTCAACTTTGGTGGCTATACCCCCACATTGCGGCAATTGATCCTGCAGTTGGAGAAGGGAAGATTCTTTGGTAAGTAAACAAAATGTTTTCCCTCTTGTTGCCTTCCTTTATATCCTTTATTATCTTAATATATTTAATAGCCGTCACAGTGGCTCTGGTCTGCCAGGCTATATTGATCAACGATCAGACCGCCGATGCCGACTTCCATGCCTTGATGAAGGACGACGAACGAGGACGTAACTTCCGGAAACTGCTGTACACCAACAAGAGACTGCAGGACAATCTTAAATACGAGCTTCCACGCTTTGATAGGAGCGGTCTTCTAGATGTCACCGACTGAACGGGATCCAAGTGGTTCTTTTTTATCCTTACCCTCTACTATATATGAAATAATAATTCAAAAAATAAATTTTAAAATTATAAATGTTAACATGTTAAAAATGTTAAATGTTAAAAATGAAAGTATATTGTTAACACCGTTTTAGAAGACTTACGCTACAAACAAGTGCTTGGTGTATTTTCTTAACGCTGTGTTAAATCTTTTTACTTTTACAATTACAATGGTAACAGAAAATATTCGACCTTTGAGTCCCGTTAAGGACTTATTGATAGACAATTTGATTAATTTGGCTTGGGAAGGAGAGCAATCTATTATGTTTAACACGATAACTCAGGTCTACTTCCCCTTTACGCTGTGCTCTCTGCTACTCTTATAAATAAATAGGAAAGTCTTGAGCTTATCAAGTTTTATTTTTATTTCTTTGTTTCTTATTTTTCCCATTTTACTCCTGAATCGCCTAAAACATGCGAACGATTTGAGAAGAGTTGGGATTTTGTATTATTCATTTAATAATAAAAATGTGTTTCGTCGCAGATTTTTTTGGATATAATATATGTAAGGAGGGATATTAGGTCACCTCGGTTTTATTATTAATATTAAGTATAGATTATAAGTATAAGTTGGAAGAATACAAGTTTACTGCGTAGTTTTCAGCCCTATTCTGCCTCGTTTTTCTGTTTCCGTCGTGCTGCTGTCGTCTCCGCTGAATGCCTCCTGTCGAATCGCTCTCTTTCTGCTGCTATGCTTCTGTTAATCTGCTGTTCTTTTGCTGTTGTGCTGTTACTGCTACTGCTGCTGTTCCTGCTGTTACTGCTGTTCCTGCTGTTACTGCTGCTGCTGCTGTTGTTATTCTCTATTTCTCCTACACAGTCTTACATATATATATATATATATTTGTCCAGACATTTGGAATTTATCTTTTTGCGTATCTCGTCTGCTTCTATTTCACCATTTTTCAAGGGCTTGTAACTGATATCACCTGAGATTTTTATTATTGTTTGCACTTCTAGTTTGCCAAGCGCCTTACTTTATCTTTCCAAATTGAAGTATGTAGATCCTCTCCTTATCAGTCAAGAGCCCAGACTTTCGTGTGAAAAGGTCAGTTATGGCCCAAATAATGGCAGCAATTGCAATAACCATTATCTTCTGATAGTGCTCTGCAAATAAATATGGCTGCATAGCAAATTTTCCAGGAAAATATATGTGCAATTAACTTTCAATTAGAAACGGCGCAACTTGTTAAATACGATCTAGAACTAGAACTTTTATTTACTTAAACTATTCGCCCTCGAATCACATATCATCCAGCAGACCAAACTGATCGAGAAACGGAAGAGTAAGCCCCAACTTCTTTTTAACGGCTTCCGACTCATAGACGGAGTTCTTGAAACGCATTCCGCTTTCGGAACTGGAAAGTATTTGCTCAAGAGAAGCTTTCTCCTTGCCGTCGTATTGCATGACGGGCTCGAAGATCAGGAAACTGGAAACAGCTGCAAATATACATACATGATTGAAAATAACAAATTTAAAACTAAATGAAGTATTATACCCACCATAGAATCCTCTCGAACGGAACTGCAGTTGGAAATCGAATAAGCTGGGAATCCGGCCCGAATACTTCAACTTCCTGAGGGCCTCCACCAGCTTGTAGTAATAAAACTGGACCAGTTCCGACTGATGTTCCAGGCGGAGTTTGTCTTGCAATGAGGTTGCAAAAAAGTAGTGCAGGTCGATGGCCGGAGAGTTCCACACGCAGAACTGGAAGTCGATAAAAATGGCATTGGTGGGGTGATCTTTCGCATCGTACTGGAACATAAAGTTGGTGGTCCAAAGATCTCCATGGGTTAGGGTTAAAAAGTCGCCCGGATTATTCGTCGTGGATCGCTCGCCATAATCCATTAGTCGTTTGGCAAGCAGATCAATCTTGGGCTTGAATCGTGGACCCAACTCCTGATCCGAGCTAAGGGAACGGGACAGGGCCTCCAATACATTGGTCATGAGCTGCCCGTAGGCCCGAGTATGTTTATTGAAGAAGCCTCGATCATAGTTCTTCGCAAAAATCCCAGGTTGGCGCTCGGCGAGAACGGCTGCTGCTGCATGGAATTTGGCCAATTTCTCCAGCACCAAGTGGGTGTGCTCCAAGTCCAGTTTCTTCCGGCGACAGGCCACCTTGTAATGCTCCAGAGACATGTCCTCAAAGATGATCGAGTCTCGCTCGCGATCGACATTCAAGGTAGCCGCAAACATCTTCCTGGAATCCATGAGCTCCTTCTTTACGATATCCGCCAGTTGGGGCAGGATGTGGTCGTACATATCCATCTCACGGGTGTAGACGCCATAGTGGATAAGCACATCGCCAGCAGGATCCTTATTCGCGAATGTAGTCTTCACCAGAAAGTTAGTTGCCACCTTTTCCTTTGATTCCTTCGTGGTGTACTGGACCTTGATGCGGGTCATCACACTGGCGTAGTTTTCTCCATTGGCGACAGCTGGCTGTGTGTTTAGCTGAATTAACTTTAGAGAACTGTTTTTGAAGTAAGTACGCAGTTTTTCCTGCACATAATCCGATGTAAGCCAAACTGGCGCCGGATGAACTTTGTGGGTAGTGCTCTCAGGCATGATCCTAGCCGTAACTCAGGGAACTTGTTTCTGAGACTTTTCGGCAGGGACCCACTGCTTTTATAGTGTGCTAAGGTATATGTGATAGGTATAGTGCAACTATCTCGAGGCGACTAGCTTTGTCATGGTCAAACAACACTCATGTGATTTCCGAGTCTAGCCGAATGCACACTTTTATTTCATTCTACTGGCATTTAAAATTCCAGGTAAACCAATTTCTCGGATTTCACTGATAGCCACACCTATACTCTATAAAAATATGAAACACATCTACATATCTACATTCGTTGGGTTTATATATAATATATACATATATATATAAACTGATTTCAATTTTCCTATTCTAGTCACATCTCTGATCAAGTGTTAATAAGTTGGACAGTTTTTTGTCTTACATACATACATATATTTATAAATATAAGTGTTCTTCTGAACACATTTCCTCCACTTTTGTTATGTGATAATAAATAATGTAATTGAGAAGTAAGTTAATTTAGGTGTGAGCTTCAACAGTTGTTCAAGAAATTCTCCACTATTATCTACTGCTAATTTGTTTGTTCATATCCATTTAACAATAAGATAACTAGTTACTATTTTATAATATACCCTCGTATCCACAAATAGCTGTAATAAACGACTACGACCCATTTTCTAACAGCATTTCTTATTAATGTTTACACACCGTTTTAGTTTTCAAAGTACGAGGATATTTTAACTATATTCATTTATTTACAATTAGACCTTTCTAACATAATGGAAACATAGTTCCAATGGATTTTAGTCAAAATAAGATTTATAAATATTAATATCATTTTACATAATGTCTAATAATCCCAAGTGATCCAGAAACGGCAGGGTAAAATGCATTTCTTTTCTGATTTCCTCCCTTTGATAAATGTCTTCCTGGAAACGCAATCCTTTTTCCGAAGTCGTCATAATCTGTTCCATGGACGCCTCCTCCTTGCCATCGTACGACATCACAGGCTCGAAACACAGTGATGCAAATGTGGCTGAAAATCAGAAAAAATATATTAAATTAAAATAAATAAATAAATAGTTCATATAGTTAAGTACCAACCATAGAAGGACCTTTTACGGAACTGCTGCTGAAAGTCGAATAAACTGGGAACTTTTCCCGAAAATTTTACTGCTTTTAGCGCATCTGTCAGTTTGTAGTAGTAAAACTGGACTAGTTTAGGCTGATCATTCAGACGGATCTGAGACTGCAGCGCGGTTGAAAAGAAATAGTGCAGATCAATTGCCGGAGAGTTCCACACGCTAAACTGGAAATCGATAAAGATGGCATTGATTGGATGTCCTTCACCATCGTACTGGAACATAACATTCGTGGTCCAGAGATCTCCATGCGCCAAGGTCAAAAAGTCGCCGGGAACAATTGACGTCGATCGCTCGCCGTAGTCCATTATATTATCCACCAGACGATTGATCTTCGCCTGAAAACGCTGCCGGAGCTCGGGCTCCAGATTCAGGGAGCGCGACAGGGCCTTCAGAAGATTCCTCAAAATGGGCTCGTAGCCCCGTGTGTGTTGGTTAAAAAACCCAACATCGAAGTTCTTCGCAAAGATCCCCGGCTGCCGTTCGGCTAAGGCAGCTCCGGCTGCATGGAAATTCGCCAATTTCTCCAGGACCAGTTGAGCGTGCTTCAGATCCATCTTCTTGAGCCGATCGGCGACTCTATACTTTTCCAGGGATAAGTCCTCAAAGATGATGGAGTCCCGACCGCGATCGACATTCACGGTGCCCGCAAACAGTTTCCGGGTGTCGTTAAGCTCATTCCGCACCAGATCCGCCAGCTTGGGCAGTATCAGATCATACATGTCCATTTCCCTAGTGTAGACCCCATAGCCCATTAGCACCTCCGCCGCTGGATCTTTGTCGGGGAAAATGGTCTTAGCTAGAAACCTAGTGGACTCCTTGGACATTGTATTCTTCGTGGTGTATTCCACATTGATGCGCGTTATTACACTGGCATAGTTCTCTCCGTTGCCAAGTGCGGGCCTAATGTCCAGTTTCTCCAGCTTAAGAGAGTCATTTTTAAAATATGAACGTAGCTTATCCTCAACGTAATCTCGAGTGAGCCAAGTAGGTGTCGAATTATTGCTTTCCTGGAACATTATAAGATCCGTAGTGCAACCGTCACTACGACGTTTTTAGCGGGCGTTTGTCCTTTATAGTGTCATTGCAAGTATTTATTATTCTACTCTTATCTTCCAATCTATTCACTTCGACTTGCCTCTTCTAGAAAAAAACTGCTCATGGGAAAATGAGATAAAGCTTACTACTCTAGCTACTACCACAAAAAAACTTTTTAAATGGTTTTAGATTGCAGTCATCTTTATCAGCGGGGAATGCAATTCATATGGTTCATATTCTTTAGTTGAACATTAGACGTTTGATAAAAAATATGGGTTAGGCTAGCACTTTTAATGGCACATTATTTTACATTTCGTCCAGCAGTCCAAACTGATCGAGGAACGGCAGCGTCAGGTGCAATTTCTTTTGGGTTTCGTCTATTTGATAAACTGCGTCCCTTAACCGAATTCCTTTCTCATCGGGGGACATGAACTGCTCTATAGACGGCTCCTCCTTGCCATGGTACACCATGGTAGGCTCAAATATCAGTGATGAGAACACAGCTGAGGAGGGGGAATAGTGATATAAACTTATGCAGATAAGGATTTTAATTATCACAATAACTTACCATAAAACGCCTTGGCCCGAAACTGTTGTTGGAAGTCAAACAAACTGGGAACATTACCCAAATACTTAACTTTTTTCAGGGCCTCTACCAGCCTATAATAGTAAAATTGGACCAACTCCGTCTGGTTGTGCAGGCGAAGATTTTCGTGTATTGAGGTCGAAAAGAAATAATGAAGATCGATAGCCGGAGAGTTCCAAACGCTGAATTGGAAGTCGATGAAGATGGCATTGGCGGGATGACCTTCATCATCGTATTGGAACATGACATTGGTAGTCCAAATATCTCCGTGGGCTAGGGTTAAAAAGTCGCCTGGATTACTGGACGTTGAACTCTCGCCGTAGTCCATTACATTATCCACCAGACGATCGATCTTCGCCTGGTAACGCTCTTTCAGATCCGGATGCAACTCTAGGGTACGCGACAAGGCTATCAGAAGATTCTTCATGATGGGCTCGTAGCCCCGAACGTGTTTGTTAAAAAATCCCCGATCGTAGTTTTTCTTAAAGATCTCAGGCTGCTGTTCGGCTAGAGCTGCTCCGGCGGCATGAAACTTGGCCAGCTTGTCCAGAACCAGATGCGTGTGCTCCAGATCCAGTTTCTTTAGCCTGCATGCCACTTTGTACTGCTCCAGCGACAGATCCTCGAAGATGATTGAGTCCCGCTCGCGATCCACATTTACAGTGTCCGCAAACATCTTCCTGGTGTCCTGGAGGTCGTTCTTCACTATAAATGCCAAATGGGGCAGGATCTGCTCGTACATGTCCATCTCGCGAGTGTAAATTCCGTAGTTGAAGAGCAAATGGGCCGCTGGATCTTTGTCGGCGAAGGTTGTTTTCAGCAGGAAAGTTGCGTCCTGCCTATCCATTTTTCCCTTGGTGGTGTACACCACATTGATGCGGGTCATCACACTGGCGTAGTTCTCTCCATTTGCTGTTGCCGGCTTGACCTCCAGTTTCTCGACACTAAGGCTGTCATTCTTAAAGTAGACCCTTAACTTTTTCTCCACGTAATCCTCAGTCAGCCACGCGGGTGCCTTATGTGTCGTTTCCTCCGGCATTGTGTTGCGGTTCTGCTGTGTTTCGACAGAGGTGTAACGCTTTTATATGACTACGGAACGCACATAGTAGCTGGCATTGAGCGTATCTCGAGAAATAAGCTCCTTAATTGCCAGCAATTGAAAAGATTCTGGGACTAGCCGAACGCAAATTCGAGAAAAATGATTAAGATAAGGCTTTAGCTCTATGAATAGAGGCACTAATACTTTTATAGAATAGCGACCATTGTTTGACAAGCTTTTATACTAGCTTTTATATAACAAATATAATTCTATATATATTTAAAGCTATTCACTATACCTTAAGAACCAAGCTTTTATCATTTGATATTTACACTTTTTTAATGTTTTAAAAAAAAAAATTTACATTTCATCTAGCAATCCCAACTGATCAAGGAATGGCAGTGTGTGAACCATTTCTTCTCTGATGTGATCAGCCGTGTATACAGAATCTCGGAACCGTATTCCGCTCTCGGTGTCGGCCATTCCCTGTGCGACGGAGGCCTCCTCAGTGCCATTGTACAGCATCACGGGCTCGAAAATCAGTGAGGAAAACACAGCTAAGAAAAGTATTTGTTAAAAAAAATGGTTGAATAAGATTGTATTGACTTACCATAAAATGCTCTGGCCTGAAACTGGAGTTGGAACTCAAATAAACTCGGGATTCGTCCTGAATACTTCAGCTTCTTGAGGGATTTCACCAGTTTATGGTAGTAAAACTGAACCAACTCTTGCTGATGTTTCCAGCGCAGATTATCGTGTATCGAAGTGGAGAAGAAATAGTGCAGATCGATTGCCGGAGAGTTCCAAACGCTGAACTGGAAATCAATTAAGATGGCGTTGATGGGATGTCCCTTTAAATCATACTGAAACATAACGTTTGTTGTCCAAATATCTCCGTGGCTCAGGGTTAAAAAGTCCCCTGGATTATGTGACGTCGACCGCTCGCCGTAGTCCATTATATTATCCACCAGACGATCGATTTTCGACTGGTAGCGCTCTTTGAGGTCCTGATTCAACTCTAGTGAGCGCGACAAGGCCATCAAAAGATTTCTCATGGTGGGTTCGAAGCCGCGTAAATGTTTGTTAAAATACCCTCGATCGTAGTTTACATCAAATATTCCGGGCTGTCGTTCGGCCAAAACTGCAGCGGCAGCGTGGAAATTAGCTAGCTTGTCTAGAACCAGGTGGGTGTGCTCCAGATCCAGTTTCTTAAGACGACAAGCAACTTTGTACTGCTCCTGCGACAGATCCTCAAAGATGATCGAGTCGCGCTCCCGATCCACATTAACGGTAGCCGCAAACAGCTTCCTGGGGTCATTGAGCTCCTCCTTTACCATTTTTCCCAAGTGGGGCAGGATCTGCTCGTACATATCCATCTCCCTGGTGTAAACCCCGTAGTCGGTGAGCAAGTCAGAAGCAGGATCCTTGTCGGCAAAAGTAGTTTTTAACAGGAATGTTCCGTCCTGGATGTCTTTTGAATCCTTTGTGATATACTCCACATTAATTCGGCTCATCACGCTGGCATAATTGTCTCCTTTAGCTGTAGCCGGCTTAATACTGAGTTTCTTCAACTGCAGGGTGTCGTCCTTAAAGTAGCGGCAAAGTTTTTTTTCAGGTAATCCTTGGTGAGCCATGCTGGACCGTTTTGGATATTTTCCTCTGACATTATGTGATCTGAACGTTAGCTCGGTAGTTTGAGAAGTGTAGCTTTTCGTAAGAATTGCGGCGCCTTTATCGTCTCACTTAGGGAGTGTTTTTAAACGTTTTATTTAATCCCTTCAATAAAAAGCTTTCAAACTTTTTTGTATATATGTGCGTACTTTTTTGCTGGCTTAATTAATGATTTTTAATAAGTAGTCGTGTTATTTTAGTAGAAAGCTAATTTTAATAAGATATGTTGGACTAAATAATTACGGAAATAACATTAATATTGAGGTATTACGGCTGATAAGGACGATAAGCATCTTCATTTTATGAAGCCATAAAACTATAGACATGTGCATGTAGAGATTAAGGTGGCTGCTGTCTCGGTCTTTGGATTTTTTATTTTTAAAAACCTTGTATTAAATTGTTACTGAGTTCCAACAAAAAAGATTACATATCATCCAGTAATCCCCACTTCTCAAGATAGGGAAGTGTAAGATGCATCTTTTTGTTGACGTCCACCAGCTGAAATACATCATCCTTGAACCTCATTCCACTCTTGCCCTCGGAAATAATCCGCTCCAGGGAAGCCTCCTCCTTGCCATTGTACATCATCAAGGGCTCGAACATCAGGGAAGCAAAAACAGCTGCGAAATAAGATCGATTTAGCCCGGAACTAAAATAGATGATGACAGTCTACCCACCATAGAAGGCTCTGGTCCTGAACTGTAACTGACCCGAAAACTTGACTTTTTATAAAGCATCTTCCAGTTTATAGTAGTAAAATTGGATCAGTTTCGGTTGATTTTGGAGGCGGAGGTTGTCGTTTATGGATGTGGAGAATAAATAGTGCATATCGATGGCCGGGGAGTTCCAGACGCTAAACTGAAAGTTAATGAAGATGGCATTGGTGGGATGACCTTTGCCATCATACTGGAACATAATATTGGTGGTCCACAGATCCCCGTGAGTCAGGGTAACAAAGTCCCCAGGATTATTGGTGGTCGATCGCTCTCCGTCAATCTTCGCCTTGTAGCTTTGGCGAAGCTCCTGAACAAAGTTGAGGGATCGGGACAGGGCCTTTAGAAGATTCGTCATGACCGGTTGGTAGCCCAGGGTATGTTTGTTGTAGAACCCACGATCATAGCTTTCTTTGACGATGCCCAGTTTCCTCTCAGCCAGAATTGCGCCGGTGGCATGGAAGCTGGCCAGTTTCTCCAAAACCAGATGCGTGTGCTTCAGATCCAGTTTCTTTAGCCGGCAAGCCACTTTGTAGTGCTCCAGCGAAATATCGTCAAAAATGATCGAATCCGTTGCTTTATCGACGTTAACAGTGCCCGCAAACAACCTCCGGGGATCCTGGATATCCTCCTTTACCAAGTCCGCCATCTTGGGCAAAATCCGTTCGTACATGTCCATCTCCCGCGTGTAGATTCCATATTTTATAAGCATATGGCCTGCCGGATCTTTGTCGGGAAATGTGGTCTTTACCAGGAAGTTAGTGACCACCTTTTCCTTTGATTCATTCGTGGTGTACGCCACATTGAAGCGGGTCATCACACTGGCGTAGTTTTCTCCATTCGCAATGGCCGGCTGGATATTCAATTTTTGCAGCTTAAGGGAATCGGTTTTAAAGTAGGCGCTCAGCCTCTCTTGGACATAGTCCTTAGTAAGCCAGGAAGGTACCAGATGAAGCTCAGACATCATGGGATCCCAACAGTTACTAGAAGGGTTTGTTACTGCTATTGCTTCGTCACTCACGGATAGCTTTTATAGAGCACATGTGGTCATAATAAAAGTAAAAACTTTTATTTAAAGAATCTCTCGCCGACTTGCTTAATCATTGTCAGCAATTGAATAATTTTACCTAAAGTTTACCTCTTCGTAAAACGCAAATGCCTTAGGATGAAATAAAGTTAATCTACCCAAAATCAGATTTTAAAAAATCGTCACCATTCGAAAAGATGTTCTTGTTACTGAAATTATATAGGATAGGAATTAGTTTTTCTTTAAACCTGTTAATGTTTAAAGTCGTTACGTTAAAGTCGTTAAATGTATCTTCCAAAGATTTAAAAAAAATTGAATCTAAATAATTGTATAAAAAAGTAAAGCCGTATTAGCCATTTTATCAGATTGTCTTTATATGTTGTTATAAAAGAACAGTCAAAATTATTTCGAAAGGTAGCAAGCCTTTACCAGAAAACCATTTTAAACCAGCTAAGCAAATTTTGAATGGGAATCGTTTTAATACAATTCGCTGACTCATGGAAGTGCTTGTACCTAAAAATGCCTTGCTCGTCCGAATAATGGCGACATTTGTTTAGCTAGAGATTACAGTGGCCTTTGTATTTTATGGTGTTATTGTATACAAGTTACGCGTAACAGAACTGAGTAATTGGGGATGAGTGCAGTACACTAGACTTCTAACCAAGCATGGACAAGAAATTCAAAATGAAATCTTAAGAGCAGGCTCTCTTTATTTTAAATATACATATGTATCACTATAAGGAGTAAGAGTTTTCTATTTTCTAATAGATTTTTAGGCTCAACCAGAATTAGAAGTCCCAGCCGGCATATTCCTTTACCACATCTTTGTTCTCCTTGCGATGACGGTGTACAGCACTGGCTTCTCCCTTGGCCACACACTTCTTGCGCTGCTCCCGCTTTTCCTTGATGTCCATGTTGCGACGTATTCGGTCGGTTATTACAGACGGAGCTATTGTGCTGGTTGTTGTAGAGTAAGACCGCTGACTTCTTGCATCATTTAGCATTTGTTCGACCATTTTGAGGCGATACATGCGAGATTTGGGATCCAGACCAACTAACTCAGGCACTTCGTCGGTATCCAGATCGTTGGAACTGATTGACCTGGCGTCTTTCGTAGCACTGTGTTCAGCTGGAGCTTCTGGACCTTCAGCGACGGCTGGAATAACATGTGAAGTTTCAACCGGAAGGGAAACATCCACTTTCTGAGGCAGTATCTGATCGGAAACCTCAGGTCCCACAGTCAGATTACCTAGATATTGCGTACACGATTCAATGTAGCGACGTACTGCATCATCTGACTTTTGTGCTGGCTTGGTTTCGCTGTAGAACACCTCGTTCTCCACCTGACGTCGACATTCGTCAATCTCTACAGCTGCTGCAGTAACCAAGGTGGGAGGCTCCTCATCCTCTTCAACATTTTTTCCCTCATCATCTTCATCTACTTGCTCCACCATGCCGTACTCCTGTAGCAGATCCTGCTCCATCTCCTTGGTGAAGCCATAGCCCGTGCAATGTACCTCGGCATCTAGATCATCTTCGCGCACCAAATCGCTGAACTTGGGATAGTCTTCGCTTTCGTATCCAAATTTGCGACGAAACATTTCACGCACGCAGTTTACATCGCGATCGAAGAAGCTGCAATGGAATCGCGTATTAATCAAAAAATAAATTTAGAAAAACTACGATGGGAGATTAAACGCTTGTAAGTATTTTCAATCAGATTCCCACAAAAAATAAAAACTAAAGCTCAATTGATATGAATTTTCATATGAACATAAGTACTTAATCTTTAAAAAACTCACAACTCTGCATTCTCATGCGAGGTGGACATCATTTGAGGAAAATCAATCAGTATGGGCTTGCCGGCGTCCGTCACCATTAAATTAAACTCGTTAAAATCGCCATGGATAACCCCGGAATTCCCAAGTCGAACAATCAGATTCATGAGGTCATCGTATACCTGTGGAGCATCAAGCAGCTCATGAACTTGTGTCCTACAAATAAACAAGCATTATAAAACAAGTAAATTAATCAATAATAAAAAATTTACATGGGCCAGCCCTTGACGAGATCCATGAGAACGCAATGACGATTGAAATCGATGGGTTTGGGGACAGGAAATCCACGATCGTATAACGCGGACATGTAGGCAAACTCACGGGTGGCCGATATGCGAGACAGGTACAACCATGAGGCCTTGTGCCGGCGACCGTGGTAATCTCTCTTAGCTTTCACGTTTCTGAAGCAAGTACGACCCAATCGATGGAGTTTCAGACAAATGGCAGTACCCTCTTCATCAGCCACAACATAGATATTGGACTCCTTGCCGATGCCGATCTGGTTGCCGAAGGAGCTCACCGATCCCCGCAAGGTAAGGGATTTTAAAGCCAGGTAATCGTAGCCCGTGTTTGTCAAGCGATAGCCATCATCTATGGGGTAGATTAAATTAAAAATTGAAGAATTCCAACCTATAGTCATTCTTACACTTCTTTCCACGTTCGTAAGCTAACAGCTTGTGCTTGCAGAGCTCCTTGAGCAGTTTGTGGACTCCACCCGTCTTCAGATTCGCAATGGCAGCAGCCAAAGGTCCGGGCACTAGCTCATGGTTTTTCATGCCCATCTCGATGGCCGTGAGGACGCGGAAGTCCTCCTTGGTGAGGTAGCGCAGCACTGTCACGTTTAATTTACCCATTTTCGTTTTATTTTTGCAGTTTTACAGTATTTTACAATGCATTTATCAATGTTTTTGTTTTACACGTGCAGGCACTCTAGAGATGGAAGTATATCGATTTCCACTTGGGCGATATTTATGAATTTTTTTAAATAAATAAATAAGAACCGATAAAATACAACATTTATACAGTTTCAAATTGCAATTCTAAACATTTTACTTTAAATATGTTCTTTCGGTAATGGGACAATTGTAGCACGACTTAAATTATTAGAGATTATACTTATTTATATAAATTTTTGTCGCTTTTTTAATTTTGGTTTTTGCAAAGGATCCGTTAGAGTTTAGAAGAAGGAAATATTTCCAGCACAATTTTCTCGTCTGACTGCAGGATATGCAAAATGCATTTGGCTAAAGATATAATTATTGATGACAATAACTAAATCAAATTATTTTAAATAATTAACAAACTAATGTTTTTGAGAAACAAATTTTACTAGCCAAATTTAAGAAAGTGAAAAACCGATAGATTTAGAGACAATGCAACTGGTGTTTTAATTCCGGCCAAATAAGGTCTCACTTGGCCTGCACAATTTCATCAGAAAGAGACAAAAGTTGAGGACATGGCTGGAGAGGATCTGATTGCCCAATTCCAGGCGCTGGGGATGAGCGAGCAGAAGGCGAAGGAGACACTGAAAAACGCCAACGTGACCAAGAACCTCCAATTGGCGCTAGCGGCAGCAGGGAGCGCTCCCTTGTCCGATGGCGTTGGCATGCTGATCTACCACATGGCCACCAAGCTGAAGCCTCAGACGGCGGAACAACTGCCGCTCTTGGTTCGCTACATCGTGGAGCGCAAGCTGGACAACACGCAGCGCGTGGACGCCGCCCTGGAGTATGTGCTTAAGTGCGGCCAGACCCTGAAGGCTAACATCGATACCCAGGAACTGGAGAAGGAGTGCGGCGTGGGCGTGGTGGTCACCCCCGAGCAGATCGAGCGCACTGTGCAGGCCAAAATCAAGGCCAGCTATAAAGACGCCTTGCTGGAGCAGCGCTACCACTTTAACTCCTTTAAAATCCTGCAGGACGTCCGGAGCGAGCTAAAATGGGCGGATGCCAAGTCCGTGAAGGCGGCCATCGATGTGGAGATCTTCGACCTGCTGGGCCCTAAGACGGAAGCGGACCTAAAGCCACCCACCAAGCAGAACGAGAAGCCAAAGGCGGCGAAACCCAAGACGGAAGCAGCAGCAGATGCTGAAGCAGCGTCCGATGGAGCCACCACCATTGCGGAATTAATGAAGACAAAGGTAAACTTTCATGCTCCCGGAGAGAACTTTAGGGCCGACGGCTATGTGGTGACCGAGCAAACAGAGAGACTGCTCAAAGAGCATTTAGCGAGGACTGGCGGCAAAGTGCACACACGATTTCCGCCGGAACCGAATGGAATTCTCCACATCGGTCATGCGAAAGCCATTAACATCAACTTTGGCTACGCAGCTGCACACGATGGAGTGTGCTATTTGCGCTACGACGACACCAATCCCGAGAAGGAGGAGGAGAAATTCTTTTTGGCTATTAAGGAGATGGTGGAGTGGCTGGGATACAAGCCCTTCAAGATCACCTATTCCTCGGACAACTTCCAGCAGTTGTACGAGTGGGCTGTGGTCCTTATCAACAAAGGATTAGCCTACGTCTGCCACCAGAAGGCGGAGGAATTGAAGGGCTTCAATCCCAAACCGAGTCCCTGGAGGGAGCGTCCCATTGAGGAGTCACTGCGGCTGTTCGAGGATATGAAACGCGGCAAGATCGACGAAGGAGCGGCCACGCTGCGAATGAAGGTCACCCTTGAGGAGGGAAAGCTGGATCCGGTGGCGTACCGTATCAAGTTTATTTCCCATCATCGTACGGGCTCCGATTGGTGTATTTATCCCACTTACGATTACACCCATTGCCTTTGCGACTCCATCGAAGATATCACCCACTCTCTGTGCACCAAGGAGTTCCAATCGAGACGATCCTCGTACTATTGGTTGTGCAACGCTCTTGATATCTACTGCCCGGTGCAGTGGGAGTACGGCAGGTTGAACATGAACTATGCCCTCGTTTCAAAGCGCAAGATTGCCAAGCTGATCACGGAGCAGATTGTCCACGACTGGGACGATCCCAGGTTGTTTACGCTTACGGCTCTGAGAAGGAGAGGTTTCCCCGCAGAGGCAATCAACAACTTCTGCGCCCAGATGGGAGTCACTGGTGCCCAGATCGCCGTGGATCCCGCCATGCTGGAGGCGGCAGTGCGAGATGTGCTTAACATCACAGCTCCTCGGCGTTTGGTTGTCCTGGAACCGCTTAAAGTTACCATCAAGAACTTGCCGCATGCGAAGCCCGTGCAGCTGGAGGTGCCTGATTTCCCCCAGAACCCACAACAAGGATCGCACAAGATCACCCTGGACAAGGTGATCTACATCGAGCAGGGAGACTTCAAGTTGGACCCTGAAAAGGGCTACCGCCGTCTGTCGCCCAACCAATCCGTTGGTCTGCGGCACGCAGGTCTCGTTATAAGTGTGGAGGAGATCGTAAAGGATCCAGCGACGGGAAAGGTGGTAGAACTTATCTGCACCAGCCAATCTGCCGAGCAGGCCGATAAGCCCAAGGCTTTTGTTCAATGGGTATCCCAGCCGATTCAGCTAGAGGTGCGTCTCTACGAGCAGCTGTTCAAGCACAAGAACCCCGAGGATCCCAACGAGGTCCCCGGTGGCTTCCTAAGCGACATCAGCGAGCAGTCCATGTCGGTGGCTGTGGCCTTCGCGGATAAGGCTCTCAGCCAAACCAAGGTCTACGACAAGTTCCAGTTCGAGCGAATCGGCTTCTTCTCCGTAGATCCAGACACCACCGCGGACCACATAGTGTTCAACCGCACGGTGGGCCTCAAGGAGGATGCGGGCAAGAAGTGATTAGCATACAGGATATCAACGAACCACAGAAAAAAAACGAAATTCGTGTCACATTAAAATTCGATTTACAAAATCAGATCTTATTTTTTTCCTTCCACCATGATGATGTGATAACCGAACTTGGTCTTTACCGGGGGATCTGTGTATACGGGGTTATTGACGGTGGAGATGGGAAGTGCGAAGGCGGCGTCTTGGAAAGGACCCACCATCGCTCCTCGGATTTGCCATCCGAGATCGCCGCCCTGGCGCGCCTTGTCCTCACTGTAAGCCGCTGCCACCTCAGGAAACTTCTGGCCCGCCTTCAGCTTCTCCATAGCCTCGGTGATCTTGCCTTGCTTTTCGCACAGGATGTGGCGTACCTTTACGGCATTGCCTCCCTTCTTCTCCTTGCCGGCAGCTGCTCATGGGTGGGAAAGTCATTGATGGTCCTGGCCTTTCGGGGATTTTATATACACTCACACTTATCTTCGGCGGCTGGCTTTTTTCCGCCTTTCCCCGCGTCCTTGCCGCCCTTTGCGTCCTTCTTAGGTGGCATCTTTCTTTAATATTTCCTGGTTAACAAATTCCAATCAAATAAACAAAAAATTTCGATGGAACTGTCACATGTGGTCAGTGCTGCGAAGTAACCTCAAATCTAGCTTTTTTTAAATTATCTTTTTGATTAAAGCCTTATAGGATTTAATGGTTATTTGGGTACAATACTAATTTAATTCTCAGTTTCAAAAAATCTATTTATAACCCCTTAAGAATATTCCCTGATCATATGGAATTAAACTTCCAAACACTCAGGAAAACAAAGAATCTATTGGATTTTAAGCCGCTTAAATGATTATGGCTCAAAGAAATAAAATCAAATCAAATGTTTAAGGTTAAGATAAGCTATTAAGCAAGAAAGTTCCGTTTGTCAATTTTTGTTCAATATTTCAAATCCTAGTTTATACGGGAGGCAAACCTGCATTTTTCTTGTCACCAATTTACTTTAAAATAAGTAGATTAGAAAGAATTTTCCCTAGTTTTTTAAGTCCCAAAGCAAGATGAAATAATAGCTTTAATTTAAACTTTATTTTTTAAGAAGATTAACATTTTAAAAACTTGAACTATTTATTCCTATTTAATGAAAAATTCGCAGACCTAAAATAAATAGGAAGCTATCGATATATATGCAGCCTTACCTGCTCTCGCAGACGGTCACACCTCGCTGCACTTTCTAATCAGTTTTGTTCCAATCAGATCAGAAAACACCTAAAACAGATTATAGAATTCGGGCATTATCTCGCCTCTTGACCAAATGGAACTAAGCTGGGAGATAATGCTCTGCGTGGGCATTGCCGTCCTGGTTCACGTTCTTGTCTACCTGTTCGTCATGGGCAAGCGGCCAAAGAGCATTGTTGGGCGCCATGTGGTGGTCACGGGCGGCTCCAAAGGAATCGGGCTCTGTCTCGCAGTTGAGTGCGCCATGAAAGGCGCCAATGTGACGGTGATAGCGCGCGACGAGAAAATGTTGAGTGAGTAATGTTTCGGGAAAGAGAAACCCCACCCTAAACATCCTAATCTATTTTACCCACTCATTTCCTAGGCGGAGCTGTGGCTCTGATGGAAGTGATTCGCCAGAGACCGGATCAAAAGTTCCAGTACAGGAGCCTGGACATTGGCGGCGACTATGAGCAGGTGGCCCGAGTGCTGGGCGAGATCGAGGAGAGTTTCGGCCCCATATACACCCTAATCAATTGTGCCGGCATGGCCATTTGCGGGGTGTTCGAGGAGGTCTCGGTCCAGGATGTGCACAAGCTAATGAACGTGAACTTCTTCGGCACCTACAACTGCACACGGTATGTCCTGCCCAAAATGAAGAAGGCGGGCGAGGGCATTATTGTAATCACAGCTTCACAGGCGGCAATGTTTGGCATCTACGGCTATGGACCATATTCGGCTACAAAGTACGCCCTGAGAGCCATGGCCGAGACGATAGCAATGGAGTCCCGGGAGCACGGAGTCAGCGTAACATTGGCCATGCCCTGCGATACGAATACGCCCGGATTCGAGGAGGAGGAGAAATCCAAGCCAAGGGAAACCAAAATAATTTCGGGTGGAGGAGGTCTCATAGAGCCAGAGGTTATGGCCAAAGCAATACTTAAGGATGCCTTGGTAAGTGATTCGAGGAAAATGGCCAATATTACCCTTTCTGGGATCACTATCTTAAGCATTTTCCCTTTTTTCAGAAGGGAAATTTCACATCTACGGTGGGAGCAGAAAGCTGGCTAATCACCACTTTGGGTGGAGCTTTACTTCCTTGGGATGGCTTCTTTACCAATCTCCTGCATGCCATCGTTCTAGGACCACTGCGACTTGTTAGCTACGGCCTGCACAAATACTTCAGCAGCGTTATACGCAAATGCGCTCAAGAAGATAAGGCCAAGGCTGGATCAGAATAGTAAAGCAAGTAAAAGCTTTACTGTCTCAACGCCTCTTAAGTATTCGAAGTGCCCAGTACATAAAATCGCTTGTTCATTGTAAAGTATTCAAAAAATGCAAATGTTCCGCATCATCAGCTATTTTTATATATGTATGTATTTATCAATTGTAATTATTGTCTTTCTGAACTTTTTTCCCATATATATATTTCTATTGTGTTTTGTAATCGACGATAAGTGCGCTTAAATTTATGGTGATTGCTTAAGTTAAATAAAAGCTAATTATAAAGTTTGTAAAAAAAACTGCCTTTGTCCAAAATGATGGTGTAATATCGCACAATATAAAAGTAGTTCCCTTATCAAAAGTGGTTTATATCTTAATGTCGTACAAAAACTACATTAAGTGCTGTGATCGAAGGCGCGATTAGATAAACGCAAATTCCACGCCTCAAAATCCATTTTAAATAGGTCAAAATTAAACAAATGATTAATTTGGTTTTCTTGTGTCTTCTTTTATTCATAAGACGCACCCAGTGTACACTTCCTATAGTTTCAGTTTTTACTCCGCCTTTTTTAACATTTTTTTATAGTTAACGCTAACAAAAATCGTATAATCATAATGCAAAATATATATGTTTGTTTATATATTTAGGCATAAATTGTTATAGCATCTAAGCATGATAATCAAAATATTTGTTTTCAAGTTCAGTAATTCTACTTTTTGAATCAAAAAATCATTAAATTATCGTTAGGATTAGGATGAAAAATTAAATTAGAGCTGATCTTTTGCCTTTCGGTATCGTTGGGGATTTACAATAGCTAAAAAAGCATTGTAAATGAATATTAATTTAAACAAGCATTAAACAATTAAACAAGGTATTTTGCACAAGACGCTGTACGACAACTCAACAGATAAAAGAAAAATGCTACACAAACCGAAAAGGAAAATCATATTATAAGCTTGGTTCTGGTTGATGTTATGCTTCTGGTTCTGGTTTCCAATCCGTGCTGCTTTTGGTAGCTTTCTCTAGTAGTCCTCAATGGCAATGATCTGCGGTGGTTTGATAGACAATGCTGTTGATCCTCCCACTGTTGGCGACCCCACATCCTTGGTCGCTGCGCTGTCGCTAGTTGTTAATGGTGAGACTGCAGCTGCAGAAGAGGCCGTTGAAGGATCGCCTGTTCCCGCTGCCGTCGCACGTGTGTCCGGCGTCTGTGCGGCTAATTGTCACTTCGAATTGCCCGCCACGGAGCCGGGTCCGGGTCCCGCCAGGTCGTTTACCCGCTGGTAACGTGGCTTGTTGCGCGTGAAGGGCAAGTACTTGTACTTGATCATGTGCTTGATCTGCCGTTTCATCGTGATGCAGAACAGCGTGATGAAGTACATGACCAGGATGGGCCAAAACACTGGCACATTGAAGAATTCGAAGAACGTGCAGATCAGACCGATGAGCGTGCTTTTCGCCACCGATAGCCAGAATTTGAACTCAGGTAGGCGTCGGATGAATGGCCGGAACTCTTCGTTGCTGCGCGTGGGTAGATTGGGACCCTCGTCCTCGTCGTCCTGCGAATATGGATCGAACTCCGGATCGATTTTGGGAGTTAGAAAGGCGATGAACAGGTTCAGATGGTAGATTCCTAGAGCATAACACACGATGTACCAGCCTTGGTGGATAAAAATCCGCAACACGAAGAGCAAGAGCAGGAAGCCGGCAAACACCCAACGCATCCGCGTGTGCGGTGTGCTCCGGTCTAAGGTGGATTGATAGGTCTGTAAAAGAAAAGTTCTAGAATTAGCTAGAGTTCTGAGTCCATCAAGGATTACATACCTGTGAGAGGCGCTGAAAGAACTTCTTGACGCCACCGCCACTGGCAGCGCTGCTGTCCTCGTTCATCATGGTCGTCTCGCTAGCCTTTCATGAATCTCCAGCCCACGACTTTGTTGACTTTGACGCTGTCGACGTTCCCGCGGCTCACGTGTATCGATTCGGGGTCTGAGTTCTTTTCGGGGGGGCAGGGGCAGGGGTCGCCAGAAAGGGGCAAACAAAACACAAAACAGGCCAACTGGTGTGTTCCAATCGCTAATTATTCTCTAATTTCATGTTCTGTACCGCCCGTCTTCGCCTTCGCCTCCTTCTTCTTCTTCTTCCTTGTTGTAGGGCTCTTGCCACTGTCAGTGTGTTGAGATTGCTATTTGCAGTGCCTGTTTGCCAAGATTGTAGGATCCGTAGGATTTAATTTCCAATGTAGTACGGTTCTGTGCGGTAACTAATTTAATTACACTAGAGATTTGTCGGCAATTTATTGTTCTTTTTCACACAGAGTTCACCACGTCATTATGCTCTCTCAGTGGCAGGGCTGTCAAACTATCGATGGCGCTTGCGATAGTCGTCGTTGGTGATGGACAATCGATTTCCGAGCGATTATCGCCGAGTATTTGAATAAATAACATTTAAAAAAATAATATATATTAGGTAAACTTAAATTATATATATTTATGAAATTAAAATATCGAAAGGCTTTCTCTTGTTATGCATCCAGACTTTTGATGCACATTTCTCTTTACAGGCGCCTTCAAGCCTATAAAATTAAAATTAAAATTGTTAACATACAGCTGCTAGGGTATATACACTTCGGCTTTCCAAAGTTTGTTTCTGTTCCCGTATTGGTTTTCTAATAATGATTTTATTTTCTGGGTTAGTTGAGTAAAATACTGGTTTCATAAATATTTGTAATTTTTCGAAATACTATCGCCTAGGTGATAGCGATATTACTTCGAATTTTATTGTTTAATATAAACTATTGGTTCAGTGAACTTGCCGCCAAATTAGACAATAATATAAAATGTACTTATAAAGATTATAAAAGTTTTTATTATTAGATGAAAATTGCGCATTTTCAACAATTTCCGATACTTTTTCTTGACATACTATCTTATAAACTCAATCGTAAACATGCTACATATATTTAGTTCCAGTTTCCTTACGAGCTGTCCTGCTCCTCCGCCGCATCCTCCTGATCGCTGTCCAAGGCCTTAGCACGTTCTATGCAGAAGTTGACTTTTTTTAAAAACTCGTCGGCCGTTTCCTCCTTGCCGAATCGACAGGCCAGGCGTTCCAGAACGCCCTCGTTGGCCACCTTGCCCTCTTCATCCACGGCGTAGTTGTAGCCGGCCCACAGGAAGCTCTTCTTTTGCTCGTTCATGTAATTCATCTGCAGGGAGCCGGAGATCTTCATGTTAAGGACCAACTTGTGGATTTGCTCTTGCCGCATGACCAATCGGAATGTCTGCAGCTCCTGGTGCTCCAACACCTTTATCTCTCCCACGCCTGTTGATGATTGTAGTTATTAATAAACTTGTTCATTTGGTTTGAAGAAATTTAAGTAAAACTTACCCCGTTCTTTCCACTGTTTTGAGTCGGGGTCATAACGATAGAGCTTCGCCCGCTCGCCGAAAAGCTTAGTCTCGTTTTCCTCTCCCGTGGTGACCACTATCTCGTCCGGCAGTTCCACAATAGGATCGTAGTGCGGGTCGTAGTTGTCATCGGTGGCGCCGTCTCCATCCTCATCGCCATCTGCAGCTGTGGCGGACTCGTTTTTGCTTGTCTGCGGCGAAGACCCGAAATTTTTGAAGGCGTTCTGGTGCGTCAGGTTGTAGAAGCCCCCGCCGGACTTGTTAAATCCTACGGGAGTACTTTGGCTATTGGCCGAAAGGTTGGCAAAGTCGTTGTTTGCCTTGTTCGCTAAATCAGCAAATGTGCCGCCCGGTTTATTTGCCAAATCGGCAAATGTGTTGCCCGCTTTGTTTCCCAAGTCGGCAAATGTGGTGGTTGCCGGCTTTGTGACAGCCACCGCATCGTTCTTGTCCTTTGTCTCTTCAGCCCCCCGTTCTGTGGTGGCATCTTTTTGCCCAAAGATAGGCGCACTGCCGGTACCACTGCCAAACACAAAGCTTCCGGTGGGTGTTCCTCCGAAAACACTGGAGCTACCACCAAAAATGGATTTTTCTCCGTCTTGGCTTGCTGGTGCTTGGGTCTCAACTTTGGGACTTCCAAAAGCATTGCTGCTTCCGAAAATGCTTGGGGTACCACCGAAGATAGACTTTGGCGCTTCTTTACTGTCTAATGGCTGCCACTCAGTTTTTGCGACTCCAAAAGGATTAGGGCCTCCGAAAACGTTAGCACCGATTCCAAATATGGACTCTTGGTTGGATGGTGCTTGGGACTCCACTTTAGCGCCTCCGAAAATAGACTTAGAGGATTCATTATTCTGTCCCCCACCTCCGAAAATGGATTTCGCTGAATCATCACCCTGATTTTGGTTCGATGCGCCGCTCCCAAAAATAGATTCCAGAACGTTGCTTTGTCCTCCGCTGGAGATAGATTTTTGCAGATTGGCAAAGGGTGCGGCAGTTCCTCCTGACTGTGATGTATCTGAAGTGCAAATTATTTAGCTAAATGTTGTTTAAAAAAAAAATACAATTTAATACTTACCCGTGGTGCCAAATAAGAATGTCGAACTGGGTGGTTTGGTTCCCTCCGACGCGGTCAAATTACTGAAGCTGGAGAACGAAGAGTTCGTTGTACCCAACGAACTGGCTTTGAATATTGAAGTGACAGAGGTGGGAGGGATAACAGATGGCTGAGGGAGAGTCAGGACAGGCAGAGTCATAGGAAGGGGTGGGTTTACTTCGCTGACAGAGAAGCTTACAGACGAGGCATTGCCGAATTCGAACTTTTCCGGATCGCAGCCCCTACAGTTTTCTTCGCCTATGTGGTCCTGAAGCAGATTTTCTTTCGAATTATCACTGGAGGACAGGGTTGTACAAGCGGATGTGACTGTTGAATCCGGGCCTTCTTCTAAAGACCTAGCCGTGCCAGCGAGGGCGCTTTTAACAGCGTTGTGGAAGCCTTGGGCCACCTCCTGGTTCTTGAAGCGCAATGCAAACCGCTCCAGGACACTTTCACCCTCGCTAAAATCATGGACAGCAAACAACCACGAGGTCTCGGACTTTGGCTTGTAGACCACATTCGAGTTCAGCACATGGTTGAGACAGATCTTGAACACCTGCTCCCGCCGCATTACAACGCGCAGCTTTTGAGTCTGTCTGTGGCGCAGGATCTTCACATCGCCCAAGCCGCGCTCCTTCCACTCGCCCTCGGTGAGACGATACAGCTTGGCCTTGTGAACGTACAGCAGCTCCTCATCCTCCTCACCAGTTTTTACATCGATCTGAAACAATATTTATCAATAAAAACTATTTTTGTTAAGGGGATGGTTATCTTACCTTATCGGGTAAGGGGATCACTGGTACAAAATAAGCGTTGTTCTCTTCCTCCTCATCGTGAGAATCGTTATCTTCGCCCTCATTGGCCGCAGGACTCTTTGGCTGAGTTTGGGTGGGCTTGGGCATGGAGAATGTAAAGCTGCCGGTGCCGATTAGGCCAGGTGCCGCTACGGGTGGTGCCGCGAATTTGAAGCTTGAGGATCCAAACATCCTCTTGCTGGACGCATCGGGATCCCTATCCTTGTTACCCGCCGCAGCAGCTCCAAAACCAAAGCTAAATTGCGTGGTGGCGGGTAGGGTAAGTCCTGATCCCAGTGTATTCTCCTTCTTCGGTACAGTATCATCCTTAGGCGTTTCGCACGCGTTGCAGTAAAGGGACTCTCCTGTATTGCTTACGTAGCAAGCGGAGCATGACCAGCTGCCGACCTTGGGCTTAAAGGCGTCCCCAAAACCAGCTTTAACTTGAATCTGAGGAGCTGAGGCCGAGGCAGTCACAGCTGCCACCACTGTCTTTTCCTTGATCTCTTCCTTGGACTGTGTGACTCCTCCAAAGCTAAATCCGCCGGTGGAAGGAAGGGCTGCGTTTGCAAATCCAAAAGAGAACTTGGTAGCAGAATTAGTTGTAAGATTCAAAGCATTGCCTTGATCCAAGCCCGATTGCTTGGGCGGCACAGTGGCATCTTTGGGCTCTTGGCAGGCCAGGCAGTACAGCTGATCTTGACCATTGGTGGTATAGCAGGACTGGCAATTCCAACTGCCTGCCTTGGGCTTAAAGGCATCCCCAAAGCCCTTTGTTGGTTTCTCTTTCTCCTTTTCTTCGGTAGCAGAAGTAGCGTTTTCTTGTTTTTTTGGTTCCTTTGCAATGCTCTGTTGAGCTTTCTGCACGGCATCGAGGAACTCCTGGCAGACATCAGTCGACTTGAAGCGCACTGCAAGCAAAGCGGTGGTCAACTCCTCATCAGAGTAATCCTGACCGGCCCATGTTACGGCGGCCTTGATGTTCAATGCTGCAGTAAACTTTGTCTCGGGCATAAGGCGCTGATTGCAGCACAGTTTGTGAACCTGCTCGCGGCGCATCAGCAAACGCACCTGGTTGGGATTAGAGCGATCGCGCAGGAGTTTCATATTTCCAAGTCCGCGTTCTTTCCACTCATTGGCCTCCCTGTCCCAACGCAGAAGCTTTGCCCGGTGCTCGAAGAGCACATCCTCGTTCTCCTCCCCCGTGACAACTTCCACCAGGTCGGGCAAGGCAATAACCGGCGCAAACTGGGCAGTGGGCACGTAATCTTCCTCAGCGTCCGAGGTGGCGGATCTGTTTAGTTGTGGTTGCTGCGCCGTCTGATTTTGCAATGTATCGTCCTTGACCAAAGCTGTTGTAAAGAGTGTGCTGTCGCTGTTGTTGGAGCCAAGTGCGGAAACGCCGCCGAAGGAGAGATTTCCAAACGGAGAGGCTGTGGAACCACTACCGAATCCTGAAACGGCCCCATTTCCTGTAAAACTAAAGTTGGCAAATGGCGCCGGAGCTGAAGGCGCTGATGATGTTGGTGCAATACTGGGCGCTGAGATGGTTCCAAACAAAGATTTGGCCACCGCTGCTGGAGCTGCTGGTACCGGGTCGGATTGAGAGGGTTTAGTTTGCTCCTGCGGCTTGCCTAATAGTGAAATGGGACCCGGCGTGCTGGTCACAAAGCTCTTTGGAAGACCGAATGCGGCAGGAGCAGATTCAGCTGCTTCCTTGGTGGGCTTCGGAAGCTCCTCTGGTTTCTCTGCCGGCTTAACCTTATCTGACTTGGCCGCCGCCTGGCTCGCATTAGTAAACGCCAATCTGAACTCTTCAGCCACTTCAGACGTCTTAAAACGCACAAGGAATTTCTCCAGCGTGACATGCTCATCCGCAAAGTCGTTTGCAGCCCACAGGAAAGATTTCTTCTCCTTGTCCTGGCTGGATGTAGCCAGGCTCATGTCCGCATTTATCTTGTGATTGGCACACACCTTGTGGGTTTGATCGCGACGCATTAAAACGCGCGACACACCAGTGGTATTGTCGCACAGAATCTTTATCAGACCAGTGCCTCGCTCCTTCCACTCCTTGTCCACGAAGCGGAACAGCTTGGAACGGTTGCTAAACTTGACCTCCTCGTTCTCCTCGCCGGTGCGAACCTCCACTTCGTCGGGCAGCGGGATGATGGCCTGAAAGTCTGGTCGAGCATCGTAGTCTTCCGCTGAGGAGTTGTCTGCTTGCTGACTCTTGTTAAGATCACTAGCTCCACTTTGGTTCAGCTCCGCTGCCTCTCGTTCCTGTTCCATCTGTTTTTCGGCTGCTGCCTTAGCCACCTGGGACTTAAAAGAGAATGGGCTTTCGGAGGATTTTGTGCCAAAATTAAAGACGAAAGCCCCTGTGGCGGGAACCGATGGCTGTGTTTGTTGTTCCGGGGCCTGCACTAAACTGGGCTTTATATGTTGTGGTGGAATGGTCACACTCAGGGTAGGCTGTACACTGGCACTAGTTGGCTTTGGCAATGGGTCAGAGCTGGTAATGACAACATTGGCTGGCGGCTCCTTTTCCACGGGCTGGTTGTTCAAGGCCCGGTTAAACATTGCCGGAACACTTACAGCAGCGGGGGCGGGCACTTGGGGTAACTGAATAGGAGCGGTAACAGGAACTGGCACTGCAGGACTTTGAGATGCGACCAGTGGGCCAGGTGGAACCGCAGGAACTGGCGCGGATGGAGCACTCAAAGGCTTAGACTGCGGCACCTGAATGGGCGAAGCCCCGAAACCAGGCGTTGATGAATTGAAAAAACTGGGAGTTGTCAATGGTGCCGCAGGTTTCGGGTCCAATAGATTTTGAGGAGCCGGGGCTGGCCCTGGCTGAGCGGGGGGTGGTACCAGACTTGGGGGCGGTACAAGACTTGGGGGCGGCTGGGTAAAGTTTCCCATGGCGTCGATGTAGGGCGCTACCGAAGGCCCTGTCGGCGGTGGAAAAATGCTGGGCAGCCCAAAGTTTGGATTCCGGGGACCTACAATAAATTAAACATCAGAAATATGTAAATGGATTTTAATACTTGGATCTTACCAAACATATTGGGGGGTGGAATCGAACCTGGAGCTGGTGGTGTACGCATGAACTGGGCTTGGGCTTGAGCCTGAGCGGCATAGTAGCTGTACATTTGGTTCTGGTTAAACATAGGGTTTCCATAGGGTCCCGGCAGAAAGCGATCCTGAGCGGACGGCGTGTTCGGTACGCCGTTGTAGAAACCAGGAGTGGGTCCGCCATACGGATTAGGAACGAACTGATGCACTGCAGCTTGGTTGGGGTGCTGCTGCTGCTGTTGTTGTTGTTGTTGCTGCTGGTGCTCTGCCAATGCATCCTCAATGATGAACAGATCATCCAATCCCAAAGCTGATGCAGGATCCACGTCCCGCGTCGGCGTGTCTCGACTGCTGATCTTTATCTTCTTGAGCAGATCCTCTAGACCAGTGAACTTCTCTGTAAGGGTTTTGATTTCCTGGCGCATGGCTTCCATTCCCACGCTCACGTCGTCCTTAAGCACACACAGCGACTTGCTGATCTGTTTGACAGCCTGCTCCATCTCCTGACTTGGCTGTGCTACAACAATGGGAGTCACAGGAGCGGATTCAAGCTGGCGACGCGATCGATTGGCAGATATGGCAGCTGCAGAATAAAAGTCATCTTCGGCATCCTCATAGGTGGAGGAATTGTTGTGCACATCCGGACTTCCGAAGCTATCATCTATGGCTTGGTTACTGCGATTCTGCTGGCAACGTCGCAGCTCGCGTTGGATAACCGTACTGAGTGGGTGTTTAACATCGTTTCGAAGCAGCTGCTGCGTTTGTTGCAGGCACTCCTGCCGACGTTCCGAGAAACGCGCCCGGGAAATGCGAGCCGTCTTTCCGGAATCCTCAAGCAGACGGTACGCCTCCGCTTGCATATAGGAGGCCATGGGCAGGTTAATACCCCGCACCTCGTCCACAAACTGCTCGTACTGGCCCGCCTTGAACATTTTCGCGCTAAAATAAGTAACGGCTTGCTCGGCCAGTGATTGAAGCTCTTGCCAAGCTGCCGTCGAGGCGGCGGATCCGTACTTAAAAACGCGCACAAAGGGATCCAGTTGCTGAGTCTGCTGACGACGCAGCATTGTAAATCCCTGCCGGTACAGGGTATCAATGCGTGCTTCCAGTGAAGCACGGTCCCCGCGAGACTGTAGAATTTTTCCGAGCTGGAATATAATAATAGCATCCGCCTTGGGTCCATTTACCCCGCGAACCGCCTCCAATCCTACTTGCAGTTGGGCTCGTTGCTCGGCACGATTGCCCTCAGTGGTCAGTTGGTTTCTGTGCAGACGCAACACCAAATCCCACCAATTGCTTTGCTCTGATGCGGCTAGTTGTCCCAGAAGATTGGCATACGGCATCATGTGCGGCCGAGTAGCAGCATTCCGATTGCCCAAGTTGGAGCTATCGTACGTTTCTCGCTGAAGTTGCAATCTCCGCTGGGTCTGGATAACGGTGGCATAAAGGTATATGTCCACATCCAACTGGCTGATCGAGTCGTGACCGCAGTAGTTAAGGTTCTGCTTCACATCCTGCCGGAAGCCCTCGTAAAATAGGACGCGTGGAGCTTCCCCTAGGTTGTCGGGTTCGTTTCCCAGCGCTAGGTAGACGTGTTGGGCCAACGACTGCGGCGGCAGCGACAACGCCTGTTGTTCGCAGGTCTCGATCTCAGCTAGATTGGGCCACTCGAAAAGGGGCAGCTGCAGTCGTGGATAACGCACCAGATGCGACGACTGATCCTTGAGCTTGTGTTCGGCGTGGGTAAAGAGCAGCTGGTAAAGCTGACGCCGCCAACTTTTGTCCAGACACTGTTGGTGAGCGCAGGACAGCAGCTCCTCCGAGTCGCCAAACAATCCGGACAGGGTCTGGGTGGGGGATTGGTTCTCAATGAGGTTATTGTTCTCCTTCTGGTTGTCATTGTCCGTCCGTGAGCGTTCCAGACATCCCAGTAGGGTGCGTCCAAGTTGAGCGCAACGGAAGGCTCCCTGCTGGCGCCACAGTTGCATCAGCTGCTTTTGCTCCGCATCGCAGTGCTTCATCCAGTGGTGGGCATGCGTCTCCTGTAGGGGTCGCACCTGGTAGCCGAGCAGCAGAAGCGGCAGCACTGAACGCAGCGTGTTCATCCACTTGTTCTTGTTCCCCAGCAGTTCCCGTTTAAAGAACAGCGCGACCGCATGGAGTAGCAGTTGACCGGTATAATGCTCGGCACAGGACTGGTGCAGTTCCCGCTGCGGGGCATCGCCAGCTCGCTCTATCACATTGCTGAACTTGTGCAGATACTGATCGAGTCGAAACAGTTGGCTGCTGCTCTCCGCCAGTCCATTTGCAGCCTCCAGTGTGAGCTGCATGAGGCGATCGAGGGCGTGGAGCGCCAGCTGCCAGAAGCGCCAATTCTTCTTCACATCCTTGGTAAGCTCGATTTTCGTGAGCATCACCCAGACCATCTCGTACCATTCGCTCGACTGACTCGTACATCCCTTGGCCTCAAGTTCCGCTTTGAAAGCGTAGTTAAAAGCCTGATCCAGTTTCTTCTTCTCTACATAGCTCCGCAGCAGTCGCACTCGTACATGGAAGTCCTGGGGACGTGCCTGCAACTCCTTGTGCATGAGCAACTCCAGGGTGTTGTCCTCGCCATCTACAACGCCATCTCCTGCGCCGTTGCTTTCCTTGAGATTCACCCGCATTCGCAAGGCGAAGACCAGTTCGTTGTCGCTCAAATCTTCCCCTGCGGCCAGATCTAGCCAATACTTGGCCTGATCCGTGTTGAAGACGCCCTTCTCGTCGACCAGAAGTTGGCAGGCATCCTTAATCACATCGTGCTGCCTCGGACTGAGCTGAATGCAACGCTGTAAGTGCTGCAGCGCTTTCTGCATGTCGGGAGTCTTCAGTTTGGTGTAGCAGTATGCAATCAGCTTGTGGGCCACAGCCTCGTCCTTGACCCTCAGATAGCAGTTCAGATACTCGATGGCCTTGGGGTACTCCTGGATCTTATTGTACATGCGGGCCACTGCCAGACCTTTTATATCACGCTAAAAATTAAACATTTAAGTGATTGTCATTGATCAAACCCTAACTTTTAGAAAAGAATAATCTTTGGAGGCACACAACCCTAGTTTTCAGTTCTTAAGCGAGAATGATAAGACATTAGAGGGTTGGCATTACAATCATATTTTAAGCTACAAGTTTTGATTTTATTTTAAGACTAATATTTTATAAGTCAGCAAGGGAAATAGAAAACCCCAAACTACCAAAAAAAACTAATTCTAATCTGTAAACTCTTTTTTTAAGAGTTAATTGTATGTAAGTGTGTATTGAATGAGATTATTTTTTTTTCTAATACAAAGAATGTGTACTGTAACCGAAATACACAAATCTAATAACAAGTTAAATATTAATTTAAATATTTTCGTTAACAAAAAATACTTTAAATATCTTGACATTTTACGCCGTGCTACATATTCAGTGCCCACTGTAAATGTAAAATAAATAAGCGACAGCTTGCCGCCTACATAACCTCACATCTCTATTTTGATTTAAATCGGGAGAGGACAACAAAAAGCCTTGATGCTGGGAGAAAAGCGATTTCTTTTCAAAAATATGCGAAATGCTGGCGCCGCATGAAAAGCGCGCATTTTTTTTTCAATTGCAAATACGCCAGCCAAATGACGCCGACTCACACACATAGACCCACTCACACAATCGCGCGAATTCAATGGCGGCGCCTTCGATTTCGCAACTGATTTTTTGGGGATTCCGATGCACGTTTTTAGTTTATTTACCTCATTTCCCGGTGGAAGTTTTCCCAACAGTTTGTGGACATGCTCGTCCACCTCCTTTCGCGTGGTGAACATTTCTGTGCTGTTTTAAACGCTTGTATTTCGCAATAGTTTCGTCCCCGCAAAAATGTGCTTCGCGCTCGATTCTTCTTCACTCGTCATCCGATCAAGTCGGATTCCTCGAACATTAACGCACAACGACCGGAAAATTATTTAGCTCCGGCTTGACAATCCCAGTTGCAGCACTCTGCACGGACTTTACGTACAGATCAAGTCGTTTATATCAATAAATACTACTTTAAATGTTGACTTGCAAACTCGGCCAACAAAAAATACATATGCAACACCGGGACTGACAATTATAGTGTGGCTGTAATGTTTTCCCCTACAAATACCAGAGCAATCAGTGCGGCGGACACTATTTAAAAATATTGATTTTTAAAGCACAAAATTAAACATTTAAGTTTTCTATAATGCAGAATTAATATTTGGTTTAATTTTCAAGATTTAAAAATGATGGTAATGGTGGCCATTCAAGTTTTTTATTATTTTTAATTAACAGAATATTTCTTCTGAACAGAAAGTATTTCACATTGAAAACATTGTTAATTTTTTTTTCGAAAACCATTTTGATTTCAAGTCCCTACTTGTGAACTAATAAATAGATACATTTTTGAAAAAACTTCCAAATATGCTTTTTACAAATTTCGTATAAAATTTATAATTTTAAAGTCTTTAAATACATTTTCGGAGTTATGAAAGAGTTATAACTCTTATATTGTTATAAAAAATAAAGAAATCTTTTATAATGTTAAAAGAAATAATTTTGATTTTATTGTATGCAGTACTTTACTTCATTTGCACCTTCCAGAAAAGTAGTTTCCTATCAGATACCGCACTGATATACGGTAACCGCTGATGCCAGGCCATTCCGCCAAAAGTTTTTAGGGAAGCCTCGAGCAATGGAACCGTGGATTTGGCTGCGAACACCTTTAGCGTAAGACCAATGATCATGGCGATGACCATTTCCGAACTTCCTGGTGCAAATCGTACTACTCGGCCGCAATCCTCGTGAACCTGCTTCACATCCGCAGGCACAAAGGGTCTGTTAAGATCCCAAGTGATGACATCCCCGCCAGCGAGAGAGGTGATAAAAAGCCTGTTGCTGTGTGCCCAATCTGCGGACATTAGCGGAAACTTCGGCGACTCCACGGAGATAACCGTCTGCTTACTCCTCACATTGTAAAGATGGATGATTCCTATAAGAAGATTCCTTAGTATTAAGACTGAAGGTTAAAGGAGTAGTCCCACCTCTCTTCTCCGCCACCAGCACCTTGTTGGGATCCTCGGGGTGGCTCTTAATGGACATTCCTGCGGAGGACAGGCCGAAGGTGATCACATTCTCCCCGGCTCCTGTGGTGGTCCAGAATCTGCAGGTGAAGTCATCGCTGACGGAGGCCAGCAGCTCGCCCTCGCAAACCCAGGACACATCGTTCACATAGTCTCCATGGCCGAGGAGCAACTGAACCGTATTGAACTGGCCCAGATCGGTACGGAATATATTCAACTGGCTGCCGTGGGCGGCGCATATAGTCACATTGTTGGGTGTGCAATTTAGTGAGGTGTCCGGTGAAAAGGCCAAGGCACTGACGCACCGCTGATCCTTGTCGCCCATGTCCAGGTCCTGCAGGTGGGTGTACCCAAACTCGCCGCTCTCTTCCTGCGGTTTGTAAGATAGCAAACAATTTCATTCAATATTTCGTGGTTCTGCAGACTCACCGGCAGTCCCACGAGTATCAGACACAGGTGTTTTTTAAGGGCCACTGCAATTAGGTTGTAGGCAAAGTCATTGGTGCAGATCTCGTAGCAGTGGATGGCCTCATTTAGCTGGATAGTGTGATCGGGCTCTGTAACAGCTCGCATTTCTTCTTATTTTTGTTTTATTTAGATAAGTGCAACAATCAGCCGGCGCCAAAAAAATGTTTACTTTAGTATGACCGCAGTGGGGTCTAAGAATTTTCTAAAAGATATGTAGCTCTCATAGTTGAAAAAGTTTTGAAGTCAAGTCATTTTTTATTAATAGATAGCGATAGATTAAAACCTAGGCATTCATTTATTATTTTGAACGACCGTGAGTATATATATTATTACTCTTATGAGTTTATAGCTTAAACTAAGAAACTTGCCTTAACATACATTTTGAATTAAAAAATACCGAATCCAGTGCTGGAAAGTGTTTGCCTTAGGGTTGTCCCCGCACATCTTCTCAGTATTTTTTAGTACCTTTTCGGCTAAGTTAAGTTGGCTGCGATTTACCCCACTTCCTTTTCCGTGTTAGCTGTGAAAGAAAAAACATGCCGGTGGGTGCCAAATTGCGTTAAAATTGATTTTAAACACAGAAATCTCATTTGAATGACAGCCAAAACTGTGCTGGAATTACCCCCAAAGTGTGAAGTGTGAATGGAGCAAGTGTTGGGCGATAATGTCCCTTCAAAAGGCCTTAAAACAATTGTCAAGCCCGCTTCTATGAGTGTGTGTGCTTTACTAGCCACGCATGGCGTGCGATTGTGAAATTTCAACCAGGTGTGAAATTGATTAAATGTCTCAACAAATTTGAATGTCTTCAGAGAGGAATTTATCGTCATACCAGGAACAATTCGCGGAAGTCCTTGTACATAACCTAGAACACGCTTCTGCGAATTTTTGTTGTTGTTGCCTGGAGTCTGCTCTGGATTTGTTGATATACTGAGGAACACATGTGCCAATTGGATTATTTTCTCTAATGAAATGTCTTATATTGCTTTTAATTATACTGAAATGTTTGTTCATTTTCGTAACAGGTAGTTTTCTTATCAATTTGATTTTTAACATTAATAATCGTGACATTAATCTCATAAAGAGTATTTCGATGCCAAGTTATGGCAAGTTAATTAGTGTACTCTTTCCTTCAGCAATTAAATATATTGTTAATTCCCCAATGCCGCCAAAATTGTCGAACAAATTTCACACAAAAAATTTACATATGCAAATGATTTTCCTTTTTCGATTTGAATCTCTGTATTTGGATCTGCACACTGATTTGCTCCCTCACACTTTGGTTTCATGATATTATAGATCTAGTAGACTGCTAATTACCTGATTGTATAGTAATTCTCTGATTGATCTCTCATTTCCAGCTAGCAAAAGATCTTCTGCACCCTCTGCCCTCTGAGGAGAAGCGCAAGCACAAGCTGAAGCGTCTGGTCCAGCACCCCAACTCGTACTTCATGGACGTGAAGTGCCCCGGCTGCTACAGGATCACCACCGTCTTCAGCCACGCCCAGGGCGTCGTGGTCTGCGCTGGATGCGCAACCATTCTGTGCCAGCCGACTGGAGGACGCGCCAAGCTGACAGAAGGTAAAGTCGAGTTATTCAATGCCCTTTATTTCCTATTAACTAACTAAACCCTATTTATTTTTCTTTTAGGCTGCTCTTTCCGCAGGAAGCCACAGTAAAATGGGATTCACGATGAACCACAAATTAATTTTGTAATAAAATCTATAAAACGTACCACAGAACCTATCCGAAAGAAAGCTTGTAATTCAATTGCTCCGGTCTTTGGTTCATTGTGCTTTGTGAATTAAAGAATTAACGATCTTGTGGTTGATTAAGTGAAAAAAGAGCATTTGAAGTATTTGTTTATAGAAAGCGGATAGTTGCCAGCAGATGAGGTAGTGCTCAAATGGTTGGTTTTCCAAATAGCAACCCTATTAATGTAACTAATCGGGAAACTGTTCTGTGCGAGAAATACATATTTGATTCTTGCAATATACCCTATTTGTGCCGCAAAACACTTCAGAAAATTTTCACTAGTTATGCGTAGATCTAACGATTACTTCACATCAATAAAGTATGTTTCATAGGCTTTAATATTGATTATTTGTGCAGAATTTACTTTGATCCAATATTTAAGCAGATAAATTCTAATAAGAGGTCATTAACTAAAATAGTTGTAATCAGTAAAAAGGGTTTGTCCCTTGCATTAACCTTAGATTCAATTGAAAGTTTAAACAATATATAATGAAATGGAAAGGAAATATCTTGATGTTAAAATTGATCGTAATTCACATGAAATAATTAAAAAAATTAAAAACTTGCAGTGTAGGAGCTATTTTACTGTCCGTAATCCGTATATAATCTTTGTACACTGAAATTTGATGTGATAATGCTGTTCTATTTCATAGTTGATAAGGATCATATTCGTTGGGCCTTTAAGAGAATGATTAAAAAAAAACAATTTTGTTTTCATTTGATTGACCAGATTTTAAATCTACATAGGTTTGAGGTTGCACTAATTTAATATGCGTTGCCAGCTGTCTAGTGGAGTTACCCACCCCCACAAGGTGCCCTCTATCTTATTTAGCAAAGACAAACTCCTAACCGGCGATGCCAGACAGTACGACCAAATGAAATCGATACTTATCGATTCCTGTCGCCGATGGCATCGAAGCTTCTGCAGACGCCCCCTCCTCC
Source organism: Drosophila fuyamai (assembly GCA_018153365.1). NCBI lineage: Eukaryota > Metazoa > Arthropoda > Insecta > Diptera > Drosophilidae > Drosophila > Drosophila fuyamai. The sequence goes on along the minus strand of JAECXW010000393.1, from coordinate 331,068 downwards.
TCTTTCGTCTTTCAACCCCAGACAGCGTGGCGTCGCGCTCTTTTTCAAACGGTAAAAAAACTTTGAAGGCGGCAGACACTTGATTCGTATTTTCGCTTAGCAAGATGTTCCGAGCACCTTCTTTGGGCCATTCGGCCAGCGATGACCAGGAATTGGAACACAATTTGATGGAGCTGCAGGAGAAACTGTCCTGCATGCTGGAATCCAACGAAAATCTGACGCAAATGTCGGCTTCTTCGGTGTCCGAGGATCCGTTCGATGTGGCGAGCAGTTCACCCTGCGTTCTGGCGGAGATTCAACAAAACTTTGGGGTGCTCCAACTGGACAATAATGCGCCACTCTTCGAGTTCCACGGATTGGGTTGCATGCAACAGCTTTCAAAGCGTTCCCGTAAATCGGGTGGCGGCGGTGATCCGCCCAAGAAATCCAGGTCAAGCAGTTTCTTCTCTCTGGTTTCCGACCAGAAGCAGGAGCAACTGCAGCAGGAGAACATTTGGAACAAGCATTGCAACAAAAAAGTGACCTCCGTGCAGCACATTACCATGGAAAGGCTGCGTTTGATTGGTCTGTACGGCGATTGGTAAGTTTTATATGAAACAGTACCCGTAAAAAAACTCCTTGTAATGTCACTATTCCCACTCACAGCCTGGAGCACAATCCCGTACTGCGTCTGATGGATCTGTTCAGGTCTTTGCATGATCACCTGACCGCCGATTTGGGCTTTTCGCGCCAAAACTCAATGCCCTCGGACTTCCTGTTTGAAATGCCCGTGAGGAACCCGATGCCCAAGAGCCTGAATGTGCGCCACCAGCTTCAAGTGCTCTGCACCAAAGTGGAAAGATTCCTTGGGCACCAGCGTCGCACACTGGAGGCAAATCGCAACTTTGACTACGACAAGTACACCGAATGCGACAAGTTGCTTAAGGGATCGGCCTCCTATCTGCAGAGCTTCAATCATTTCCTAACCACTGAAATGCGCCACCGACGCGGAAACTTTGTAAATAGTTTTGCCAAATGTAAGTTTTATATTCTATTACTATTCCTATAAGTATTTTATTTAACATTTTAATTTATTATAATTATAGTTAATGCCCAGCGCTTGGAAAGTTTGCTGATCGGTCTGCGCGAGTGGCTCAAGGCCTCACATCTTTGCGTGCACGTGTTCAATTGGGAAATGGATCTGGATCACCGGTATTCGGCGGCCATGACCGAAAATCATAGGTCCTTGAACGAGCGGGCCATTCTCCTGGCCGGTGCCGAGAGAATGGCGGCAAAGCCACGTGAACTCAGTGCGGAGGAGAAGCTTATTGCCAAGAAATACAATCTGGAGAACGTTGTTCAATGTGCCGCCGAGCAGGACGAGTTCCTCACCGCTCTGCTAACCAATCCTGAGACCTACTTTCCGCCCAGTGTTGTGGCTATTTGCGCGCCATCCAAGGTCGAAGTGGACATGGAGGAAGAGTGGATTGAGGAGTACGAGATTGAAGAGGACGCGCCATCATCACCGCCAAGACGCCACGAACGCGAGTTTATACGCTTCAGAAGCTAGGGGTTCTGTAAAAATCGTAGAAATAATAGTAACCAAATGGTAAAAGAATACCAAATTCATGGGTAACTAAAAATGGGTTCTAACAAGTACTTTACAAACCTAAAAAAGGAATCTGTGTAATCCAAAGAACAAAAATCAAAACGAATAATGTTTGATGTTAATATTTTAACATTTAAATGTCTAAGACAAAAACGGGTTTGCCTTAAAATGGCGTCTAATTTCTACGTATAGCAATTGGTTTTACCATTTGTAAAATCAAAAAGAAAACGATTTAGTTAAAGTTTTACATTTATTTGTCAAAAAATGGGTACCAATTTGTACTAATATCAATTACTTATACAAGTCTGAACATATTTTGTATACCTCAAAGACCCAAAATCGAAATGAAAACGATTTTTTCTAAATGTTTTAACATTTATTTGTCCAACCGAAACGTAAAGCTAGTTTATTTAACTTGTTAAGTATTATAATAATCATTCAGTGCCTGAATTTATTTTGCAACTACATTTAATTTGTAAGAGGAACTTGCCAGTGAATTGTTGGCTTTTCGTTTGTATTTTGAAAGTCAAATAAATATTCACATAACAGATATATAGATTTAAAGTTTAAATGTTTTGTACTAAGGAGATTAGACTACGAAGAGCTGTTCCAGCGGCAGTTTACCAAAGATCCTGTCCAGGACTGACTTGACTATCAGTCCGAAGGCCTCCGAAATGCCCGGTTTTAGTTCGCTGAATATGTCCTGCCAATTCTCGTTGATAAGGACGTGCATGTTCTCACTCAGGTCCTTCTGGCCGTTGAACAGGTTCTCCAGGTGATACGTGACATGGGAGGGATTCACTTCCACCTTGATGTCAACCACCTCGGCAAAGGTCTGGTGATCGCCCTTGGGAACACGCCTTAATTTGATAGCAGCACGGACTTTGGTTTTTGCTGTAAGTTTTATAAAGGCCTTTTTGATTGCTTAATCCAAAGGATGATTCGCCAAAACTTACTCAAGCGGATCTCGGCATTGCCCTTTCCCGTAATGGGCAGAATGAGGACTCGGCCATCAACTGAGTAGGGTCCTTTGACTGTAATTTCTGGCACATCCATAATCAGTTCAATAGAGCGGCTGAGATCTTTTGTGAATCCGCTGAAAACAATTTTGTATTTCTTTATTAGATTATTTCGTTTTATGTAGAGATTTTATGCAATCAAAAAATGGATTACAATCTTTGATTATCTTACCTCACTCGCTTTGCAACTGCCTGATGAAGACCCAAAAGATCCACTTCGCGGAAGCTCAGGTCAATGTTAACCGGACTGTGCGGATTACGGCCAATTTTGAACTTCTTGATGTGCAGCGGGTCCAGCGGGATCAGGCCCAGCTCCTTGATGCCGCTCTTGGCGTAGTTCCCCAGCACATAGTTCACCCCGTTCATCAGGCACTGCTCGTCCGATGCCCCGCATTTCTCGATTCCCGAGGCTGCAATTCATAAAATGGTAAGTTCAAACAAATCCTCCACAATTGGGGGAGCAACTCACGCAAATCGGAGGCGTGTCCGTAGGCCGAGGCACATCCAAGCAGCAGGACGAGGGCGAGAGTCAGCTCCATAATTGACGCGGGCAAACGAAATTGAATACTGATCCATTAGCCTCGGATGATACTACTTATATACTCACTTCGTCAATTGAACATTCCGAGTGCGGGCTAAGTGTATCATGTTTTTGTAGCCGCAAACGGCTTTTGCGTTTCAGCCTGACAGAATTTGACTTTAGACCGTCACCACGTACTATATTAACCCCCTGAGTCAGTTAAATGGATGATAAACCAAACCGGCAGGCAAGTCAGTCCGCCAAAGTGGCCTGTTATGGCCGGCGTATATATTTTACGATTCCCTTTAATGAACCCCCAATTTGAACTTGAACCTGTTGGGCTCCAGTCAACTCCAGTCGCACTGTCAAGCCATCGACCTCAGTCCCATCTCTCCTAATCACGTTTTGCATGTAATTTGCTCGACATATGCAAATCAGATTGGCCTTCCCCAAATCGGACATTAATTCCTGTTCAAACTCCTTCGACACATTTGAATTGTGCCTAATTAATGGCTGAAAAAACGTCAAAACAGCTTGTTTTTCAAGGGGTTCGACTTGGAAAGTCAAGAACTTTTTAATGTAAAGATCTTTTATCTCGATATGGAAGTTTTAGATCATTATCATCGGTTACCCATAACACATGCTTTCAGACGGGCTTAGATCGTTTAATTTTAAAAGTAGTAATGAAAGTATAAATGGATATTAGTTATAATTTTAAATTGCGAGAACAATTAATACAATATATGTTAATGAAGAATGTTTTTTGAAGAGCGTTTTAACTTTATTGTCACTCGATTTTTTTATATTAACAAAAAGATACCGCTTACATAGTAGTTAGTACTTTACTATTTTCCTACTTATTCTAACACTAAAATCGGACTCACGACCCTCGTTAAACCTAATGATGATTGCCAGCGTTAAAACTTGTATATGTCAGTGAACAAACAAACTAAGCTAGAGCGCTAGGTATAAACAAGGGGGTAATACCCACTTATTAAGTACGGATTATTACACTTGAAAGAGCCATCTACTCTTCTGCAAATAACTTGGCATACGGAACCTTAGCGAAAACGTCCCTTACGATGCCCAAATACAGCTCGCTGAAGGATTTGTCGATAGCTGGTCCCGTCTCCTTGTAAATGGCCTCCGAGTTTTCGTTCAGAAAGACGTTCATGTTGTCGCCCAGCGCCTTGTCCCCATTAAACAGATTTGAAAAGTGGTAGTGGCTGGACTCGGGCTTCATCGTCATTTTCAAGTTGGTGACATCCAAAAATGTCTCTCCGTTCTTTTCCACCGGTTTGCCCGAGAAGCTAACGATTATCTTGACGTTATCTGGAAAGATTTTGTACAGTCCTTCGTTTCCTGGGGAATCAACTCGAACAAACCTACCCATAGTCAAGTTACTCTGGCCGGTGCCGCTAATTGGAAGAATGAGCACTTTGCCCTGGATGCTATAGGGACCCACCAGAGCAAAGTTCTTCGCGACGATCTTCAATTCGTGCTTCGTGGTTAGATCCTTACCAAATCCCCTAAAAAGAGAACGAAATCGATTGAGCCTATTTGGTATTAAGAGCATTTTGATTAAAAATGTTCTTATAAAATGTATACTTTGAAAAACTACTAAATTTATTACATTCATGTGGGCTTTTGACCTTAAAAATTATAATAATAATTTAAGCTTTCACATATTTTAAGGTTCGGCAAACAGTTAAGTTTTGATATCACTTTTAGTTTTTCAAGATATCTTTTTTTCTCTTTTAAAACTTACTTTTTTAAGTTTTATATTATAGATTATAGTCACCTACTTCACTTTCACGATCCTTTGATCCTTGATGCCGTACAGCAAATTGTCGGTCAACGTAAGAGTTATGCCCACAGGACTGTCGCTCTCTCCCTGGCTTATCACCATCCTGTCCACCTTCAGGGGATCCAGCTGCACCAGGTTCAGGCCAGGATCCTCCACCGAAAACTTCTCGCTGAACAGTGTGTTGACCAATTGCATGATACACTCGCCATCGCCGTATTTACAGGGTTTCGGATCGTCCGCTGAGAGGATTGTTGGTTATCCAAGGTTTCTAATTTTATAAGAAGATGTGATCCTTTGAAGTCTTACGGAAATTAGCTTGCACCGACAGGGAAAGACAGAGAACGATTGCCAACGCGATTCCGAACATGTTTACGCATCAATAACTGAAAGTAACTAAATATGAACGGGAAAGTCGACTAGTATTTATAGTGGCTCACTAAGTGCATCTCAAATACATCTAATAGCGACCTTTGCATTTGCTATTATCTATGGGGTAACCATCTGCTGTCAATTCCAAAAATCGTTTGAAGTCCATCATGATTGTATTGTGTCAATAAAGATTAGTTATATTTTAACACTGTTTCAATGAACTCCGAGAATCAATAAGCAAGCAAAGTATAGTAAATGATAGAGATCAATTTGAAATGCTATTAGATCAATTAAATTAGTACTCTTAATACTACAGCACTTATTATTTAGTGGATGCTTAATTTAGTAGTTACATCTGAATGCTTTATAAAACTGACTCATCTTATGTGTGTAACAGACAAATTACTCCATGTTCAATTAAAATACGTTAAATACCGCTGTGGAACAATTATGGTATTAACTACTTCAATCAAAATATTTCCTTCGGCGTGTGAAGACTTACGAGAACAACAAAGTCAACGTGACATACAGCTCTCAAGAATCGGAGTTAAGGTGGAGCGTCAGAACAGGTCCCAAACTTCAGTTAACTTAATGGCCCACACGCCCCGTTTTAAGGCCCAGCCTCCGTGGAGAACAAAAAGCCGTTTCGCTGCAGTTGATTGACTCGTGGAAGATTTTCACTGACCCAAGGCCAACTGGGTGTCCCATTCCCTGGACTGGGATGGCTGCTATACCGTTGGATACTCTTGAACTTGGTAAGTGAAGAAACGAATTCAAAATTGAACACGTCTGGAACGAGGTTGATTTGCTTATAGTTACCGTCAGAGTTATTCAAATGAGCATTCAAATTTTACATTTGTCTTGCGTTTTCTGTAGTTTATTAATAATTTAAATGTATTTAATTAAAATTTCTTGGTTTTATGTACATAGATCAATATATGATCAATAAATTCTAGCCTTGAAATGTGTACTATTATTTTAATTTGTATATACTCAGAAATGTTCGCATCGTAATTTGTCGTTCTGCTGTTGATCAATAAACTTACGAAATTATGGAAAATATTGTTGTATTAGGAGCAGCATCTTCATTGCTAATTTTCTGCCCGCACCTGTCCCATCTAGTGATAATGTATTTATCATGCAAATTTCGGATCAATCGTTCGATCACGTGAGTTGATTGCTGATTGCCGATTACTTGCCAAAATGTGTATGCGACAGTTGTGCGGAAATGCTGAGACCTACGCTTAGTTGAACAATGGCCCCCCAACGAGCACAACCAGTTTTTGTATTAGGTTTGTTTATTCTACAATTTAAAGCTTAGCTTAGCAGATACGATGATATGTCAATGGCCGGAATGCAACGCCCCATGAATGTGAAATGCTGGTGAGGAAGTACTCGTACACTAAGTCTAATGATAAAGGACTGGCGCTCAGTTCTCCAGGAACAGATCCTCGTAGGCAAAACGCTTGAATAGCTGGGACAGGATGCTCTTCATGATCTCGGCGATGGCCACGTGAATGGAGGGATGCAGTTCGTTCCACACCTCCGTCCAATTGTCGTTGAGGAACTGGTTGAGGTTGGTCCCCAACGCCTGGTCGCCATTGAAGAGGTTCTCCAGTCGGATGTTCATCCTGGAAGATTACGAATATGCACCCGTATATAACTGAACTTTAAAAGAATCCAATCCACTCACTTTTGTGGCTCCACGAGCACCTTCAGCTTGTCCACACTCAGGAATGTGCGTCCATTGCGCAGTTGGGTGCCCGGCTTGAACTTCACCGAGAACTTGGGATTGTGCAGCACGATCTCGGCATCACCATCTCCGCGAATGGGCAGGATCAGGATGCGTCCGTCCGCCACGTACTTGCCCTTCAGAACGATCTTAGGAAACGATCCGTACATCTCAAACTTGCTGGTGGCAGGATCTACGCCAAAGCCACTAAGAAAATATCAAAAAGGATTAGTCGGTGCTTATTGAACACACACATTTTTTGTTGAGAAGATTCAGCAAGATTCACATTGGCATAACAATTAAAATAAAATATAACTCTCGCTTCAATAAATTTACTTTCGATGAGTCACATATTTACTTTAAAACTTGGTTTAAGTAATGTAACTTTACTCCACAGGAATCTTTCGAAACATAACTAATATTTGATCACTCTATACTTACACAGCCTTATCGAACTTGACTCCCGACAGGCCCTCCACATTCACATCCCTGAAGTTGAGCTTGAGGTTCAGTGAGCCAGTGCGTCCGTCGGAGATGTCGAAGCGCTTGATGAGGAAGGGTTCCACCTGGGGGAATCCTGCCGCAGGATAACCAGTCTTCGCATACTTATGGATCAGCATGTGCGAGACGTTGATGATGCAGCTGGTGTCGCCCTGTCGACAGCGAGGCAACTCGGGAGCTGCAAGGACAAAGCTCGGATTAGCACAGCACGAAAGGGGTAAACCACTGCGAAGGACTCACGAAAGTTGGAGGCACCACTGGCCAGGCAGAGGAGCAGGGCTACGGAGCACAGTTGGAGGAGGAACATTATAGCGGTTGGTGGATCGATTGGGGATCTACAGAGGCGCTGCGAAATTCACCCGTCCGAATATTTGGCGAACGCCCGACCAGGTTCAATGGCAAACTGTAAATTGGCTCTGGACAGACGGCGGCATTTATAAAATTTCTGATCGGCCAGAACGATGGAGCGGAGTGGCCGACAACCAGTACACTTCATAGTTTATTCATTCCTGACTTGTCTTGCCCGTTGTTCTTGTTGTCGCTGGCCGCCTGATTGGTGGCTATTTTTATTTATTCGTATACCTCTTTCGTTTTGTGTTTTGGCTTCCACCCGTCATCATCGGCGTCGAAGCCACTGCCACCCCTAGCCAACAATGTTATTAATTAATATTATTAGCATGTGCCTGGTTTCGCGGGAACAGCAACAAATAACAATAAACAATAACAATGGCAGCGGACAAAAGGCAGCGAAAAATCAAAAGTGATTCTATAAATTTTAATGTTCGATTCACCAGCCAGTTTTCGAGCGAGTTGTCTAAGCCAAGTCTATTCAATTCCCCCTTTTCTTCAATGCATTATAATTCAGACTATTTCGACCTTTTATACTTTTTATAGATCTAAGCTCTGTGAATCTGCGCTTTATTCGCACTTATAATGAAGTGCAAATAATAATTTTACTTATCAGCCGTGGCAAACATACATTGTATGTATTTCAGCCATCTGATATTTGCTTTGAGATCAGCATTCGGCTTTAGAACTTTCAGGGAATTTCCTAGGTGCATTTGAAATACCATGTGCTAAATGGCCATGCAGGTTGGAATAAAGTGATAATAAAGACATTAGAATGGCTAACTTTATAATATAATATTTGAAGTGTCCAATTTGATAGTTTATTTTGTATCTTAATACATTAAATTGCCAACCACCTCTTAAGCACCTAGTAGATAAGTTCATAAAGTGCAAGACAGAAGATTACGTCAGGCTCAGAACAGTAAGTGCATTGGAATGTATAAAACAACATTTGAAACCTACAATATTAATCTTCATTACTTTTGAGAAATACTACTACTACAACTATCTAAAACTCACAGAATTTCCGTTTCGCAAAGATAGATCTTTTTTGCCAACAACTCAATTCTGAACATAAACTAATTAGACATCATCAGGCATATTAGTCGACGTTAAACTGGTTTCAACGACGATCTTAATGGAATCTCCGGATAAAAGTTGCCCACCGAGGTGGCTTCACTTTCAACATATACTGACAGGCGGCTTTTAGAATGGGCCGACTGGATTTAATTTGCCAAAATATGGTTAAAGGCTTCTGGCGTTCGTCATCGGCAATTAGCATATTCGGTGGGATTGCTTTATATACTATAGTATGCGATTGGCATGAAACCGGCATTTTGTTTATTAATTCAATTGGCGCCAGGTGAATCCACATATTTTAGCTCGGGCACTTTGATTTGTTTGCTTGGCCAATTCCTAGACGCTGTCGTAGACAATCGAGATTACAGCCTTTTTGGAGGCGCCAAAAAATGTAATTTATTTAATAAATGCGCACGCGTTTTTTTTTTTACGGCCGGCTGCCCTATGAATTAGTTTGCATTCCAAATTAAGTTATGTATGTTAGCATTTGATTCATCTGGCGTACACATGATTCGGCTTAAATTTTTTAAAGATTTCTAAATAACAAGTCTATCCACTTTGTAAGGCTGTGGAAAGCTTGTGAATAACTGTTTATATTTAATTTTAAGGAATTCATGATGAGTTAGGAATTTTTCTGGCATTCTGGTTTAATTTTGGGAGTTCTAAATGACATTACTGAATCTTGTTTTTAATTTTACTTGTTTGTATAAAAAAGTGAAAATTGACAATGTAGTTTTTAAAAATTAAATTAGTTTTTAACAATTATGATAATGTATTATTATTATTATGTATGTATGTATTATTATTAATATTAGTTTGAGTTTATTTGTAAGTTCCTGACAATGCTTATTGTAGCTAAAGCCCGATAGTAAATTCCAATAAATCCGTGTTTAAACTTACATATATGATCAAATTCTTGCAAGCGAAAGACATTAAATGCTGATTTTGACGAACTCGAATTTTGTGTTTGATTAAAAATGATTAAATAGAGTAATCTCTATTGATAACCTTAAATAGAATTATATTTTTTTTAATTTACAGAAATTGTCAAGCTGCGATACTCGGAGAATGTCAGCTTGAAATTTAATATGCACAAATTTGGAAAAATAACTGATTAGTAAATAGTATAATTTTGAATTTGAAATTGAGCTTTGACCGTTATTAACTGGTTCCCAAAGTTCTGGTTCCCTGCGGAACTTAATCAAATCCAGGTGTGGAATAAATCGTGTATCTGCCTACGGGCACACTGCCGACCATATCCACATCAGTGGTCTTAAAAGTTGGTTTTAAAAACTCTCACGAAACTCTTGAATTACTGGGTGCTATCCTGTTCAAACACATTCTGGAGATAGGTGGAACAACATGCGTGGCAAGAAGATAGTAGTCCTTCTGGCCAGCGTCCTGGTCGTGGGAAACCTACAAATGGCAGTGGCAACGGAAACGGACAACAAAACAAGTGATTTCGTGGCCACCAAGGAATGGCAGGTGATTGCGGAAGGTAACGGTTGGCCAGGTGACCTTTCCCGATGACGTGTACTAAGTAGTGATTCCTTTATTATAGGTCAGGCCATCCCCAAGGGCCTCCACGTACGTATCAATTTGCAAACCGGACTCAAGGAAGCAAAACTTCTGGACGAGGGTGAACGTGGCACGGCGCTGCAAAGTCAGCCGGACGATCAGAGGAATCAGGATCAGAATCTGGAAGATAATGAACCCCTAGCCCTCGACTACAAACCGGACATCATCGAGGAGTCCCTGCGCCGCGTCAAGGAGCAGAAGAAGAGCTATGCGGAGCTGCGCAAGGCGTACAAGGAGTTCCAAAAGAACTTTCGAACGGATGGAGAGCTGATTGTACAGTTAATTGATCAGTACCGAAACTTCAGCAAGACGCCGCTGCAGTCGGAGATGCGCTCCAAACTGGACTGCCTGGACAACCTGGAGTACCTACTGCATCAGATAGACAATGCCCTGATGTTCATCGATAATGGAGGACTGGATGACGTCCTCCTGCCCATTGTGGTCAACGATACCAACACGTCGCTAAGAGTCTCGGCCATGCGGGTCTTGGGCTCGCTGGCAAGCAACAATCCGAAAGCCCAGATCAAGGTGTTTGAAAAGAACTTTGGCTCGCACCTGGCCCAGATCTTAACGAGTTCCGGGAATGCTGGAGAGATCTCCGCGGCGCTGCATGCCTTTGGAGCTCTGCTTCGAAAGTTTCCGCTGGCCCAGCAGCGAGTGCTCTCCACGTCCGGCACACAGGCTCTGATCAAGGTCCTGCAGAGTGCAGAGGTGGAGCTGAGGAGCAAGGCCAAGGTGGTGACCCTCATTAGTGACCTCGTACTGGAGAAGCGGTCAGTACTAGAGGCCAGCAAAGATGCTCCCGAAGCCGCCTCCACGATGGCGCAATATGTGCTCCTGGAGTTCGAGCCTTGGCTGCAATCGCAAGGTTATTGCTCAGCGGTGGACAGTGTCGTGACCAAGGATTTCATTCATCTTCTAGAGCAACCAGAAGTGGTGGAACAATTTGCCACTGCTTTAGAGACCACCGAGGATCTTTGCATTGCCTCCTGGTCTCAAAGTTCGGGTCTCAGGCACGCCCTTCTCACGATTCGAAATCGGTATAGCAACAGCAAGGACGAATACCGACTTGAGATTTCCCAGCTTCTGGCCAAACTGTGCGAAAGATTGTTCAACAAACCCAAACACACAGAACTGTAATCTTAGCCAATTTTACTTGTACAAGTTTAATTTTATAATAAGCTCAGTGTGAATTTAATTCATACCCAAATGATAGACCCAAATTATTCAAGTTAAGTCAATATGATAACAAAGATGCCAAGTACTTGTGATGCGAAAGTAATGCTCCTTCTTCGAAATCCCTATTTTGTCATTAGTTTAAGAACATTATTTAAAACCACTTTTTTTTTACTAGATAGTTTTGATAATAAATCTTATTTAATTTTTGAATGAAGCTCGAGAATAGTTATGCCAATGCTAAGTTAAGAATTTATAAGACTTTCAATTATCAAAAAAGTCAACCTTACGTAGCTTGAAATTTAATCTAAGGTCAATTTATTGTTCAACCTTAATGTTCGATTTTTGTTGAGACAAATGGGGTTTTGCTATTTTTTTGTTGCAGATATTATTTTCAACATGTCGACTGTCATAAAATTATTAAATCTCTTTAAGTACGTATTTTTAAATAATGGTAACGCATTAATTTATTTGATGAATTTTATTTGTGTCATAAATTTGAAAAACATCCTTTTCCTTCTCAAAATATCTTACAGAAATGAGCTCCAAACTAGACTGCCTGGGGAACCTGGATCATGTGCTTCATCAGATAGATAATGGGTTTACAACCACAAAAACCCATGGTTTTCCCACTGTGACTATTTATAACTAAATATAAAAAATACAGTAGTTATTTAACTATTTTAATCTGACAAAGAATAAAAAAAACTAAACACATTATACTTATATTGTTAATACCTAACATGTTTTTTTTTTAAATTGCAAACGATAAAGAAGCTGTATAAGATCAATCCATTCGATTTTGTGATGAGAATAATAAACTTCATTTCAATTAAAAACTCCATCCCATTTAAAGCCCGATGAGTCGAGTATAATCGACCGGGCCATAAAGTAAGTCAAAAGTGTCGGAAGGAAAGCAAAAACCCATGGGAAGCATGCCCCAAAAAACTACTTGAAGTTTGTAAGGAAACCAAGGAAAAACAAGGAAAGCCTGGCACGAAACTGTACAGGAAGAGAAAGGACTTTTTTGGAACGGGAGAGTGCAATTATGGGCCGACGATGTCCAGAGCGGGAATTACAGCAATTAACGGCAGCCACATGCAAATGCAATGTCACTGGGGCTGAGTCACGAAGAGGACAGGTTGAATGGAAGGAGAAGAGCCTGGAAGAGAGCCGGCTAGGACGCCGCCTTGGTTCCTATGGCTACTACACACAATGTAAACAGAGAGAGCCCCAAAAAGAGAGTGAGTAAGGGGTTGCAAAGCCGGCTCAGTGGAGCGCAACGAAGGCAGAAGAGAGCCCCAGAGCGGCACTGCCTCCTGCTCTGGAATAAACTCATACTCATCAATTCCAGCTGGGGCGCGTGCGCTGTGGCAGCTAGCCGTTGTTGTTGTCATGGCACTGCCACCGCCGCTTTCCGTTTCTTCTCGCTTCTTTCCAACCGAAACGCTTGACGAGTGATGTGGAAACATTTTCAACACAAGTAAAAGCTGGCGTCCAGAGAGGCTTCCACCGTTTAACCACAGCAGCGGTCAAAATTATTGTCATTTGAGAAATTCATTCTGCCTCATGTTGAGATTCCAGATATTCCATGAAAATAGAGTGTAAAATAATTATATGCAATATCATTAAGAACATAGTTTTAAAATTATTTCCTTTTATTTCGTACATTTGTTTAATAAGTTTTAATATTCTTCTATTAAACATTGGGGGTTATTTATTTCATTTGAAACCAAGAGAAGATAAATATAAAACTATATAATTGACCATTAGATACGTAACACAATCAGAAGGATTAAAAAAATCTATTTAAGAGTTGTTGAAAAGCCGGAGCCACTTTAGAAATTCTTGAAAATCATTCTACGTATTTTGCAATATTTTTTTTTTAATTTCTAGACACTGCTATTATTTTGATCAGAATCGTAGGCATGTGTGCATGCATGTTGATAGTGAGCACAAGTCCAACGCACACCGGCTTTACAGGCTGTTGCTGCTTTTATTGCTGTCGGTTGTTAGGGGGCACGGCTTTGGCAACATTATGGAAAATCAGTTTGTGTTTGGATCGCGATGCGAGGAGCTCGTTAAGCGCTTCGGAGTGGTACAAATAAAAGCGTTTAGGCCAACTGTGTTCTTTGTGCATTGCAATCGCAATCATAACAATAAATGAGCTTAAGAATCTGTTAGTGCTCGGGTAAAAAACCACCAAAAGGATAAAGTGCGTGTTGGTAAAGCAGAAATACAGTGTAACCCACAAAAATAATAATGAATTGTGTTGGATTTAAAATTCATGAGTCATGTGAATAAGGGTTTGCTGTTAAGAAAGTGACAGGATCTTTGCCTAACTTTAAATAACAATTTATGTCAGAATATTTGATTTGATTTTTAAGGACATGATAATAAAAGCTGAAAGTTCCTAAATACCTTTCACAAATCTTTAAATATTTATCTCATTACAAATGTATCGATTTAAACATAAAATTGACAATTTTTATAAATTAAAACTTAGACAAAATTCAGTATACAATTTTAGGAGTACGACAAGTACTACATTAAGACTTGTCCTTCATAACATCTTTTAAAGATTGCCGGAATCCCCAATCAAACTTCCCATTTGCTATAAATCAGGTAACATTTTTTTGCTAATCTGCAAGTGGCAAATGAAAAACCCCAGGGAAAACAAGTTCACAGCCCGCGCAGCAGCGTATATTGAATATGTAACCGTTTTTACACAGGTGAATGACTTTTTTGTGCGCTTCCGCGGGCTTCCGGTCAAAAAAGCGTTTTCATTTTCGCCATCGACCATCGGCCAACGGCCAGCGGCTGATTTGTATGCAAATGTTTGTCTGTCCTCCCCGAACCCCTTGATCAGCCACCCTAATGCAACACGCCTCTCACTCCTCACACTTTCCCCACCCACCTGCTGTGGTATGCCATAAATCCTGGCCAGGAGGAAGCTCCTTTGGGCCGTGTAAACGGGCGTTTGAAATTCTTCCACTGGTACGAAAATGCCGGAACCAAGGAAACAAAAACAAAAACATTGCCACCGCCTTTAGTGGCCTTTGTTGTTTTTACACTCTTTTATTTTTCAAAAGGTATTCTAGTTTGATCTTAAGTTGGAAGCCAATAGATAATATCAAGCATAATACATTGAATATCAGAAACATTTCGTAAAAGTGTATTCCATTTTTCAGCTTTGATTTTGATCTTTGGTTTTGCAGGATCCTTTTTTGAGGTATCTTATTCTTTCGACACTCAGTATAACTCTTGGCCAAATGCAGATTAATATAATTAGTTAATCCATTAGTATGGAATTCTAATCAATAGATTCACTAGGTGTTATAAAACTTTGCATATACATATATGTGTGATAAATTAAACAGGGTATATAAAGCTTCGCTTTTCAAAAGCATCATCCGTTTATCGCTTATGCTATTCTTGGTGTTGCTGGTGGAATAAAATACCGCCAATTCCGCTGGTGACAACAACTAAGGCAATGTGGCAACCGACCAAGCGACCCGACTCCAACTTCCACCTCCAAACTTCCAACATGTGTGACATGTGTGCGACATTTGCTCCACAACTAGAAGACAATGGAGAAAAGGAAGCGGTCGGGGTGAAAAATATGCTAAAGATGAAGAACAACTTTCAGTTGCTAGATGGTTAGGCGGTGAGGAGTGCTAATGTTCCAGTTGCTTTGGTTTCTGTGCCAAAGTGTTTTGTCTATCTAATAATCTTGTAATAATCTAGAAGACTAGTTTTTCCTATCCTATTATCCATTTCAAATTACCATTTTGCTAATTTAAGAAAAAGTTACACGCATATTCAATTCGATAACGGTTACAGTACATCAAAGATATATGCAAATTTATTGCTTGAATTAAAAATTGTGGGCAATAACTCAACAACAATAAGCAAACACTTTCTGCTTAAAAAAAGGAAACTTAAAATTTATTATGAAAAATATGAAGGAATTTCAAGTGAAGTGAGCAAGTTTGTACTGCAAAGATTTAACGATCATTTTATGATTTGTGCGGAAGTGTTATGTTGCTCTGAAAAGCTAAAAAACTTTAAATTAACGTGATTGAGGGTCCTAAGATATTGTGTAACAAAATGTGGATAAATCATCATTGGATATGCTTTTTCATCTTCGCCTTGTGCTATTTAAATAATGGTGAGTTCTTTCAATTTACTATATGTACTTTCTCTAACTGCAAAGATATCTAAATCTTAAGAAACATAATCCAACATAAGAAAAGGACTGCAGTCTTAAACAAATTGAATACAATATTTAGCTCATAGTATGACAATAATAACCGCTTCTTAACAATGTTTAAAGTTATTGGCTTGGAATGTTGGTTAAGTAATTGTGGAATCAAGTGTCGTCTTTGATAATCGAAAACAAACAAAGTAATTAACCGCATATAACCCTCGAAAAGTAAAAACTGTAAAATGGTGAAATTGCTAGCGAGACTCGATAAATTAAAAAGAAAAGTCAGCCAAGAAAACGAACGGAGACATCAACGTCGTTCTGGTCCAACGATTTATGACGGATAAAACTTTTTACGTGACTTACTTGGGTTTTACCACCTTCCAACCCCAACCCCAACGAAATCCCAACTGATAAATAGTTTTCCTTTTCTGGATATGGATACGCATGAATCCAAGTCGATTGTGGTCATGAAGTTGCTCCAGTTTCTAGTTCCATTTAGTGCATTAATTTCGGTTGATTACATTGTCATACTTGAGTGCTATCGTTACTCCGCTTGGGCAAAGAATGTATCGTGTATCTTTAATGGGCATGTCACAGTTCAAGTTCTTCCCTAACGGGTTTTGCCATAGCCCACATATAGCTTGACCTGTGCCACAAAAATTGATTGCGAAATACTTATGCCGATGCTTACGATGTTTAACCAGACAGAACTCGCATGGTGCGGAGCCACAAGTTGTTGTTACTGTCGCTGGCAGGCCCCAATCCGAATCCAAATCGGAATCCCAAAAATAAACCCCTTATACCTTATGCCAAAGTCAGTGGCCCAGACCGAGGAGTTTGTCTTTTCGTTGGCGTTTTCATGAAAATCACCAAGCTGAACGGGCACTTTTTCTCTTTTTGGTTTTTTCATGGTGTTGTTTTATCAAAAGAAACCAAAACAAAACCAAATGAAAATTTGTTTTCTGAACTTTTTGATTGTTGAAACTTTTCTCCCCCATATTCATATGTACATTTATGTATTTGGCCAAATTTGTTCAGCCGCCAACTCACTTTCATTTGTTTTACACTCTCCGGCTTTGCAAAATAAAAATAAAAGTAGAACTTATGTAATCGGAAGGTGGGCTTGGGATTGGTCTTTAATCTCCACTCTATTTGTGTAAAGCTTCGCGGATTTACGCTCCAGGTATTTGCACCTTATGGATAAGTTTTGGAATCCGATGACTCTAATTAGTCTTGGTTTTTAAATAAAGTGGATTGCATACATGCATTTGCTGCTAATTAGTAGGATAGTTGGGTAATCGAAATATGTTTTTACAGTGGGATTCCAGTGCGGAGTCCCGATTTCAATTTGCGATTTAAAAACTTTCCATTTTCTCTGGAAAGTAGTGCATGTAGTTTATGTACGTGAGCTATCAGCACACATCTGAGAGATTTTGTAATAAATCCGCAGCAATTAGACTAATTTCCAAAACACTTTTAACTGTCGAAGAAAGTTCACGAGCAGAGATCTTCATTGCCATGTGCATTGCCCAATGTCACATCAATTAACCTACAACAGAGATCTTGAAAACAAGTAGAAGATTTCACTCTGCCATATCTCATCTGTACACCACATGGAGAAAATCCCGCCGGAGATGACTGCCGACCCCCAGTCAGGGTCATCGTAAACCGTTTGGAAACCAACAACCGTTTACCAGAACGAAATTAAGAAAACAAACAACGATTATGCTGTTACCACATAATAAGAACTTGTTGTTTAGGTGGTCAAGGGGTTGGAGGTAAAAACCGGAACATTTGAAGGGGGATTCTTGTAAGAGTTTATAATTGCATTGGCCAAAAAAGGTGTTATGTCATGCTCCCATGGGAGCATGGGCTCAGTTTTATCCCTTATATAATATAACAATAATAGCTCATTACTCTTTAAAAAAGTTTAGACAAAACAGAACTAAGTAAACCGTCTCTACGGTTTATGAAATAGCATAATAAAATGGGTCAAATAAAGTAAATCCCTCAAAAGAAATTTAATACTTTATTCCATTATTTTTATACCCTTGCAGAGGGTATTATAATTTTGGTCAAAAGTGTGCAACGCAGTGAAGGAGACATCTCCGACCTTATAAAGTATATATATTCTTGATCAGGATCACCTCCTGAGTTGATATAGCCATGTCCGTCTGTCCGTCTGTCTGTTTCTACGCGAACTAGTCTCTCAGTTTTAAAGATATCGAATTGAAACTTTGCACACACCCTTCTTTCCTTTGCACGCAGTATATAAGTCGGAACGGCCGGGATCGGCCGACTATATCCTATAGCTGCCATATAACTGAACGATAGAAAACGCCATAACTCTGGTGTTTGTAAAGTTAAAAAGTTGGGATTTTCTATGGCTTTTTTATTTGGCCAATCAATTCGACCTACCAAATTTCATAAGGATCGGCCGACTATATCCTATAGCTCCCATATAACTATAGGAGATACCATAACTTTGGTGTTTTTAAAGTTAGGAAGTTGGGATTTTCTATGAGTTTTATATATGGTCAATCAATCCGACCTACCCAATTTTATAGGGATCGGCCGACTATATCCTATAGCTGCCATATAACTGAACGATTGAAAATGCCATAACTTTGGTGTTTTTAAAGTTAGGAAGTTGGGAATTTTATGAGTATTTAGAATGCATTATATGAATAATTTTGGAGAATATTATTTACAGAATATTCTGCAATGGGTATATCAACTTCGGCTCCGCCCGAAGTTAGCTTTCCTTTCTTGTTTTAAAATAAAATTGCACCAATTTATTTGCATACGAGGAGGGCAAGTGTTTGCAATAATTTGCATGACCGTCCCAAGTTTACCCATTGCACACTAACACAATTAGATATCAGAGCTTGTCCGGAAACGAAAATCGGCTGCGAATCACCCAAAGAGGAGTCGAGAGATGTTTGATGTGGCCAGTTGCCCACTTGGATCTACTTGGACCCGCAGTGGTGGTCTTTGCCTGTGCAGCGCTGGCCGAGAATTGCAGCACTCGAAATGAAAGAAAACGGAAGCTTAGTAGAGCGTATCCGAGGTACGAGCAAACATGTCTGGCGATTCGGACAGCTGGCTCACTGGAACACAAACACTGGACCAACCGGCACTCTCTGTGGTGGCTTCCTCCACCTGTCGCTGCAATTTACTTTTAATTTGCAATTATCAGGACGGACCGAAAGTAAGCCTGAAAGGGAGAGAGTTCAATTTGTTGCATTTTGTACACTATTTTTTAGGCCAGAGATACACAAAATGGTAAAAAGTATGCTTAAACTAACTAATTAAGCTTAAGACAAAAACGCAAAATAAATTGTTTTAGGAAATTGAGAGATACAATAAATCTTAGCTGGTACAATATTTGCCTTCATTTTCGAAAAATGGAAATTACAAATAACTCTTTCCATTTTCTTATATTTTTAGCCACTCTTGGAGCTATTCTTGACTCCCGTTGTTATCTCGAGGGTGGTGGTTCCGCGGAAAGTTTCCTGGCGACCGAGGATCTGGCGGTGGGTTCGATTATCGGCAAATTAAGGATCAACGGTGACCCCAATGCTGAGACAGGGGACATCACCCTTTCGCTGAGGGAAAAGAATGCTCCTGTAGAGATCCATGCCGGCACCAAGGAGCTAGCCCTATCGGTGGAACTGGACAAGGAGGGTGTGAGAGGTCCTTCATCCATCTACGTAAATGTCATCTGCATACGACGACATTCAACGGATCCGGTAAGAACATTTTTATTGCAGTAAAGTATGCATTTTTACCCCTTATTTATAAATCCATTGGGGTTAATTCTATGGTATGAAGCAGTGCATAGGTTGAACTCTAAACCTATTATTAATCATAAAATATCCAGTATAACAATACTGGACAAGAAAATTATTTTTTATAAGGGAGTAAAAGTAGGTCAACGAGAGCGGACTCGGAAATAATAAACCAGTATTTTCCTAAGAAATAGCCACAAAAAACGAGGATAGATTGAATCAGTTAAAGCATAATGGGAATCAATATAGGTAGCATAGCGAATCGAACCCTCAAAGCTGGTGGCTAAGCACTTGTCGATCAAGTTAACGCCGCAATTAATCAGGCGGCCTGGCCACTGGCTCACATCGACCGCATTTCCTTGAAGTTCTTTCTGCCGACCACTTTCCAACCGCATTCCGCACCTGCGAAGGACCCTTTCGTGCAATGGCCAGCCAATTGACCTATATAGAGGTAAGTTGCCACCTTCTTGAACCTCATACTCTCCGAAACAGTGCGTGTTCCCTGGGGCAGCTAAGCCTGTTAAATTTCGGCAAACACGATTTTATGCTCCTGGCGTTGCGGCTTTTCGAGGAACTCTATAAACAATTGAAAATTTTTGTTAGACAATGCACGCCCATTTCAATTTTAGAATCAACAAAACGCTGGCTCCAACTTCAACATCAACTTCTCGTATTGCAGCTGCAAGTCAAGGAGCCACCGAAGGAGAAGCACCCAGGAGTCAACCCCTTTTGGCGCCTGTGGTTAGCCCTAGCTTGGTGGCCATAAATTAACCATTAAGGCTTCCGTTTGCGGGTAGAAATGTAGGCATGGGCGTTTTGTGGGATCGGGGATGTCCTAGTTGGGGAAAGAGGTCCGCTAAACATGCAAATGTATGCAGGACATTCGGCGGCGTGCTTGGGCTTTGAACCGCCAGAGGTCAGTGACCAGCACATTGGCTACAAAATAAGGTGTTTGTCTTGAAGTGCACACACTCGAAAAATTGGTTGAACTACGCTTTTAAAAAAGGTTTACCAATTCGGAACAAATTAAGTCAAGTATACTATCAAGCTTTAGCCAATTAGAAAATTAAGAAAGCACTTTTGTCTTATACATGATTAATGATCATAATGAGAAAATTAATAATCTTTTCTTAAGATAAGAATGGAAAGAGGCAATCATGGTTAGATTTTTTTGTACTGTAAAACCGCGGACTAGTACAGCCTTTGGTAACTACATTTTTCTCTGTTCTTATGTTCTTCACAGAGCTTCGTCATCCCCGTGAATGTGCGAGTTACTGATGTGAATGACAATGCCCCCCAGTGGATCGGCACCCCCTACACTTTGACCCTTTCAGAGGTGACGGTTCCGGGAACTAGAATCCTTCAGGGCGCCCGTGCCGAAGATGCCGACCAACCAGGTCCATTCTCAACGGTGGAGTACCAGGTGCTTCCAGGTCCGTACTCGGAGTATGTGCAGTTCCTCAATCCCCTGGAGGGCACGCTGGTGCTGAGGAAAGCCCTCGACTACGAGCAGCTGCAGAACTTCACTGTGAAGCTAAGGGCTCAGGATCAGGGCACACCAGCCCGTCACTCGGATACTTTGCTCCGGGTGGTCATCACGGATGCGGATGACCAGAATCCGAAGTTCCAGCGGGAGTCCTACACCGCCGAGATACCAGTGGACGGCAGGCCAGGAGAGCTGCGAATGCGGCCGGAGCCCCTGAAGGCGGTGGATCAGGACGAGGGCATCTGTGCGCCCATCCAGTACACGATAGTCCAATCGCAGGACGCCAAGTACTTCCGCATCCATCCGCACAACGGAGCAATTAGTTTGCTGACGCCGATTGGATATGCGGACGTAGCCAATGGCGCCACTTTGGTGGTGAAGGCCACGCAGATCGATAATCCCGATCGCTATGCTCTGACCACAGTCCAGTTGACGCGACCTGGCAGTCACAGTGATCTGAGCACTCTGGCTTTCGTCCAAAAGAGATTCGTCATGCGCATTCGCGAGGATACGGCGGTGGGCAATCGGATCCTGGCTCTGCCCACAAATAAGCCCGGAAAACACCTTAAATATACTATTCCCGATCCCGTGAACTCTCAGTTCTTCACAGTGGGATCGCTGGGGGAACTTGTGCTGGCGAAACCGCTTGACTACGAGAAGATGACCAAGCATGAGTTCCAGGTGCAAGCCACGGATGGAATGACCAACAGCACCGCGGAACTGACACTGGACGTGATCGATGTCAATGACTGGGAGCCGCGGTTCCGGGAAACGCACTACGAGTTCATGGTGCCCAAGAGCGTGAGTAGCTACCCGATTTGATTGGGATAAAACTACTAGCTGAGGCTGAATTCTTGATTCATACTTTTATAGTAATTGTTTATGACTAAGAAAGTTGAGCAAAAGTTTTAAAACGCAACCGAATTGTCTTGGTTATCTTATTCATATCTTATTTAATGTTTATACTTAACTTCTCCTTTCCAGCAGTCATTACAGTCCCGCGTTGATTCCTTTGAGGGCGTGCTCATCGGCAAGGTGGAGGCAGCTGACGGGGATCGCAACGACAAACTGGAACTCTCGCTGCGGGGTCAGCATGCCGGATTATTCGAGATCGACGCCACCGGGAATATTTACATGCGCCCGGAGCAGCTGCAAAGTCTTAATGAGTCTACTGTCCATCTGATAGCCATCGCCACGGACACAGGTGTGCCGCCCAGGAGCACCTCAGTCCCGGTGAGCGTGACAATGGAGGGCCTGACCTTGGCCCAATCAGGCTGGAACAGCAACATGCTGGGCATGTTTGGCATGATCATGGGCCTCTTCCTGATGATCATAGTGGCACTCAGCTGCTACATTGTGCGATCCAGAAAGCAGGGCAAGAGTGCCTCCAGCGGCTTGGGCCTCGGCCGGAATCGGGTGCACAGCCAGGCACACAGCAGCGTGTCCTCGGCCAATCTGGTTACCCACGAGAAGCTGGCGGGGAATGGCAACGGCAACGGAGCCAGCGTGACGAGCGGTGGGGTCTCGGTGCTGCACATGAAGCACGGCGGCAACATCACCATGGCCAATCCGATGAACAATGGCCTGCACCATGTGGCCAGTGGAGCCAGTAGTAGCATGGCCCTCGGAAGCTCCGCCGCCTTGTTGGAGCGGGAGAGGGAGCGGGATCGGGAGCGTCAACGAGAGAGCTATGCCGCCACAGTTCGCAGTAAGGGGCAGTCGATCTTTATCTACCCTAGGATGCAAGTCTTATTTGATGTAAATGATAAACAAAAGAAATTAATCAATGAATCAGATTTGCATCCCCGATCTTTCCCAAATATGTACCCCAATCTCACCCGAAACATTCACTATTAAAAGTCTTCTTGCCAGGCATAGTGTCGCGCGCCTCCGCCAACGGACAGCTCTTCGAGGAGGACGAGATTGAGCATGACTCTTTGCAGACAGAGAATAACAACAGGAAAGGAGCGGCCACGGGAGCGGCAAGTGGCGGGGTTACCACCATCACCACCACCTCGGCCAACCCGGGCTCCAATCTTCTATCCGCCACCGATGCCATGGGCTCCTCGGAGAACAACTTGACGGTCTACTTTTAGAACTGCGGGAGGCTGCTTCTCCCGAAGAGCTTGTAAATATCGCTGCTAAGTCAGTTTAGGATTAGGTTTAGGCCCCGCACAAGTGAATGTACATTGAGTAGACCAAATATAGCATTGTAAACAGACCCAGCACACGATCTAGGCTAAGTCCAAGCGATTTCCATTGTAAAGTTTTGCTTCCCAGATTTTAAGTGGATCCGTCCAATAAAGTTTTCGACCATTTAAGCGTGTTGGCCCCTTCCATGCAAACAGTTTTGCTTACAAATCTCGTTGTTTATATTGTTGAGGCTTAAGTTCTACTTCGATTTTGGTGATCTTCACAACTTTGGCATGGATAAAACAAAAATAACTAGGATTAAAAACGGTTCACTCACTTAGAATAGATAGTAGGTAAGATTTTACATTTCTGTGTCGGATAGAAAGGATTAAATAAAATACAGTAAGACTCTGTGGGGTGGAAAGATTTCGTTAGAAAATACTTCAGATCCAATATGAATAAGATATTGGAGCTATAGTTTCATAAATGTTCGGAATTTTACATTTTTTAATAAAAGCAAATACCACCCCTTCTGCTAAGTATAAAATGCTATTTAAATGGCACGGCCTGCCTTTACCTGCCGTTGCGTTTCGTTTTTCGCTTAAGCAGGTTAAAGTCTCCATACTGAATGTGATTGTCGGTCAGGAATGGCACATAGAAGGCACGTAACACCTTGTGCGACTTCTCCGGGATGAGGAAGGGCAGGCTCTTCATCACCGACCACTCCTTTGATCGTTTCGAGTAGTTCGGTTCCAGAGGCGTATACTTGCCCTCATCGAAATCGACGAGGAAATCGCATTGGTCGTAGTCAAAGTACATGTGTTCATTTTCCTGGTTAAGATCATTGAAGTACGGATGCACCACCTGGGTGGCATTGTGGCCCATTACGTAGTAGGCTGGCAGCATGCCGCGGAACTCGGATTTTAGGAAACGCAAACGGAAATTTCTGGCAGGGAAAAAGAAGCTTCCGGGATAGCGATGCCAATCCTTGCCAATGCACACGTTGTATATCAAGTCTGGGTTATATTGCGGCGTCGCCTTGAACTGGTTGAGCTCCAGCATTAAATCCATAGGTGCGTGATAGTTTCTGTACAGAGCAAATACACGAGAAAGTCCTAGCAAAGTGCTGGTCACCATTACCAGTATAGCAATAAACATGCTGTGGTCGAGATAATGAACTCCCGACTTGATCTTGAACACCAGCATTTTGATACGAAAGAAAATGCGTTGATACACATCCACGGTGATAGCTCCACAAAGAGAGATTAGTGGGTATACGGGAAACAGAAAGCGCTCCTCCTTATGTGGTTGGAAGAAAAAGACCAGGAGCCACAGATAGAGGGGAGCCAGCGAGATGTAGTGGGGGAAATTTAGCGTAGATTTCGACTTGGCTGGCACAATCAAATAGTCCATGACCAGCATGATGGGTAGTTGTAGAGCCAGGAGCTGACAGCAAAATAAAGCCATAAAAGAGGTCCTATAAGATACGAGATTTTCACTCACCCAAATAATGTTAAAGTTGAGAAAACCATTGATAATGTAGTAGCTCAGCGGCTCGGTGCCAAAGATGTTGGGTCCATGACTGGTGAACACGTTGTACCATACAATGTTCAGGGGAGCAAATGTTAATTTGCCAAAGTAACTCGTATCGATGGCTATCATGGGTATAGCAATGGTGGCGCCCGAAATCAGAGTCCACTGTATGAAGGTTCTCCAATCCCGCTGTCTCAGTAACATCTCCAGCACTAGCGGAATGCCAATCAGCGCAGCAAAAGGCCAACCTAACAGAGCTGATATAGCCGTCAGGAATATGGCGAAACAATAATTTTGCTGCCACCAGGCGGCCAGGGCAGCACATCCGAAGTACATGGAGAAGGAGGAGGGTAAAAGAGCTGTGCTAGATACGAACATGCCCACACTAAAGAGCTGGAATATCAGCCAGAGACGACCAATGTGTATGCCAAATTCCTGGCAAATGGACCTGCAATTAAGTTCTTGCTATTACCCATTCTGTATTGGTTCTTCTCCAGCTAGACTTACTTGTACATATAGCGCTCCATCACGGCACAGGCGAATCCCAACATACTCCGCACCATGTAGAATATGAGAATGGGGCTGGGATTGAACATCTTCTGGTAAAAGTAGCCGGGCACGCCCTGCAGGAGTAGGTAAGTGTAGGATCGCAGTCCAAACTGCGGGCTGTATTCCCACGTCTGCAGTCCGTGTCCATTAATGATGTAGTGCAGCGGCTCCCAGTAGTTGAAGGTCTCGTCGCAGTCGGCTATGTACGCCCAAATGGCGCTGCACAATCGGGCACTCACGAAAGTCTTGAAAGCGGTCTGCACACTGGGCATAATGGGTTTGGGGGAGCACTTCTCTTGACCCCCACTCGCGGATTGCTTGCTGTGGATAAGGAGTAATCCCAATCAGTTGGAACCATGACATATAGAATCGAACTTGCCTCTTCTTGGCATCTTTATCCTTCTTGTTGCCGGCCGGTGCGCCGTCCTTCGATTTGTTGTTGCCATTCAGGCCCAGTCGTTTTGGGGGCTTCTTTGACAGAATCTGGTTGTCGGCCTTGTTGGCTATATAGCGAGCCCGCGCAGCCGGAGGCGCCATAATCCGGACTTCCTGGTAAAATATCCGGATACGTATTCAGAACTTGCAAAGTTTTTCTAGCTAAAGATTATATGGGAAATGTTATCGATACCTTCGTGGGTATCGTAATTTAGCAAGGGCATTCTGGTCAAAACTAAAGCGCCCTCTACACTACCACAAGACTGTTATCGATATGCGATGTGAAACGGCTTTTTAAAATTGTTAATCATAGGAAAAGTTTTTAAACCAATAAATAATGAATTTCCACCTTCTCTTGATTCTATTCCACGGTAGAGCACCGTACAGCGATGATAGATCAAGACTTACATTTAAAATAGTTATTTTATTTAACAATATTAAGGGAATTATTCATATATTAAGTATAAGAAACATAAGAAAAGATTTTAGTAAAGTTGGGGAAATCTGGAGACCTAAGCAGAGTTTCGAATCGGCAGGTAATGAACAATAACAATACACACTGAAATTACAAACAAATTAAGAAATTGTTATACAAGACAGTTTTGAAAACGTACCAATAAGCGTGCAAGTAAACATGGCAAAAGTTGTATTGCAATAAGGTTGCAGCATAACTCCCATAAGATTTGTAGCTGCGATGATTCCAAGTCGCCCCATGGACATGCCAAAGCTGACTGCCTTCGATCTAGTCATCAAAAAAGAGAATTAATTAAAATAAAAATAATCAACATGGGGTTAAAAATTTACCTGAGATGTGTAGGGACCAGATCCACAATGGCGCCTATCATTATTGAAATCGAAAGCCCAGGCAAAAGAATGTAAAGGCAAAAGAGTAAAAGAACTCCGGTGGGATTTTCCATAAAGTGTAGAAAAACTCCACTGAATACTGTAACTCCCAGGGCAGCTAAAAGAACATTCTTTCGACCCAAAGGATTTAGTATCAGTCCTTGGATGGAGAATCCAATTAAAAATGCAAGGCCAACAATCAAATTGTCAATATATGTTTGGTTCGAAATGGTATTAGTGCAGTCCTTGAGTAGAAAAAAATATAAGTATATATTCTGTTATAGAATATTTTGAACACTTACCAAAGTTTCCGTTGCATTGGGGCTTTCTATCGGCACGCTTAGTATTTCGCATACTGTAGAGGAGTTGGTTTGGGCACCTGATGATCGGTTAACAATTTCCGGAAACCAAAGTTGCATGCCATTTGAACTTGAAAGAATTAAAGTCGATTTATAATTTAAATTTAATATAAAAAGCACATAACTTACCTGAAAAACATGCCGAACAAAGCCAAATTGCAAAGGATGAAATTAAATCCATGGGGCTTGTGGAAAAGTGGAACTGTTGCCTTGCAAATTTTAGATAGTATACCACATCCCTGGCTTTCGGCCAACAAATTTTCGCCAGCTGGATCTTCGGATTTCAGTGTGAATTCATCACAATTTATGACTTGATTTATCGGCTTTCCTCGGTTAAATTTACTGATCCAAGAGACAGCTTCAATTGCTTCTTTATTCTTATCTTGCGATAGCAATAGCTTCGGGCTTTCAGGATAATTTAATAATATTAGGCCTCCAATGAATCCAGGTAGCAGACTAACTAGCAGGATCAAACGCCATGGTCGAAAAACAAAATCACCTATGGTTATGGCCCAGTTTGACGAAAGTACCAGCCAAGCAGTTGCTATATTGTTGAAGGGGTTTTGTTACTTTAATACATAATTCACATAAAGTCTATTAATAATCTTGCATACCTGGAACATATATTGCTGTAACACTAACAAACATTGTGGAATAATTAATCGCCACGGCCCGATGTCGAGGTATGTTAAATTCACTTAGATATGCATAAAGTGCTGCTGACACTGCGCCGACACTGTGTTTAAATTAGAATAATTTAAATGAATGAATTGTTAAATCTTAGAAAAGCGAACTTTGCTTTAACTTTAAACGTTAATAAAATATGATTTCCTATATGCAGTAGCTTGTTTACACTCACCTAATTCCAACCAGTAGGTTAATGATGTTAAATAGCCAAACACTTGTGACGAACATTAACACAAATTGCAGTGCGTTGCTGGCGAAATTACCATAGAGTAAAACTTTCCGGCGACCGATATCGTCGCTGATGTATCCCCATATATAGGTCGATAAAAAGATGCCTGTGCAAATATGAGAATATTCCATTGTGATGCTGTGAACCCCCCACTCAGACCTCGACTCACCTGTAACACTGGCCGCCATCATCACGCCCTTTTCTGCCTGTGTGGTTTCAAATTCGCACTGGGAGGCGATCACAATAATACTCATGGCTTGTTGGGCTGCCACGGACGTGATTGTCAAGAGTCCGCTCACAAGCAGAAGTATCCACTGCGTTTTGCCATAACCTGGTATACAGTCAATCCGCTTTTAGGATCATCAGATTGAGTAACAAGTTTTAACTGATTTACCGATCTTCTCCAATATCATGTCGTAGTCCCACACATTGGGACCGGCGGAATTGCTCTCCAGCGGGCTGTGCATCTTGACATACCTGAGATACTTGGCGACTGGACAATGAGCTTGTGAGGCACCTGCTTTTAAGCATTGTATTGTAATAACCCCGCTTAGAACACTGAGAGACATGTGAACCGCCAACCCGTTTTGAGCTCAAAGCATTTTCGATTTAGTTTCAATTTAAGCATTTTACCGAGAGATCTTAGGCACATGAATGCATTCGATTTTATTTGCAAACAGGTTGAGAGAGAACCCAAAAATGCTTTGTTTATATTTAAATTAATGTGGGGGTAGTTAACTTCATCTTGGTAACTTGACTTACGTACAGTAAGTAAAATTGATTTATGCTGCACAAAAAGTCGTATGAATAAATATGTTTCAAGAACAGTGTAAAATGTTATCCCCAAATATCACAATTGAATGCCCATTTTAATGATGTGGTTTGGTTAGTTAGTGCCAATCTCTTTCTTACTGCCTTTTCTAAGAACAAGGTAATAAAAAAAAGCTGCTCCAATTGGCTTCATTTTCAATGGCTAAAATAATCGTAGTAAAAAAAACATAGGTAAGGTACTTCCTATCTTCCTTCTATAGAAAGTTGTATGTTGTACTCCAAGCCAAAAAATGAATATATCTTTTTGTAATAATATTTATTACCATAGAGCCTATATTACAAATAAATAAATTTACTAAACTTATAGTTACAAATGTCAAATTGGTAACAGTAACGTCAAGCTCGCACAAACTGTAATGAGGGAATACAAAAATGATCTATCAGAGGAACATTAAAAGCCCATATAATTACCCAGGACGAATCCAGAGAAGACCCCGAAGGTGAGAGAGCAGTAGGACTCCAATAGAACTCCAATGATGTTACTACCAAAAACGCTGCCCGTACGTCCCAGCATCAGGCAAATGCAGACCGCTTTTCCGCGAAGGTGGGTGGGTACAAGATCGACGACGGCACCACTTAGGATCGATACGCAAAGTCCTGGCAGTACCAGGTATAAACAGAAGCAAACCACAATTACCACTTCGTCCTTGATGAAGATTAATGCCACTGCACAAGCTCCGGCTAACGAAAGACCAATAGAAATGGAGGCCTTACGACCAATTGTGTTTATAACCAGGCCCATCAGTATATAGCCCACAATTAGGGCCGATCCATAGGTAATCGTGTCTATGTAACTCTTAGTGTTGATATGATCATCACAAATCTGCAAATTAATTTAAGTATTTTTGCATTGCTTATAAGCTTTCCAAATCTAAATCATTCCAAATAAAAGGTAAATTACTTACTTTATTGGTAGTATTGGCTTGCATCTGATCAATAGATGCATCAATCACTTCGCAAACTGTCATTGAATCATCGGCAGCATTCGAACCCAATCGATTTTGTATTTCTGGATACCAAAGACCCATTCCCGAAGAACTTTTTAAAAAATATTAGTTGAATAAATAAATAGGTCACATTTGTATCTAAACTGTTTACCTGAAAAATAAACCGCACATAATTGTACAGCTAATTACGAAGTTAACCAAATGAGGCCTTTTCAGAAGGGGCAACGTTTCCTTCCACATTTTCTTAATGGTAGTAAACCTAAAATAAACAGCTTAGTTTTCATATCAATATTTGAGCAGCAATATGTATAAACTTACGCTGACTTAGATATAAGTAATATATTTTCTCCGTCTGAGTTTGCTTCCGTTTTCAACTTATGAACCTTGAATTCATGCAAGTGTTTACCGGAGTTCGTAACTGCAATCCAATCGACAGCTGCAAAGGCCTCTTCATTCTTATGAAGGGACAGAAGGATCTTGGGACTCTCCGGAAGGGTCCACAACATTAGAGTTCCGATGACACCAGGCAGCAAATAGCAAATTGTCAGCAACCGCCAAGGACGAAATGAGAAGTCCTCCGTCACATTTACACCCCATTCCATTGAAAGGATTAACCAAGCGGTAGCTGTTATGGGTGATTTCTAATATTACAGTTTCGTTTTAGGTTTAATACTATAATTACCAGGAACATAAACAGTCGAAATTCCCACGAAAAGACTAGCATAATTAATGGCGATCGGGCGATGACGAGGAGTAAAGAATTCTCCAAGATACGCATAGGTTGTTGATGATGCTCCCGCAATGCTGTTTAAAAAATATAAAAAGTTAATAACATTGGTAATGAGAAGTCACATGCATGTGTAGTGCTTGGGTTTTCAGTACTTTGGATCTGTACTTCCATTAGTTTTAGTAATATCTACAATAGATTTATTAATGGGCTTAGGACCAGGAAAAAAGCGGTTCAGTAGGGATAGGACTGGCTCGGAATAAACTAACATCCCTTGCATAAAATAATGAAATAAATTTTCCTGATATCAGTTGAGTATTTAAGTAAGTTTTAAGTCACGTTACCCGTTTATGATATTAAGTACTTACAAAAATCCAACGCCAAAGCGGATAAAGACGTAAAACCAGTAGTTTGGAATAACTGTGGAGCACAAGGATAACACGTTGCCGGCGATTGTTGTATATATCAATATTGGCCTTCGACCAACAGTGTCACTTAGGTAGCCCCAAAAGTAGGAGGAACAGAATATGCCTGGAAGATAGTTAAGACACACGTGAAATATAAGCCATCAAAACGTGAAAGATAAAGTTTACAATAGCTTCTGCGATGCGAAGGCGAAACACAAAAACTGCTTTCTCACCAATAAAACTGGCAGCACTCATGATCGCCTTATCCATTGAATTCATTTCAAAGTCACACTGGGACACGATGGTTATGTATGACATGCCCATGGTCTCGTTTATGACCATCATCAGGAGTAGTCCTGCCGCTAAAAGGACGACCCACTGCACTCTCCCGAATCCTTGTGTAAATAATTAAAAACACGGTTTAGCAAGGGATTCCAAGTTCTGCACGACATTCGAACTACCGATTAATTGAAGCACATCCTCATATTCGTGCCCAGCATTGGGATCCTTGGATGGTGCTGGCTTCGACTCAACATCTTGGGGGACCGATTCCGAACTCATTTTGGTATTTTAGAGCGACTATTAAGATTTCTGGCATTCCCGAACCTGCGACAAACTAAAACTGAAGAAGACTCCCAGTTGAAGTGCGTTTAAAAGCAGTGGCTGTGGCGGAATTTGATTCGAGTGATAGAGGACGTCCCTAGAGGTTGGGTTATCAGTCATAACAATAAAGATAATTGGGGTCTAGATGATATTCTGTTTATTTATCAAATGTGTATCACTCATTCACTACGATTGTCAGTCTTTAAAAAGAAGATCGCCCCCTCTCACCCACCGGAACTGTCTCGTTTATTCCGTTTTTTCAATTCATTAGAGCAAATAATGCAAAGGTTGGCTTCAGTCGCCGACAGGTGCTATCATAAATTCGCTTGTAAAGACACTGTTTAACAAATTGTTAAATTTAAAAATGGTCGTCACTTATTAATTACTCTTAAATATTTTTAAACAATACAATGAGTCTTCGGCAGCTTTTTTTGTTATCTCTTGGACCCACAACTATCTGCATATATATTATCTAGGGTTGAAAAATAAGTTTACGTTTGAAAATTTCCTCCAAACGTTTATTTTGTTGAAGAGGTATACTCCTTGGGGTAATAATTGTTGGTGATAATAATCAACTGTGGACTTACTTGCAGTAGCTACAGTTTTTTTATTTAAAGTATTATGATTATTTGTTTACCCTCTAATGCTTATGGTAATTAAAAGTGTGAAAGCGGAATGCCACTTTGGGCTTACCGACATAAATCCCGGAGCCACATGTCGACATATGTAGGTATTTTCTTGGGGTATGTTGACTTACTAGACGCCTTGAAGCGACCCTATTTGCATCCAACCAAGGCTTGCTACACATTGAATGTATATAAAAATACTGAAAACTATTTGCGTTTTTTATAAAAGTAACCATGTTTTATATTTAAACTTAAACGTACCTCTTGTACGTGAGACTCAGTGTGAATTTTGCTGTTTAATGTACAACATCACGATATTCAAGAGTATTTATTATTTCAAAATCCTTTCACACAGCCATATTGTGTTTTTTTTTAAATAACTCGTTAAAAATTTAGCAAAGCATAAGAAGAACAATTATTTGTATTTATTTGTATTCGACCGTTAGCTAAAGCAGAAAGAATACCTTTAATTTTAGTTTAAAAATATCGATACTTTAACATTTTAAATTAATTTTTGATTATTTTTTGTAAAGACTGTAGGAATGTAATAATCCATATGCAAAAGGCGTTTAACTCTTTTGTTTTCAATGTCATTATAAACACATCAAGCTTAGTAGGTTCAGCTTAGCGAGCATGCTCTGTTATATATCGATTAGACCACGGGAGTCATCGGTATGTGTCTATCGATTAGCTGATGACACGTCCAGTTTAGTTTATTTACATTTTGACCAAATCATTTTAGCTTTAATTTATGGCTGACTTTCAAGAGCAGCTGCGACAATATCGCCTTCAAAAGAGGAGGAAGGAAACTGTTGACAACTTCAAGGACAAATTGCGCAGATTCTGGATGTTGGGGACTGGAGCTAACAAAGATACAACCATAGAGGTACAACAGGTAAGTTAAAAACTAATCATATGTTCTCAGTTTACTATTTACGGTTATTTATTTATTTTAGGTACCAACAAAAGCGGAGGTTTCCACCGAAAACTCCCATGATGAGGCTGCGTTGTCCTCCAGTGACAATGAATTGCTTCCCGAGGAGAGCATCCCCTCCAGATCCACAGATCATCACCATAGGGAAAACAACGTTCTGAAATACACCCTATGGGCGGTCTATCTTCTGTTCTGGATAACTCTCTATGTAATAGCCATTAAGCTGAGTTTCGGATTGGTTTTTCTCATGTTTTCCGCGCTTTTTGGTATCTACTTCAATACCCGAACGGAACCCAAGAAACGGAACGAGATGAGCGCCTATAGTGTTTTCAACAAAAATTGTGAAAGCATCGATGGAACCTTAAAGGCAGAGCAATTCGAGCGAGAAATTCGCTATGGATCCGGAAGTGTTCGGTAGTAATAGATTAGGATATCCCATTAAAAACTAGTATAGGCAATATAAAAGTTCTAAACGCTTGATTGTAACTATTAAATCCAATTTTTGTAGTTGTCCTCTAAACCAATCTAAATCTTTAATAAGAATACTTTAATATATAACTCCCGATTTAGTACCCAAAAACAATAATGTAAATACAATTCTAAGGTCTTTCTTTTTATTGGTAAAGTATAAATTCATCAATTTTGTTCAAACGTTTTACACAACAAAATACAAATTGAAGTCTTAAATTTTGTATATCAATAACCTCAATTTGAGTATCAATAAATTGATTAAGTGCAGATAATATTTGAGTGTAGGTCCTATTTATTAGCTATTCTTAAAGTCTGCGATTTATCTAACAACAAGTATTTATATACACTATAAATTACTGGATGCACATTTCCATGCGTGCATTTCATTAAATTTAGTAAGGCTGTTGAAATAGTTTCAAGAAATTAAATGTTTGTAGGCCTTAGTGAATAGATTTGTATGGCAAAGGATAGGTAAACAAACATCATAACGAGTAAGTAACTATATCCATCTATATATCCGTGCATAGTGTAACTGAACGTTCAGCTGATCAATTCCGTGATCTATTCTGCTTACCAACTACTTCTATGAGTACTATTATGTACAAACTAAGAAAGGGTTTAGTCTAGTTCCGTCCTGGATAAGGTCCTGTAACGTTGTTCGCCTGAGAAGCGAGGGAAAGCTATGATGTCCTGCATCTCACGTAGACACGAAGTCACCAGTCTCACATGTGAAACTCCTGATCCTGGGCCAGCAGGAGCTCCCGAGCGTGGGAACTGTACTCCGCGTGCTAGCACTTCGGCAGGAAGGATTTTGTGGAGGGCAGCAGGCACAAAATGCTCAGAGCCATCACCATGTGCCAGATGGAGTGGACGATGTGGTAGTTCTGCTTGGTCTGCAGGAAAGCATAGCAGACCAGACCGGCGACCACGAGAGTGAGTCCAAAGGGCAGCCACACCGAGAGGTACCTTCTCGAGGGGAACAGCTTGCGGGACTTGGCACATCGCAGGCCCCAGCTGGTCGAGATCAGGCAGATTCCCGTGAGAGCCGGCGCCAGGAATACCCACAAACTCTGCTTGTTCAGCTCCGTGCCAAAGGCCAGCAGGATGGCTCCGAACATGTGTAGCAGCGATACCAATTCCGGCCGTACATGGGCCATGGCCACCAGGGTCACCCAGATGCTCAGCAGGCCGCAGTAGAAGTCGCAGAACTGCAGCACCCCGATCTTCACCAGGCAGAAACTGTACTCATCCTCGCCAGCGTCGCAGGCGTGATAGAAGATCGAGAAGAACATGGCGAAAAAGTAGATGACACCCTCGGTGTAGTAGCGCCTCTTGATAGCCATGTAGATGCTTGGGAAGAAGAGCAGGTTGCTCAGCGTTAGCAGCAGCGTGGCCAGCAGGATGGACATGTTGGTGGGCACCTGGGAGTCTTCCGTGCAATCCCAGCCACGATAGCCCTTTGAGCAGACGCAAGTGGAGAAGACGAAGCCACCGGACATGTAGTGATAGCAACGCCCGAAGCGTCCACATCTCCCCGCCACACAGGGACTGGAGGATACTGAAAAGACCACTGAGGTGTTGCAGTCCTCCAGCACCACGTGCTGCTCCATCGCCGCCTTGTGGTGTTCCACGAAGAGCCGCGTCATCTGCTTGGAATTGCCGCTGCAATTGCCTTCCATAATGCACTCCTTAACCTTCAGGGTCTCGGTTTCGTTCATCGCCTCCAGGCACTCTGGCGATCTTATGCAGGCGGCGTACCGGGGAACGGATGCTGCACAGCCGCAGGGGGATTGCATTTCCGCCAGCATGTCGAGGTGCTCCCTGATAAACTCCTTGACACTCTCCATGATCGACACTCGAGCAGTTCCGGATCCGTGGCAGAACAGACCCATGGTCACATACCTGCAAAAAGTAATAGGTATTGCATTTTTTTATTTTTTTACCTACATTGTTTCTTAAGATATCCATATTCATTCAGAGATCTGGTAATTTCTAACGATTTCAAAACTACGGATTTACTATTATAAAAATCGGAAGACTGTATCTTATAGCTGCTAAAAAATCGAACTAGCTTCATTGTTTTCCATCATCGAAATCGGAATATAGAATATTTCATTTTTGTAGGAGCTGCTAGGGTAGCCGAAGTTTGCTTTTCATTTTAGTTTCCATTGACTTGTTCAATGTAACAGAAAATGAGGTGGGTACACTTTCTTATAAGTTGGAAGACTCACCATCGTCCACTCTCGGGAAAGGGAATGTGGACCAGGCCCATGTTCTCCGTGTGGTTAACAACAATGGAGGCCTGCTTCAGCCGCTGACCGTAGCGGCACTTGTCCGGGTATTCCGGCTTGCCCGGCTCGCCCAGCTGCATGCACACCACAATCTGCATGCTCTGGTTGCTGGACGTGGGGATGGCGGTAACAACCTCCTCCTTGGGATCCCCGATCAGCCTCTCGGCCAAAATGCCCCCCAAATCCGGTGACTGCGTGGGCTGGCTCATCCTCAAACTCGCGCGATGTGCCTCTTTCATGGAAATAGCAAAGGTTAGGGTACCACCGATGTCGGACACCTCGCCCAGGTCAAAGGCGAAGCCCGAAGGAGTCTGCGTCGTAAGATTTAGGGTTTCAGGGACCGTGCCATTGACATCCGGCCGGAGATCATAGTCGAACATAAAGAACTCGCGATACGTTTGCCGCAGCAGCGAGTAAAAGTTCATTTGGCGGAACTTGGTTGGCTCCCAGGGATTGGGAACAGAACTGTTGGAATTGTTTACCGCGCTCTTGGGTTTCTCCAACAGGCTAGCCGGCTCTTCCATATTGTATTCAATTAATAGGGAATAGGATAAGCTGTGATTTGTAGTACTATTGTAACTCTCGGTAGGTATTTCCGGTGCATCCGCCCCATTGACAAAAGTAAGCAGGGCATAATGCCATGAGTTTGGCTGCACGCCGAAAGGAATAGAGATTTCCGAGGTCTGGTTTGGGCGGATAATGGAGCCGTGACCGTGATCCGTACCGCCCAGTGGGTAGCCATTGGCCCGCACATGGAAGCCCACCGCCGGACAGTCGTCACACACTTGGTCGAACATTATCCGGGCCGTAGCATCGCCTATGTCGTCTGGCACATAGAATCTGTAAATGATTTCATTGTTTGCGGTCCGTGTGCTGTTGTGGTTTTCGGTGATATTCCGAAATTGAGCAGCTCCGTTGGAATCGCCCTCAGAAATGTATTCGGATTTGACGACAGCTGGGGGCTTAAGTTTCTGTTGCTTGGGCGGTACTGAACGGAGGGGTCTGGATGCGTTGAGTTCTTCCTTGATATTGGTTTCGTTGGCTCCATTAAGCTTAGGAAGAAAATGGCTCGTTAGATTGTCCTGATGTTCCTGGCCATTGTTTATGATTATCGGACGGAAGCGGGACACCGACATTTCGGCAGACAATAGTGTGTCACATGAGGCAGTGAGTCCTGAAAACCGGAATTAAATTCATAAATATGTATAGGTCTAAACACAAAACGCAACATCACCACTATCGGTATTTTTGCATATTCAAAAAGGCTTTTATCTGCAGTCTAACAAAGTCAAATATGGCAAATATGAAAAAATATATTTGTTGTTTTTTAGTATGGGGTGTCAAATAAATATTTGCATATTTTAAACACAACCAATAACGTGCAATAATTTTGAATTTTCAAGTCTATATAGAAGTACTCTATAAAGCTTAAGTAAGTCCAATCAGATATTAGAAATGTATATATAATATTAAAATATAAATACCTTGTTGTTCAATGCGGTCGTTATTCGGATCTGACCAACTCACAAATGCCACTGCAAACCAGTTGCCTACGTGAGGTCCTTCTATCGTAATACGCTGCTGCTGTTCATCAGAGAGAAACTGCAGGTCGTACACCTTGAATCTGAAAGAAGATTAGCTTAGTAAAATATATTTCTTATCACATTGTTTTTTATTACCTCTGATCTGTAGTGAAGAAGTTCTTGGGAAATGTTATGTTTTCTGGACTTATTACAGGGTAACTGCTCGCCTTCAGATGCAACGTGACATCCTTGGGCTTACACTTTCGTTCTGGAAAGAAATGGAGTTAGTTATATAGTTATGACCATTCTCAATGCCCAGACTTACGAAAGGCACTTTTGGGATCCTCGAACGCTTTGAAAGTAAAGTAAGCAGTCCGAGAATCGGGTGGAACATCAAAATGTAGGATGGATACATCCTTGTAGGATGTGTATTTGAGCAGTGAGTTTGACGGCAGTCGGACAACCAGTTCCTGATCCTCTGGCAATTTCAGTTCCTCGATCGGTACGTATTTGGTGTATTCATCTGACGGATTTTGCAGTACTGGAACACTTGTATCCACAAAGAGTCGGTGGTCAATTAATAGTAGCATAAACACCACTAGAGGACTGCAGTTGGGGCGATGTGTCAGTATCTGAATCATCGTCACACTATTGCTAGGTCCAGTCCTGATAAACTCGCCTTATATACGCTATAAGAAGCTGTTAGTCCTGGAAATAAATAAATCCAAATTACGAGAGTTACAAACACAATATACTATATAGGTTAATTGAGTATCAATTTACAAAAGCTCACATTTGCTTTGTGTATGATGTGACTATACTGCTTAAACTTTCATCTGAGTAATTTGTTTTTAGTTCGCGTGCCATTTCCATGGGTGAATGGGGAGCAAGCTGGCTCAACTAGAACGCCATGGTTTCCAACCCACGAACAGACACACATGGCCAAATGCCGGGCCTACGGATGAGCATAAATGTACATATTCCCTCACCCAAACTTTTTGGCACAAGTACAGACATAAAGGCTTTTTGTATGTTGGTGCAAGTAAATTGCACCGTTGCAAAAATGCCGAATTCCGGCCCATTTATGTGGCGCGACCAAAACCAATGTGGAGTCGAGTTGTGCAAGTTGTCCGACAAAAACCAAAATAAAAAACTTTTGCACTCGATGCGGTGACGCTTGGCCTGAACTGAGCATTGTTGGCTAACACCTACTATAATTTATGGCAGTCTCGTAGTCCCCAAACACTCAAGAGCTTTCTGGACCAGGCGGTAGGCGAACCTTTAGAGTTGAAAGGGGCTTACCTTTTATTTAACACGAATTGATATCAACCGCATAATCTACTGGTCAAATTTAGACACCAAAATATAAGAAAGTGATGCAAAGTAAATACTATCTAATGGAACTTAACGTTCTTATCGTTTGATTAGTGCAATATATACATTTAATTTTGTGAGCGAGCTCTTAATTAGCAAACGTATGAAACGCGGAGAGACACGTTGAGTTTTCTGGACGAGAGACGCGAAACAACTGACGCTTGTTGTTTTGGTTTGGCTTGTAGTATTTCTGTTTAATTTACAGGGTTATCAGCTCCAATACGAATTTCATTGAAGCACTGTTTACATACATTTGTGGCAAGCTTATCAGTGATACCTGATAACCTAAGGTTAGGTTAGGTTATTCCCCATATAAAACTGTGATGATGTTTTAGAAATTAATTAAATACTAAAACATTTTAATTGTGCAGCAGACCGACCACTATTACAATGAGTTTTTCAGTTTTCAACGGGTGAAAGTAATGGATGTGTATAAAACAATAGAGCAGACATACATATTGGCAATCATTGAATCATTTTTCGTATGACTCCGAGCTATATAGTATCTTTAATTCTAATGGCTTCAACCCATGCTAAAACATAAAATTAATAAAATCTTGATAGATACCTACTTAGTGCATGCAACTGTTGAAATTATGTTCGATCGAGATATGACATCAAACTTTGCCGGACGGCAATAGACTGAATCATTGAATCACAGCTTGGCTTACCTTGTTTCAAATTTACATTTCTCGCAAAATGCAGGTTTTGAAATGGCAGAGACTTATGAATGAGAGAGACTTAATACTTTTTTGGTTAGCACTGGTCCGCGGGAAAATCCGCGTGACGCATTCGAGTTTACGATGCATTCGGGGGTAAATAAATTAGTATGCTGGCACTTAGGTAAATAAGCTGTCGCGGAAAAGCTTTGTTGACTTGTTTTGGAACTTCCTCGGCGTTGTCATTGGCGACGCTGCTACTGCAATCGACCGCTGATATTGGATAGTATTAAAACAGATAGCTGCTTTGATTAATAAATAGCCCTGGGCATAAAGCTTTATTGTTTCTGGGAAAATAGGGGAAATTGCTCAACAAAAGCGTGATGAGCTTGGTGCAAATGCTTAGCAACACTTATGCTTATCATTTTCATTTATAATTTATAATTTGTTAATCACTTGTCCAGGCGCTTTTCTGTTTTACAATAAAGATTCTAATTTAATGAAAAAATAAGTAATCACATTATTACTTACAAAAAATAGAAATGATTATCGACAGTTTTACCAATCAGTAGAGTAAAGTGTTTACAAACAAAGCAAATGTTTAGACATAATCATTGCATTAAATGATGTAGCAATTATCGTTGAACTAAACTACAAAAACTTATCAATGAGTCCTATTTGTTTACAAGACCAGACTAAACTAGCACTTACTACTGATAATTCAATTAATCTGGCGATCCACAAACATAATTCTTTGGGAGAGGATTTAGTTGAGAGAGAGAAAGAGAGGGTTTGCAATGAAATACGATCCACAAGAGAGCAAGTTCAAGTTCGTTTCTTGGGACTACTAAACAAGTTTTTCGTTTTTGAGAGGCAGAGAGCGGATATTCCATTTCGGGGGATCGCACGGGGAGCAGTCTGTGGGTCTGAACTGGGCGATCTGTAGATTCAGTTGTCAGTGCGCTGAGTGGTTAAACGCAACGGTCGATCAAGTCCCGCTCTGGGATCGCCCCATACGCAACCCGTGAAAGTTTGTGGATACCAGTTTCAGTGGCTTTGTGAACAATCTATATACATATGTGAAATTCAGCGAAAAAATCCACCCTAAAATAAAAGTAATAATAGCTCGTAATGAAAATCAAATCATTGGGCGAAGCGGTGACTCACTGTTACTAAAAAAGAAGCGTGTGAATTCTGTCATTAGCATATTAGAGTGGCCTCTTTCGCTGGCTAAAAACTGATATTTATATAATTCAGTTAATAACTCGAGTCTCATGGCCATTTCACACCGTGCAAACACAGCTCAAACTGCAGTTTTCTTTAGTGTTGAAACTTTTTTATAAATTATTTAAATACATAAAAGACGGGACAAAGCTAAGCATTCCCATTTTCTCTCTCTTTCACCCCAATCCGTCTGTCTCTTTTCGCGCGATATTAAACTATGCGAGAGTGTACATATACAGTTGCGGTCAAATTAATAATAATAGTTGTATATTTACTGCGGATCATTTTTTTTGTATTTTAGTAGCTTAAGAAAATGTTTTGAATATAAATATAATTGAGTTTGAGACCTATAAATGTTTATAATATATTAATCATATACTTTTAAAAAATATATGACTCAGTTTATAAAATAATAATAATTAACTTCGCTTTTAAAAAGGGATAAAAAGTACCATCATTGTGACCGCAGCTGTCCATATATTGGGGCTCGGTTGCCCAGTTTGTTTTGCTATTGCGCCATGCACCCGATGCCGTATACGTCAAAAAGAGAAATCGCCGACCCGCTTCATGACGCGCAGCGTCTTAAGTTATATTTTCTTTTAGTTGAGCGTGATGTGTGCCCTTCACTCACACATTTCCACAATCATATCCTGGTTCATTGCAACCAGTTGAAATGAAAGACTTCCGGGATGAAACATCTGACAGCACTAGTGTCTCCCCTTATTTAATTTAATAAAGCACATTCCTACGATGGAATCTGCAGGATCCGGACAACGCGAGCTCCCACGCATATGTTATTCAATTTTATTTTACCACAGTGCACAGCCATTTTTAATTAAAATTTCATCACCTTGTCTCAGTCCTCGGACATCTGGCAGGCTGCCGCTTAGGCGGTTGATTGCGCAATGGTTTATCACCATCACAACCACGAAAGTCGGATAATACACTGCAGAAAACAGTTAATTGGATGGCGGAGGAGAAGCCTGCTGTTGACCATTATTGTGGTCACAGCCACGCTGGCCTCCATGAGTTCACAAGAGGGTAAGATCAACAAAATGATTGATTTCTTTCCTTTCAATTATTAAAACTTATACTTATACCTTATTTATCACATTACCCCGAACCAAATATATAATAATTATGATGCACATAAGAATTTACCTAAATTGCTAGGAAATAAAAAAGAATAAGTACAAAGATTAATAAATAATAAGCCCTTCAGTATGGCTATCTTGATTGGCTCTTAAAAGATTATTAAGGAAATTGCATTAGATAAATATCAGGGTACCAGGTCAATAGTCTCCGTCTGTTTTGATGACAACACACGTTAATAACCACAACACCGATGCGTAATTGGTACCCAAAACAATGCGAATCGCTCTTGAAGTCCCACAATGGTCCATTTGTCCCCGTGGGCGAGAAAAACAAATGAATCCGAGCTCCAGTACATTCAGCCTTGACCGTGAATGTTTCCCCAGCTCGGTGGCTGCTATGTATACGAAGGCGTTTAATTCCCGGTGTTTGAACTCTTAATTCCACTAATGGCCAGAAAATAGATTGAATAGATTTCTTGTTCAATCAAAATAAATCGCAAATATAATTTTTAATGTCACAAATTTTTGGTCTGTTATCTGAACATATTTGTCTTTCTGTACTGAGCATTAGGTGTGAATAATTGATAAATTAAATCGAATGTTTGCAACGCAGTTAAGGAGATGACTCCGACCTTATAAGGTATATATTCTTAATCAGCATCGTCTGTCCGTTTCAACGCAAAACAAGAAAAATAATTAATTTTATGAAAATCTGACGACCATATTATTTAAGAACGATTGAAAAATGTATCGGCAAATGGAAATAGCTTCTTTTTTTTACCCATAAAATCAAAACTTAATATTTGGATCAGCTGTAGGGATATAAAAACATCGGATTTCCCAAATTTTTGTTTTTAAATAAATAAGCAAACATATAAATAAATTTTTCTGTTGGAAATGTTTAAGATTGTTCTTTTTGTAGGATAAATTTCTCCCACTACTGAGCATTTTAAATGAAAATAATTTACAAAGCTCTTTATTAATATCGCTGTCGAGCTGAAACTCACGCACATGTCTCATCAGCATATTGTGCAATATTTAAGTGAAACGGAACACTTCTGCGAGCATTGTAATATATGGGACTCGTGTATGTCTGGATGGGCTTTGCGCGGACAAAGTTAAATCCGCCCGGGAGCGTGTTCCAAGACCTCAGACCTGTTTGGCCACGCAATCCGCGGAGCAAAAACATTCTGCTCACTTAAGCCGCGCCGCGTCAGACACGCTCTTGGCCAAAAAAAGCTACCCTGGCTCTCCTTTAGCCGTTCCCCACACTGCCGCAGCCACAGCCACAAAGCCATATATCACGTATACGTATTCGTTACATGTGTGCTGTGCACATTTGTATCTGAAGGTCGAGCGCCAGAAGAAGAGATACAAGTGCCAACAA
Source organism: Drosophila fuyamai (assembly GCA_018153365.1). NCBI lineage: Eukaryota > Metazoa > Arthropoda > Insecta > Diptera > Drosophilidae > Drosophila > Drosophila fuyamai. The sequence goes on along the minus strand of JAECXW010000393.1, from coordinate 287,997 downwards.
CCCAACCGGTTATCACGTCACGTCGCTTAGGTCCATTGAATGATGCTTATGCTTGACTTGTGGGGCGCAAAGAAATCATCTGAATATGCGAATATTTCACGGACATTCTCTGTGGACAATGAACCGATTGATATTTGCTAGAAAAACTGTTTTTCCCCGATGTTGCAATCTGGCCTTTTCCCAAATTGTATCTTTTGTGTGCGTTTTGGCATTCGTTCAAAGCGGCTCCCAAGTGGGAGACATCCGGGTCAATAGTTGGCACTCGGAATATCTGAATGAACTTGGCTGCCAACTGTTGGCCCATAGTAATGCCAGCAAAGTCGTTGGCTTAACCAATTAATCGCTATGTCGTCATGGGATTTGTTACTGTAGCCCGGATTTAATAAGTGGTTGCTCTGAGAATACAAAACAAGTTAGTCTCTTTACACACACACGAGTCAGTTTTAAATGATATCACGTTTTCATTTTGTGTTTATTGGGAAAAAATAAGAGTGAAATAAATAATAATAAATATTAGGGAGCAATTTAAAAATCTCAAGTTTAGTTGCCTTAACTTGTTACTTTAAGTCAGCAATTATATATAAACGATTCCAAAGAAATAGCAATGATGTATAACACTTTACACTTATTTAGCTAGGCAAAATCAAATGAAATATTATTTTGGCTTTATTATGAAAAAATGTTTAAAGTACGTTATCTCTTATTATTTCTTATTGTTGTGGACATTAAAAATTTGGTCTTGTTACCTGTGTCAAGAGATATATTATTTTGTGTTTTCAACAAATTACCCATGGGAAGTAAAACGTTTTAAAAACCGGTAGTTGGGCATCAGAGCAACTCTGTTATGTACGATAACCTGTTGCCAATGAACATGTTATAAAACTGCATTTTAAAAAATTAATATTCAATTTATGTATATGCACTTGCAGTCGCGGCCCACGATCAAAATGCACCTCCGATTCTGGTTGTTCACCAGCGCAACTGGCGTATTTCAGAGGCCGAGAAAGTCGGCCAGATAATAGATCGAGTGCAGGCGGAGGACCCTGATGGCGATGATCTAATTTTCGGACTGGAGCCAAGATTTAGTGGCAATGGAGCAGGTCCTCCCGATAAAATCCCCTTTACAATTGATCGGGAAACGGGAGTGGTCACTCTCAACGAAAGCTTGGCGGGAAGAGTAAGTAAAGCAAATATATGGTTTTGTGAACCTTTAAATAAAAGCGTTTTCCGTTTTTTCCAGGCCGGTGAGAATTTTCTCATCTACATAACTGTCACAGACGGATCCTACACGGCGAAGACCGAGGTATTCATCAATATCTTGGGCGTGCGTGAGAACAGTTCCGGCTACCGACCGCAGACATCAATTTCGAACGTGGTGCACAACATATCGCAATTCCTGCCCCGTTTCGACCAGCTGCCCGGTGTCCAGTCCATCCGGAATGGACTGCCGAACAGCCGGCCAGGCGGTGGGTTGTATCCACCGGTGCCCCAGAACAATATATTCGGACCGCCTTCGTTCGGCAACTTTTACCCGCCACCTCCGCCGAATTTTCCCGCCCAAAAACCCGTGGAAAGTGGCGAGGAGGCAGACGATGAGGTGACAACCGCAACAACCGCCAGGCCGAGCTCCACCACGCCGAAGAGTCGCACCAAACTGACGCCGATAACTGCCAATAATTCGACGAGGGGCGAGCCAACCCCCACGGAGACGACACCGGCGATTGGCAACCAGAATAACACCAGCCCCGTCTACGTTTTCTCCCTGAAGTCCGGAACCATTCCGATTGTGGTCGCCGTTGGCGGCTTTTTCGCCGCCATCGCCGTGCTCCTCGCGTGCCTCTGCCGCCGTCGGCTTTCCGCCATCAGCAGGACCCTCAAGACGTCCAAGGAGAAGGAGGAGCTGGCCAAGAAGTCCAATCCGGGCCAGCTGAGCAGCACGCTGACCGACGACAGCCGCAACTCGATGGTCATGCAGCAGTGGCAGGGACCCGTGGCCTTCGCCAATCGCTATGTTCCCTGGGAGCGGGATCAGCAGCAGGGCATTGTAAGTGAAATTGCGCTAATTTTAAGGGTCACCTCTTTGGAAACTAATCTCTAGGGGGTTTTCGTAAAATGTTTTTGAATGAACGGGATAATGGGGCTCCTATTTCGAGACTAGAGTTCATTAGGGTAGCTTAAAATCTCTTTCATTTTAAGATTAGAAAACTAATTTTGCTCAAAACACCAAAGCTATAAACATTTTTGATGAAATGTGTTTGATTTCTTCATTCATTCTCTTATACAAGCAATAATATTTATATGTCAAATGAAGAAGGTAAATATGAGAACGTTTTTAAATTGTATTTTAACCAAAATAAGTGCATTCTATTATTGGCTTAAAACGTTTGTTTTGTATTTTTAAATGCTCCTCATGTCATATATAACATAACATATTACATTGCAACCTAAATTTAAATTATTTTCTTTATAAATTTTTTTATTATATAGAAAACGAAACATTTTTTAAGAATTTGAGTTGATGTTTGTGACTTTTATGAAATATTCGAAAATGAATGAATGAAATCAATAGGGTTTTCAGTTAGCGAGTCAAGCAATAGGAGCCATTGCATCCTAATCGCGATTTCATACTTCCTGACATTCACAGGAGGTCCTTTTGAAATGATTGCATAAAATTAGTGAGCGAAGCACAAAAGCTTATGCAAATATCGATCGATTATCCCCGGGGAGCGATTGGGGCTTAGGGCCCGGAGTCCTTAATCGACAGCTACTCGAGCCCAGATTCGAACCTCAGTTGGCTCACTCAACGCCTCTGGAGCAGTGCTCGTCCTGCGTCCTATCGTCCTCTCGTCCTGTCACCCACAGTGGCCTCAGCGGCAGTGTAATTGACAGGAAAAAGTAGCTCAATGCAGCTGCATGTTGGCTTAGAGGCTGTCTGCCGGGAATGTCCTTTCATTCGATTCCCATTTATTGACAGCGGATGCCAAGCTTCAGCAGGCTCCTGCGTCACCAACATAACCAAAATTTAGAATTCTCTGGTGCTGACAGGAGGGCTTATTTAGAATTCAGAGTGTCATTCAATGTTATGACAATGCATGTTATGTATTAAATAAAATAAGATAATAATATTCAAATTTACTTTGCAACTCATTGCCTGTAAACAGGAAAGAAAGTGTTTTAAAACAAACAGATACTTTTAAAGATGAGTGGCAATAGGAGTATAAAGCCCATCACTCACATGTATGTCAATCCAATATTATCCTAGATGTCGACATAATGATCACGGCTAATCAATACTTTTTATCTTGTATTTCTGAAATGAAACCTGTGCCCGTCACAAATATCAACATCGACTGCATTTCCGCTCCCTCTGACGTGGCCAACTCTCATCGACATGGACGTTAACTCGCGCTGGACTTTCACAATGCTGTCGCTCAAAGGCAACGTCCCAGTTATCAACAGCCATCGGAGAGTCCTCCGCAGGAGTGCCCAGTCCTGGGACAGGTGAGCCGGGATCCAACTTGGGACCTGGCTGTGTGGCAGGTGGAGCAGGAAGTTCCGGCGCAGCGGAAAGTGGTTTTGCCGGAGAGGCCAACTGCGACCGATGGGAGTTCCCCAGGTACCGATTGAAGTTCTTCAATATTTTGGGCGAAGGAGCCTTCGGACAAGTTTGGCGCTGCGAGGCCACAAACATAAATGGTAAGTTGTGTAGGACAAAAACTTGGTATTAAGTGAGCGGGCTACTCATAAAAATATCTCTGTTAAGATAAACACGAATTTGCCATAGAAACTTGCATTATACTGCAATACTTAATACTCTTAGGGTTAGACTAAGCCCATCATTAATTAAACGGCAATCGATTTTCATTAGTATACTATCCACAAGATATACATGATAAGGAATAAATTGATGACTACTATATATTAGTCTCTACATATTGTATTATTTATTTGCTATGCTTACAAATGATGTTTCAAAAATGTTTTTAAGGCTGTTATTCTTTGTTAGGCAAAGTAAAAAGTCTTTAATTTTAATAACATCGACGAAAAAAAACAAATTCTACAATTTCAAAGGAGTAATTTCATCAATTCGGCTATGATGGCGAAAGGAATTTAAAATGGAGCAGATTGGGCATTCAATCAGCGGAGTTTCACAAAGCTAGTGGCTCATGCAATCCGCCAGTTGTTGCCCCATATTCAAGTACTCAGGTGCTGCAAAATTGTGCATGCACGGGGTATCTCCCACCCACTCGATATACCACATTCCAGTGCTCCACACTGAGCCCTTTTTTATGAGCACGTAAAATGGACATACAAAACGAAATGCAAGTGATTTCTGGATTTATGTAAAGGCACGGAAATAGCCCTGGTCCCTATTGAATTGAAAACTATGAATATGTGCAGAGCCACGAGTGCCTAAACTTTGTATCTCTTTAACATTTTAATTATAAATCATCTGCATGAAAACAAAACCTTTAAAGACTTCTGCGGCCTGTACTACAATTAATTTGTGTTATTATTATTTTTACAGGCACTGAAGGCATTACAACAGTGGCCGTGAAGACCCTTAAGGAAAGCGCCACCGAAGTGGATCGAAAGGACCTGCTATCCGAATTGGAGGTAAGTGGAATCCGAAATCACACAATTCTTGTGAATTAGCATTTACAATTTTTTAAGTCATCCGTAAAGAGTATGCAAAATACCGACAAAATCGTTACATCCGAAGTTTGGCCAAGTGACGACTTGCTAAGCGCAATTTCTCAGCTGCCTTTTCCTCTGTCACTTTTCATTCAATTGGTTACCATTCCCGTCCAAAACCTCCTGGCTGTCTCGCTAACTCGACGACTGAAAACTGAAAACTGGAAAGTGGGTACTGCGAACTGGGAACTTGGAACTGAGAGGGCTGCTGGGCAAATCTTGTGAGTTGGTTTTTCTGGTTAGATGAAAAAGTTTCGTAAATTGAAAATTAACGATGCTGAAAAGTTTTGAAAGAATTTCTCTTCTACGCTTTGAGACTGCCGTTCGCTGGCAGCGCTTTCCCCTTGAGTTTGGATTTAATGTTTGCCTTTTTAATGAAAACGTAAAGGAGTCTACTTATGTGTCTCCCCCAAATGTTTGAGTACCTCCAGTGAGTTTACAAATTCAGCTGTATTTAGGAAAACTTAAAAAGTCTCTTCCTTCTTAATAATTTTCCCTAAGTGACGAAGTTCGATGCACCTTGTTTAGATCTGATTTCTTGACCATTCTCCTTATTAAAACTGAGTTAAAACATCTCCGCCATTATTGTCAAAAACTACCCTAGAGAGTTTTCTAATTTAAAGTTTGCATTTGCCTGGCTTCTCATTTATTCTTCCGTCATTAACCTTATAATATTTTTCGTTTACTAATTAGCTTTGTTTTCTGCACCTCAAACTTCAATGGACACTGTAATCTAATTAAGGGAAAAGCTTTTTCCGGAATTAAATTTAAAGGGAACTATCTGAAATGCAATTTGAACAATTCGTTTATTGTCACGATGTAGGTTAAATGCCAATTCCAATATGGCCTGGTCTTATTGCATATTTATGTTCGCAAAAATACTGCGACAAAATTATTAATTTATGCCCTTATAAGTATCCCGGTGTCAGACGTGCATGTTTAATGAGGTGAATCCTTGCAAGCTTACATATGCGAACTCCGAAAAATCCAGTCGACGGGGAGGAGGACTGGATTTAAACATACATTTCAGGGCTCAAAAGAGGAGTTGTGTAAATCAAATTGCCCGTAATCAGTGGGCTAAAAATATTTTCATTCCGTGGCGGATCAATAAATTCCGATTGTAGTGGTGGGCCTTTGTTCCGGACGCATTTATGGACCTTTAATGGCCTCAACACTGCCAGCCATTTGCATACTGGCGAGAGGCAATCAAAGGAGTGTGTTGTCATGACAATCGAAGTGACAACGTATTTATTTGGCGCAAGGACACAGGCGCTCTGGTAAAGAGCTATTTGGATTTCACAAGCAGCAAGTCCCCCAAAGTAATTCCGTAATGATAGTGACACAAGAGCTAGGACCATTTTCCGTATCGATTAGCATTTACATACTACATACCCAGGGTGCATTATTACCTATGCCTTTGCCGGGGTAGAAAAGTCGATGGCTAGCTAATGAGTTCAGCATTTGGGGGCACTAAGGAGCATTTATTCAAAGCACACACACACACATCTCGTGGGCAGGAACTCTTTTTGACAGCAGTTGCGGCCTGTAAACACGAATCTCCCGCAGCCTTGCAAAAATACGAGAAAAAACGCCTCCGCAGGATGTATACAATTTCCGAACCGCACACACCGACGCCTTGAAACAAACTGATTCCTGTTGCTGCTCCTGCCACCAAAAAAGAAGCACAACTGACTGACAAACCACAGCATCCTCTCGCCTGGAGGGCAACCGTAGTAGATCTCTCTGAATCCCCCATCTCTCGACCTGCGCACTGGCTTTTTCGGAGTTCGAGACCTATTCTGGCCTAACCTTGCCCCCTGCAATCTGACTCTGACTTTGACTACGAACTACAGACTGCGGACTGCGGACTATGGACCACCGACCAGTGACTATGAAAAGGAATCTGAACGGAATCCAAGGAGCCACTCTAGGGTTGCCGTCACTCAGAAGGCGCTGGGTTGTCGTGTGGGTCGCGTCCTTCATCATTAAAGTCGCATTTGGTCCTGCTGCAGGCTGGGCGGCAAACACACCGGCAAACGCTGTGCGCCGGCAGTATATCATGTTCTGCGGATTACCCCAGAAACGAGAATAATTGCACTTTAATTTTGGAACAATGAAAAATTATGAATGGCCCTCGGGCTGGGTTTCAGTCTTATTCCTCATTCCTCGGCAGCCGCATTTTGCCATTGTGAAGGCGTTCGAGACCTGCAAAATTACCAGGCTCTGTGGCTTCCCCAGAAATGGCCTAAGTTTCTCAAACTTTGGATTTAGAGTGGGGTGAGAGAACTTTGGGAAGGACTAAGTTATTAACTGAAATTAATTGCGGTCACTTTTGAAAATCAGATGGCTCAATAAATATTACACGAGTACCTTAAGATACAAATTAACAGAGTAGAAAATTCCCTTTGTAATTACAGAATCAAAAATATTATTGTTCTTAGATTAAAAAGACCATTTCACTTTCACTTATCAAGCAAATTACTCTTTATGTCTGCAGGTAATGAAATCTCTGGAGCCACACATCAATGTTGTTCACTTGTTGGGCTGCTGCACAGATAAAGATCCCACATTTGTAATTCTTGAGTACGTGAATCGAGGAAAGTTGCAAACGTACTTACGCAGCTCACGCGCCGAAAGGTATGCAACATAGAATTAAGCTCACACAAAGAAAGTTTACTACATGTTTGACATGTTTGCAGACACTATGGAAACACGCACGGAAAATCAAATATCCTTACTTCCTGCGATTTGACATCTTTCATGTATCAAGTGGCTAAGGGTATGGACTACCTAACATCGCGAGGGGTAAGTTAATCCATAGATAATACTCAGAAGTAGACGATAAAACTCAAATTGATACGAATCCCCCAAATTTTGGAGAAGATATTTAGTTGGTTACTGCTTAAAATTGCAATGTTTTTGCTTAGTGAAGAACTCGTTACCTTACCTATATTTTAGATTATTCATCGGGACTTGGCTGCTCGTAATATTCTTATAACCGACGATCACACATGCAAAGTGGCGGACTTTGGATTCGCACGAGACGTAATCACATCGAAAATTTATGAAAGGAAAAGCGAGGGCAAGCTGCCAATAAGGTAAGCTTGGAGAAAATGTATGACAAATATATAAAGTTTAAGCGAATTATTGTTTTTGCAGATGGATGGCGACTGAGTCACTTTACGACAATATTTTCTCCGTAAAATCAGATATCTGGAGCTTCGGCATACTGATGTGGGAAATTGTGACCCTGGGATCGACGCCTTACCCAGGAATAGCCGCAGCTGATGTTATGCGGAAGGTTAGTATAATTTGTATATTTTTAATTCAAATGTATTTAACATTTGATGCACTTTTTATAGGTAAGGGATGGCTATCGATTAGAGAAACCAGAGCACTGTCGTCGCGAGCTCTACAACATTATGTATTACTGCTGGTCGCACGATCCCCAGGAGCGTCCTCTATTCGCGGAAATAATTCAGATGCTCGACAAACTGCTTCACACCGAAATGGATTACATTGAACTGGAACGGTTTCCCGATCACAATTATTACAATATCGTTAGTCTTAGTGATGAAAAGTTGTGAGATAGTCCCTTATGCACTGAACCTGAACCCTAAGAGCTTTATTACCTCCAAAAGACTGTGGGATATTTCTTTGCAGTCTTGGCTCAGTAGGAGAATATTCTGCGAGCTATTCACGGGTTGATTGCCCATACAGAGAGAAAGGTACACTGCCATTACGAATTAGGCTCGGAAAAAGAGTTAAGCAAACTGCATCCTGAAAACAGATAAGATGGTCGAGCCTCTTATATACTGAACTCAACTTCTCCGTTGGCAAGAATTGTAATTCCTCTTTAATTCTAAGATAATTGCGATTGTGTGTATGTTAGTGTTCACGTTTTATTTATTTGATTTGTATTATGTATTTTAATTTATCAACCGTGTATAGAGTAATAATTGAAAATAAACTTAAAATATACACCTAAATTCAGCTTGGATCTATAAACTTTTCTTTGTGTACTTTAATGCTTAAACATAGCTCAAACTTAATCCCTTTGACCCATTGTTATTTACGTTAACTGTGATAGAAGGCTGTGACAGACTTATTGCCGTAGCAAACTTTGCAGCTTCGGCAAACAGAGTACGTGCATAAATGATGCCACTGGCGTCAAAAGCTTGTGAGGCTGATACCTAAAAGACCAACTACGTGATGTGCATTCTAAAATGTTGCATACTGGTATTAAATATATCGATTCCTGCACACTGCAGCAACGAACTAGTTTGCTCAATTGGGAATTTTTATTTATTTTTAAAGATACTTAGTTCTTAAACCCGTTTCTCAAGTCGCAATATCTCCTTATAAAAGTTACTCTAATTCAGATATAATGCAACAAGTGGGCTGTGTAGTAAAATCCGATTTAGGGGCTGGAAATAGTTGGCAGTTAAGCCTGAGGATTTAGAGGCTCTACGAAATTGACTTGGAAGCTACGTAGACTGGGATTAGCAACAAGTAATACTATCCAATGAAATTTATATTTATTACCGACTAAGAACAGCAGCAGACTAATTGTGGGTTCAAATGAGCTCGGCTTTTATATCTGCTAGGAATGGCTGGTACAACAGGGCGCATGAGTGCGCTCCGCTGAAGCACGTGTTTATGTTGTTGGGACCAGATATAAGCCATTGTGGAGACATATGTCCGCTTATTATAGAAATATTTGTTGTCATGCGGCAAGTGAGAGAGAAAAGTTAAGCGAGAGCACATAACAAAACAATCAGCTGTTTTATATAATCATAAACCAATAGTATTATAGTGTATGAATAGAACATGGTATTCAATTAAAAACAATTACCTTTTAAAACAGTAACAAATCGTAATGGCTTATTATGTAATTATTTATCAAAATAAAAGAAAATGATGAGCATTTAATAATAACAAACGTTATTCCACATTTCTCTCAAAATAAAGCTCTTCATGAAGAGAGTACATGCGCAGAAAAGGATAAATGAAAAGCTCAAAAGTGCATAATATTATGAAAAACTCCGAATTCCTAAATTTCATTCCATTCCAATGAAACCAATTCGTTTTATATTTGATCTTCTTAGTTTCTTTATTTATTATTTTCGTTTGAAAAAAAATACTAAAGCTATGCTATTTTAATAAATATATATAAATGTAATGCGGTTAATATTGTTTGGCATAATTAACTAGTTTAACCTAAAAATAAGTCCAATGCCAGCATTTGAACCCTGATTGCACAGCCCTCTACCTATTATACGGATATATTTCAATGAATTTAAATGAAGTCATCATTGTCCGAGCCGTGCAATTTGGTTTCCTCGTTCTCCAGCTCCCACTCGTTCATTTTGGCCTGCATAATCAGGTCCTGGAAGGATCCGTACTCGGTGTTTTGCCGAGTCTTAGCAGTCAAGCCAACGTCGCCTTCGTCGTCGTAGAAATTATCAGAGTCGTAGTCGGTATCCCTGGGCATGTCCAAGTCGGGATAATCGTGCTCCTCGGTGTTCTTCGGAATACCGTGCTGCAGATAAAACGTGTTCAGCAGGCTCTCGATCTTCCAGGATGGCATATCGGAGACCATCTTGACGGCGATCTTGCGCCGAGGCCTTTTATGGGTTTTATGGGGCCTGTCGGCCAGTTCGAAGTTGAGCGAGGTTTTCAGTGTACGCTTGGATGCCGTCAGTTTCTTGAGAATGGATCTGTAGAGTGCCAGGAACTGATCGGGCTGTTTCTTGACCTTCGGCAGAGCTTTGGGGTTCTCCAAAATGAAGCGGTTGAGCAGCTCCTTGGTGCCCTGTTGGTCCTTTTGCGATTTCAGTAGTTCAACTAAGGAGAGGAAAGAATGGCAAAGTAAGTAAGGATTCCAAAAAGGGATATTTAGTTAAGGAAACCCACCTTTTTCTTGGCTTAGTCCGAGTGTGTTTTTGAATACTCCCCAGTCGTCCTTGGACGGAGCTGGGGCTTTGGCAGGACTCTTCTCCGCCTTCTTGATGTACAAGGCCAGGCAGCTTTGCTGGATGGTCAGCAGCAGAATGATAGCTTTTCCCAACTGCATGTTGATTCTTTCCGGTGGATGTGCTTCGTTCGGAGCGTGAGGCGAAAGTGATGTCCTTTCCGCCGGCGAGCTGCCTCTTATACCCTCCTCCCGGCCTGATCCGCGTTAATTGACATAACCGCAGCACATCAGCATCAGCATCGGCATCGGCGTTGCGTGGCCGATAATCAGACAAAGGCTGCAAAGGCGCTTGACACTCGAGACATCCGGGGCGCCTCCTGCACAAGGAGTCAAGCGACAGGACGACATGTGCCTGATTGATCGCCGCAGCGCAGCGATGCTCTTTGTTTTTCTGCGGAACACTTAGCGCGAGCCGCGGCAATTAAACGGCAAACTGAGCACACAAAATTAGTGCTTACGCATCTTGCCTCAGACGTCGTCCAGGTAGCGGGTCCTTGCCGCAGGACGAGCGGGACAGGCGACACCAACGACAGGCGACGAATGTGGGAATCAAAGTGCGTAATTGAGTCGCTTAAAAGCGCCAAATGGTTTCATGAATGTAGCGATCGCCCAGGTAGACGCTCGCCTTTCAAATGCGAAAGGAAGTACAAATAAATCCTAGCGCCAGCCATAAACGGATCAACTGCGCCGATCTCAATCCGCTGGTCTCCGCTGCTCGACAAGTTTTTCGCTAATTATTCCTGAATGCGGGTTTTATTGATGCAATATAAATAATGCAAATGCAATTTGCGGTGCACGCAGACAAGGGGTGTTCCTTAAAAAATGTGCCACCACTGCCATCTGCGGAAGGCAGGCCTCGAATGTCAGACGGTTAATTATGTAATAGAAATAATTAAAAATACTCGCTAATAATTAGAAATACTAAGAGAGCAGCAATTATTTCGTTCTTTTCATTTTTAAGATGCATGTGAACTGGCAGGGTTTTTTAATCAAAATCAAAAGAAATGAAGACACAAAATGAGAAGAATATTTAACCGCTAAGAAAATGTTTAGGTATGTAGGTTTTAATTTAAAGATTGACGACTTGACTTGTATTTCCGAAATCTTTTATTCCCAGAAACCAAAAAACCCTAGGGCTAAAGTGCTTCCGAAAAAGTTTAAATATTAAATGGTTTCCTTAGCTTGATAGTGATTTAGTCATTTTTATGTGGCGCATGTTACACCAGTTTTCGGGATCTTTGGAATGGACCTTAAATACAATACAAAGAAGGACCATTTGTGTGTGTCTTGTTAATAACACGATTGCTGGGCTTCTATAAAAATAAATCATTATAGAGTAATTAATAATAATTTTAGGAAGTCTGTTTATTTTATTTCAGTTGTTGAATATCTAACTTTTGTAAGCTGATATCATCTTGAAAATACGACTTCAGATGAGAAATTCTATCTTGAATTTTTAAAAGAAGTATTTTAGGGAGTAAGTACGCATTTTAAAAACTTAACAAGTCTCTTTAGTTATATAAAATTTGGCGGTACCAAAAATTCTTGATATGTTGATTTCTACATTATATTTTACATGAGAATTACGAAAAGCAGTAGATTTTAACAATGAAGCAGAGCAAAGAAGTTCAATGCTGTGATAAAGCAGTATAAAGCAGTTAAAGCAGTGGCTTACTAGGGACACAAGCCATAGAAAAGGCTCGGATATCTACAAAAAGGATGTAAATTCTTGATAAAATTTTTTCGCAGACTTAAACCTGGGATATCCTTGTTGGAAATTCGAAACTTGTAAAAGGTAGGTAGCCCTATAACAAGGGGTTCGTATTCTTATATGAACAAAAATTTATAAAATACACGATCATTAACCGGAAAATAAAATATATAAATAAAGAAAATATCCTTTAGGAGTCAGTTTTGCCCAATGTTTTATAATGCGAAGTAGTGTGTTTAGTCATATAACTTGTATAATATACTACAATTTGACTTTCTATGACATGCATTTATTGCTCTCAATAATAAGTTGGACATATACATATATCAGTCTGATAATTAAAACGATTGTGTCCTTATCATTCCTCAATCATTAATAAATAAATCTGTATTTACCTAGCAACACACATTAAATTTCTGTCACATCTGCTCGAATTGAAAATTATATTTTTCTATAAACACCGTAGTTATAGAAACGGAATTTCTTGTTTATTATTGTAAATAGCCGGCAAGCGAGCCAACGAAGCCAAAATGCCGAAAGTCTTATTCCAGAAGTACAAGAAGGTGGTCAGTAACATCGACCCGACTCGCCATTCTGAAAAGTTCAAAGAAATCGACGAGTATCGGCGGTCGCAAGCCACGGAGTCGGATTTCGCAGACGAAATGGAAGGGGAGTACGAGATGGAAATGGAGGAAATGAAGTCTAGTGAATTCAGTTTGTCCGAAGGTGAACCGGCGCTGAATATCGGGAAGATCGATTTATCCTTTCCGGAGACAATCGAGGAGTTCGAGAACAGTCCGCAGTGCTATCCTCCCTCATATTATACACTGTCCCCCAAGGAGCGGTTGCTCCTCCTTTATGCCGAGAATTTCCGGAAGCAATTGGTTCTCACTTATCCAAAAAAACGAGCGATGGTCTTGGCATTGCCCAACGAATGCAAAGTTCAGGTAAAGTGGTCACCATTTTCTTTGTTACACGTTAATGTTCTGATAAATCGTGCCGTTTAACCAACTTCCAGAAATTTGTGTGCACCACCATCAGGCCAACGGCGTTTATTCACACGCAACTCATATCAAGCGTTGAGGAAATTGCCAAGTTTGTCGCGGATTTCATTCAGTACGAACCACTAGATGATCCAATAAATTTGGTAAGAGCATGTTTGATTTATCTGATATATATGTAAGCTACATCCGAAAGATGGATGCAGCAAACAGCTTACCTTCGGATTGAAATTTGCGTTTTGAAAGGGATTCTTAGTTGTAATTTTGCCAATGGCTGCTCACAACTAAAAAACGGATTGTTTTATACAGACTTAATCTAACGATCCTTTTTACTTTTTGGTTGATTTAAAAAAATTGAATTTTCGCATTCCTTATAAGGGGTTACTTCATATATTTTTTGTATAAAATCTTAAATTTTAACTTAATGTTATGATCCTTAATATCCGCTCTAACTTTACTATTGAAGTCTGTGCTGAATATTAACTATATTGGCCATTTATCTTCAAATTCGTTAAACAATTGCACAACTGTTCCTTCTTCTTACTGAAATCATGGGTATGTTAAACATAATACGTATTGTGTATAAGTTTCCTTGAAAAATAACCCAAGAATTAATAAACACAACATTTAAGAGTTTCATAAAAATTATCTAATTATTTTTTATTGAACATGTATTTAAAATTACATTTAAATTTGTAAATGTTTTTATTTAAATATCGCATTAATTTCGAATTAAGAAAATTCTTTTGAGCACATTTCCATAGTTATTAATATACGAAATTTAAAAACGTTTGATATCAAATGCGTGTTAATCGCGCCAACACACCTTGCAGTTCGAAAGGGTTGTTTCGTAACAAAAAATAAAGGCTATAACATTTTGTCTAGAATGCATTGGGTGAAACACAAAACAAACCGCTTGTTTCCGTTCGAAAAAGAAATGCATAATAGCTACAAATAGAGATTCTCGATATATACACATTAGCCGTACGATTAATTAATACAATGGAATTGAATTGAAGAGACTGAAAGTATGCTCGATAGGTTGTCACAGCTAGGAGATAAATTCAGTGGAGGTGGAGTCCTCCGGGACCTCCGGGACCTGGGGATCTAGGGACCTAGGGACCTAGCTGCTGGAGCTCAGTTCGTCGTACTGCTGGTACTCGCCCGTGATCTGGCAGTCGTCGTCCGGTTCATCGTCGAGGTCACAATGTACAAATTCGTAGGGGGGGAAGAACAGGGAGCTGAGCAGGGTGGCCGACGATCGGTAGACGGCCGGCGCGTAAACGTGGTGGCCCCTGCTGGAGGGATCCACGCCCGGCGCACCCGGCACCGGTGCATTGCTTGGGTAATCCTCTGTATCCGTGGCTGGCTCCGTGGGCGCCAACTTTGGCTTTTCCTATTTGCGGCGGCGACTCTTGCCCCGGCCGCTGCCCTCCTCCTCGGCATTATTCTCCTCGTTCTCCTCCGGCGGGCTCCTGGAGCAGGGCTTCTCGATGGGCGGCGCCTCGTTGCCCGACTTGATGGCCGCTATCAGGAATCGCAGCTGCATCAGTTGCACGGCCGTCACCCGGGGATTGCTGCAGTTCTCCAGCCACTGCAGGAACTTCTCCCCGTGCCGGATGGCCTCGATGTCCTCGTCCCCTGCGCAGTCCAGATACTTGGCCTTCTCCTCCTCGTCCGTCTTGTTGGAGTTATTGTTGTTGTTATTGTTGCTGGCACTCACATCGTTGTTGTTCGTGTGCGGATTGGTGGTGTCCTGGAAGCTGCCCTCGGATTCGGACCCCGGTTCGGGCACCAAATGGGTACCACTGGCCTCCAAGCCCCCCATCTTGAAGAGCATATTGTCTAGGATCTTTTTGCAGTCATTCGGGGTCTCTGGGTTTTTGGTCTTGCCCCTCGCCTCGGGACTTCTGCTGCCTGGCGGTGAATTTGCTATGGGACTTTGCGAGGGGGTCATCACCTTGCCGGCAGCTGAGAGATCCTCTGGCTTCCCCGACGCCTCTGCCTCCACCTCGCCATCCAGATCGGGCTCTCCCAGATCCTCGTCCGCCTCGGGATTCTGCTCGTTGGAGGACAGGCTTCGCACCGACGGCGTCTCAGTCTCTTTGGTGAGATGCGAGTACAGGATGTTCGAGGGATCGCTCAGGGATCCTCCCTCAGCTGCCGCGTTGGCCACCTGGTGCTGCATCGAGTTGGCTTGCAGGGCGGCGAGAGTGGCTGCATTGGGGTTCAGGGTGTGCAGACTGGCCCCGAAGGCCTTGCACCAGTTGTACCACGCCGCGTTCTTCTCGTCCATACTTCCGGAGGGCGTGGACGAGGGCGTCAGGGGGGCCGAGGGTATGGGCGGGGTCAGCGCATGCTGACTCATGTGCTGCGGCGTGGAGGAGCGTATCGGGGGACTGTTCACGCCCATGGGAATCGTGGGCGGATACAGGGGATTCAGTCCCAGCATCGTCTGCTGCGACTTCAGCCAGTAGAGCAAGGGATCTTCGGCCAGGTTGGAGAGCGTCATGGGCCCACCCATTTGCGAGGGAGCAATCGAGGGACTCGGACTCTTGATGTCGCCTCCCTTCACCTCGTTCTTGATGCTCAGGTTCAGACTGCCCTGACCCTCCCCTGGCTTCTGCTTGGCCCAGTTCTTCACCGACAAGCCCTGAGCCCGATCTCCGCAGTCGCTCCTGGGACTCTGCACCTGCAGGGGCGTCTGTCCGCTCGGCTTCGCGTTCCTCAGGTTACCAGCACCGACCGGAAAGTTGTTCAGACCCGACATGGCCGCCAGTCCCGGGTTCAGTTGGGCCAGCAAGTTGAGGTTTGTGGTCAGCTCGTTGAAACTGATCGCCAGCGGGGACTGCGAGATGCCCGTGAGACCCGACAGGTGGGTCAGACTCGAGAGCGGACTGATGGCGTTCAGGGAGGGATCGGCGGCGGGTCGGTTGATGTCGGCGCCAAAGACCTTGGCCTTCACACCGCCATTGAAGGCCGCATAGTCCACGGGCATGCCATTGTACCCCAGCTCGGCCAGGTTCTTGTTTGTACTGTAGTCCAGGCCGTTCAAGGGGGATCGCTTGAAGGCCAGCTCGTCGAACTTCAGCTTGTTGGAGAAGTTCAGGGGCAGGGCGGCCTCCAGTCGCTGGCGCTTCTCCGGCGGACCCAGGAGTCCTGCGCCCCCGCCTCCTCCACCTCCCGGGCCATCCAACTTATCGCCCAGGGCGTCGGCGCACAGGTTGTCCGAGGTGGACTGGCGTGACATGAAGCGCAGCTTGTCCTCGTTCTTGCACCAGCCGCGCAGCGTGGACTCCGGCACTCCGATGTCCCGGGCCACCGAGGCCTTGGACTCGCCATCGTGGATCCTCTGGATGGCATGGATCTTGTCGCGCGGCGTCAGGCTCCGCAAAGGCCGTTTGCCCTTCGTGCCCATGCGGATGTTCATGTGGGGGTAGCTGGAAATATCCAACTTCAGGCCGTTGTCGAACAGCTTGGCGCCTGCGAGGAGAAGAGAAGAGGAAAAGCGGTTCTTAATTAATTACCGTGACACACTTGGCATATCGCTTATAGCATATCGCATATCGCACGGCGGACCGATGCGCTCCCATTCGCCAGCGGTGAAGCACATAGCGGTATATATGTGCCAGACCGAATGGCGAATGCCGAGTGCGCGCGTCCATGTACTTTCAAGGGGGGTGGTGGGCTTAGGGGGGCTGGGACGCAAGGGGGGTGGGTGCTCTTTCGCATGTTCGCACGGGGCTCCAATAAAATCGCCGCGCGCTTTAAAGTTTTACAGACAAGTCGCGGTGTAAATAAACCGCACAGCCGGGCGTATGCGCTATATTGCGTATACGTGTAGGTGGTCCACTGTACATCCATATCTACATATACATAGGAATAGGTATAGGTATAGGTATAGCGCTTCAGCCAGGATGACAAAATCTCTCTCTACGCTCTGCAGGCAAATGAGCTGCGTCACGCCCCTTGCCTCTTTTACGCTCGGCGCACGAAGGATGCCAAATTTGCAAAAGGACACTCTGTATGTGTGTGTGTGTGTGTGTGTGTGTATACGGGGAGACAATGGAATATGCTAATTGGTGCGTTGCCTTCGCGCCGCGACGCGCCTGCTCCAAAATGCAGCGCGCAACGCGAGCTACGAATAAGCAACAAGAACAAGCCATTCGTCGGCCGAACTTTGCCGAGTCCGCAAATTTATAACTTGTTTACCTGTTTCGGGCCACTTGGCGCTGCAGCGCAGAACATCCCCCAACTTGGGCCCGAAACTGAGGGACATGGCTGTGGATGTGGCTGTGGCTGTGGATGTGGATGTGGATGTGGATCCATGCCAATGCCAAGCACGCCTGTTGCGCCTTCCCAGCCTTCCTTTGCATCCGAAATTGAAACTGAAGCAACAGCAGGTGCAGCAGCGTCTTTTGGGCCAAGTCTCTCAAGTCTTTTTCGACCAGGCCAAAAGTGCGGGCCAAGAACCTGAGCGAGCAACAATATGCTCCGCCTCCATCTCTCCAGAAAGTGAGACATGCAAAAGAGCTCGCCCCATGGTGCAATTTTAAAATGAAAAACACGTTTTGCGCATGACTGACACATGATTTCTTTCCCTGCATACCCGTATATACATATATACAGCATTCAAATATACAAGGAGCCCAAGTCGGTGTGTGTTTTTGCCGGAGGAAGAGAAACTTAAGAGAGAATGGTGGGGAATTAAGAGCGCGGACAGACAAACTGGTGGAGTCTTTCGTTTGGCCATCCATCGCAATGCTGTTTACAAAACGTGTATCGCAGCCACTTGAAATGGAGTTTACACGTCGCCAGCTATTAATTGGAGGTTCCTGAATCACTGGACTTATCTTGCTGAGTTGGTTGCCTAAGTAAAGCCAAGTACATGTTTGGCAATAAGCAGTTGGTGGAGCGCCACAAACACAAACTGCATCACTGCCAAATATCTGCTCCGAATTTCGATTGGGAAATATCTTTTTGTTATCAGATTGTCAGACTGACTGTTTTTTAGGGATAAGTACATTCTGTATTTACTTTTAGCTGCCTAAACAAAAAGACTAATATGGGCGAATCTGAAAGATATATTTTTTTATTTATAAATTTGGATTTTTATTTCCCAAACAATAATTATCTTTCGAACTTCATTGAAAAACTTTTTCCAAGTAATTTTAATTGATCAAAGTTAATAATGCTAAAAATTCGAAGCCACTAAATACTATTATTAATTGATGTGTACTCAAAAATTAACTCCATTTATTGACACCAATCGCTAATATTAACGCCCTTTCAACTAGTTAAACATGTGGCTTAGAGCATACTTATCCAGGTGGTGACCCCACACCAAACGGACACACTGGGATGCTCATAACCAATAGAGCAGCAAATAACTGTGTCGACGGTGGTGCATGTGATTCCTGCCCCATTGCCTGGCACCTAAACACCACCCCACGATCCACTGGGCCACCGAGCTGGCAACCTGCACCCAAACACATATCGAATAAAACTTTTACAGCTGTATAAAAATTACAAGGTCTTTGGCCATTCAGCAGGAGCTGAATTGGATGGGGCAGAAGGAAAAGAATTTTTACTTTCGCTTTCTGCACAGGGTCCAGTATATTCCGTCCTTGTCCTAGCCGGCTCGCCATTAAACTTTTCACGAACCGAACTGGGACAGTGAGAAGTGTGTAAAAAATCTAGTAACAACAGAAAAAGATGAAAGAAATAAATATAAAAGAATTACACCAAGTTTGTCAGAGTGTGTGTGGGGGGGGGGGGTTCTGTCTGTGTCTGGTGTTGCTGCTGTGCACACATTCACACACACACCTAGCCACGAAAGGACATATGTATGTCTGTATGTCTGTAATGGCCAACCGTCTGGCCATTCGACTCCGTGTGTGTGTGTGGCTCTGTGAGCCTGTGTGTGGGCTAAGAGCTTCTGATTTTCCTATATACAATTATAATTTTATTGTATTTACTATTTTTTCGTTTCTTTGGCTTCGTATTGAACTCACTCACAGACAAACAGGGGCAATGCATGTGGCAAGGACACCAAGGACCAAGTGGGAAGGGGGGGGGGGCCAGGAAGGAGGAAAGTCTGGCAAATGGAGGTCAACGACTGAAACTAGTACTAATATGTGCAAGCGTTTGATAGCTCCATTCGTTTGTGCTAATGCAAAAAGAAATAAAACACAAAAAGAGGCAACAAATAAAAATAAGAATTCCGTAGATAAAAGAAAAAGTTCCCTCGGCATGAACCCAATTGTGTTTGTGTGTGTGTGTGTCAGTCTGGGACGTTTCTCACACCGCAGTTATGTGTGTGCAAATACACCATGTGTCTGTTGTAATTTTGGACCTGTTGGAACCAATGATATATGTGGCTTTAAGCACTATTACACCTTTTTATTATGTGTTTGTTTATGATTAGCTCGATTAATGTTGCTCTGGATTATGGCAGTGGAAGGAGAACTACCGTTTTGGGATTCGCATATGGTGTGAAGTGAGCTTAAGGCAGCTATTTTGGAATCGTAAATAGATGAGTAGGTGTAAGAATAGATAAATAATATTAAATATGCATGTTATAACTATAAACCTCTGTAGAAAGTGGCACCCGTAACAACATGTGAAACATGTTGATTGTAAAGATGTTTAGAATTGCAAGTTAATTTTTTTAAGAACATTAATATATTTTCAACCTTTGTCTTATCAAAAGAAACCTTTTATTTAAAAAAAAATTGTATGAATATTGAATGTATTTTTTTAATAATACAAAATGTTCTTTAAAGGTGTTTTAACGTTTTCTATATCTTCTATATTTGAGATCTTCTGAGACTAAATGCTTCCACGCATTTAAAACCTTCAATTATTTATTCGTCTTTTATTTGTTATTGTTAACGTCCTTACTACCTGACTAATTTACTTCTAAGAGGTATAATCAAAAACAGTTAATAATACAATCAGGGCAGGTTAAAGATTTTCGAACTAGAAAAATTTCGTGAAATATTTATAGGGCTTTCGAAATCTGGAATTATACCACTTTTTTGCAGTTTCAAATTATTACCCACTTCCGGGAGTTACGCAATATAGTACCCCATTTCGTCTGATCAGGGCAATAGCAAATATAAAATAATATCTGGTATTCTAGTCTTTATTATTGTTGAACGATACTGATCTAAATTAAGTTGTGGGATTAAATATACTAAAAATTAAATCCTTTGATGTCCGTGATAAAATAAATTAGGTATTGTAAAAATTTTATTGCATATCTCCGGGGGCTTGCTTGATTGATCTATTAAAATATGCAGAGTTTCCATAATATTCTTTTTATAGTATTTATTCATTGTGGATCTTGGAATAAAACTCACATTGTATTATTTACTTCCATTCATTTCAGTACACAATATATTAAACATTTTAAGTCAAACAATCTTATTGAATTAAACAAATACTGATGGCTATTGACTTGTTTAGTGAAGAGTTATTTTTAATTGCGCATCGGTCGTCAATTTAAACGTTTACTTTTAAAAAACTAAATGGTCCGATAAATATATATACTCATTTGTTTTTAGTACCGATTTAACATATACTAACTAAACTATTTTTTTATTACTGCAAGGTTGCTACAACTTTTCGTTGCAGTGAATGAAACTCATATGTTCGTGGAGCATATTTTTAAAAGGGGTTAAGGCTTTTAAGACCAAGTGAAGTTTTTTTAATTTTGAAGGATTAACTTTACTTTTGTCTTCCGTATTAATTGCTTTTAAAAATATAGCTATATTTATTAGTGGGCAACAATTTATTAACATATTTAAAAAAACACTTCATAACTTCTTCAAACGTTGATTTTGATCCTTGATATCATGTTTTCCCCTCAAAAAAATATTATTTCTGGTAATTAAAACTACCTTCATTGGTTGTAATTTACAAAACTACCTTTTTAAAGATATGGAAACAACCTCTTTTCATTATGTTGTACTATGTTATTTAATATTAAACTTCCATAATTTATATTGAACTAAGAAAAAGAAATTGATAAGAAAATACTCCATTGAAAACTTAATTTAGCATATTTTACTTTGCAACTTCTGAAGGAATACAAAATTTCCTGGTGTGACTAATTAATGAAAATTGAATTTTATGGACTTGCATTCTTAACACACTTTAAACTAATTTTAAACCATATGTTTAAAGAACATGGTCAGAAAAACACTTCCACAACTGCCTATTTCACTAATCAAAGGCACATACTAACCTTTTAATTGAACTTCCGGGCCGAAATGTGATCTGGGCCTTCTTCCAGCGAAGGCGGGAGAAATTCGGTGTTAGCCTAACGAGACCCGATAGCACAGCTATTTACTCCTGTTTTTTCTTCGACCAGTGATATTAAATTCACGATATTTGTGGTTCACATGGGTAGCAGTTATTGTTATTGTTTATTTTTTTGGGCCATAAACAGGCAAACACAAGCGAACACTATGCGATTATTTGGCGTGCGAATTTCAGCGACAGGACATGCGGTGCGGCGACCTCTCTCGCGCTCGTCGAAGGATATTGTGATATTGTGACGCTGCGGCGCTGCGACTGTGACGTGGATGTGCGAACCTGAGCGGCTAGCGTGCGGCGACAAACTACCGCGGCGGACTTGAGTGAATTTTGATTTTAGCGCGGCGAATTTCCGCACGGCGACGACGGCGGCGGCGACGTCACGGGAAATTTAAAGTCGCACGTCCACGAAATGCGGCATATCGTTCTCACTCACACACATAAAAACGGGCGACTGTATGGTGGTGGTTGTGTGCTGGTCAGTCCGTCCTGCTAGTTGTAGTTGTAGTTGTCGTTTTTGTTTCTTTTACGTGCCGTAGGTGTGCGTGAGTCGCTCTCTCTGTCCTTCTCTCTTTCCCAAACGTGCTCTCTCTTTCGCTCCCTCTCTAGCGAAATTCGCGGCCTTTTTCGGTGACAGGACAGCCAAATGTACAATGATTAATAACGGCCAAGACGGCGGCGAAGAAGTCCACTCGCTTTGGCTTCCCCGTTCGCATTGCTTTTCGGCCTTTTCGCAATTTCGCATTTTGGCATTTTGGCCGGCCCAACCACAGGCCACTGTCCACTCATACACGCATACATGAACACACACTCCAGGACATGGCTGTGTGCAACGAAGACGACGCAATACTCGTGCTAGGCTTTTCCAGATTGAGAGACGCACATCCTTTTCGGCCTCCTTTTGCGCGCCCACGTGTGTGTGTGTGCACAGTGATAAATATTTCTTCACGAATCAATATTCACAATTTATAAAATTGAAATGTACATATTTAAATGAAAAGAACTTGCTCCAGAACTTTGAAACCATTAAATTCTTATTATCTGCAGCATAATTTATAAACACAAAATTGATTTTTAAGTATTGAAACAATATTTATTTTTTTAATTTATTTATTTTAATTTTTAATCTAGTTCGAAGGTTAGTTGCTTTTATTTGTGCTTGACTGTAAATTATCATTAAAAATGTTTCTATATTGAAAAAAAATACTTATACAAAAAAATGTTGGAATTTGAAAAGCCATCAGAAACTTTTTAGAACGTCTACATTATTGCCGTTTTTCCGAGTGTAAGAGTTTGTGTAACCTCAGGAGAATTTTGCTTGCGTTTAGTCAAACTATATTCTCCTTCCCTAAATGCCGGAGAACCAAAAATAAGGATCTCCTTGAAGAACGTGAAAACCTAGCCGAAATCCTTGTCTAATTTTCGCAGTAGGGGTTCCAATTTATCGCCGCTGATAATTCTGTTAGTTTTCCCGCTGTCATGTGCTGCAGTTGTTGCTGTTTTTATTGTGGCCAGTTTTCCTCGCTTTGTTTTGATACATGCCTTCATCACAGATTATGCGGACTCGCCTCTCTTTCGCGCCCGCTTCAGAGAGTCAATTGAGTCCTGAGAGCCAAAGAGCCGCTTCCTTAAGAGAGAGCGAGAGAGAGTGGACAGCTGGGCAGCTTTCGTGTTCGGCTTTTTGCCGACCGAATGAAACTTGGCGGAAGGAGGTGGTGACCCCCTGGGAAACACCCCCCTTGGGAACCCCCTTTTTTGAAAACAAGGCGAATCCGTGGCTTTCTTCTCTCTTTTCTCGCTCTTTTCGCTGGAGCGCGACCGGCGATCGCCGAAGAAACCGGAATTCTCAAACGGGCTCTCGATCGGAACAGCAATCACCCAAGATATAGATATAGTGGTTGTTTTTTAATCGACTTCACGCAAATTGCTGTGGCTTGCGAACGACAGTTGGCCAAATAATTAAACGCCATTCGTAGCAAAATGCAATTGCTTAATACACTTATGTAGCCGATAGATCAAAAGCCAACATTCGTTATTATTATTTCAATAATTCATTACATGCTGCACAATTTTCCAATTGTAATCTAAATGGTCTTGCGCTTAATAAATTTAGCAAAATAAATTTAAATTTTAGCACCCAACCATTTTGTTTTTTTAACAAGTTACAGATTATGCCAAATTAATAGCTTTGAAAGAGTATAAACTTCATCATTGAATCGAATATAATTCGCTTTGAAGAGAGCTTTCTTCATTTACATAAAATTAGTATAATTTCCTTTATATCCATTTTGTGAAATAAATTTTGATAATTTCCACAGAAGAACTTTGGGAGCTAAACATCCTGACAAGTATTTGCACCATCGTGGGCTATCCCTGAGATTGCGATCTTATATAATGTGTACACGCATAGGCATTTGAGGTCGTAGACTTTGTAGTTGCTATGCAAAACATTTGCGCAGGGCACACATACTTCTACACTTCTCTATTGTATCCTGGCCAACGGAGGCGGCCACTGACCATAATAACAACAACAACAACAACGACGACGGCAACGAAAAAGACAGCAGCAGTGTCGCCAGAGCAGCCTTTCGGGAAATCGCTAAGAAAGGTTTTTGAATCCATGTCCGAAACGCACACAAACGCACATATAGAGGCCCAGAAATACATATAAGTAGAGGCGTATACACAACAAGGAGCAACAATAACGCAGGACTATGGACTTCGGACCACGGACTACGGACTACGACCACGAGTACAGATGGCCGGCATGGGGCCGCATTGGCAAGAAACATATCCTTGCCACTAAAAAGCCAAGCAGCCTGCCCGGGTCGCTTCATTTCGTCACACACACACATCGCACACTATGCACATATACGCCACACACACACACACACACACACCCAGTTTGGCAACACGCTACCCACACAGACGCACATTCTTCTTAGCATCCGCAGGACATCAGCATCTTTAGCGTAAATTTTGCTGCTGCGAAAATTTAGAGTTGTTGCTTTATGCCAATGTGCGTGCTGATGTGTGTGTGTGTTTTTGGGTATATATACTTCAGATTTTCATCGGCCAACCTAAACCCCCCACCCTCCCGATTTTGCGGAACCCAACCCGTCCGACCGACCGATTGTCCATTGTCCATTGTGTCCAGTCCACCAAGGCAACATTTTCCATTTTCGTTCCTCTCTCTTTGGCCGGCGGACTTTCTCTCATATCTGCAGCTCCTTGCCAGCCGCCTTCGTCCTTCCACCATCTAGCCATCTAACCACCCGCCCATTCACCCATTCGCCCACTTACCACCCCCTCAGATGGTCAAAACCCCCTTTTCTGGGCGTGTGTGTGTGGGAGATGCCTTAATGTTGCTGCGTGTGTGTGTACAATTACGAATTCGTCGTCCTCGACTAAACTCAATTCACTTTCTCCCCGACTCTGGCCAGCCCGCGTCGCTGTCACCGTCGTCCTGCGATGTCCTTTCACCCTCCTGCGACCCCCTCTCCCCTGGTCCCCCGCACTCAACCCCTCATGTCACACCTCCGGATGGCGAAGGAAATTTTCGCGTGAATTGAAAGATGAAGGCGCACTGGGCTCTGGACGCTGGTCACCCCCGATTGTTGGCTATATGTACACGTACACGCATAGGTCCTTGCTAATGCGTGTGTGTGTGTGTGTGTGTGTGCTTGTGAGTTGGTGTGCGTACATATGCTCGAAGACGTGTGCGCTTGATTTTCAGCACCCATCGAACGCCCATCCTCCCTGCGAATCTGCATCCTCCGCACATTGTCTTTGTATAACTGTTCCTAAAACTAAATTTTCAGTTTGCCTTCAAAAAGATAAATGTGTGTACACGAGTTTTCTATGTGGTTCTCGGTGTTTGTGTGCGTTTTCCCCCGGCTACATGTACACTGGGATCTACTCTGAACACATCCTGAGATGCGTGCTTGCTTGCACCTTGCCTTATACTTGATTTTTTCCTGCGTATATCAATCAACTCATCGATCATTTATTTTGATCAGCTCGGTCCATGTTTTCAATTCGATATCAGTTTGAATCGAGTCTGACATTGATGGTAGTCGAAGATTAACAAAGTATATTTTACCTGCTATATAAAATAATCCTTCTTCTATAAAGTATCTTTATCTTAATCTCAACTACCGATTTAGGCTTCATAACCTTAACATTTCTGGATTAAGACCAGTAAGGACGCACATTTTAAAAATTCTAGATAAAATTTAAATAATAAGGTTACATTTAAAACGAGTTTTTTACTTTAATATTTCTTTTAACTTTTAAAGTGGCAAAAATTATGTTTTTTTTATAGATTAACGAACTCGTTTCAAAAGCTCGTATGTAAATAATTGTCATCTTATCTAGTCTCAAAAAAGTGTGGCTCAGAATATTAATACAAGTATGTCAAATCCCTCAAAATGTTTCATTGAGATCCGTTAAGTATTTTTATAAACGGTTTCTCAAATTGGGAAACCTTATCGTCGGTCACATTCTAATCTTTCGATATTTGTATTACAAGTTTATTCTGAAGTTGTTAAAAATGTATGGCTAAATGACTCTTTGAATGAGAAAGCAAACATATTTGAGAACTATGTGTTATATTTGCAATGTATCCACCTGTTTCACGTATTCCAAATATATCTTTGGGATGACCGCGCAGAGCAAGAGCATCATCGCTCGGAGACAGCCTAATCCGCTGTCCGCAATTGTGCTGACCTGGGCGGTCCTGCAGGATACCCCTAGCTGTTGTTGTAGTTGCAGTTGCAGTCGCACTCGCAGTTCCTTGCCCGCTCCTACCTAACCCTGCCAGGACTCTGCCTCCTTAGCCATTATCTGCAGTTTTGTCTAAGCTAAGGCGATTTGAGCAGACAAAACCGCAGCTCTCGCAAGTTGCTGGACCCAGTTCGTCCTTTCGCCCTGCTTTCCCTTCCTTGGGTGTGCGCATCGGGCACTCGTTGTATTCTATTTTGTGCCATTGCTGCTGCTGCTGCTGCTCCTATGTTCCTATGATTTGCATATTCGAGCTCGTAGCTCCTTTGTTTTAATGCGCCCCCACCCCTTTTCGTCCTGGCTCTTTTGTCAGCAGCATTTACCTGGCGGTGTGAGTGTGTGTGACACTGGTCTTTGGCCAGGATGCCGCGTAAGAAGAAGGCAAACGGCCAGCCTGGAATTTGTCCTTCCAATCTAAGCCAAATGCAGGCCGCTGGTCGCCTTCGTCTCCGAGTTCTGCAGCAAGCAGGGAAATTGAAACAATTGAAGAGGTAGTCATGGATGGAGCCTGGCAGCCCAGCAGCTCAGCAGCCTGGCAGCCTGGCAGCCAGGACAACCAGGACAGCCAGGACATCCAGACGCAGCATTTTCGACCATCAACTACTGGCCACTTACGGACTCGCCTCCACCGCATCGCATCGGCAAATGTCCTGGTGCGCGAGCGAGAGAGCCAAGGATTCTGGTCGGCAGCGGCGAGTGCGAGAGAGATGTCCTTTTTGGCCAGAGCTCTAGCAACGGCAGACGAATCCTTTTCAAAATTAAACTATATGCAGCAAGTGGAAGAGCAAGGCAAGAAATGCACACACACACACATACACCATCCGCCTCCGCATCCGCCTCCTTGGCATCCTCCTCCACATCCTCCGGTTGGCTTTCGTATCCTGGTCCGAGAATCAGTCGAGTGCGAGCCACATGCAAATAACGCAGACACATGCACTTTTTCTCGTATCCTTGGTCCGTCCGCATCTTATGTATTCGGCAGAGCTTTGTTAAGATATTCTTTGCACCTAAGATGGACGACGTTAGATACGGGCGGCAGCTAGCCAGCTCGGAGCTTATGTACAGGTTCAATCAGTTGCTAATTGCTATAGGTCCGAAAACAGTCATGTTCATGTGCCCACACACTCGCACACGCCACTATTTGTTTATACTCATATGCCAGGATATATAAATGAGCGGCCGTGTACACATATGCTTATGCGGCGGAAATATGTAAGTGCAGTGCTGCACTTCGAGTATTCAAACAACGCGGTAGAATTAGTTTTCCCAACTAGACTCTATATCGACAAACTTGCAGATTCGAAGAACTCAAAAGAAATACTTTGACCACAACTGATCTATATTTTTATAAGCCCCGGCTGATCACAACGTTTGACCTTTAAAATCTCAGCCCCTCAACTTCGATTTCACTTTAACACTCTTGCAAAAATAATCACACAATTTGTTTGGCACAGTTTTTCTCCTTTCTTGTCTGCATTCTTTTTTTTTTAAACAAAAAAGGGGTTTACAAGAGTACGAGAAAAAGTTTGTCTGAGTTTTTGCCTTTTCTTTTCCTTTGTATATGTTACAAAAAGTAATTATTTTCATTTTATTTTTATATGTCAGTCTAGCCAGTTCACTTTTACTCGTATCAATTGCAGGGGGATAAACAAGTGCTAAAAAAATAATGATTTGTCACAAACTTTCTTTTGTATTGAAGAAGAGCTTAATTTGTGCAGTATATTATATTATATTGAAACTTGAATTTTCCCTGTTTGTTTGCTTTCGACATGCTTACACCTTGATTATCAATTGGTAAAAAACTTAATTTAACATTTCAAAAGTCAAAAAAATTTGGTAATTCAAGGAAAAATATTTGACTGGATATAGAAGCTACCGTCGAAATGATGACGAGGAAAACAAATCAAGTTATACACCCATGCTACCTAGCATTTCCTCACCGCGTATATCAATTCATGTGAACTCACGCCACCACTTCAAAAAGGCTTTCTTTAGCGCCTTTTCTCAAACGTGTTCGACATTCCCTGCACTGCAGCATAAAAAATACAAAGACCCAATTGGGTTTGTACACAACTACCAGATACCTAATGTCAAGTTTGAGCCTGAA
Source organism: Drosophila fuyamai (assembly GCA_018153365.1). Taxonomy (NCBI): domain Eukaryota; kingdom Metazoa; phylum Arthropoda; class Insecta; order Diptera; family Drosophilidae; genus Drosophila; species Drosophila fuyamai. The sequence continues at coordinate 259,402 of JAECXW010000393.1, read as the reverse complement.
ACAAAGGTGTTTCAATCTAATTTTTATTCAAGGATATACACAATAGAATCGCCACATGTTACAATTATATTCTTATAGGCCTCAAAAACTTAAAAATATAATATTCTCCGTTCCTTCCATAAAATGAATAAGCCCCTTACAACAAGGGCCAAGCGGTATAGTCGCCACAATGCGGTTAAATGATGGCGATATGCGCTGACGCTGTAAACTCAAGAGAGATGTCCTTTGCCGTTCACTTGTCGCCAAGAAATACGAGAACCTGCCAACGCAAAAGGATGCGACGGCGACGAAAAGCGATAAAACGCGATTTTATGCACGTGTTGAGTGGCTGCCAAAAAGGGCTGGGTACTAACTCAGAATGAATGTGCAAATAGGCTGGGGAAATTGTATGGATTGTACTATAGAAACTGCCATAGGTTATATCATTAACTTAGGAGTTATAATAAATTTTGAAGAATTTAGCCAAAATAGGTCATTCCAAAGAAATATCATTTATCGGCATTGTGGAAACTAAAAATATATAAGTTAAAAAAAAACGAGGGTAACCGAAACCATTATAATACAGTGTCACGTATGAGGAGCTTACAATATTGAAGAGCTAAAATAAATGGACATTGCATTACCAAACCCTGGATAACAGATGTCTAGGGTGAGTCCCCTGACAAATACCAGTCAGGAAATTGAGGCGTAACTTTCTGGGTGAAATGCACATGTCGCTAAATTTTCGATGATGCTTCATAAATAAAGTCATCTAATATCTGGGTCAAATCGATTATAACTTGAAATACACATCAATGTTTCCGGAAATGAAGAGAGCCTTTTGATCATGTAATATTTCGGTTGTCTTTAAGTTAAAGCCAGCTTTCATCATTTTCGAGTTTGGCTTGGGTTACGATTTCGGTGCGAAGTGAGCAGACCCTTCCAAGTCGCAAGGCGAAACCAAATACGATGGCAGCGCGATGTGCTTTCCTCGAGGGGATGAAAACGCTGTCGCTTCCGGTTGAGTGCACAGAGTCGCGGAGTTCCAGCGATGTAGAATAGCGTGTCGTGTTGCTTGGTCAGTTTTGCAATTGCGAACGTTGTCGTCTTTCGACTTCAATGACAAAAACCAGGACTGACGGTGTTTTAGCGAAAATACGGGGGCAGGGTGCTTTGTCTTACTGTGACGCTCGAATACCCTTTAATCTCATGGGATATGTGAAGAGGATTAGAACTAAGTTCCAGCAGTAGGTGCAGTTCACTTATCACTGTATGGGTAAAGCTCCAAAATTTTGCTGAGCTATTCAAAATACTAATGAAAATTAATTTAGACATTGTTTGCACTAAATATAAAGACTTAAAATATTTAATAAATTTATTATTTGATGTTAATCAATATCTTGCCATGCTATTATACCACAACTGAGTTAAGGATGTTGTATGGATGTAATTAAGAACTATATTAAAGTAAATAAAATATTAATAGAATTTAAAATCATAATTAAGCCTTCTTCCTCAATTAAGAACCATTCTTAATAGTAATTTCGATCAATGCTTACAAATAGTTTAGACAGCATATGCTAAAATCGATTTTGCACCAAACGGAATAGCAGCTAAAAAACTAACAATGCGGCAAGATATCTTCCAGATACTCGTCTTTCGTTATTCCCCGCCGACTATGCGCATATCGATTTCCTTCGGCTCGAGAGCAATTCACTCGAGATCGGGCCAAGTGCCACCGGCAAAAAAAACCCCACCAAGGGGCCCCAAACTGCGAACTGCGAACTGCAAACGGCGCGTTCTCCTTCTCCGTGGATTCCCTATATCTCATTTCCCTGGTTTTGGCGACGGCTGCAACCCTTTTACAAAGAAAAGCGTCTCCCTGACGGAAAACTGGCAGCGGGTCTTCACGTCCAGACGCAGGACTTGGCCATATATGGTCAGACAGGCGAGCGAACTGATGACGTTGGCTGCCCTCTGTCCTTTGCCCTCCTCCAGTCCTCCTGTCCCCCTGTCCCCCGCTCCTCCAGCTTCCCGACTTCCAGCCCCGCGGCTGCTGTTTACCATGCCATGCTCGGTTTAAGTCGCAGAACATCCGCAACCCTCGCTCCCCCACCCTCCTTCTTCAGACAGTCCCAGCCTCCCAGCGACACCCACCGCTGCCCACCGCCAAAGGTGCTCCGGCAATGGCCAACAGCCTTCGTGGCTACAATAAACTAGACGCCAATTTCGCTGTCGCTGACACGGCCATTGCCGCGGCCATCGAGTGTCGACCATCTACACAGAGAACAATAAGAAGGCGTATGTTATGACCAGGAAATTTAAATACAGTAAACATATGTTTTTACTGCACATGCAGACAAAGTGCACACTTATGCAATATTCACTGGGGACCATCATGAAACTCAGAGATTATATTAGCTTTCTAAAGCTTCACTAAACTTGGGATTAAATAAATAGGCCAAAGCCAGTTAAATATCAGATCTACAAGTTTTTGCATTAAGGCTTGCGGGTATCTTTTTATCTAGTTACAATTTAATGGTTGTAAATGTCAGCAAAAGAATACAATTTGTAAGAAGATTTGGCCATCGGTACCTGAGTCTGCTTCCTGATATTATATTTTCTGAAAACGAAGTGTTTTCAGATCTCCAAGAATTATTGATTCACTTATAGTCTAAGCTATTATATTGTGACATATATAAATTTGTCTTTTTTACTTTAGAAAATTTTCAATCCAAAGTTAAAATATAGTATTTTAACTTGACAGTTCAATTTCTCTAATAATAATTGCATTATTCATTAAATTAGTAAAAAATTTTAAAAGTTATATTTAATTAAATTAAGATTCTTATGTTTTTTGAGTAAAATGTAATCTATCAGGGCTACTTATTTTAACATCCTTTAAAAGCCATATGTGTGTATAATTTTTAGCTGTGCTCCATCTAGCTTGTACCGTCGCCCTTTGTCGACTGCAGGACTCGTCGGCTCCACTTACTCGCCTTGTCCGCGGTGGAGTGGCGTATTCCTTTGCTCAAAAGCAGACCAAAACCAAACACACATCGACTTTGTGTCCGAGTCCTCGCATCAGTGTCCGCATCTGTCTGGATTCGCGACCCCCGTCACATCACTCGAGTCCCGAGTCCTGAGTTCCGATGTCCTGCCCCCCGCTCTCCGCCCCCCGCGCCTCCCTCACCCCGCGTCCGTTCTTAGCGACGTCGTCTGTCCGCCGCATTTATCCTCGCTGTGGGCAACGCCATGTGACTTGGATCGAATCTGTGATTGTAAGTTGTGCGCCGTCGTTAGGATGCCGCATTGGCAGGCGGCGGTGGGTGCCACTCCGCCACATCCTTCTCTAAGCCCCACACCCCATCCCAATGTCCCCCCGACCCCCTCCCTTTTGGCTGGCCTCTGTCCACCGGCTGCACGGGCTCTGTATCCCAAAGACACGGCGGAGTTTAAACCATCATCGGCGAATACATACTCGCTGGGCTCAGACGGCGCGGTATTGAATAAGAATGCCTTCGAAACAAGGGCTCAAATTTAATACACAAGCAGGCCATATGTGAAGAGGTATTGATTAGGGAAAAATAGACTGATGCTCGAGATGTGTCAATCGAATTGGGTACATTGAACACAATACACCAAAAAATGTGGTACATGAGTTTTGTTTAATGAGTTTTAAAACGGGGGGCAGTCTTTAAATGCCTTAATTCTTGATTTAATACAGAAAAGTATCTTATACACTAACGATTAAATTGGAAAAGTCATGTGCCTACATTATTCCCTAACATTCGACTATTTTGTAATTTTGTAATATTATCAATCAAGAAGCTTAGAAAACTGGGGTAATATAGCGTGGCACATATTAATAAAGCCGCTGTCTAATTCCTGCCTGGATATGAGTGAAACTATGATGAGATTCCACCATAAGCCATCCCCGCCGCCCAAACCATTATACTCCAGCTGAAAAGGCACTGGCTTTGACTGACTGTTCAGGGGAATCAGATGTCTTAATTTCGCGTGTTTATATCTTAATCTTGGCCGTTTTTAAGAGCGTCTATTGGCCGGGACTTTTATGTGCCCGGGGACTTGGGTCGCGGAAGCCGGGCAAATAATAAAATCCCAGCGTGGTGAATGACGCCATAGACATTCACGTACATCCAGGACGCAATATTAAGGAAGACGCGCAAATAGTGAGCGGGTTTGGGTTCTGGGCTTGGCCACATTAGGCGGTGAAATGGGGCCGGAAAGCGGGGGTGGCGGGGCGAACAGGGGTATTGCGCGTATTATGGCCGCTAGTGCCGACGCCGTGTGTCCTTTTGTCCCCAGGACAATAACACTTCCGTGCAGTACATTATCATAAAGGGGTTAAGTCGCTGATTTTCATCGTGTGTGCTCATTTAAAAACTTACACATGCTGCTGCCCGCAAAAGGCCCGGCCAGGGATTTCCTGGAGGCGCACACCCACACACACACCCACACCTACACCCACATAAGACGGGAGTCCTTGCGGTCTCGCAGGCTCAAGGAATCGCGCTGAATTTCACCGCTTTGTTTCAGCGCTCTTGTGGAAAAGATGGCAGCGGCTCATTATGCATCCCGATAAGCGATGTGCCGCCTCCCCAGCGAGTCCTTCGCCCCAGGTTATTCTAACGAAGGAAGGGCTGGGGTGGGTGGTATGCTAGATGTGTGGGATTTCGGCTTGAGGAGGAGGAGGATGAGGAGGGCAGGAGGCTATGCCACTGCATTGTGTCAACGAGGGAAGGCCGCCTGTCTGCCTGACAACCCCGTGTCTTAAGCCCTCGCCGCATTGTTTTGAGTTGTGACCCGCGAGCGGTGGCAGTGGCAGCCATTCAGCAGGGTGGCAACTGAAAGTGATTCTGTCTCGGCAGACTCTGTTACTTGCCACCCTTTTTCGCAATTTTTCGCCGCTTTTGGCGCAGTTTTTTCGCTCTTTTTTGTACTTCTTTCTTTAGATGGACGTGGTCGCGCTTATACCCACTAATCTTGGTGTGGTCGGGCATGTCACATCCGTGGGAATCAAAGGCTCTAGATGTTTATATTTAAAAGTTTTTCATTATTTATTTTTCAAGCGTATTTACTTAATTTAATTCGAAGACATAAAGGATATACAACTTTGTGAGAGGATTGAATGCAAATTATAATACCACCAAAAACTGTGTAAGGTAAACTACTTCGAAATAAGATTCAATAGGTCGAATTAAAAAGATTGAGCAGTGCAGGTTTCTGCTTAACATGGCTGTAGTCACATTTTTAAGAAGTATGAAATCATTTTTAAAAAAATTTTACACAAAGAGGCTGTTTCATTAATTGTCCAAAAGTACACAATAGTAGAAATTGGGCTTTTATATGTGAAGCTATGTGCAGTCTATTTAAATGTAATAAGTGTGTAATCCTTTTGAAGGTGCGAGGTATCCTGCCACCGATCATCTCGACTTTATCCCTTTTACTGGCTGTAATTTGAGCTATGGCCCCTGTTCGAGCAACCGGGCGCCCGTTGCTCCATTCTCGCTGTGCATTCGTCCCTTTGTTTTCGTCATGTTCGCTCCTCCATTGTTGCCACTGCTCTGCCAGGCCCGATCCTAATTTAACACGTTCGAATAACCTTGAAGCGTTTCTTATTACGCGCGACCGCAGTGATAGCGGGTCTGGAGCGCGGGAACTGGCGGTACAAGCCCAGGGAATCCAGGGAAGACGGGGAGTACGGGGAATCTGGCGAGGAGCAATCCGAGGAGGACTCAATCGGCTGCCCAGGTAATGCCGTTTGCATCGAATTCAATTAGACGCCGCTGACTGACTGGTTTGCTGACTAATCGATTCGAGCGAGCGAGAGTGTTTGACCTCGAACACTGCCACTCCCCTCGCCCCGCTGATAACTGATGGCTGTGACTGCGACTGCGACTGCGACTATGACTCCGGGCCTCATTCTGATTCTTATGGCTTCACACGGCGATTTTGCATTTTAATGGCCTTCTTCGAAGCGACGGGGCGTATTTGCGCAGGGTGGAAAGGTGCAGGACCCTCCACACGTCCGCAGTTCCTTCAAATCGCTAGAATCCTGTTCAGCGCTATGCTGCGAATAAGTATATATCGTTGCCTGCGAAAAGTGTTATCAACCCTGCTATTCGATTTGACGAAAACATATGTTATTATCCCTTTTGATGCATTCGACTTCCTTGCAAGTGAATTCATTGGATAATTTTATGGGTCTTGGTAGATCTATATTATTGGTTCTTTTGGGTTACCTATGTAAGTGTAAATGACTTATCACCATTTACTTGAGTAAATAAAATTACAGACCTTCAACCGTCTATAAGATCTTGTTTACATAAAACCAATTCCTATTCCGCCAAATTCCATCCAAAAGGAACCCAAAAACCGAGCGCTATGTACTGCATTTGAATTTCCACACGGCACAGGGGTGCTGTTGCAATCCGAGAGTGCGGATATGTCAGCGATTGAAAAGGCAACAAGGCCCACAATAATTGCCAGCGTTTCCCGCGTTAATGGCCGTTTCGCTACGCTTCACAGTTTCTGAGTTTCGGACGCACATGCAGAGAATTCCTGGCAATGGCGGGATTGTCTCCTAAGTCTTCGCGGAACAGGAAAGAAGATGAATGGCACGGGGTCACGCAGCCACCTACGGGGCAGTCGCAGATGTGCAGGTAAACAATCGGGACAAAAGACAACCCAAGGCGGATTAAATGGGAGTGGGTCTCACTACCTCACCAAAGATGCAATGAAAACAGACCGCTGATTGTTTCGGCCTCTGAATGACATCCGCAAATCGAAAAACATAAAAATGAGCGGGCATGAGTAAACAGTATATGGCTAATACCCCTGTTAGAAAACCGACTCTTATTCAGTAGTCCAAGAAGTTTTATTTTACATCCATTGCAAAAGAGACCTTATTTTTCTTAAAAATTTAATAAAAATAAATCAGACCGTTTTATTAATGATTAGTTGTATCTATATATAATTATTTAGCTCGTATTTCGCCACACTGCGTCAATGTTTTGCCTTTTCAAACAACAATAATCTGCATTCAAATTTGTCATTTGAACGTTCATTAATTTCTTGACCCATTTTGATGATAGTTATTTCTTAAAAAGGGACCTAAAACCTGCACTTCTGAGCCCACAACTTTTCTTACAGACATCCGATTTCAAAGTGGCATACCTCTAAATGATTGTGTTTTAATCCTCTAAAAATCTGTGTTCTCAACTTGATTTGTATTTTCGGGTCGATTTTTCGTAATTTTTATAGTGTTACCCCTTTCCAAATTTTCTAAAAATGGCTTTGCAGAAAAATTACCTAAAACCTGCACTTCTCAGCCCACAACTTTTCTTACAGACATCCGATTTCAAAGTGGCATACCTCTAAATGATTGAGTTTTAATCCTCTAAAAATCTGTGTTCTTAACATGATTTATATTTTTCGGTCGATTTTTCGTAATTTTTATAGTGTTTCCCCTTTCCAAATTTTCGAAAAATAGTTTTGCAGAAAAATGACCTAAAACCTGCACTTCTGATCCCACAACTTTTCTTACAGACATCCGATTTCAAAGTGGCATACCTCTAAATGCTTGTGTTTTAATCCTCTAAAAATCTGTGTTCTCAACTTGATTTGTATTTTCCGGTCGATTTTTCGTAATTTTTATAGCTTTGCAGAAACCTGCAGTTCTTAGCTCAAAGTTTTTCTTTTAAAACGGTGACACAAATTCCGACATATATGTATATGCCATAGATGGAAAACTTTTTGAGAAAGTTTCGTCCAGATAACATTAATTTTGATATATTAGTTTGCGTGGAAATATACTGACTGACGGACGGTCAGATCGAAGTTAGGTTAGGATAGAAATATCTATAAAATTCACACCGCTCAACAGGTCAATTTTCCGTTTTGGGCTGCTCTTAACTTCTATGCAAAGCGGATATAACTTTTCCAAGGCTGTAAAATATAACCTACTCGGATTTGACTCCTGCTGTTTTTACAGGGCCATATACAAGGGTACACATATTTTCTTTGGGCAGGTAAACGGTATTAAAGGTAATCGAAGATTTCCTTTTTGTCTCGTGCTGCGCAATAGTTTATGGTAAATTTCCTGGAAACTGGCATGCTGTTTCCTGAGCCTCGGTTTATCAGTACACCTTTAAACATTTATATGCCGCTAATAAACGCTTGTTCAGAAATTGCATATTGGCTTCCAATGACGTTTATCAGTAGATGCTAACAAATATTTGATAAAATCTTGGAAAATAATAATGAAAACAAGAGAGAACGCTATAGTCGGGTGCCCCGACTATCAGATACCCGTTACTCAGGTAAAGGGAGTGCAAGGGAGATGGAGATAGAAACTTTGATCACGTATAACTTTTTAACGAATGGTTCGATTTGAAAAATTTCTTCTACATTTCGATAGGTATTGATAAACACAATAAAACTGCATTTTTACTTTTCCGAAATATTAAAATTTTTAAAATCGTATACAAGCGATTGTGGGAGTTAAAGGGGGCGTGGCACCTTTTTGAAACAAACTTGCGCTGCGTAGGAACTCCTAGAATCTGCATGCAAAATGCCAATCTTCTAGCTTTTATAGTTTCCGAGATCTCAGCGTTCATACGGACAGACAGACAGACAGACGGACAGACAGACGGACAGACGGACAGACGGACAGACGGACATGGCTAGATCGACTCGGCTAGTGATCCTGATCAAGAATATATATACTTTATAGGGTCGGAAACGCTTCCTTCTACCTGTTACATACTTTTGCACGAATACAATATACCCTTTTACTCTACGAGTAACGGGTATAATTAGTAGAAAATATCATGTCAACATATTTATACCAAAATATAAATTCGCTTAAATGCGAAAATCTATTCTATAATCCGTACTAAATTATTTTTTTTGGTATACGTACATATATAATTTTATTTATTTACTATTGTTGAGAAACATTTTCCACACATAAAAATATATTATTATTATTTTATTTTAAAGCCAAATCGCCTCATTTCGCCGGACACTTTGTTGCGGAGAAGGAAGGGAAACTCCTACGAAATGGCCACTCTGCTGACCAGTATGCTGATTGGAGCAGGTCACCCCGCCTTGGTGGTATCCGGAGTGGCCCGCGAGGAGACCATTCTCAATGACCAACTGGCCATTCCTTATCCATATCCGATCGTGGAGGTGGAGGCGGAGGAGATCAAGCCGAAGGTTGAGAAGCCGGGTCAGAAGTACAAGTTGCGCGGATTACCCGATTTGGAGAGTCACCTCGAGGAGGATATGGCCGAGGTTCACAGGCAAAAAGCCGCCGAAGAAAAACGGATTCAGGACGAGATTATCCGGAAGCAAATGGAGGTAGGGATAAACACAATGATACACATTGGTGACCAAGATTTACTGCCAGTCCCTTTTCCGAAAAGGATCTTGAGCTGCTGGCCGTGGATCGTCACCACTACCGACGCTGCCATGCCTGGGTGGTGATCATAAACAATGCTCCTTGGAGTGTGAAGCCCAAGACTACCTACACGGATGTGAACGGGGATGTGGTCGAGGCTCCTCCCACGGCCATTTTCATAGAGCCTTCGACGGGATTCATTTGCGAAACGGGTTGCAAGCAGTATATCCTGGTCGATAGTGTCTGGAACGAGTACAATTACTACGTGAACAAGCAGAAGTACCAGAGGGTGGGTGACTTGCGATGGGACCTGAGGGACACCAGCGACTGGGAGCACATGCTGCCGGGTGAGCCGCCCGAGATGCGCACCTACAAAGTGGCCTCGGATGAGAACATAACCGACGAGGAGCGCGACATTAGCGAGGAGAAGCACCTGGATTGCATCGGTTCCTGGGTGGACCGACTGCACATTGGACTGGCCGACTTCGAGCAGCGTTTTCCCAGCTCCGAGAAGAAGATCCAATACAAGGGAGCCATCCACGAGCGATTTGCTCCCTATTCCCAGCGCGATGGCAAGGTGATGCAGCTAACCGTTTTCGCCAATGACGAGTGCACTATTCCCAAAATCCGATACGAGTTCTATGAAAACCGCTCTGACCTCATGCGTCATGTGAAGTACACATATGCCACCGACCAATTCGAAGAGATATTCGCCAAAGGCCGCAACGACAGTTTGAAATGTGGGTAAACATCTTTAAAACGAACTTCTTTAACTTAAACCAGCTCATTTCAGCCATTGAGTTTTTCTCCGACACCTCACAGCCGCGGAAAGTGTATTTCTATTCGGCTTCAAGAATAGATTCGTTGGATTTGATGGTGGTTGAACCAGGATCCCTCGTTCTTCACTACAAGGGTCGCAGTGATAAGTGTTGGTACAAGGAGTTTGACTTCACTCCAGCTGGAAACACTCTTAAGGTTCAAAACAAAATTGTTTACTTTCCCCACATTTAATTTGCCAAGTCTTACAGAAAGTCACTGAGAAATTTCACAAAGCCAGTGCCGATGATGTGGGCACAAGTGATATTGCAATTCGTATATTTCTCTTTCAACAAAACAAAATTGTTCTCAAGTTCCACTATACATTTGGGGCACTTACCGCTACTACAGTGGAATTTACAAAGCCACCAAGACCGGATTATGGCAAAGAACTTGTTTACGATGAAAAGCTAACAAAAATATACAAGGTAAGGAGATGATTTGAATACCCATTCGCATTACACCTGTATTTTTAAATCTTCCGCAGGCAAATCCCTTAGATCCCACTCGCACTAATCTGGAACTATACAGATTGTTACGTGATCAACTGCAGTACGAGGATCAGCTGAGGAAAAATTTTGAGAAAATCTTCGAGGACATAAATAATATCTTCGATTTGCGCAAGTCTGAAAAGGCTGAACCGAAGCTCAAGTTCAGCATTTTTGATCCACTTCGAAATGGAGCAGCCAGAGCTATAAGAATGAGACAGGTAAAGGTGTCTCTTAATTTTATTAATATACTATGAATAACATATTTTATTACTTTCAGTTTGAGGAGGAAGAGGAACTGAAGAAGGAAATAGCCAGTAAGCCAGCCGATTTTCTGGCCCCATATCTGGTACCTTATAAACACCAGGAAGAACTGACTCAAGAGCAATCTCTAAACGCCTACAATGCCTGCCTGAATGACCTGAAATCGCGATTTGTCAGCTTGCTAAATAACCTGCAACGCCATTATGAGGATGTAAGCCACTTGAAATATTTAAAATATTCAATTTTTCACACCTATTTTGATTTCCAGCTAACCTCTGAGTCAAAGTCCCTCAATCGATTCCTCAACAAATTCGAGAACCAATTCAACAACTATGACTACAAGCGTCTTGTGCAACAGTCGAAGGATCTGGAACTTAATAAACGCATGGTGCAACAACGCTTGACTCTGACCCATGAAGAGTCCCAAAAGAAGTACGAAATAGTCAAGAACTCCTTGCTTAAGGATTCGCGGCTCAACTTTAAAAAGGAAGATTTGGGAAGGAGGGCTTCTGAGTCATCGAAATAAAAATAATGTGTAATGTTAGAAATACATATATATAGGTTATTTTAAAATACTTAACAAATGGATATAGGAATTAAGGATTACTTAATAAAAGAATTACCGAAGCGTACACTAAACAATTGTTTTAATATAATACTTAACTCCTTTAGGTTTCAGCTAAAAAAAATGTGCATTGACCACTATTCTAAAAATTAAACTCATTAATTTTTTCCTTTTCATGGCCAGAAACTATTGGTTATTCATAAACTGAACTAAGATATTTTATGTGAGCTATAATTGCAATTAGCAAATTAAAATAACCGTTGGCGAAATAAATAAATTGGTTTATACGCATGTTGATAATCTGCTAGTTATAACTCGATGAAATTGACCCCTTTGTTTTTGTCAAGCATTCAATTGAATCCTTCAAAGGCGACGAGAATTGGCGACTTTCAGATTAAATCGCAATCAAAGGTTGGCCTTTAAGATGCAGATACTGGATTTCTGAGAGTTTCTTCCCCCGGTGGTTAAGTGGATTCTAAAATGCGAATGTCGATTTCATGGCCTAGAATCATTGCCGCCGCGCGAACAACGTCGCTAAGGGCGGTTGGGTGGTTTCTCTGATTTGGGTGGGTGGTGGTGGTAACGACGGCGAGGAAAATTCGTTTCAAAAAGTGACCGTTTGAAAATTGGACAAAGTGGCTGATGCTGCTGCCGTGTACGGACCCGCGCCCAAGGCACACAAGCCGTACAGCCGAAGAGCCGTGGTTGGAGGCCACACACACACACTGATCTCCGCACACACAGACATTCACATGCACAAATATCCTGGAAAACACACACCGCCACACACACGAATGTCTGAGCTGGGCGGCTGTCCATTTAGCGCGATACCCACACCCTCAGATTCGCTCACACAATCGTTCACGACCCACGCATACACACAACGAACTCATATGATGTCCGTGACCCCCACCCACTGCCCACCACCTCCCACCGCCACCCACTGCCACCCCTCGTCCTGATGGGACGGCGAAATTGGGTTCGTCCCTTGAAAGAATCGTCCTAAGATGAAAGTGCTGTCCCTTGTCCGCCTACCGTACGTTAGCTTCGCTGAAAATTTGCTCGTGGCATGAACACATGTGGCGTAATTTCGTCGCAGATTTTTGTTCGCTAACTGGACAAGGAGATTTCGTGCACTGCCAGAAATGGGGTGGCACTCCACTTATTTATTTTTATCGAGATATCTGTGAAACAGATCCATTCGTCTAAAAGCATTGGCCACAATTCAATTTAAAATTTCTAAAGTCAATAGGAACATTAAAATCATAGTGATTTCACCTAATATTAATTCGTAGATTTATTTTTTTATGGATTTGGTTCCAACACATATGAATTTTTTGACATATTACCTTTATTTCGAGACATAAAACATTTTAAAATGCTATTTTACATAACTAAATGTTTTGAATTGATTTACTTTCTTCCCAACTCTTGTTTTAAGGAAGACATTAAAGAGATCATAATAGGTATTCAAGATTCCTAATCAAAAATAAATTTTTAACCACAATTATACCAATATTATTACCAGATAGTAACTTATAGGCATTGTTAAGTAAAGGTTTCCGGACAAAGGTAGGTTTTTTGAATGTTTAGCTTCTCTTATTTATTGACTCTTAAATGAATACGTTTTTAGCATACTACAACCACTTTTATGGAACATATGAATTATGGAAACATGTATGCACTTTGGCATATTTTTAAAATTTACCCCGACTTTTTTCGCGGTGTCCCTTTTGGACTTCCGAGTCGCGGGACCCTGTAATAGCGGCTAGTCAATGTTGTGCGCCAAGGCGTGGGCCATGGGTCGTGGGCCGTGTTGTCGTCCCCCGCGGTGGTGGGACTTCCTTTTCGTCCTTTCGCCAACCCCTCCCCTTGCCCTCCTCAGCCACAGCCTCCACGACTGCCTCGGACTTGGCCAGTGACCGGCTGGGCATAAGTACAGTTGTGTAAATACACTAGCGGCCAACGCCGCGGCCCAAGAATTTGTATTTTATCAGCATCATTCACATCGCGTAGTCAAGGACTCCCAATATTTACGCGAAGTATACACACACATATGCAGGCGGGGATTGTGTGTGTGTGTAAGTGGGTTCTTGCCGAAGCAAACAGGACATGTGATGGCAATGTGGTGGGGGGGTTTTGGTAGCGCGAGGGTTTTGCACACGGGTTGTCGACGCTGTCCGTGTGTGAGAGTGTGTGCACACGAAACAAAAAATATGTAGAAATTCGATTTGAAATTATAGTACAACATTTTAATTATTTTTAATCATATTTACAAGTCAAAATTAAATGCACTTTTATGAAAATAGAAAAGCTTATTGGTACTAAGCCTTTGATAAAAAGAAAGTCCTTTCTTAGAGTGACTGTTAGTTCCGCAGTCTTCAAACTACAGTTTAAATATTTAGTATTACTATCTATAACAACATTATTTCCAAATTAAAATAACAAAAAAGTTCGAAGTTCACACATTTTTCTGCATGTGTGCGCGAGGACACACGTTTGCGAGGGGCGGAGAGGTGGAGTGCGATCCTTTCATTTTATTCCTAAATGTCCTTCCTTCAATATTTCAAACGTGCTTCGTGACGCGTCCGTTTTGCAAAGGCTGAACTGGGCGACTTGCAAGTGGGCCTTTGTCGCGCTCCGTTCTTCAGCTTGTTGTTATTGTTCGCCGCTGACATGTTGCTGCTGCGCCGCGGTGAATTGAGCGGAGGTGGGGGGGAATGGAACGTGGGTGGGTGGAGTGGAGTGGAACGGGCGGCCGAGTGGGTGGGGCAGACACGCAGGGACGCTGGGAGGAAAAACTTTTATCTCGGCGCATTTATTTTTCTATTCCACTTATAATATATGCCAGAAACAGGATACACACCCACATGGGCATATATTGGATATTTATTTTGTATTCGAACGCCGGCGACGGACAGCGAACGTGTCAGCATCAGGAGAAGGACCTGAATCGGCGGCCTCGCCGGGTCGCCGGACGGTTAAGTGGGGTAGCCCGTTATAGGACTTTCAGGACTGGACCTGAACTCATGGGGGAGCGACCATGTGTGTGTGCGGGTGTGTGGGTGTGTGTGTTTGGGCCTTCGTCCGGACAAAGCGACGGACGCTGAAAAATGGCGTGAATTCACTTGGGTGATTTGCGCGACGTCCTGCACGATACACACATTTAAGGATGATGGAAAAAATGTTCCTTCACCTTTTCATTTTCTGCGCTTAGAAGTTCGTCTTGGCACATAGCAAAAAAAACGCAAAAAGGTTTTGCGGATGGGGTGGCGGCCATGACCACATGACAAAATCTACCCAAGTCCCGTCCTTATACTTCAAACTTTCTCTCTACTCTGGTATATTCGAAAATACCGATTTTCATATATATTCAAATTGTTATTAGTTCTTTGAATTACAAAGTTTGTTATCACTCCTATATCAAAAGCATTAAAATTTAATTTATCAACGAACAACTTTATAATGGAAACCTTCTTAACCTTACTTAAGTCGGGCACTACATTTTAAACAAGCCAAAACTGTAAAGTATTTTAAAGGCTTTCGTTACTCCTGGCCCATTCATATTTAAAAACATTAATCAAATGTTTCTTCAGATTAATATACTCTGATTTAGAACTTAACATAATCAATTTGTTGAGTGAGCTTTTCCATAACTTGTTCTACCTAATATCAACTAACTAAATATATTTTTCAAAATGAGGACCCAACAATTGAAATTAATCACCAAAGTAAAAGTTTTTTAAGTTTTAAAACCTTCCATAAATTGATATATTGTACCTTTTTTATTTATTTTAAATTTAATTACTATGTTGTGTAGACTAAGTGCCAAATAATTTACCAGCTTCTATATTTAAACCAGTTGGGTAAATGTAATGGTATATTAACTCCCACATGACTTCATGGACCTGATTTTATGCGGACATCAGAAAATAGAATGTTATTCGGGAGCGGTGGTCGGTCGGAAGTCTTGCGATTCGGCCGTGATAAACCGCTGAAAAGCGTTATATGTACACCTGCCGTGGCTGATTGTTATGGCCGAAGCCATTTCCATCAAGTGCTAATATACCGACGTGCCCGTTGACGCCTCTTCCGCGTTCAGAGCCCCAGTTTATGACTCTAATTGCCCCCAACTTGGCAAAGTTGATACTGGTAACTGCTTATCTGTGCCCAGTTGATATGTTGATGACGTGTTTACTGCAGCATAAAGTCCCTTTTACGACCCATTTTATTTATATCCAAGCTCTGGTCATGAGCCTGTCCTGGCGCCAATAAATTTTTATTAGCCATGATGTGGCTGCTCTTGTTCCTTAAGACGGCGAGCAAACTGATTCCGATGTTTTATTGCCCATATTGTGGCCATTCGCATGTAATTCGCGTTTTATTTCCCACACACGGTGGGCGTGTGAGGAAATTAGTTTTCAATTAGGTTTTGCTTATTTACCCGAGATAAGCGGCCAGTAGTGGAGTTTTCAGTAACTTTCCCCCGAAGGTCGAAGTTCAAATCCTTATATACTGTGCGTACATACGCCATAATGAGCTGCTCTATCCGTATGCATTGCGGTGCGCTCTAATTGAGGGATTAGTTAGCCTGATTATCGGGTTCATTAAACTTTCACCAGACAATGGGCCTGTTATAATGCAGTTGGCCCAGCAGGTGCTGGTTGTCCAGTACATAATGTACTTCATTATTGTGCATCCATGTACAGGTGTGTGGACTGCATTGACATTGACTTTCATCTCATTATAATGGCAACAAATGTTTATTTATGATTGTACTTGCCGACACATGTGTGCATGTGTGTTAATAGACCAAATTCCAGCCAAAGTGCCACAAGCATTGGGTTAAACAACTTGTTTTCCTAATTTAATGATAATGAGCTATTTATGGCTGGATCTGGATACATGGCATCGGTGGCATCGGGGTGTGGGTTGGCCAGCTACTTATGGGGCATCGAGGGAAAGTGTTCCGGCCGAAGTGTGTTGATGTGTCTGAGGCGTGTGTGAATGTCCCTGCATTCTACTTATGGATGTAAGGCAACTGCATGCTGCATTATTAATAATATCTGTTAAACACCAATTGGCGTTTATTGTTTCCCCACTCTTTCTTTGCCAGCATTCAATTAGGCATTAGACAATTAAATAATTTGCTACGCTTTGCTTATTTCAATTCATTTTTGCAAGTTAACAAAGGCAAATATTGTAATTTGAATTTAATTCGAAAGTTAGCAGGCCTTTTAGGTATTGTGTTTTCCCTTTACACAGACTGTTGTCATATAAGCTGTCATAAATTTTTTATATTTTTGCTTTAAGGGCGTAAGTTCCCATCAAAAATGCTTAAGCTACAATCCAAATGTGTTTTCGGAGTTTATTAGCATTCCGATTTTAACGCCACATTTAAGTGTTTGAATAACAAAATTCGGTAGAAGAATCTGACTTTTAAAAGTGTCCTTGAAATATACGAAAACTGGTTTCCTGTTTTTAGTACTTCTGCATTTTTAGAAAAGGATTATAAAGAAATACTTTTTTTAAACATGAATAAACTTCGTTTCGATGAAATACTTCATTAACTTCCTCAGGATTATTTATCACATGGAAATAGATGATTCAAAAAATAGTATCAATTAACAAAGGTTTTTGAACTTTTAGCTATGAAAATCTGTACAACTGAAATGAGTTAAACAAAGTCATTCCTTAAAGACTTATTATTATTAAAAACAATTTTATCCAAACGACATGAGATGCCATATCGGAATAATAAGAACTCTGCAATGACAAATGATACCAAGAGATAAGACAAGCATTTTGAAAATTTTCCTAACGACAGCCACTAAGGCATAAATTATTTATCTCAGAATTATCGGTAGCGCATATCTGGGGAAAAAAGCGAGATGCCAATTGGCAAACACACAAACAACAAACAGACAAACAAACAGACGCACAAATGTATGCTCGTCTTTGGTCGAGCTTGAGTATTTATGTCTTCGTGGACCGCAGTACAATATACGCAGCATGCATTTATGCAAATGCAATGCACACGTACACGCACACACACACACATGCTCATGTAATTGCAGGCACGCGCAATTTCTTCAACTTAGCCAAATGTGTGCGTGTGTGAGTGTGTGTGTGTGGCTGGCAAATGAAAGTTATATACTCGCATAATATGCATATTTCAGAGGAATAGGAGGCATGCGCTAGTGTGCGTCTCGTTCTAATTCTAATGTCCAGCGTTTGAAAGTCTTCAGGATGCGAATGCGATGCGAATACGTACGGACACACGCACCTAGCCGTCCAGGATATACATAGTCTGTATGTCGGTGCTCGGTGGTCGGAGTCCTGGCGTGGTCGTCAGATGGCTAGGATGCAGTCTTGATACATGAGCGGCCATCCAGTCGGGCATCCGTTCAGGCGCAAAATCTGATGTGGCTGCTCCTACGCTGTCCTTATTGCAGCAGCTCCTCCACTTCGACCCCCCACCCTCTACTTTTCGAATCCTTTCGCATCCTTTCCTTGCCTTGCCTTGCCTTGCCTTGCCTTGCGAGCCACGCTCGAAACTTTCTGCCCAGGAAGAAGTAAGCACGTACATATGGATGTGTACATGCCGCATACATACGTATGTATCGGAGAAGGTAGGTGTGCTTTGCATCATTGGCCGTCCACCTCCACGGATGACCAGCAGTAACCGAAATGTACGATAAGATTTGGCACAGTGGTTCTAGAGGGCCAAAGAGTTGGTAGTCACTCTCGGTGCGGTCTAACCTCTAGGTCCTTGGAAAGGATTGCTGAAGTACTCCTAACAAAATTGCAACTATTAGATTAACAACCATGCTTTCAGTTTCCAGAGGATTAGGAACATTTCATTTAGCAATACAGTAGCCAGTACTTAGTAAAATCGTGATCAATGAAAAATATATGTTTATTTTGAACAGCTTATATTGATCTGAACTAAAACTTTGTTAATTCCAAACACCATCTTATCACCAACAAATTTCTCAAACCAAATGAGAATTTGTACTCTGAATCGCCAATAGAACTTATTATTATTATTCTAGTTATACTACTACACAGACAACTCAATCCCAAATATTTGACTTAACTTTTAAGGAAGTTTAACATATAAATATAGTAACTTGTTTTGAATTTTGATATTAATCTTTAAATGATATTGACATCAAAAATGAAAATTATAATCTGTTTGACCCAGTTAATTTTGGTAATTCAAACACATCAAAAATCTCCAACTAGACTGATGTATCGCTTCCTATAAAATTGTAATTTAATCAATTACCTTCCACAAATTGTTCAAACAAAAGGTAAAAAAATAAAATATAAAATTTTAAGTACATGTACTATAATAAATCGCAATTAAATGTGTTAAGCCGTAGGCAAACATTTTGTTAAAAAGGCAAAGGCTTCGAGTATAAATTGTGAAGTATATGTCCCAATCCGTGATATGGCGAATGGCACTTCGTAATTTTATTATCTATTCTCGAGCGGAGTTTTAGCCCAGCGCTCCTTGGACGAGTGTACATACCGGGCGAGTGTATATGCAAATGCTAGCTCCCGAGACTCAAGTGGCCGAATGGCAAGGAGGGTGTGGGCTTGGGTGTGGGTGTGGGAGTCCAGTGTCCGGTGGTGGCCAGTCCGCCGGAGACGTAGATGGAGTTGGAGATGGAGACTCCCTTGTGCGGCAACGGTCTTGGTCAATTGCGACGTCGTCGGCATTCGTGAAATAGCCAACTTTCGTACATACAGCACACACAGCGATGGGAATTTTTGCTGCCGACCGTCTCCGTCTCCGTCTTTCATCTCTAGCTCTTTCGCTCTGCAGATGCACATGTGTGTTTGTGTATTAATTTGCCCACCCACCATGGCTATATGCAAGCTGGCCATGGCAACTTGAAAAGTCGAATTTTCGCCATCTCGTTCCGACGTCTCGCGCAGCTACCTCAGCCAACACAGCTCCTGCTCTTGCTCCTGCTCCTGCTCCTCCTCCTGCTTCTGCTTCCACTTGGACTTCGGCTTTGGCATCAGGATCCAACAACACCAGCATCAGCTCTCAGCTCTCAGCCTCAACCTCAATTTTAGTCCTGGCGATGGCGATGGCTATGGCGATGACGATGGCGACGCAGCAAAACGTGACCTAGCCCGGTTAGAACGTACCCCATATAGACTCCATCGCCAGTGGACCAGAGAAAATCTCCTCCCCCCTCAATCCTTGCCGCCTCCTTTTCCCCATTTCCCCCGACTCACCCCCCTTTGGCCGACAAGCACTGGACCACCGGACACGGAGCCATCATCCTCATCAGCTTTAGCCGCCGATGTAGCAAGCAATCGCAAGCCGTATGCAAACAATATTTTACATAGCTACTGTCTGGAGGTTCTTGCTGCCCGACTTCGTTGGCCTTCCTTCGTGCCGAGGCCTTCTTGCTCCTTACTCCTTACTCCTGCATCCTGCCCGATGTCCGAGCAATCGCACTCACACACTCACGTATCCTTGCACTGAGAAAAGCAATCAATTGTATAATCAGAGCACATTTATAAAATTTATTATATCAGAAATGTAAAATAAATTAATAATAATAAATTAAATTATTTTATATCTTTACTTAATAATTCTTTTGATAATAGTTCATTAGATCGGATTAGGCCAATGAAAAAACTGAAGGGAGACTCTATTGTGATAAAAAAGGGAAGGTAATCAATTGAATTCCCAATTTGTTGTGAGAAATAAATAAATTTAAAATAAATTCCTCCCTAATCATGTTATGGACTTATAAATATATGATTTCTAATTAAAGAGAATCTTACTAAATTTAGAAAGATTGCATTTTTGATTTCAGATTGTACTTACATATGTTTAGGTATAAAACAAATAAACTTTTAAGTTATGCTGAAAATTAAATATTAAAATAGTATTAGACCACTACAACACTTAGAAATAAAGACATAACAGCACACTTTAAAATTTAATTTCAAATCCCAATTTCGTTGTTTTAATTAAAGGATTATAGAAATGGAAATTCGTTAAAGGACCTTTTTCAAACCTACTTGAATGGAGCTTTGAGTAATCTTAATTCTTAGATAGGTTCTTAACGAAACGTTTTTCTTTGTGTATGGATAGGATGCGGGGGATACGGATGCGGAGGGCGACGGAGTACTACGTATGCTGCGATGTTTGTGTTTGTGTAAATGTCCGCATCTAAATTCGCATATACAGCAGCGGTCAACTATGGAAATTATCGATCGACTTGTTTTTGGTGTCAGGTGGTCGGGCGATGGATGCGGTGGCAGCAAAGCAGCAAAGGCAGCATGATGGACACGCGGCTGTAGGGGAGTTGGGTTGTTGGGAGATCCTGGGAGGTCCTGTGTGCCAACGAACTGGATTTCGGGGGCGGCCGATATGCCAAGGCGAACATGGGCGCGCAGCGCGTAGATTGAGATGGCAGGACGAAGTGGCAGGAGTGGCAGGAGTGGCCGGAGTGGCTGCTGGAAGGAGCTTGTCACACTCGGCCCTCGATGCCCAGAAGTTGCCTGCGAATTACCACTGCTTGTTCGTCGCAGTCGTCGTGGTAGAAGTCCTCCCTTCTAGCTGCTTGTGCAACGGACACTGGGCCTCCAGGACAACGGACAACGGACAAAGGACAACGAACGACATCGTCGGCCCAACGACTACGAGATGGCGATGACCAAAGGAATGGGTGAATGCTCTGCATTTGCGAGGCATTCAGCGGAAATATTCATCCTAGCTCGTCTTTTCAGCCAAGGACCCCAGCCCGTGCCCCCCTCAAAATTCACCCCTTCGACTCACACAGGCACACATCAAAAGGTTGTTGGTTGGGCAGCAGCAGCCATGTCCTTTTTAGACCGGCCGCGGCCAACTCGAATGGCTGGAATTCGTCGAAGGGATAGGGAAGCGGAGGGTACGGAGGCCAGAAATTGCTTATGCGACATCCACATCCACATCCACATCCACATCCTCAGTTGCTCCTGCTATCGCCTGCAGTATTAGTTATGGCAGACCAGCAAAGGCAAAGACGGCTGTCCAGACGGCAGGCTGGCTCACTGGACGCATCGCATCGCATCGCAATGGTCGGTTCGGTCGTTTGGGTCCCTTGAGCCAAGTCCGCAAGTCCGAGAACTGAAATATGTATTCCAAAGTGTGTATGTGTTTATTTAAATGGGGCTAGGCTAGCAGGGGGAGGGGGAAAGGGGTTGGGGGAGGAAGGGTTGAATCGGGGGGATTAACAAATGTTCGTTAGTGGGGCCGCACTCGTTGCTGCGGTGGAACCCAGCCACGTTGAGTTGATAGTCGCTTTTTCCGACAACTTGATCTGGACATGTTCTCAAGTTGGGAAACACAACCGCGCTACTCTGCTCTATACTGTTCTGCCGGAATCTCAGCACTCCGGCGGACTTTCGAGGCAGAAGCCTGATCAGCGAACCATTAACTTGACCGTCAGATGCTGATGGACCGGCACTTCCTACCCACTTTATTTTATTTCTCCTATTTCAACGGCAGGACGCGAACTCCCTCGGTTTTTATTGAATTGAGCCCTGCGTTTTGCAAACCGTATTTGTGTATCAAACCTTTCGCTAAGCCGAGTTGCAGGTGGCTCCAACTCAAGGTCCACTGGGCACAGAATTAAATTTTATACTTCAGTATGGAATGGCATTTCGCAGAAACTTAGCCACTTTCCATTGAGAGATGTTGTATTTAAAAAATCGTCGGATATTGGTATCTATTTTAACTGTCTGCAATCCAGATTCAAATTATATTTTAGGTTTGTTTATATAATTCCAACTTCCTCTTCAAAGAATCACTTAAGCAATATAAATTTAAAGCAAACAAATTATAAGTTTGGAACCGAAATCAGAGGCTGTAGCTTTGGGTTTGTCAACTTATCTTGTTTTCATATTTTCAATAAAAACTAAAGGCTCTCCCAAAAAAAACACATGTTCTGTCATTTACAAGTGAAAACACTAAACGAGTCCCGTCTAGTCCTTTAAAAAGTGACCTCCTTCCGACTGAATTGTTTGTTTTATTCTAATGCCATAAATGTGCATAAGCGATATCCCAGGGAAGGATAGGTCAGGGAGTGCTATCAGTCGGTCAAAGGGCCTGCCTGGTTTTTAAAGCCAAAAGCAACAGATATCTGTTTGTATTCACCCATTCAGATTTTTATTCATGAACTTTTATTATTTCTGCTCGCTCATGAGCTTACTTCTGCCGGGAATCCCCTTCGGAGTGGGACAGGGACGGCGATAGGAGGAGGGACCATGGTGCTAAAGCTTTTTTATGTTTGTGTATAGTATGTATTTTTTTCCTCTACGCTTCTCTACTTCTTCCTATGTCAACGGTGCAAGTGCTGATGCGGTCCTTTTTATTTTGTGCCCCACTCAAAGTTACAACTTAACTGTTATTTTATTACAACATTTAATAAAAATCAACAAGTGCATGAGTCGGCGAGAAAGGAGTTGGTCCTCGGGGCAGCAGGACTCCTCTGGTGCTCCTCTTCCTTACTTTTTCCCCCGTCTTCTTGTAGCCGGGCCCCTGAACAAATGGAGCGTGATTTTGTGGCTCCATGAGGTTTATATTAAGTGTCGGTATTAAAATAAAAATGCTTGTTATTTGTCTTGGCTTTTTATTTAGTTGCCGTTGCCGTTCCCGTTGCCTTCGTTTTTTATTGCTCTTCCTGAAAGATATCGCCGGCGAGGAGCGTGAAGGAATACCACTGCGTGTATGGGATGGATGTCCAATTGGAAGCACGGGAGCAGCGGCGGCAAATCAAGCGTGGGCTAATTACCCTTCGGCCTCAGGAAGCGACAAGGTATCGAGTTTCGATTAAAGCCAGCATGTCTCTAAACAGTGTGCTTAATTTGGCGCCGCTGACCGTAACGGTACCCCGGCTCCAATTGACATTGTCTGCGTCCTGAGATGCGAGTCCTGTTCTTGGACCACCTCACCCCCTCCTCGCTAAACCGAGCCCAGTATTTAATTACGGGACGAGATCCCACCGATGCCCACGGCGTCGCCGCTGGTGCGCGACTTAAGATTGGCGAAAATCCACGGGAATATTGGGGGGCGAATGTCTCATAAAAGAAACTAACAGTCTAAGTAACGGAAATTTACTGAAAATTGGATAGGTAAAGCATAAGGTGTTTCGGGCTCACAATGCTAACAGAAAATGGGGAGAAAAGGATATGTACTTGCTAAGGATTTCTTATAAAATCGAAACCGCAATTTAACAAAAGTATTGGATAATTGTAAAAACAAATCTTTCGTCCGTTTTAAAAGAATTACTTTAAATTTATATTTAAATACCAATTCCAACGAGCATCATTGCATCATCAAAAACATAAACAATATTTTAGATTTTTTCAGCCACTATTAAGTTCTTAACTTGATTTAATTGTTTTAAATGGGCAAACAGATTTTTAGGCAAACAAAAAGTAAACTCAAGACAGACAAGAATTTATTTTTTAATACCTTTTGATAGATGAACAATTAATACCAGCCATTAACTTATTTAAAACTGGTATAAATTACTAAAATGAAAAATGCCAATCTTAGTTTCCGAGATCTCAGCGTTCACACGGACAGAGACAAAGACGAAATTTTTTTTTTTTTAAAAGACACACTTACGAGTTGTTTGTAAATTTAAGCCAATAAAACGAAAACTCGCTTAATATTCACAGGATAATTTCATTTAAATATAATTTTATGGCTCAGCTTAGAGTTTCTTCCTTGGAAATAATCTAAAATTGAGCATAACGAGAATAAGGCAGAGTCAGGCACTTTTGCCATAACAAAATTAAATTCCCAAGAAAGGTCCTATAGCTTCAGTTAATTGCATTATCCTTTGGCCAGGAAAGTTCAATAGAAATGGGTGGCAGTCAGGTTAGAGTAGCATTTAGACTCCTCTACTTTCACTATTTTCTTTTTGCGACTTTCACTATTTTTTTTCTTCCGGGTAATGGCCTTGGAAAAGTTTCTTTCGCAAAAGTTGAGCACAGGAATTCGCATTAAATAAAGCAAGGCATAACAAATTTTCTTTAAGTAGTCTGGCAGCGACCTACCCCAATGTCTTTCATGTTTGGCCATACATGGCTGAAACGAAATAAAAACTCCGAATGTGGCACAGTATCCTGGCCCCCACCCCCTCCAGCACCACTATTACCACTGGCACAATCAAATATACACATAGATTTCATCACATAGCCATAAGTATGTGTTTAGGAAAAAATGTGCATACATACGGACCTATACGTATCCCGGCCATAAGGCCAAAGAGTTGGACTCGTATATCTCTGGATGTCTGGATGTCTGAATGTCTGGGTGAAGGGCACACAAACACAATGGGCCGACGCCGACTGTCTGCCAAGATCCTCCAAGTTGGCAAATATTACGGCCGTAAACGTGCATGCATTAATGGGGATTCAGCATCAAATAATCGGAAAAAATCCCACTAAGTATGCAAACCCATCAGGATGAGTGTGCGTGTGTGTGTGTGTGCTGAGAAGCAACAGATATGTAACTGAGAACGATGGTGGGTCCTTTTTCGGGGGTCTGGGGGTGTTTGGAACTTCTGAATTGAATATAAAAACAAATATAAAAGTTTGATGCCTTGCCCAGTCCAGACACCGGCACACATATGTATGTACACAGCTATGGAATCCCGGCACACAAGCACGACTGTTGGACCGTTCGACTGGCATTGAGTCACCTAAATGGATATTGCCGGCTTCGTCTAGCCCAGATCCAGTGGCTACTGGCTGGTGGCCCTGGCATTGGAGCACCGCACCGCACCGCTCCGCACCCAACGATGACATGGAATATATATTTTTATATAGACAACGTCTGCTCAAAAAAAGTGCAAACAAACAAAACCGAAGAAGGAAGAAAAAAATAAGGAGTCCCACACACTCCACACTCACTCGTTCGCACACTCAGAAAAGCATACGGGAGGAGTTGGAAAAAAATTGGTTTTATGATTCAAGGACATGAATCACATTATTTTTCCAGCAGCATGAAGCACACATAGACAGTGGGAGTAGGTTACAAAAAGGTGGTCCTGCTCTGGTCCTGCTCTGGTCCTGAGCCCCAGTCCCGAGTCCTTGGTCCTTGGTCCTTGGTCCTTGGTCCTGTCCCACTTCTTTGCCAGACATCCTCCTGCGGTCGTCCACTGTTCTCTTTCGGCTCGCTGTGAAGCAATAATTTAAATCCAACATTTTTATTGCTGCACTTGCACACACAAACAGTAAGTATATGGATGGCACTCCCCTCGGAATCTCCGACTTCATGGATGGGGCCTTTTATGTACAGTTAGTTGGCCATATAAGTGTAAGCAAGAACACACATAAAATGAAAAATGAAAAAAAAACTTTCGATTTCGTTCAATTGTACTTTGAACCCGACAAATAGAATAAAAAACATTGCGGAATTGGCAAAGAGTGAAAACTTGAAAAGAAAACGCTTTCCATTTTACCGGTCGCTTATAATTCTTTAGTACGTAAGTATGTCTGTGTTTCACATTTAAAGAAACTCCCTGCTTGGATTTAAGTTGTGAACTCGGTAAAAATAATGAAGAACAACTGCAAGACTCTCTAATCTTGTACACTTAAAAAGATTTTAATTGGAGATTCTGAAGAATAAAACATTCTCTTGTATTCCATTTTTTTCTTCTTCCATATTATTTACTTTTCGGCATTTAGTTATTTTTATTAAAAATAAACATAAGATGAATGGATATTGCAAAACGTCATTATCCTATTACTGTTAAGATAATAAAATCATAAAGACAATTGTGCACCTTCTTTATTTCTTTCATCTAAGCCACCACAATCACAATCTGTTTAATTCAAGCTATTCATTATTGCAATATTCCAAAGCCAAACACACCCATTAAGTAGAATGAGACGTGCTAATTAAGCATAACACAATTATTTGAACTTAACTGACTTATTATGTGCTATTGACACTATATACTATGTGTTTTAATTGCAAGGCCATGGAGCTCTCAATTGACAATGAAATCAAACAACTCATTCACTTAAGCATGTGTTCGGATGCATTTATTTACTTGCATGAGTGACCAAGTATTTACTATAATTCGGACTTCCTGTAAGGACATGCACGTGCTATGTGGCTAGACGTTATAATGTGCATTATAATTATGTACACATTTATGTCCCTATAATTGCATTTATATATAAGCCAGTACATGATGTGCGAGTGCGAGTTCGTGTGCTCGAGTGGAGCAGGTTTGTTGGTTTTGGCTCATAAATAGTCAAGTCAACACCAACACACACACATTCCGGCAAATTAGGCCAGCACTCTGCGTATTTAAATGATAATGAGCTGCATTCAGCTGCGTTTATGCCGTTTGCCGGCTTCCATAAGTAGGTACTTAGTTATAAATGGGCATGTGCATCTGCATGTGCATGTGCATGTGCACACGGCTGTTGCACATGGTATATGCTTTGCAATAATGTACGGAAGTACATACTTTGTCGTAAATAATCATAACCTTGAACCTCAAATGAGGATGTTACACATTCATGGCGTCAACGGTCCTGGTTCAAGGACACCGAACCGATTAAAGGAGCAATTTTTCGCAACAGGTTTGATTTGGGGAAAAAGCAATACTTCTACTTTTCTTTGAAAGCAAATATATTTGTGTATTTCTAAAGGACTAAGAAATTTGTATAACCTCGCCAGATTAAACATGTCGTATACGCGATATTTTAAACCAATTGATTTAATCTGCTTGTACGAACTCTTACAAAGTATTGAACTGTGATATAAATGTTTATTACTATTTACTAATTAGTTAATAGTCATTAATTTAGTTATTATGAATTAATACAAATGGTAAAAATATAACCCAACATGTCGTATACGCAATTTTTAAGTTATTTGAAACGAAGTGCAATACTATATTGAAATCTAGTCCAATACTTTACTTACTTATTAATGTCTTTTGATAATTTGGGCTCAAAATAATAATTAATTAGTAAAGAAATATTAATGTATCCTCTTGATCTACATCAATAAGTCAATATATGACAGTTTTTCCTTTAAATATCGAGCATTATTTGAAGTATTTGTTTCCCTCTATTTGGTTGTCTTTAAAATAACGAGCCGACAATCTAAAAAATCTGTTATATACATTAATAGCCTATCAAAGAGATTAGGAAAGTTAAAAGTACATTAACTTTACTATGTGTGTCATTGGGTGTCAAAATCGTAAATATATGTAAATACGGTCATCTTGTGTGGAAAACCATCATAAAATTGTTACGACAGCTCTCAAAGTATTCGATTTTTTCGATGCGAAGGGTTCGGACTGACAGGAATGTTATTACATTGCGACGTTTTAGGGCGATTTGTTCGACCTTCGTGAATCGATAAAGGTATCATAAAATATTGGCCTTATCTGTAACACTTAGCTTGATACCTGTTTTACTAACGCCATAAACTTAAAGTCATAGCCTATGGATTGGAATAAGTCATATTTATGTTGTTATTAATCTGTTCAGCCTTGATAATTCTCTTTTTAAAATTACGGAATAACAATTAAAATACTTTTAATACCATATTGATTACATTCGTAGTATTTTATCAAATAACAATGGCAGTTTATTGTTCCCCTTACAAATAAATAAATAATATTTCAAACTATTTTAATCTATTTGTAAACTTATTATTTAAAACATTTTAAGTAAAACAGGATAAAAAGACGTCTTATGGTAATGCATCCTCTGAGCTGCATCGCTTTGCTCTTGTTCTTGCGCCTTAGTAATTATCAGCAAGCTATGCAAAATGAAATTTGATGCACCATTATGCGTCTTGATGCGGGAAAGGTATTGAAATTAACTGGGGATCCGGCAACCACAAGGAGAAGGTACATTAGACTAATTACAAACGTGTTACAGATGCAAGGCGGCTTGCAAGGATGGATGGATGGATGGCTTGGCCTGCGAGATTGCAAGATGCGGCAGATTTCGAGCAGGCGACGTCTGCCTAAAATCTTAAATATACAGCAATCGGACAATATTAAAACTCGGCATAAGCTCGATACAGCAGAGATATGTACATGTGAGGGTGATTGTGTTTCGCAAGAGTTTACTCGCAGGCAAATTAATGTCTAAGCAAAATTTTGATATTTTATACATACCCGAAAGGCAGTGGCATCTACTACTTATATACAAGATTCCAAACTTTCGCAGAGCCAAACCCAAAAATACACATATACGTATACTTACGTATATTGTTCACAGGTCTGTACATACTAACGAATACATGCATATACACATTCTTAAATTTAAGCAATAGATGGCCGTATGTGTTTGTTTGTGTGGGAGTGTGTGTGTGTGTGTGTGTGTTTGTATCCCAGTAAACGTCTAATTCTCTAAAATGTGAAATTTTACAATCGCCTAGCGTACATCTTTGCGTCGTCCACTCACCACCCACCCACTGGGCAGTCAGGCATCCAAGCAGCCAAGCATCCAACCACCCAACCACCCACTCCGCCAAAAGCTGCTCGAGAACCGTAGCCGTTGCTCTGGAAAACCTCCGACTCCTCCGCATCTACATCTAAACATCTCCACGCCACGCCACGCCACTCCACTCCATCTCCATTCGAACCATCAAGTCGTCTATCCCAGCCGCGTGGCTTGACCAGGCCCACCCACCACCACCCACTCCGGTGGTCGTGGCAATTGCCCACGACGAGTCCGAGGTCCCCAAACGCGCCGGACTCCCACTCACGTATTTGCCGCCAACGTCCGCTTTCCCGTCCATCCAAATGCACGGATACATACACGTACACCGACCGACCGACCAACCAACCAACCACCCCCACTCACACTCATATCCTGGCCCACCTCCTTGCCAACACACGCACACACACACACACTCACTCTTATCCTTTTCACATGTCGCAAGTCGTATGCAAACAACATTTTGCAGAAACAGTTCGTTCCTTGGTCTTCGTTTTATCTTCATGGCAGACCCTTACTTATTGTGGGGCTGGCTGACCAGCACCGTTGCTGTTGCTGTTGCTTTTGCTTTTGCTTTTCCCGTTGCCCGTGCCAACCCAGCAACCTATAACACCCACCCCGCCCACTCCATCCTGGCCACCCCACTCCAATCCCTGATAGCATAGCCATAGCCATAGCTTGATGTCCATGCTGGCCAGGACCGTTGACGTAGATGCTGCCTACACCCGGGGCCGAAATAATAGCACAAATAAACGCCTATTAGACTTGATAGAAAGTGTGCATATGCAGAACCTTCAAAATAAATCCTGCAAGGATATCAAGTGTTTAGTTCTCTGAATGTATGCAAATAAAAAATACCCATTAAAAAAGGTGGCCTCTTATTTTATAGAACATTATTGAACAATACTTAACTACATTTTCATAAACAGATCTAAGCTTATCACAAAAATCCAAGCGAACATATAACTTACAAATTGTTTACTTGAGCATTACAAAAATTAGACTGTTAAGCATTAAAAGATTTTTATTCATTCTGTATTATTTTAATTGGACTTTACTGTGACACATAAAAAACTGTTATTATAAATTTAAAATGCTCTGTTTAAGCGAATCCTTTATATTCTATTGTTTTAGATTTAGACGACTTAAAAGTCGAAATGTTCGGGTTCACCATCCCTGCATCTCAGTACTATTTTCGTGGCCGTCACTGTGCGTGTGTGCTACTAGAAAGCTTGGCTCTGCCTTCAGTTTTCAGCTCGCTGCTGTAACGTCTAAGAGTGTGCGGCTGTGTGTGTGCGAGTATGTGTGGCGCTGGGTGGTGGGGGGTGGATGGTGGAGCGGAGGCGCGCTGGGGCGGTGGTGCGGTGGCCAAAGGATGGCTCCGTCCGCTGGCCATGTGTTTGTGTAGATGTCCGCTTCAAAATTCGCATACACAGCAGTGGTCAACTATGGAAATTATCGATCGACTTGCCTTTGGCGCCAGGTGGTTGGGTGCTATGATGGAAAAGTGGTGACGAAGGCAGCGCCAGCAGAAGCAATCTCCGCTGCTCTGCGCCTTCGAAGCGCCGTATTGCCGTAGTGCCGGAGTGCCGGAGTCGTAGTCCGGCGATTTGCGACGTAACGAGGGAACGGGGAGGGGTGGGGGGGCCACATGCCCGTACTCGTATTCGATGCCCAGTCTAAATGGCAAGAACGCAGCGGCAGCTAAGAGATGCCCAAAAAGAAATTGCGGACATTTACATTATGTGTCCATGTGTGAGTATGCCCACCGACTCCAAGTGTGTCCTGGGTTTTCGGACGTGGGGGATTGGGGCTAGGGGGAAGGGCTACAGGAGCCCGGAGCCCAGTGGAACACACATGCAAACGGGCATGCGGCGGAATATACGTGAGCTTAGGAGTTGTCGTCGTCGAGATGTCCTCTGGTTGCTAGTCCAGACGTCGAGGTCCGAGGTTCGAGGTCCGAGCAAAGGACCTCCGCCAGCCCCCGAAACCCCCCACTGCCGAGCATCCACATCCTACTCCAGGGCAGCTTCTGCATCAAAGTGAAACGGGCTAATGGGACGGGCCCAAATTCGCAGAACGGTGGGAGCCATAACAACAAGGCGGAGATGTGAGATGCGAGGAAACGAATGACTAACGAAGGAAATTGCTGATATTGTATGGAGCGAAAGTTGTGCATGTCTGGACGCAGGACTCAGAACGGAGGACTCAGTACGGAGGACTCAGGAGTCTGGTCTCTGGCAGCGGCGCGTTTTAGTTTTGACAGGACCTGGAATGGCAGCAAGACGGAGGAGTCGACTGACCCCACTCACATGGATATATGCCATATATGCCCAGTGCCAGGAGAAAATTCAAATATACTCGAATACACAAACGCACTGACACACACACACGCGCGCACACACACACACACACATGCGAACAATGCCAGATGTCCTGCCGTGTCCGGCATCTTTCCTTACTTCAGATTTCTATTTCCAGCTCACCATCTCATTCCGCCAGCAGGCTGCACCGTAAGCAATTATGCATCCACAGCGGTTGGAAATGAAGGAGCGGCCATCCATGTACGAGAATCTGAATGTGGCCAGGACGAAAGACGAAGGACGAAGGACGCAGGACGAGTTACGAAGGATAAAGATGGAGACCCTGCGGATGCAGGTCTTTGAGAAAATGCATTCGCAATACATGCACACGTCTCTCCAATTAACACGCAGCAGTTGCAAAACAATAGATAAGCAATATCGCAAAATATAATAATAATAGTGCAGATTTTGCAAAAACAATAAGACCTGGTAAATGTTACCTTGTGAATCTCGAAATTCACATATTGAAACCGTTTATTTTATGGGTATAAATAAGTCAAATCATCGTAAATGCTGTGATTGTTCATCAGTGCTGATTCATTCACAAAGTCCCATATCACTTAACTAAGATGTTGCATGTTCGATATTAGGCTTATAATTACGCCATGAAGACTATAGAGAATAAGTTATTTTATGTCTCAATAAAATTAACACCAGGAGTTACCGAAGAACATAAAGCATAACTTTGTTAATTGGCACCATATTTAATAAATCTCGCTGATTCTACAAAAATATTGATTCTATGCTTTTAATTTGATTAAATTTTATTAACGAATTTTGAGCCCGCTTATTTTCTTCAACTGCCCAATTTTAAATTTATATTTTATTATAAAATTTACAAAGTAAGTAACAGATAATGGAAGTACCCAATTATTTTCTCTCCACAACTTTACGCTAATATTGCTGATGAGCAATTGCCTTTGTATAAACGCTACTAAAACGACTAGTTCTGACTAGTTTGTTGTTTATGTATGCCCTTTCGCATGAATGGAGTGTTAGGGAACAATGTTCACCAATTAAGCCATCAAAGTGCAGAAAAAGTGACCGAAAAATTGAGGTCGCGGGCAGCGAAGGCAACGCGAAAAAAACGCAGGGGCTTGTGGAAAAAATGCGCTTTTTACGCCGCGTCAAAAACCAACAAACATGGAAAACACACTCCCAAAACACTTTTCCCGTCTATAGCCGCCTAATCGGCGACAGTATCGCATGGCAGAGGCAGTGGCAGTGGCAGTGGCAGTAGTAGAGGCAATGTCCACGGAGATCCCTCCATTCCGGCGCTTTCCTACGCATCCCGGCCATAAAGAACTGCACGCCAGAAAAGTGGCGAGGAAAAAACGGTCAAGTGCATCAAGCTGCATGCCACCGGGCAAACAAGCAAGCGGTTTCCAACTGACTGCCTAATCCCCTTAAACGGCGCGTTTTTTTCGCAGGACCTGCCTGCCTGCCCGGATCCTGCACTCTGGATCCTGCACTCTGCACTTGTTTCCACCGAGGCGGACTTTTTGTTTCACCGCACTTTCGGCGCATCGGCGAAAGGTGAAATGTGAAATGTGAAAGGCAGCGAATGGCGGTGAAATGCCACCGGCTTGACCTTTGCACACACGGCTGCAGATTTTTTTGCGCGACTTCTCGTATCACTGGCGTCAACGGTATCACGGCAGTTGCCAACTTAATTTCCATATGGTGCAATTTTGATGGCTCCAACCGTAATTCAATGCCGTCCGCTTTTTTTCCCCGTTGTTTGCAGCTCGTTCGCGATGGAGTGTCATGTGCAGCAAAAAATGGGTGGTCGCCAGCAGCTGCCAACAACAGGAACAGCGATTTGGCCAACATCAGCACCTGCCAGCGGGCCAAGATGGTCAATGAAGTAGGCAGCCTATAAGCCAGTCAGTTTACCAGCCGTTTTTGGCAAGTGAATATACGCGATTTTAAGAAAATATTTGCCCTTGCTGGAGATATAATTGCATCTAAATAAACTGATTAAATAGTTGGTAACTAGAATTTTAAAAGGACGATTTTTAAATGTTATGATTTTTAGTTAATGGGGGTAGTCTACGTAATAAAATTAAAATAAACATCTTCTGTGTCCTTAAAAGCATAATAAAGTCTTGAAACATATTTATATACTTACCCATCCGGCAAATAAGTTGATTGAAAGGCAGCTTTTAATCTGCAGTAAATGCAGCTTAACTGTACATAATTTACTTATAACGAATTTTTACTACCCTTGTTATTTATTATTATAACAATATTTTTTGAACTCGTTGTTGTGCTTTAAAACACACATTTCCTTTACTTCCTATCCATTTTAGTGCTTTAATACTACACAATATATTAATTGATTACAATAAT
Organism: Drosophila fuyamai; assembly: GCA_018153365.1. NCBI lineage: Eukaryota > Metazoa > Arthropoda > Insecta > Diptera > Drosophilidae > Drosophila > Drosophila fuyamai. The sequence goes on along the minus strand of JAECXW010000393.1, from coordinate 225,640 downwards.
GCCATAATGAGATCAATTAAAAGTTATCATTGCCAATAAGTTTCCTACCATTTTGCAATCTCGAATAAATCTTTGCAAGTGGTTATTTGTAGCGACAGGTTAAATTGACTCCTTGTCCCACTTGTTAGCCAAAGTTCCTGGCTAGACTCCTTGTCTCAATGATACTAAACCAAAGTAAAACTTTCTTCAAGCGTCTGGCATCGGTTAAATTCTTTTTAAGACCAAAGTTCACAAGGTCACAAAAATTGCGTGACTTGGAAATTTCTTTATGCAAGTGTTATTACATTTCTGAGCAGACCGGATAGCATTTGGTTGGCTTTTCTTCCATTGAAAACGAATCAAGAAGGGAAATCACATACGGGAATGTACTGCAAACTGAAGTTGTCTTCCCCTGGAAAAACAAAAAACCGGGCGAAGGCGGGTATTGTATGGACCCACCCGTCGTTTATCGCCACGTGTAAGCTGTAAAATGTATAAGTATGTCAATTTTTAATTCGGCACTGAGCACTGAGCACTTTACGGCTAACACTACTAGCCCGATTCTGGGCTGTGCTGAGGTAACTAAACAAAAAGGTTCTTGTGGCCGGGGTAAATGGACTCACGCCTTTATCACCGGCCTCCGGTGTCCTCCGTAATAACCTTATTTCAGGACATTCGTAGGCTGTAGGCTGTGCCGGGCATCGCAAATCTGTTGACCACTGCCCGGGCACGAGAATATACATTATATGCGGCCATGTGTCCAAAACTATGTGCACGCGCCTGTAACACATATAATTTTGAATATATAACCACGATGATTCGTATGTATGTACAATATACAAAAGTAAAAGTTTACTTATATATGAGCGGGGGATATGTATGTGCGCATAATATATTCCATTATTTCATCCCTTTTCTGGACACTTAGGGGTTAAGGCTACAAAAGGTCCTGTCCACTCTTTGTATATGTGTGCGTAGTGTGTTCGGTGTGTGTGTGCCACACCTCGCGCCCCATCGCCCAGCCTCCGCAAACCGCATCTATCACAAATTTCAACTGCCAGCGGTCCAGGGAAGGTCCCGGGAAGGTCCTGCGGAGTCCGGTACGGGTTCGTCCTGTCCGGTTGGGTCCGGTTAAGTCCGTTACGGGCCGTCCTGTCCCGTACGACAGGCCTAGCGACACGGTTGACGTGGAAGTCGACCCATTTCGACCCCCCCACCCCTTCCCACATCGGCCCAAACCGCACGCACTCTGAGCAATTATTAAACGAGTCTCTGGAACGTTAAATTCTGTCCACTTTGGAGGCGGACCAGAGCCATCTGCGGCACCACTCGAGTAGTGAGAGTGACCGGGCCGGGCCGGGCCGGCGATGAAAAATAGAAATCGCAAGAGTTTGTTTAACAACAAGTGAAGGGGTTTGTTTTTTGTGCCGCCGTGGCCACACTCCCCCTTCTTCTGCCACTAGGCTTAGTGCTCGCATTTAGTATGCCATATAAGCCCGCCAGTATACACACTTCTATATAGGCTATAGGCTATAGGCATTTACATGTCAAAGTATATGTACCGCCAATATACATACTTAGCCGGGTGTAGGTGTGTGGCTGTGTACTTCGTTATTATAATAATGACTGTGGAGGAATACAATGTTGGTCGTTAAAAACTGCCAAAACTCATTAGGTGTTTCATTTCCTATATGGTCAGTACCGAAACTAACCCTTGAAGTACTTCTCTTGTACGCTGCAGAGCTTAGTACCCATGAATTTTTATACAGATTCCAGGGCGTTTTACAAATCGAACATTTTCCCACATCTATGTTTATTTTAATATTATTAAACTTCCAAAATGTGTATCTATATTATCAAATATCTATTACAAATATCAAAAATTTGTAAACTAGTTAGTACGTATTTCTCAATCATAAGCTGAGGTACCAAACAGGATGCGAATATTATTAAACTTACAAAATTTGTATCTATATTACCAAATATCTATTACAAATATAAAAAATTGTTACACTAGGTGGTATATATTTCTTAAACATAAGCTAACCTATCCAAGGTACCAAACAGGATGCGAATTCGGGATGGTATTAGCCATCCTGGTCGGCTTGTGTCATTTGTCAGTGCTGCGGACCGAAAAGTTTGACACTAATACCCGCCAGATAAATACCTCTGCGTAAAACTTTATTTGCATGTCCTGCTGGACGGTTAACAGCGGTGACGAAGACATCAAGTCATTTGTTAAGATTAGATAAATACCCACACGGCTGCTTAATATTCATATCCGGATATCCGTAGTTGGGAACCCGTTCCCGGGACTGTTTTGGTCCGAAACAAGTAATTGCATAGTCCATATGATATGGTGTAAGACGGTTAGCACAACCGGTATTTTGATTAGAATTCCGAGGCGCTATGTACGCGCCCAACTGTCATTTAACCGGACACTGGGATAGGTGGAAAAACAGCTTCGCTTTGGGATATTATAGCTCGTTTTCTCACGAATCCCGTGTCCTGTAACGGAATTTTTACCAGGCTGATTTATTGACGATGGGACGAACGTTGACAGGGCTCGAAGTCCGGCGACCTCTAATCCAGTTTTCCATTCAGGCGCCGTGATAAGTTCCACTCTTACCACAGACAAGAATAAGGGTTACATAAACATAACAAATCAGGCCGTGTCTTCCAAGCCCATTGATTTCAATACTAAATAAAGAGTTCGCTTTTTATATCCAAACAATAAATGTTTTATGCGATATACGGGTTTTATTTTATTGTTTGTAAAAGTAAATAAGGTCAGGGTCATCTGGTTACGACTGTGCCGATTTCGAAACTTAAGAAGCCTCTATTTTCTTCCTTAATTTTATAGGTTGAGAACATTTCTAAAGTGGTTTGGGCATTCTTATTTTATCTGTGAGTGAACTGTATTTAAAGGGATTTTACCTTGTCACATTTGTTTATTTATTACCAGAATAATATATTTTAATTTCAAATTTTGCCAAGCACTTTCTCTTTAAAATACCCAGTAAAATGAATTAAGACAATTGAGTTCTTAAAATCAAACCCTAAAGTGAAAGTCACAAAAATTTTTAAATTAAGAATGTTTTTACAAAAAACCAATCGAGCTAAAAAAGATTTCGCAAGAACTGTTTTTGCGGTCACAGTTCGTTTTTAGGTGTTCATGAAAAAACCATTTGCGTGTCAGAATGTGTGCAATACAATAAGCCCTGAAAACCAACTTAAATCCGGTTTGAATTTTCGAAATCAAGTAGCGGTATGTCCCTCTAAAAAAAACAATGCGAATGCCAATTCGCTTTTCTTGGGAGTCCCGTGGCCCAAACCTAAGCCTCTTATCACCGCACTTTCCACGTTTGATCAACTCAACTCGTGTTAATAACGAGACAATTCTGACAATAAAGTGAAAACTTTATCGCGCACAATGACATATTCATTAGGATGTCCTTTCTCAGGATGACATCGGTCCACAGAACCGCCTTTCTGACTTGCACGCGCTAATCAAGGGGATGAATATAATATAAATATCCTTCCGGCTGTTCAAATCGTGGTTGCGATAAGTTGCTGTGGTAGATGCAGTGGCATTTCTGAGAACGCTTTCACAACATCCTTCAGGTAGCAATCAAAATATTGTATTAATCATGATAATTTCTTGAACAAACGAGACAGCTAACTTTTGCCTCCTTTAGAATTTCACAGCTGACCAATAAAATCAAGATTTTCGATTAAATTAAATGCTTGGGGACTGAGATAGCACTTTATTCCTAATCGTTGGCATGGGCCAGAAATACAATAAATAAACTGAAATTTCTTTGCAATTAAACAAGATTTAATAGTTTATTTGGCAACCAAATTGATGTTCATTAATATTGGAATTCATAAACAAAGTATGGCTATTTATATACGTAGATATTATTAACAGGGGTAACATTTGTAATTGCTTGCATTCAAAATTAGTATGTCCTTAATTCTAGATTTAAGTTTTAAATTAAAATATCAAAATCCTAATGTTGCCCTTTTCTAAGTTCGACTACGTTAACTTTTAAGCCATAATTTTTCAAGAATATCGCCTGGCTGCAAACCGGTTAGTAAAACAAAAAGGCAAAGAGAAGGCTGATGACAAAGTCTCTGGTTCAGCTTTGATGTTCACAAGGACAAAAGAAAAACAATGCACAGTAAAGGGAGCAAAAAATAACTATTGAAACAAAAACACTTTTTTCACCAAAAGACACAATAAATTGCAATTTATATCAAAAGTTGTGTTCATCATCATCCCAAGCCAAAATTATGCAGTATCTGTGAAGCGCAATACTTACATAAAAGGCACACAAATCTTTCTTACTTATTTACTAGGCTTACATATACAATTCGTCGGAATGAAAAGACAAAAGTAATTTACGCTGTAGAGCCTACATTTTTATTGTGCTACGTATATTAAGGGCTTAGAAGCTTGAAGAACAAACTGTGAATTTAAATGGACGATTCGATCAGGTTACATTACCAATAATAAGTAACACTATTTTAAAAGAGTTATTTGCTTTTAATATTGATTGATAACGATTGATAACACATTTCAATTTACTTAACGATTTTATTATGGCGCTGCAAGTTTAACTCATAGAGGATTAAATAATTCAATTCAAGAATTAAAAGTTTGTTGGCTGGTACAAAGAAAATTAAAATTCAATGCTTTTGCTTTGTGCTCTTAAAACTTAATTTATTGAATACAATATTTAATTACAAACATAACAAACTTATGTAGTTTATGGTATAAATCATTAGGAAATAAACTGGATTTTGTTTTTCAATTTTGTAATTATTTTACTGATAGGTGTTAAATATTAGTACACGGAATTCACAATTATTTATTGTCAAATTTAATAGACGGGGATACTCTTCATTCCAATTATAAAATATTCTGTTAGGATCCTCAGAAATCGATAAGTCCGTGAATGATTTGGAACAAGGCTTCAGGCTTTTTGGCTTGTCGAATTGGGGGCATACGTTTAATGGATCTCCAATACACAGTGGGTCCCATGTCCAGACTGCTCACCTCAAGTGATCCACAGTTCCTGGCCGCCGAGATTCGTGCGAGTGAGTGCAGCCGGATGGCAGAAAAGAATGGCCAGTCCTCCGTTCAGTTCGCGACTTAATCTTGCGCGATCGTTTTCCATCAAAGGGTTCCTGCTCACATGCAACTAATCTGATTGTAATTGAGGCATGCTAGAGTACGAGAATGCGAATTCGAAAGAGCCTGGACACGCAAAATGCAGAAGGTTCGCTTCGATCTCGTAAAGGTAACTTGGTAGCCAATTATTCAAACGCGAGGATAAGAAAGCAAATAAATTGACTTCAACCTACATGGGCTTTAGGCTTGAATCAAAAATGCATATGCACTACCGACATATGCAGATCGCTCTTCTGCTGCAAAGGTTAAAATATAATGTTTATCTTTACATTAACTGCGCCGCTTCCAAAAATGTCGAATGAGATCCGCATTAAGCTCACGCAAATTCCTCGCCATTTATGAACGCCCAAACCAACCGCCACCGGTGCGGATGTGGTATCGATCTTGGAAGCTCCATCCTTTATTCGACGGGTAATTTCGAAGGCTTTTCAATTGTCAGTCATATGCTGGTAGAATGTCAGTCATTCTGTGTTTCATCTGGGCACTTAAGTACGTTGAACTTTTATGTATAGGTAGGCCATATTTAAATTTCGTTATTGGGGGCACCAAAATATTTCTCTGTTTTAAACAGTTTTGATCAGTAAATATCAGCAAATATATGAGTGGAATTAAAGAAGAACTTCAATATTTGAGTTTCGCCCCACCTCAAACATTTGATCTAAAAATGGGTCAATTGAAAATGTTGTCCTGGGGATTTAAAAAGTCATACAACTTAATGATTGTGTTAACTTAAGGATACAACATTGTAACACCAATAAAAAGATACTCTATAAACGCTAGCATTTATCTGCATAAAGTACAGTTCGTTCCCCCTCCTGAGGAAACAATACACGGGTATGCATGGGTATAGCCACTTATTTTGGGCACTTGCGTTGTGTGCTCTTAGTACCGCGATCAACTTCGACTGGGATCGTGCGGGTTACGAGGCTACGAGGCGACACAATATTGACAGCGGCTGGATCCGTCGATATGCCCAGGGGATTGGTTTTAAGTAATTTAATCCTCGCCCAGAACCAGAACCAGAGTGCCACGAAGATGTCCACAAAACGCTGCCCAGAACACCGCACAACGCCGCAGAAACGGCCACAGCCACACATGCAATGCGAAATGCGAAATGCGAAATGCGAAACATGCATACGGATCACGGCTGGCAGGCCGGATGGTCGACATGGATGCCGATGCCTGGGAGCACTGTCAGTCGCCTAATCATCGTAATAATTCGCCTCAACTTCAGCCGATGGCAGCGGCAATGGGAAGCCAAGCGGAAATTACCAACACGCGATATTTAATTTTTCCAAAAGGCGAACCAATAATTCGTCTTCATGCCGCTGCCGTGGCGGTTTGGTTTGTTGGTGCCATTTTTTCGTGTTCGGCTTGACCGATGCCTCTGAAAACGCTTTCCAGCAATCGCCACCGAAGGGAGGAGAGACTCATTAACGCATAGCCCTGATGCCAGGACTCCAACTCAGACTGCTGACCTCCATCTACGCCACAAACAATGATCTTGCTCATCTCATCACCATGCCTCATGATAAGTCAAAAAAACTGTCAGGAATTGTTATGTTTTCTCATTACACAGTTTTTAAATTTTAAATTTAACTTGAGACTAAAAACCAAATGGTCTTGATAATAAGCGAATATTAAGGAATCAATTTATTTAATAATGTTTATTTTTGGTATCAACGTTAAGGGATCGAGTTCGACTCGAAAATGTTACATCCATATTGAGATACACATATACAATTTATATACATAGTTGAAGATCTGGGAAAGTTACAACAATTTTGATTTAGTTGTTTTTATTTTAAATGTCAATAACTACACTGCTCATAGAAATAGTATCACAAACAAAATTTTTTGATTGTTTAGTTTGTGTGAAGAACATTTTTATACCCGTTACTCGTAGAGTAAAAGGGTATATTGTATTCGTGCAAAAGTATGTAACAGGTAGAAGGAAGCGTTTCCGACCCTATAAAGTATATATATTCTTGATCAGGGTCACTAGCCGAGTCGATATAGCCATGTCCGTCTGTCCGTCTGTCCGTCTGTCCGTCTGTCCGTCTGTCTGTCCGTATGAACGCTGAGATCTCAGAAACTATAAAAGCTAGAAGATTGGCATTTTGCATGCAGATTCTAGGAGTTCCTACGCAGCGCAAGTTTGTTTCAAAAGGTGCCACGCCCCCTTTAACGCCCACAATCGCTTGTATACGATTTTAAAAATTTAAATATTTCGGAAAAGTAAAAATGCAGTTTTATTGTGTTTATCAATACCTATCGAAATGTAGAAGAAATTTTTCAAATCGGACCATTCGTTAAAAAGTTATGCGTGATCAAAGTTTCTATCTCCATCTCCCTCGCACTCCCTTTACCTGAGTAACGGGTATCTGATAGTCGGGGCACCCGACTATAGCGTTCTCTCTTGTTTAATTTAAATTACTTATATTATCTGTAGTGAAGTAAGTAAATCGCATTAAGACAGACTGATTGGCTTCGTAAATGTAAAAAATGTTCGTAATGGTAAAAAAATGTACAAAAAACAGGAAGTATGGAATATAATACCTCTCTGAACTCTTACTTAAGTTCCCAATCAATTGTCATTCAGTTATAATAATTTGTATTTTTGTAAAATTTTCGCATTTATAATAAGGAGTTAAATGATGTTTTATTAAAAAAATTGTTTAAAAAATTGTTTCAATATGAGTCGATTCGGAATTTTATTGAGAACTCGAAGAGGCTTAACTATTATTTTCATAGCTATATCTAAATTACTCAAATTCTTAGCCCAAAAGTTCGTAATTAGTCAAAGTAAATTTACAAAGTGTTTTTTAATGGTATCTTGCCTAGCAAGCTAAGGATTATGCTATCAATACTGATTGTTATTTAAATTTTGTTTAATTTATTAAATTAAGTCCCCAATCCCATAGGCAAACATTTTAAAAACAAAAACCCAAAAAAATATACCAAAAAGGAATGACATTTATCTTGAAAAAAAGATTTACGGAAAGGTCCATCGCTAAAAACTCCTGGTTAAAATTTCTATATCATCCGAAAAGTTATAAAACTAAAATTAATAGTCGTATGACTATTTATCTTGGATTCTCGAACCTCGTCGGTGTTTTCTAACTTTTCCTCTGTTGCAAATGTAGTTTTTAGGTGTAGAAAATTTTCCCATTTGAATTAGTTCAAATTAAAATCCCATTAAATAAACAAATGCATACTTTAATCTTGAAAGATTGACACTTTAAGTTTTATTTTTGTTTTTTAATAAATATTTATTCGTTTCGTTAGTAATTAGTTTATATGCTTATTAAGAGTTTCGGAGATTACAGCAGTACGAAAACAAATCGATTGGAATGGCTGACGAACGTGCCAAATAATTAAGCTACTTAACACAATTAGTATTTGTTATTATAAGTGTAGATGCATTGAATTTGGTTTTTAAACAAGTAGTCACACAGTTGATATTTCTAGTTAATACTAGCTATAGTAAGCTGATCTATTAATACCTGTTGCATTGATATTAATACATTAATTGATAAGTACAAATGGCATTTGCATTGCTAAATGATTCGTGTTGTCGTAAGTCCTAAGGTTAACTAAAGTGGCTATTAACAATAAAAAATGGAGGTATTTACACTATGAACTAGAAACTAGGGTGAGGGTGTCTACTGTTCGGCATCGCTGGACCCGACGCTCTTGTCGGGTGTGTGGGATCTGCTGGAGGCCTTGGAAGCGCAGGATCGCACGGACAGATCCTCCGGCTCGCTGTCACAGTAGCTTTCGTTGGAGGCCTCACTGTGGGCCAAGGGACTGAGGCGTTTCAGCAGGCCCTCGTTGAAGGGATATGTCTCTAGGTCGGACTCCGAGCCCCCATTTGCCAGTTGGTTGGGGTTGTAGTTGGGTGCACTTCCTGCGCCGCCGGGTTGCATGGATGCTGCGGCCGCTGCAAAGGCCAGGAAATTCAGACTGGCGTTGAAGAGTTTGCACCAATCCAGAAGAGCAGCTCCCTGGCTATCGGTTCCAGTGGGTGGGGAGTTGCCCGTACCATTGCCCACTGGTGCTATCACAGGCGCTAGATCCGCGGGATTCGGGAACGGAGCTGGCAGTAGGGGAATTGTGGTGTCCGGGAACATGGCTGACTTTGCCTGTTCCGTGGCCAGAACTTGATGTCCCGAACCATCGGCCTCCAGAGCATTGTTGTTCTTATCATTGACTTGCTCCGACTGATTGGGAAGGGTCACACGTTTGGCAGGGTCCTTAGCCCAGTTCTTGACACTCAGCAGGGGATAAGTGTTTTTGCTGTAATCCTCTGAAGCTGCGGGCGAGTCAACCACCTTGTTGTCCTCCGATTTGGGTGCATCGACCGGAAGGACTTCTGCATTTTGGGGTGTTAATTTGGAGTTGAGCAAGGCGAGCAGATTCAGCTGGTGCAGCATGTTGTTGGAGTAATCCACCACGCCGGACTGACTTGGATGCATCGCCTCTGGATGCAGTCCTCCGTTCTTTTTGACAAATTCCACTAGGCTTAGTTTTTCCAGCAAGGACTCCCCCTGCACAGGATAATCAGCAGGGGAGTAGGGCAGTGCTCCGAAGCCCAGCTCCTCGTAATTAGGAGGCAGGGCCACGAATTTTGGCGGCAGTTGGAGCTGCAATTCGAACTTGGCGCGTTTTTCTGGAGGAGTGTCGAGTCCCAGGTGATCGGGTCCCAGCTGGCGGCACATGAAGCGCAGCTTCTGCTCGTTCTTGCACCAGCCTCGCAGCGTGGACTCCGGAACTCCGATATCCCGCGAAACACTGGCCTTTGTTTCCCCGTTGTGGATGCGCTGTATGGCGCGCACCTTATCGTTGGGCGTGAGGTTCCTAAGCGGACGCTTGCCGCGCGTGCTCATCCGGATGTTCATGTGCTGGTAGGCGGAGATATCCATGGTACTAGTCGGCTTGAGGCGCGGATTTCGGATTCGAACTCGTATCGGATGCGGATGCGACCACCGGTGTGCACTCCTCGAACTCGCAAAAGGATTTGATTGTGAATCCGAATCCGCGAAAGGCGAGCTGCGAACTGCGAACGGCGGACGGCGACCGCCGAGATGAGCCGATGATTTTGCGGCGAAGAGAGCGCTGGACTGCTATTCCAGCCAATGGAGAAAGGCGCCTCTCTTTGCCTCACCACCACCATCACCACCACCGGCGCAACAACTTGTTACTCATGTCCCGCTCGCGCCTGGTCTCTCCCAAATTCGCTGTGCTCTGCGGGATGTCGTGGCTCTCTTAACGGGAAGGAGAGAGCGCATTATCCTTGCCGTCCTCCGCGTCCCTCTTCGCGGACTGCATGTGTATGGGTAGCTTTCGCTGTGCACGATGCACACTGCACATTTCCAAATTGTCTTCTTGTGTTTATATAAAAACCAGTTATTTACCTCCCATAAACATTCTCCGGTGCGAGAGTGTGTTTGGCCAACCTTCTCGCCTGTGCGTGAGCGGATCTGATACGGACGTGGACCTGGTTGCACTTTTGGGTCGCGAATATACCAACAATAACAGAACTTCACTCTGGTCTATTTGGCCTGACCATCTGTGTATTTGCACTCATTTCATTTTTACTTCTGTGCTTTATTTATGGTAAATGTTTTTTTATATCAATGAAAATTAACACCTATCAAATAAAGCCAGAAGAATAGTATTTTGAAAGATCTATAAAAATAGTTCATAATAGGGCTTTGCGGATATACCAACAATAACCGAACTTACCATCTGTGTATTTCCACTCATTTCATTATTACTTGCGGGCCTTATTTCTGATACAAGATTCTTATATTCTAGCCGATTTTAACAGCTTTAAATGTATTATATTAAGCTATGATTAAAATATTTATAATTTTAATTGCATTTTTGCAAACAATAACTCAATTTTACTGTTTGCTCTAAGCATCTGTGTATTTCCACTCATTTCGACATAGACTTGTTGGATCTTATCTATAGTATGGGGTATATTATTCAGAATTATAGAACCTATTTATGTTTCGCATCAAATTCTTATAAAATAAACTCAAGATAATCAAAACCTTAAAATTTTTTGAAATTATTTAATATTAAATGATCTTTTGGATCGGGAATACACCACAACAACCATAAAATACAATTTCACTCTGTGTTAAGTGCAATATTCATCTGTGTATTGACCCTGTTTATTTAAGATAACTCTACTAACTTATCCATATTTCAAAAATCGCAAAAATATTTAATTAAAATACTCTAACATGTGTTAAATAAATTAAATGCGTATAAATATAATATCACTTACCACTTTTCTTACACTGGTACTTCCCAGAGGTTTTTTAACGTTTTTGCCCTAGGCTCAAATTAAAAAACAGTAGGCATTTAAATTATACAATGTACATACATTTAATTTCAATTTATTATAAAAATTGTATTTGGGCGATTTAATAATAAGTGCAAACAGATAGCTTAAAAGCCATTTCAGAAATCTTTTTTCTTTCCAATTATGTTGACCGAATTGAGTGTTACCTAGTATACAGCACACGCAACTTGATTTGGTTTTAATTTTTAGCTTACCACACAACCTTTATCACTAGGTTGTATATTGCATTACACTACACAAGTATTTTTAAGATTTTCGACGTGTTATCAGTCAACCAAATAAATTATGTTAATAATACAACAAATAGATTTTATTTTGTTTTCCGTGGTCAGTTTTTGTATAGCCACAACTAAAAGCTTGCAACTTCGAAAGAAAGAATGCAACAGCTGTCGGCCAAACAAAAGTACTATAGTGAAAGCTCTCTACCAAAAAATATACCGAAATATATATTGATCATAAAAAACTGTCTGAGAAAACGCACTAGTCGAAAAAATGATGTTTTATATATTTTGAGAAAATCAATGGGCCAAACAGAAGAACTCTAGTGGAAGCTCTCTCCCAAAAAATGTTCAGAAACATCAAACGTTCAGAAACATATAAGCAAACGCAGCAGAGAATTGTTGTTTCATGTAGTACAGGTAAACACTATCTGAGGATTCTGAAAAGATCTTACAGCAAAACGATGCACCAAAATCGAAAGTAAATACTTTCTATTTTTATATTTAAAGAAATCTTTGTTAAAAATCATTGCCTTCTTTTTGGCGTAAAATACTCACCATCGGTGTTGAACCGCAGGTTCGAGATAATTTTTTATGGAAAATTGGTCTGCAAATAAATCCAAGGAAAACACACGTATACCTTATTTTTTAATACTTTTTTTATTGTGTTATTAAAAGACACATTTTAGAAAGTAAGTAGCCTTTAGTATTTATGTTTGATTTACACATATTTAAATAAATTTTCTATTAACTATAATTTATTAGATTACACCTACATGTATTGATTAATTTCCGTGTTGCTGCATATTATAACTATACCATTATGTATTTTTAAACAATTTTTATTTCACTTTTATTTGTCACCAAAAATGATTTATAAATTAAATGTATTTACTGTAAGTTAAAAAAAATAGAACTACTCATTAAATTAAAAATAACTCAAATTTTGCAAGCGGATTAAAATGCAATCTATTGAATATTAAGGCTTTGAGGATTTAAAAAATTACCAGTTTAAAACATTATTCAACTTTAATGAATATCAAATACAACAATTTAAAAAGACAAGTTAGTGCCATTTTCAAATTAAAAATAAAATTTCTGTAATTTTATAAGTACTTTCTGTATAAATATGAGGAAACGGTATTTATTTTAAGTCTCAATTTATACATACATACAAATTTAAATATATACATAACCTATGTTGGCAGTTAGCCCTTACATTTTGTACATACATTTTATTGTTATTATATACATAATTTGTTTCAGTCGAAGGCTTATTAAACTAATTCTGAACGCATACGTCAAATGCACATATCGATATTTTATATATCTTAATATTTACTACTTGTCTTACTTTAAAGGTAAATAAAAAGAGATAACTATTTGGGGGCATTATTTGGTAAACTTGCATTAATTGTAAACAATTGAATTCGAACAAATGTGAGTGATGTTTCGATCGAGGAGTGTAATAAAAATAAAAATTTCTCGAGGTACAACAATATCCAATTTTCTAAAGCAATCATGCCAATACAAATGCTTTTTCATGGTTTATTCATGTATTTGAGCAAGAAAATAAATTTCAGATGGGTTGTCTTCTAAGTGCCTTCAATGAATAAGAAATCAAGTGTAGATCTAAAACTTATTGTACATATCATCGTAACTCGGAAAATGATCACTGATATTGCGATTAAGTAAAATTAAAAAACATTTCAATGTAATGGAATGCATTATATCGATGACTGTGAATATGTAGATTCCGTTTGCTAAAAATTTATTTGTGAGTATATTTATGGGAATTTATCAACAATCGTGAATACATGCGTGAACTTTTATTTAACACCCCTTAACTTAAATTTATTTTATCGTTAGTAACAAATGTTAATAGCTTATAGATAATGATCCCATTTGCCCAATGCAACGACCTCCCTCTTCATCGAAGGTGGCCAAAGTCAATCGAGACAGCTTATTGCATAACACTCCATTTCCATTATTTTGAATAGGATTTGGCTCTGAATAATAAATGGAAATATAGAAAAAGTTTTATTTTACTTACAAATAATGAAGGAGAAAGGAGGGCACTTTATTTTTCATACAAAAACAGCTTACCATCGTGAAAAGGTTCTTGAGTGTTACCCTCCTGTTTTTTGTTTCTTATTTGATCCGTAAAATGTGATATAAGTGCGTCTATCATGGCAGCTTGCTTGGAAAATATTTGCATTAGTTTTGAAACTTGTATTCCATTCTCGACAGCATCGAACTGTAAAATAAATAATTCTATGTAGTTTTTTTCTTAAGGGAGAAAAACACAATTACCTGTAGAAATATACAAGTGAGGCATTCGGGATCATCACTTGCACTTGGCTTTGCATAATCCCAAGACAAATCTTCGTATCGCAACCCCAGCAAGAGAGTCTAAAGAAAACAATGTTGCTAGAATTAGAATACTGAGCACTCTAATGCTAAACAATACTTACGCATTCATACGGATCTATTATAAATACTCCTTTTTCATTAACTGCGACTAAAACCTCCATATCCTTTTGGTTTACCAAAGCCATAATTCCCCTAACAGGTTGTTCAATTTGTCCATGGAAATATGCGGCACTGTGTAAATATATTGAAACAATAGGTTTTTCACAAAATATAATAATATTTTTAAAATTAAATAAATAATTAACAAAAAAGTAATTAACAAAACCAATTTTAAGGCTTTGCCGGTAAACTTACCCATAAAATGGAAGTGCCCAGCAAAATTCCAGATATTTTCGCATCAACTTTCGGGTGGTAGCCGTCTGTGGGACTCTTTTAAACTGTTCCAAGAGCTTAACCTCCGCAGAATTCTTCTGGCTTATGGGTAGCCACAACCAAGTCGAGCTCTTGGCAACGTGTGGTGGCAAAAAGCGAGCTTGATTTTCCCTGGAGCGTGTATATAAAATATAAATTTATAAATATGTAAACATGTCTAAACCATAAAAGACTTACCTAAAAAATCCTATTGTGTGGGTGTGGGAATTATACGGTCCCAGTTCGATGCGAGCTTGAATGCCACCCAACATGAGCGAATGCACAGGCTCCATAATATATCTTCCTGTCAGTACATTATTTCTGGCCTCCTCGTAAAGCAGCTCTAAAATCCGATGATCCCTGAAAATAGTTTAGGCTGCTTAGTATCTATCTATCTTCTCTAAAATTTTAAACCACGTATTAAACAATTACTTTATTTTTTCCTCATCTCTTTTGGAGAAGAAAACGTTCCGCTTTAATACCACCATTGGTTCATCAAACTTGCGATCGCTGGGACTGCTATTGCTGAACTTCTGTAGCAAACTGGGCCACGCAACTCGCACTATATAGGGGCAGTGATGGGCCTTCAGCTGCATCTCCAGTAAAGCACTTGTCATCCACAATCCGAAAACGCTCTGTGCCAGCAGTTTATTGGATATGCCCAGTTCCTCGCATCCCAAAGCAGCTGCCAACATCACTTGGGATGGACACTGGGCGGTTCCCTCAATCTCCATGTGAACTGCCACCCGAGACATAAGATACACGCAAGTGGGAATTACCTATTAAAGAAAAAACACTTTACAAATTGGAAAAATATAACAATTAAGGTGGTTTCATACATTTTGGAGAGCCCGGGTAAGATTGGAAGCAGCTTTCCCAGCATTTCCGAAGTTCGAAGTTGAGCTTGTCGCCATTATGCGTTTTTGGATTGCAGGGTTGGATTGGCCATCGTTGCTATTGTTGCACTTGTGATGTTGTGGCATGAAAGAGGAATTGGCGAGCACTCCTGAAAAAATATGAATAATCTTAACGTTAATATCAACATTTATGGCAAATTGAATTGGGTTTTCTAGACTTCAATATGGTAAGGACTTCATTAAAATTCTTACCTGAAGGGCTTCTCAGGTCGGAAAGGGGACAAAGTGCACTTGCGTTGTTCATCATATTGGCGCCCATGTCTGAGAGGCCTCCGAGGCATGCGCCATTCCCGGAGGCAGCCATGGCGGAGGTCACCTGCACCGGCGACAGGCAGTCGCCCTCATTCTGACCCGTGCTGACCACACTGGACACACTGGCCGACGAGGCGAAGGTGCTGCCCACGGCCGTTTGGATCTGGGCCGTGGTTACCACCCGGTGCACGGTGTACATGATCGGCGGCACGGGCATGTTCACGGAGCCCAAGGAGACGGGCACCTGCTGGTCACACGTGACCACACTGGAGCTATTCGGATGCGTTTGGGTGGCTGCCACGCGACCACTTCCGGTTCCACTGCCTCCGGCGCTCGGGAAGATCGCACAGTTGTCGAAAGCATCTGGTGGATCGACCACCGAGCTCTGTAATTGGGGCAACTGATGGATTGGTTCTGGGTGGTTCAGCTGGTGGTTATGTTGCAGCGATTGTTGGATGTGGAGAAAGTTGGCCTGTTGCTGTTGGTGGTGTAGATGTTGCTGGTGTTGCTGATGTTGCTGGTGTTGCTGTTGTTGCTGCTGATGTTGCTGGTGTTGCTGGTGTTGCTGATGATGCTGTTGGTGCTGTTGAAGTTGCTGCTGTTGGTGCTGATGTTGCTGCTGATGCAGGTGCTGCTGTTGCGATTGGTGTGCTTGGTGTTGCGGTATTGGTGCTGCGGCATTATTAGCTATATAGTAATCATCGCGACACTTGACGTCCGTGGTGTTGTAATATAAATGCGATCTGAAACAATTTATATACAAGTGAGTACAAATATTCTGAATATTGCATCCCATCCCACTCACTCGTAGTCTTGAGTAGATAACTTCTTTCGATTATACTGCAAAGTTCCCAATGGAACCGTCATTATGTTGATATAGTTCCCAGCGTTGGCGGTAGTTTTGCTGCATTGGCCACTGTTGCTGCAGACTGATCCTCCATACGGGCTCCCCATGTTGCCGTTTCCACTGAGCGACTTGTTGTTCCCATTGCGCGGAACCAAATCCTTGGAGTTGTACCCCGACTGCGGTTGACCGGAGCTACATGCCACATATTCCTGCCCCGCGTTCATCCCATAATTGAGTTTGTTCGACGAATGTTGTGGAATTGATGTCGAGGAAGTCTGCTGCATGGCGCTCCGGCAGTAATAATGATTTGGCTCCATATTCTTAAATTGGGAATGACAAATATTATTTATTTAAATTAGCTTCCTTAAAACAAGAATTTACTAGGTTCGCTTAGTGTGACTTTTCTAAGTACAAATGATTAAAATTTTTATTTATTTTTCATTACGATCTTCTTATCAGTTAAACAATATAACAAATTTATTGCAATTTAATATAATCTTACCGTATTTTTTAAATGGTTTGCCGCTAACAAATATGATTAATTACTGTCCACGCCTTTTCGGGGTTCGCTTGAGCAATTAGTATGGCCCTCATTTTATCTGGCAGTTGTGATTGGTTCACAAAACTCCATCATTATGGTTTTTATTTTCCTTTCTGAAATTCAAATGCATCTTAATAATGTTTATTGTTTTTGCTTTTTTTTAAAAAAAAAAAGCATCTTAAAGCTATTAATCTTTGATTTAGTAAATAGACTAACTTCTTTAATATTATTATATTATTGATACTTTAAAACAGCTCTAGTGATTAATAAATACATTGTTTAAACAGTGGGATAAGGGTAGAGCTTTATTACTGGAAAAGGAAAATCTGTAAATTCGATTGAGTTCCATACTTTTCAGTATTCATGCGGATCTTAATCAAAGGTTTTTTAATGGTTTATGATTTTTAATTCTAATATTTCATTTTTCGAGCAGGTGCAATAGAGGGTATGGCTGTATACACACATGTCCGTACATACCTACACGAACATCTGTACGCACGAATAAAGTTACTTTTATGTACGTCATGCTAATTCTAGTGCAGGGAAGTATGTCAGCACGGGCATTACTTTAATTTTATAATTGGAGGCACGTAAACACTATATGTTAATTTTGTTCACATGGTTGAGAAAAAGTCCTCAGTCCTTAATCAATACATGCCTTCATATGTATGCATACACACACTTACAGACACACACGCACATATCCTTCTAACTGGGTGGGACTTTGAAGGCCATAGTTTTTCACCGAACCACAGCCTCGCCAATTTTATTTTAGTCCTTTTGAATAATTTCTTTTGGTTAGGAAGCACTCCGAATCTGGTTAAATGTATCTACATATCTGCAAAAGCCTCTAATGCACATAAACGGATGGCATGGAAAAAGTGTGTTACACGGATTTCGCTCGAAAGATACATTTTCCGCTGTATTGTCTTTTGCTGCGGGGAGCTCCGTGATTTGCAAGCTTCGTTCTTCGGATGAATTTATTTTTTATTTCTATATTGGCATGGCGAATGTATATTTTCTACTGCAGCGCTTCATGTATCGAACGATGACGAGAAGTTCGCGAACTTTTTAGTACACAAAATGCCAAAACAGGCGACTTAGCACCAAAATATCTACTTATACAACACCACTTTTGAACACAGCCAACCGAAGTAAACAAACACATGCAAACTCGGGCTCCATATGAGGCGCATGCGCCCCAAAATCTCTGCTTTTAATTTGCCCAGCAACAAGAATATCGATAACCCTCCGTTTCAACCGTTAACAAAATCAATATCTACCGCTTTTTGATAAGAACTCAGCACATAAACTTAAATCAACAACAACCTATTCGAGCTCTGTATACACAATCTTCTCTTTATTTAATCAACTTGCATTTTTAAAGCATTTTAAACAATTCTTATAAATATGGCCCAACATTATGTACACATTTTATTTCATCATTTATTTGTGGTACTTTTGAAGTTGTGGAGCTGATAACTTGACCTTTCCTGGTATATTTCTTGCCAGGGACTCTTCCTTTATACTTTTCAGTAAATCCTTCTCGCGAGTACTGCAGCTCTTTTCCTTGGCAAATATGTTAAGAGCTAATTTCGCAGCCTTTCCTCTTTTACCAGTGCCGGGGGTAAGCTTCACTTTGAACCTTAAAGACAGATTAAGTTTTGTTTAAAAAAGAATATAATAATTGAATTAGTTAAACGAAGTCCATTTAACTTTTTGATTGTTTTCCACTTATTTCAATAAAATTGTTCCTAATGAATAAATATATAAATAAATATTAAGACTTACTTGTAGTTCTGCAAAGCCTGATAAGGAGCCACCACTGGAATCGCAAAGAGCAACTCATCTCCTTCAAGAGGCTGCCCAGTCAGACTGTTAAGAACATCCACATCTCCTCCGACGGGTGCCTCCTCAGCATCCTCCAATTCCACTGGGTTTTTGGGAACTGAACTTTTTTCTGGTTTTACAAACTCCTTTATTGCCACACTCTTTTCCACAACTTTGTCAGTATTAACTTGCGGCTTTTCTTTCCCAGAAGACTTAAGAATCATCATACGAATTTCACGTTCTTCGTCGTCTTGATCCTTGTATTTTTGTTTCATTTTCTTTAATTTTCCTTTTTGACCTCTCTTAACCTGTGATGGATTTTTGGGCTCTGTATCAACTGGAGTGACTTCCTGTTTTGCAGCTTCCTGTTTCGCAGCTCGAGCTTTCTCTACTTTAGTCTTTTTAGCACTAACTTGCTTTATTCGACTTGGACCAGCCAAAATAATGGTCGTTTCCTCATCCACGGTCTTACTTGGAAGACTTTGGACAACATCATCATTCTCCTCAGTCTCCTCGTTGTCTGGATTTAAAGAGTTGGATCGGACGGTTATGCGACCCGTATCGTGTTCAATCTTTACTTCCGTATTAGGGAAACCAGTAATCTCCGTATTAGAACTATGTTCCGATAAATTTGCAGTAGGATTGGTTTCGGTATCATCACTTGGTTCGGACAAAAGATCATGCTCTACCTCCGTTTCCTTAACATCTTGATCGATATGATCATCATCTAAGTTTCTGACTTTTCGCTCTCCCAAATGACGCTCTATAAAACTGTCCTCCAATTTAAAAAGTAAACTTAGACCCATGGTTAGGTGGCAGGAGGGTAGGAAGTTCTTCTTTCCTCTAATCATAAAGCTTCCAGTCGCCAAATACTCTCCAGTTGGTGCAGTTTTGCTGACTTGGTCGCTTGTCACCCAATACGAGTTGGTTACCACCTTGGCATCCCAGGCAACGCTGTATGATATAGCCATGGATCCAGCTTCCAGCAAAGTCTTGGGCGGTATATCTTCTCCTGTGGGATTCTGTATAATAACACTCGAGGCACCCTGAATCTCTGCGTGCACATAAATGTCTTTCGGACGCATATATCTGAAATATAATTTTGTATAAAAAAAATGGTATGTGATTTATTCATCAAAATCGCTTACCTTTTAACAATAAGTTCATTTTGCTGCGCATCTCTTCCTCCGATGACTAAATAATTCTCTGAGCTTATAAACCAGTAAAACTTTTCAAACCAGAAAACTTTTCGAGCCTTTACTATGTTCGAGATGGTCCTTACTTCCTTAAGGGTTTGCTGTGTTTTCCGCTCCGCGGATTTAAGCGCTTTTTGAGAAGCATCCACAGTTTTTTTTTCCTTTTGTGCAGCCGAACGTTTCATGTCGTAGTATCGACGGGCGTTGGCCCAAGCAGATAAGGCTAAATCGACATCCACAACGGTCACTTCCGGAGTCTTCAAATCCTCGTCTTCGTAGTTATCATAAGGGTCACTAAGCATAAGGGATATATGATTCGTTTCCAGCTTTAATTGCTTTATGGAACCGGCTACAGCGTCGCCATTTGCCTGGGCTTCCTTTACCAGCTCATGGATATCCGGCCAGGATAATTGACTGGCAATAGCTGACTGCACCGCGCGAATGGCGTTATCCACCAGACATTGGTTGGACGTTATAAGCTCTGCCTTTTTCCTGTCCACATCCTGCACTTTAGTTAACTCCTCCAGACGCTTGGCGTGATCATTTTTGACATTGGACAGCTTTTTCAACGCCTCGCGTTCCTGATGCAGCGTTTTCATGTCGATCTTCTGCGATTCTTGCGTAGAGTAAAACTCATCGACAGCTTCCATAAAGGTCTCGAACGTGGCCTTTTCAAAGTTATTGAATTGGGCAAATAGGTAAGGATGGAATTCAATGTTTCTAAAGAAAAACTCCACTTTTCCATTCTCCGTGGGTTTCTCCTCTTTCACTTGAATTATATAGCCTTTAGTTTTCCCGGTGTTTCCCTCAACAATAAGATCTTGAGCGCACTAAAAGATTAAAGAAAACAATGAAAATATAACTTGAAAAATAATAATAATGTCTTCGAGTATTCTCTGTTTTCTTTTACTCTTTTCACCAAAATTTGTTTGCTATGAAATACACACCTTTACAGCCTTTTTAAGAATGGGCAGGTCATTAACCATATCAAATGGCTTACGTTCCGATTTAGCGTTCTGTTGCTTTTTACGTTGTTTTTTACCGCCTTTCTCCGGCTTATCCTCTGCCTCCGGAGTTTCTTCTTCTCCATCCTTTTTAATTACACAATTATCCAGTCCGTGTGAAAGAAGAATATGCTCTATGACTGCGGGACCACAGTCCAAATTGGGCGTCAAAATCTGTCGCAAGTAATCGCCGTTCTTGGCATTCTCCACCAGTTTATCCAGGTCATCAGGCTGTAGTTCTTCCGTGGCCTGTTTGGCTCGTTCCACGGGATATTTCTCTCGCATAGCAAAGCGCAGATTCTCGCCTTCCGTATGGGGACGCAGGATGTACAGTGTAGTCAACTCGAAGTCTGTCAAAATTACATTTCCGCGATCGTAGAGCTCCAAGATTACATGGTAGGCGGCATCACCGGTACCAAACTGGAAGTCCACAATACGATCCCCACCCAATTGTTGGATCTTCTCCAGGCGCTTGTTCTTCAAGTGCTTTCTGAGCTTCATGCTGAATCCTGATGGGGCCATATTTTTTGGCCATTCGAAGCGGGTGGTATGGAATCGGGTGCCGGACTCTATCAGGAGGGTCACCTTCTCCACTGCTCCGGTCCCTTGCATCCGGAAGAGATAGGTCTTGTTATCCACGTCATAGATCTGATTCACTCGCCAGCCGACCAACCTGGATTGTACAAATTATTATGACATTGTCCCCACATCGGTAATAATATATTTAATACGTACTTTTGCAGTTCAGCCACTCCGCAGATTATATCAAAAGTATTGAAACGTGTCTTCATGGTTCGGAATCAAAAGTTGACGATGTCAACACGGAAATCGAAAAGAAAAATTATTTATCTAACGAACTACCTTATAATTATATATTCATTAAATCGCTATCGTATGATAGATAGGTGAAAAAAACCCAAAACAGAAATGAATAAAAACAAATTTTATTCCCTTGCGAAATTAAATATCGGTGTAAATAGCGATGGACGAACTGCAAGGCATATGTATCGATGTTTAGTTATAGTAGAGTCGATGATTAGAATTATAGAATACTTAAGTTCGTTGAATTTTAATATTGACGTTTATTAATAATTTTTTCAATAAATCCATTAAGTATTAAATATTATTAACAATTGTTTTAATATTTTATCAGCTGTTCCCTGCTCTGTACATGATTCCATTCCAATTCGTACCGCCTTACTCAACACAGAGAACCACTTAATATATCGATACATCGAAAGCGAAAGTAGTCGGAATGTGAAACGGCTTGCCATCCCCAATATTTCATTTGTAAATATGAGTACTGAGGGACCTGTTGTTAATGTGCACGTGTTGTTCTTTGCTAAATCCCGAGAGTTAGCCAATACTCCCCGATCAAAAGTGGATGTGCCTATTGAAATTATTGCCTCCGATTTACTGGACCAACTGGTGTCCAGATTTGGCCTAACTTCTATCCAGAGCAGCCTGATTTTGGCCCACAACGAATCGTACATTGAGAACCTGAGTGATACAATTCAGCTCAAAGAGGGAGACGAACTGGCCATCATACCGCCACTCAGTGGAGGATAAGTAATCATGGATCATGTAAAGTTAGTTCAGGATCCCATTGACATCACCCACATCCATCAATTGCTAGCTGATGAGGGATGTGGTGCCTCATCGGTTTTTGTGGGCACCACGCGCAACAATTTTCAGGGCAAAACGGTGGGTATGCTATCTTAACCAATTAATAGAATTGATTCATGTCTACTTTTTGACCTTCCAGGTGGTGTCATTGGCGTACGAGGCATACGATAACATGGCTATTAAGGAAATGAATAAAATCTGCTCAGATCTGCGAGCGAAGTGGCCCGACTTAAAGCACATAGTTATATATCACCGATTAGGAACTGTGCCCGTTTGCGAGGCCAGTGTAGTTATAGCCGCTTCATCGCCTCATCGTTCGGAGGCCCTAGAATCAGTATCATTTGCAATAGACCAGCTTAAGACTCGGGTTCCCATCTGGAAAAAGGAAATATACGAGGGCGATAACATCAGCGAGTGGAAAGAAAACAAGGAGTCCTTCAGGCCCAGTAAGATCCAACTCTGACATGTATTCTTTTATGTTGTACTCTTGTAAATACAATTAACAATCAAGCAATAACGATTTTACTTGTTTTCCCTCTTCGCATACTTTGCAGAGAAGTCTCTTAGTGCCTTTAACTACGCAGCTTGCCCCTGCAAAGTCGAGGAGTCACATGACGTACCACGATCTCTGGTGCAAATTAGAGTTAATGACGCCGAGCTAACCAAGCGTTTAGAATGTTTTGTCAACAGAAAACGAGCCGAAATCAACTCGCAAAACGTAATTGACTTCAAATCACCTTTGGTTGACTCAGACAAAGACTTCAGCGATTCCTGCGCCCGAACGCAAAGCACAATTATAAAACAGGAGCAGTCGAATTGCCATTTAAAAGGTGGGTAATCGTATTTTAAATATAAACAATTTAATTTACAATCAACTAACCACAGTTCGACGGGTAAACAATCGCTGTGGTCCCCAGCAAATGGAGTTTCGTCCCAACTACGAATTTGAACTGAACAAACTAATGGGATCGCGTGACGGTGTAACTGACCCATCCAAAGAAATTAGAAAATCGCTGCCTAATTCACGTTTGCAGGCTATTGAATTATATATGGGCCTAAACACCGATAATGAGGAAAACATTTTTAGTAGAATCAAAAAGGTTGAGAATAGAATGCTGCAGTTGGAGTCCATTTCGCCAGAATATAAACATTTTGTAGGTGCAACATACTTTTAAATACTGTAATCCCTTAAACATTATTTGTGTTTTCCAGACGAATCTAGAGCCGTCTTCTAGGGAACCCCCGCCGAAAAGAATAAAAAAGAAATCCTATTCTGCCCACGAACTAAGTGTGTTCATTCAAAAGATTAAAGATGGTCACGAAATGAACGAATAATAAAGCCGGTTTGACATATAAAATAATAATTACCATTATTTGATTCCTTGGTTTATAAATGAAGTAAATTTATTTCAACATTCCAACTATTTGTAATAGTTATTTTAAATGCGTAAATGATGAGAGTGAAAAATTCAAAAATTTTTGTTTACAACTAAGGAATATGGATAAGCGTGGCTGATTTGTTTGTTTGTTAACCGGTCGTCAAGCTTCATAGATTACGGCCGAAAATCTAATGGTTATTCGTTAACCAAAGGAGCTGCTTACTAATTATGTAATACGTGAAATTGTTAAACCTTATTGTTCGCTGATCCTAGCACAGAGTGGGGAATTGAGCTTCATCGTCGACCTTCAGGGGCTTCTGGGCGGAGCGGCGTTTCTCCCCGAATCTGTTGTTTTCCTGTCTGTTGTCAAACCCGTTGGTGGCTCCGGAATTGAAGCGCGGGCCACGGAAGCCCTCACCGCGAGGACCCTCGTTGCGATAGCCACCCTCTCCACGAGGTCCGTCGTTGCGGTAGCCCTCTCCACGTGGTCCCTCATTACGGTTGCCTTCTCCGCGAGGTCCGTCATTGCGATAGCCTCCTTCTCCACGAGGTCCATCGTTGCGGTAACCTTCTCCACGGTTACCACCCTCTCCGCGAGGTCCATCGTTGCGATAGCCACCTTCTCCACGGGGTCCATCGTTGCGGTAACCACCCTCACCGCGGAATCCTTCGCCACGAGGACCTGCTCCTGGACGCGGTCCCTTTCGGAATCCACCCTTGCGTCCATCATTGAAGTTAAACTGGATGTCCACGATGCGCTGGAGGCGTCCCACTCGCTGAGGATACAGTGAAGGATCGTACTCCAACTCATCCTCGCTGTTGCTCTCCTTCTTCTTGCTTAACACCACCATCTTCTTCCACTCAGCATTGTCCACGGCTCCTTCGCCAGCCTTGCGCAAGTTGTAGTTGGGCTTGGCACGCTGATCCCTCAGTGCCTTATACTCGTCGAGAGTCATCTGCTTGGATTCATCCTCCTCGGCGACGGCCGCGGGATCAGCCGACTGTTCGTTGGCTGAGTCCTCTTTGTCCGCCTGCGGTGACGATTCCCCGGTCTTCACGTCCTCAATGTCCTGCTTCGGGGACCCCCAGTTGTGGGCACCGCCGCCTTCGCGCTTGTCAATTGACTTGACGCCTGTGGGTGGTAATGATAAAAATTAGTTTTGATTAGTTTTTTTTTGGTATAAGGGGGTTTCATAAAGAAAATAAATTTATATGCAGAAAGTATGCATAAACAGAAATGAAATTCTCAAGTCATAAAAATATTACTGATTATAGGGCATATTCAGAAGCCTAATAATCTTGAAATTACGCACACAGAGTAATGTATTAAATGATTGTAATTTACAAATAAATGCCATATTGCGTTGTTGTATGTAAAACATGTGTTTACAAAAGTCGGTGTGAAAGAGAGTTGAAAAATATATAATTACTTTGCCTATATTACTTAATTTTAGATCACAAAAAAGAATATATAAATATTTACAAACACGTTTTGGAATATTTCTCGTATTACTAATCCGAACTGAATTGATAAACTCCGCTTACGAATATTTGTGCCTCACAATATTGGAAATCACGTGAGAAATGTTTGCTGTAGTAAGCGATATGTAATCTTGTTGCCAAGGGTTTTGCTCTATTTCGCAGCATGTCGCCATTGGAGGTTAGCGTTTTACTTGATGGAATCAAGAAAAACGCCGACTTTTTTTCCCAACTTATAAATAGTAAACAGGAGAACAAAGAAGCAAGATCTATGCGAAGTAATTACCGGTTTTATCGGATCCAGACTGGCGATCGAACTCGCGTTTTCCGAACTTCTCGCCGGCGCGGACGCGTGGTGGTCCCCTGTTATCACGATTGTTGAACTGGCGCTGCGGCAGCTCGTTTCCGAATTCCCCGGACTCCTTGTTTCCGTAGCGCTGATTATTGTTAAACCGGCCCTGGTTGCTGGGCCCATTGGTGGCCGCGTTCCTGGGGCGACCCCCAAATTCACCACTAGCCGGCACCTTGCCTCCTTTCACCGGACTCGTGTTCTTTACCACGGGATTGTTGGCCTTGCGAGCCGACGCTACCGGCTTGTTCTCTTTCTCAGGCTTGCTCTTCGGCGCCTTCTGCGGTTCCGGTTTCTTGGGCGGCGCGACTACGGCGGGAATCTGTGGCTGGGCAGGCGGGGCGGAGGAGTCGTCGTCGTCCATGAACAACAGCTCGTAGCGGTTATTTCCAGAATTGTCCATGATGTAAAATGTCTACGGATTACAAGTGAACCAGGTTTGGGGATTACTTTGGTTTCGGTGGGATCTATTTGCTGTTGACTTAATGGCACATGGCCGGCAGGGTTCTCAGTCGGAAGATAATCGGTTAAAATTGCGAAAACGCGGAGCAAATTACGCACCTCGCCGGAAACGAAAGTGAAGGGAGAAACACCGATGGTCTCGAGGATTGATCGATGGTTTTCCTTTTTAACAAGTATCGATTGATTTTCGTGACTATCGATTTTCGCTGTTCGAAAAGGTGCTAAAATATCCTTGCCCCTCATCTTGATTTAACAAATTTTTTTTATTTATTTTCATGTTAAAATTGTAAAAACAATTTGAATGACTGCGTGAATATCTCTCTTATTTTATTGCAACATTATTTATTCCTATATAAAATCTTAAAACTTAAAGTTCTGCTAAAACCCAAATCCTACAAATTAACATTATGTTGTAAAAGCAGCTGATCTACCTAGGCGACGTAAACAAACCATTATAAAGATAATAACTAAGAACTAAATATAAACTGATGATGACGAAATGGTAAAGCAAGAAAGTTGTAGTCGGGCGGGCAAACATAAAATGTCATCAAAAATATTGGGATAAAACGATGTCAAAGGAACGTAAAAATCATATAAATACTTTAAAAATACCGAAAGCAACAGAGTTTCAGGACATTAAAAAAAGAAATAAAATAGAGAATACCAATGGTTACCAATTATATCACCTTAAAACGATTCAGAATAATTCAATTCGAATAAGTTTTAAACTGCCCAAGTAAAAAATTAAAGGATGTGAAAGTGAGCGAGTACCATAAAAAACCAAAATTGTAATATATGGAACTTTAAAACAATTAACATTTAAGCGTTTTATATAAAAAATGTATTATCTTTTATATGTGTACACATACATAATTTTCATTTCAATTTAAATATTTAGAAACATAAATTTTAATAGATTGAATTTAGGAACAATTTATATGGTAAGCGTTTTATTTAAAAAATATATTATCTATTAAAAATTGTATATTATAATATACAAATAATTAATATTTGTATTTCAGTTTAAATATTTTGTTATCCGATAGATACTAAAATAATGGTAACGGGACAAAATACAGTCCCACTAACTCGGGCAAGGGGCTGGGGCGGAATAAACGTATCGCAGTCGGCCCATCGCCAAACCGAGAATAACTATTGGGCCCGTAGAGACAAATTTGACATTTGTTTCTTTGATGCGTTGCCATCGAAATTCTCTGTCCTCTTCGGCCTGATGCAAGTAATAAATTCAAGTTACCGCAAATTGTCCTTGTAATCGTAAGCAAGTCCAGCGTGAATTGTGGCCTTTTGCGTATCGAACCGCGTGAGACGAGCGTACGAAATTGGAAGCGAAGAAGGAAGAGGAGAGGGATCTCGAGCACCCAGCAATCCACGGGCCCAGTATTAGCAAGTGGTAACAGGGCCGCGTTTGCGTTTCGCCGGTGAGTCCAAAAAAGATAATGCAATCCCTTCCTGTATAAATAGTTATAAGTTATTCATAAGGCTAAGTCTGAGTGCGTGCTCGAGTTGGATTTACTCATGTGAACGCGGGACATGCATAAACAAAAAAATCAATACCATTCGCCTGCTACCCATATGCAGTTTTTTTTTTGAGCTCGTGTTTTACGGTTTCGTTTACGGATTTTACCTTGACCTCATCAGTTGCAAGTGTGAGCACCCAATTTGATATATAACCCCCAAAATGTTTCAGCAAGTAGAACACAACTTGCTTAAAAAAAAATAAATGGTAAAAATGTCGTGATGTCATTTTTTGACGTGTTTTCTCCTTTTTCGGACTTCTGTCGCATTGAAAGCGACTATATGTATTATTATAATCGGGTCAGATAATAGGGTTCCTTTTGCTTTTATGCATATGTCGGCTTTCATTCCTATCTAAACTTTTTCGGGGGTTGTTCTACCCTGGCTGATAAGCAATGTCTGGCCAAACTGTTATTTTTACACCCTCAACGAGTTTGTTCCATAAAATGTCCTACAAACCAAAAAGAGAAAAACTGAATTTAGTAAGGAAAACAGAATTTAAAATCTATGCAACATTTTTTGCGATTAGGTAAAAACGTTGAATATCACAGCAGCCGAACTTTATAAGCAAATTTTATGGATACATACATATGTAAATCCGTAGACCCGGCAAAATAAGAAATACTTCACACAAAGTGTAAAATCTACAAAAGTGCAGCGCAAGCAATTTTCGCAATGTTGACAACTTAAATTCTCAATTGGTTTTCTGTTTGTTTAAGCATAAGCTCATTTTAAAGATTATTTTACATCAATTTATATAATGATATGGACAACCTCGACTGATCGTTTTAAGCCGCATTTTTAGAAGAGAATAATAATGATCTTGATCCTTAGTCAATCTTAAAAGGTGCCAAAATAAATCTTTGTTTTATATATAACACCTTTGAGTGAGGCGATATATATTTAAAAACGCTCTTATCCCCGTTTTCTCCAATTTTTTAAATTAGTGCCCATTTTTTCGTCATCAGTTATAAACCTCAATTTAGCTCACAAAGGCGAATAAACGGAAATTCATTTGTTAAAGAATCCATTCTTTCCAAAACATATATTTTCGTATTATTTCTTATGTAGTTACTTCTACTAGTTATTCCCAAAACCATTTTCACCATTTTTGTTGCCACTAAGCATCTAAATAATGTTGAACTTGTTTCGATTTTTGATTCAAACTTAAGCGAATCAAACAATAAAATCTTGTTAGGATTTTTCACGTAAAAAACCAAACCTATATCTCGCTTGCAAAATTAAAATGGTAATTGACTCAAGAAACAAAAGTTTGGCGTCAGTTTGGCAATTGAATTCCCTGATTAAAAAAATGACTCCTACAATTATTTTTATGAATGCCTTTTTTATTTTTGTCTCGAGTTTTGTGCAACCAATTACGTTCTTCGATTAAGTTTTCTCGTCCTGATGCTAGGCTGTAGAGATATCTTATGGAAATTTACAGCTTTAAATCTATTTTTAGATGTCCATTAAGACGAGAAAGCGGCCGTAACACTACTCGATAATTTAAACGTACTAGTTACTAATTCAGAACCAAACAAATCTAGGACACGGCAGTGTTTAAAAAATATTTCTCAAAGTTAAACTTTCTTAAGACCTCCTTTAAGAGAGCTCCGCTATAAGTTACGGTTACCATCTCCTTTTTGAAACAGAACAAATCTTCAAAGTTCCGAGAGCAAATCTGTTCTATTTAAGCAAGAAATTGATGAAATTAAGAACATCTGAACAGATGTTAGTATTCCCATTGTACTCACAAGTTCCAATAAACAACCCACATATGTATGTATTCCGCTCTGTGAGTATACAATGCTTTAATCAAATCCACTGCTTCTCATAACCATATAACAAAGCTGACTTTGTGGAATTTAAATGAATTTACTATTTTCAGATGTATTGTGCTATTGCTAGTTCAAAATTGTAGTGCATGAGGTCCAAGAATTATATTGCATAGTTATTAAACTTTCTTGTTGGCTAAATACTGTAACAAAAATGTTGTCACTATGAAATGTACAACAATATTTTTGAAAATTCTATAATCCAAAATATAGAATTCGACTACAATTCGAATTCTGATTAATTTATATACGCTGCTGTTTCCCGATAGTTTAAGAAATTTAGTATGTAATTGCTGTTTTTAGAAAAATAGAACAACTGAATAGTATTTTAAGAGTAATATTTTGTTAATAATTGCTTAAATTTGATATAAAATCATTTTTTCCTTCAATTTTATAGCATCTCAATATCTGAAATCAAAACCAAAATCAAATTTGTATCGGTTGATACCCACAGTCAAACCGAAATAAAGAATTACTTTCTGCGAGCCACAGGACCATTAATTAATGTTTTAAGGTATTACAAACTCAAGATGGATACCAAAAACATGCAAAACAAACCCATGAATGGGTCTAGATTTATTGAGATGCTGTCGACAATATCATTGGAAGAAATATTAAAATTTGAGTTCCGTCTTAATCCAACCAAAAAATGGGAACTGTTGGTAACCCCCACAGATCCACTTTGGAAATACCATTGTAATATTTGCCGTGTTGTTCAGTACGGCGACAAGAATTTGTTTAGCCACCTTTGTGGTAAAAAACATAACGCTGTAATGGTAGCTGAACAGCAATTGCAAATAAGAATGAAGCCCATTGGAGGTCCACAGAAAGTGGTTTCAGAACCCATTAAAAAAGGTCCGAACCCGAATATGAATAACAACAAAAACGTATCTTCCCCCGTCGTGAAAAATTCCGTTGCTTCCAACAAAAATGTTGAAAACAAAAGTAATAGTACTAATACTACCACCAAGCAGGAAGGTGGGAATTTAGCTGTGAAAGCTCAACCCACTCAAAAGAAAAGTCCAGCTACGGGCGTTAACACTCAGAAAAAGCCTAACCCAAACACGGTTCAACTGGCTCAAAAGAATATAGCAAGAAATATTACACCCATTCAAAAGAATATTCAAGGAACTATTACATCGCCACAAAAAAATACACCAACAGAAACTAATTCTCCAGCTCCAAAAAATATTCCAGGAAATAATCAACCCATTCAAAAAAATATTCCTGGAAACAATCAACCCGTAAAAAAAAATAATTCAGGAAATCAACAACCCATCGCAAAAAATATTCCAGTTATTGGTACGATTGCACAGAAAAAACCTAATTCAAGCACAGGAAATATTCAAGCAAAGAAATCTATTGGTAATGTGACCAACCCAAAGAACCCAGTGATCAAAAAGAGTCCACAAGCTACAACACAAAACTCAACAGCTCCGTCAAACATTCCAAAGAATTTGGTAAGTCCTGCTACCAAAACAACGGGCAGCATAACTACTGCTGTGGCTAATCCAACGCCAAAACCTGTTCAAAACGCGCAGCCCCCGTCAAAAGTTCAGCCTCAAACACAACTACAGCCTAAAACAAAGCCACAGCCAGCTAAATCTGTCCAAAATGCAAAACCGAACAATGCGGACTTTGCTGGCAACAAGCTAAATAATCCAGACATAGTCAAGAATCCGCTTTCGACAAAAATTACTTGTGTTCCGCTTGCTAAGCTTATCTGCTCTACTCCAGAGCCTGAAGCGGACTCCGATGTCATAATTATTGATGATCAACCAAAAGAACAGCCGAAAGAACAGCCAAAGGAACAGCAAAAGGAGCAACCAAAAGAAAAGCCAAAAGAAAAGCCAAAAGAAAAGCCAAAGGAACAGCCAAAAGACCATCCAAAAGAGTTTAGAAAGCAACCGGAGGCTCCAAAAAATATACCGATGCAAACAATGAAGCCGAACACCTCGAATGTGGCCAAAAAGTCAAACAAAAACGTTGCACCTCCTGTTCGTCCTAATATCAATAGGGCAATACCTTCCTACGTGGCTGCTCCCAAGGATTTCGTATCAGCTAGATCCAGTAGTGGCACATTTGAATCCCGGAGTCAAAGCCACGTAATGGGTCTCGTCGGAGTTGAGTACGTTTTGAAAATAGTACGGAACTTGTCCGATAGAAATGCCAGATACCAATGCTGCTTATGTGAGATCACTGCTGATGAGCAATCGATGCATAACCATTTGCTGGGCTACAACCATCGTCTTAAGTATTTCGACAAGCATTTTCCGACTGCAATGCGTCAGTACCGTCAGTATGTGTCCCGTGTGCCGGAGGGTGAGGTCTGCAAAATAATGATGCCCATTTTTGATAAGCTTGCCACGGCGATTGAAACCCATCACGGCCGAAAAACTGCCCATCTGTGCTATGAACATATGTATGCCAAAGATCGCCAGGACTTGTTCTCCCAGGTGTATAATAGAAAGCATTCGTCGGAAAAGGTGGGCCCTTCGTTCACCCACGTCGTTAACGCCGAAGAGGTTGATGAGTTAATCGAAAAAGCTCGAAGCAACGTAGCCTTAATGAACGTGGAAAACCCGAATCCCTATTTCCTTCCATCATATGCATCTCAGGGTCTGACTAATTATATGGGCTACCAAAATGCGCCGGCTGAAAAACTTTCACTGCCTGTTGACGATGAAACGCACAAGCGAATGGTTGATAACTTCCTTAGGGACACCCGGCACAATTCGGGCGAGGTCCAGAAGTCCCGAAACCTAAAGCGAAACCGTTCACGATCCAAATCGCCAGATCAAAGGAAGAGAGTTACCCAGAAGAGGTATTGGAATGTGGAGCGCAGGTCGGTGTCCCCTTTGCGCGATGGAGATATATGGCAGGCCTACCGTCACATGGTCGATCTCAAGGTGCGTGAGCTAAACGTGTCCTTTGACCAATACAAATCCGACCCGGAACAGCATCCGAGTTATCAGTCCGAGTGGCAAATGTTCTGGAAACGGCGCAAGGATGAACTCATACATGCTGGCATCAATCATCGTTCATATAACTTCCAAAACGAGTGGATTCACTTCTTTAATGCGCGCATCGAAGAATTGTATAATCAAAATATTGAAAATATAAAAATAAAGTGTCGTGAGAGGCTGTGTTTGCCAATGACCAACAATGAATTGACCAACGAAAAGTATCACGTTCATTTGCCCAAAACTGATGGGCCCGAGTTGAGAAAATCGGAAGCAACTACAGGTCCGGAAAAAATGTCCGTGGATGAGGAGCCTCCGAATGTGATCCATGTGCTTCGTCTTTTGACTGCTTTGGAGGATTACCTTGGAAGTTTGGGTCGCTTTATTACCGAAATGCTAGTGAAGGCTTTGCAAACCCAAAAGATTTATCCAGAAAAGGTACAATCTTTAATTTTAACAACGGAAAACTGTGCTATTTTGGAGACGGTAAAAGAAAAGTTTACGGGTCTCTTGATCTCCCAAATATATGATCCTGCCACAGAAAGGGCATTAAAAAAAGCCGTTAATGATACCGAACTTTTGCTTCAAGAAGCCGCTAAATACAACCATCCAAAACGTATCTTACAGTCTACTGAGAAGCCAGATTTGCCGATAGCCAACCAAAATTCGTATTTCACCGAAAAACCTTTGGACAAAACTGAGCTTGCGGCAAAGCTGGCTTCATCTTTGGTCTCTCAAGGCAAAACATCTATTAATCGTGAGGAACTTCAGAAAATACTTCAAGTATATACACTTATTGAGCAGAAGAAACGCCAGGAAGCTCCCTCTACCAGTTCGGTAAATCCAGTGCCTAGCACTTCCAATAACGTGGGCCAGAACTCAAATAACAATGGTAACTTGTTGACACAACACTCAGCTAGAAATTTAAACATTGCGAATAATGCAAACAGCGTTAACAACGCGACCAGTATGTATACTGGTCAAAATTACTCCGGAAATGTGGCTCGCTTTAACAACCAACAAAACACTAACAAACCAAACACCATGAACGCGTATCCGACTGATCGTGGATTTGGAACCGGCGGATATCAAAACAATCAATTTGGATCTGGGGCATTGGGAATGAATGCAAGCAGCGTTTTGCGAAACGACCTAACTTCGTCGTCGCTTTTCAACTTTAACACCAACTTAAACCCAGAATACAACAACCTTAATCGGAGGAATAATTTTTAAATGGTAGTCCTTAAACCGAATAGACTTAAACGAAATTTACATGAAAATCACCCTTTATTATAACATGTATTCACAACATTTTTAAATTAGCTACATTCATTCAAAATTTGTACAACATTTGAACAATGTAATGTAAATAAATCGATTTCATAATTGAAAATATTTTTCTTAATTATATAAAATAATTGGAAAATATAGTTCGTAAGCCATACATCTTTAAAATAAAGATTTTTCCAGAATATCAAGAATGCTGTTTTTTTGTATTATTTAATAGCGATAATTTTTTCATATTCAGAAACAATTTTACATCATTTCTTTCTCAAAGAAAAATTTGAAAAAGTTATGTTTACATTTTTTTTAACTGTACCTTTTTGTTTATTTATAATATGTTTAATATAAATAATGTGTAATTGGTGTTTCCACAAACACAGCAATAAGCATATTAAAAGTTAGGAGCTTTCATTGTTAACTTGAATCAAAATTTAAAAGTATATTGTGCTTATCTTAAAGCCCTTTTCTTAAATTTGTAAATCATAAAACCAGTTAAGGCGAAATGATAATGACGATATTTTTATGAGAAGATTCGGTCAATTGGATTTTAATACTAGAACTAAAAGCCAGTACCAATAGACGCATGGAGTATTTCTATACAATTACGAAGGAACGAACACAATTACGAAGGAACGAGCACACACTTTTCCGTCGAATCAGAAAAACCTAAGCTTGGATGCAAGTTTGTTAACAAGGATAACACGGAATCCAATATTGAACTAAACAACTATAATTGAGAGTTTTGACTAGACGCTTGTTAAGGTATGTTATATACCTTCCTCAATAATTCCTACCATAAAGGCTGAACCGCTCGACGCTGGAAATTATTCCCCATAAAAACTGTGAATCGATGGAAAACTGTCTAAGCCCTTTGTCTTACGACAAATATAATTCGCATTTTTAGATCAATCCTCGTTCAAAACGGCGAATTCCGTTGCTGTGGGGTGCACTACGTTGTAGAAAAAGGTACGAATTAAAAAATGTAGTTACATACTTGAATTACATAATTATAGCGATTTCTAACTAGGAAAGCAAAACACATGAGAAACAAGTTGATATGTGGTTGCCTCAAATTTCTTAAAAGCCACTGTAGCTTAAAACATTTTCAGCACTGAAGGATATCAATTAATAAAGTAAAATTTGTTGTACTAGACAATCTAGCTGCCACAAACATTGGAGCTTTTCCATTAAAGTGGATTTCATTTGATTTGGAATTGGTTTTAAGTGTGCATTTTATTAATTTGTTAATAGTATTTGCTCAAGCGTTATTTCTTAAGCGCATGCAGATAAATTCTTTAACTTTGCTGAAAGTAAACTATTTTCTAAAGCTGGCATACAAATGATAGAGGGAACTACAAAGTTTAATTTCGTTGTTCTTAGGAATTATAGAGTTTTTTTTACTCGATTTCGGACGGATCCTGTGAGTCTTATCCAAATCCTTTGGATATATATCTGTCCGTCTACTTAGAATTTTATTTTCACTAATTTTATATTTATGTGTGCCCTTAATTTTAAATTGGCTTGGCCAAAGCATTACTCTTTTTACATGAATTATAAAAAGTAATATTTATAAAATTTTTTATATTTTTCCTTTTCAGAAATCGTTATGCCTTCTTCATTATGTGAAGCTCTCACGAATTCTTCGTAAGTTTTGCATTTATTCTTAAGTTATTTTTTTCATTATATTACTGTATATTTTGTTTATTAAAAATAATTTTTTTTTTTGTATTGTAGAATAAATTTTGATTATCAAAAAGAAGATGATTGGATTACGAGTGGAAAA
The DNA here is from genome assembly GCA_018153365.1 of Drosophila fuyamai. Lineage (NCBI taxonomy): Eukaryota > Metazoa > Arthropoda > Insecta > Diptera > Drosophilidae > Drosophila > Drosophila fuyamai. The sequence continues at coordinate 189,800 of JAECXW010000393.1, read as the reverse complement.
CTGGGCTCACGCGAAGCTGTTTTGGTCTTTAGAACGAACATTCTCAATCCAAAAATCCGCAAGACATTGTCTGAGAAGTCCTCTGCCCAAGCGCTATCGGAGACTAAGGATAAAAAGGAGGAGGAGTCCGTTCTATGCCAAAAGGATAACAAAAATGAGCAAAAAGGATCCACTTCTTCAGAACCAAGTAGCAAGGAAGCTCTAAGCGGTTCCACGCAGCAAAAGATTTATTTATTGAAAAAAACGCAACAATGTGATAAATCGGATAAATTAACCTTTTCTAGCCCTTTTAAGAAGATACTTAACCGATATTCCTCGAGTGATACGTCCATTTCAAGTGAAGGTGAAGAGCCTGCACGTAGTAGTGAAAGCAAATCGCGTGTACTTAAAACCAGTCAGAATACCATAAATATTAAATTAGCTGAAGATATATCGAAGGAAAGTGGATATGAATCCATGACGCCTGCCAAATCCGTTTCAAATACTGAAGTAAGTGAGGAAGATCCGGAGGTGACGAGCGAAGATGACGACGAGAATGGAATGAACATGCCTGCCTTTAAACTCAAAATTACCTACAAATTCCATCAAACGGAAACCAAGTTGCTAAGAAAGCTCTTTAATGTCCATGGCCTTACAGAAATTCAGGGTGAAAGTACTAACTTTAATTTACTTTGGACTGGTGTTCATATGAAATTAGACATTGTTAGAAATTTGGCGCCTTATCAGAGAGTTAATCATTTTCCCAGGTAATTGTTCACATATTGGTAATCAAATTTGTATTAACTTTATTTAACATTTTCAGGTCCTACGAAATGACCCGAAAAGACAGGCTTTATAAAAACATTGAACGTATGCAACACCTTCGTGGAATGAAACACTTTGATATTGTGCCACAAACTTTTGTCCTGCCCATAGAATCCCGAGATTTAGTAGTAGCACACAACAAGCATCGAGGCCCGTGGATAGTAAAACCCGCGGCATCTAGTCGAGGAAGGGGAATATTTATTGTTAATTCGGTAATTATAAAAAGCATTCATCGAATTAAAATGATTAATCAAATGCAATTATTTCAGCCTGATCAAATTCCCCAGGATGAGCAGGCAGTGGTATCCAAGTATATAGTGGACCCGCTTTGCATTGATGGTCACAAATGTGATTTAAGGGTATACGTCCTAGTGACGTCCTTCGATCCTCTTATTATTTACCTATTCGAGGAGGGCATCGTGAGGTTGGCCACAGTCAAATACGATAGACATGCGGATAACCTGTGGAACCCATGCATGCACCTCTGCAATTATAGCATTAATAAATACCATTCTGATTACATAAGGAGCTCCGATGCTCAGGATGAGGATGTGGGCCATAAGTGGACGTTGTCGGCACTTTTAAGGCACCTAAAACTCCAGAGTTGTGATACACGGCAGCTTATGCTGAATATAGAAGATTTAATTATAAAGGCTGTCCTAGCCTGTGCTCAGTCTATTATTTCTGCCTGCAGAATGTTTGTTCCCAACGGCAACAACTGCTTTGAACTGTATGGATTCGATATATTGATAGACAATGCATTGAAGCCATGGCTACTAGAAATCAATCTATCGCCATCAATGGGTGTGGATAGTCCTTTGGACACCAAGGTTAAGTCATGCCTAATGGCCGACCTGTTGACGTGCGTGGGTATCCCAGCCTATAGTCCAGAAATGCGATCTCATTACGACCAGAAATGGTCGCGTTTCCGCAGTTCAAGCTGCCAAAGGCAGGCAACATTTCCCAGTGTCTCGCAGAAGACCAAAAAGTCAAAGAAGAAGGGAGCTGCCATTAATCTTAATTTAACCGGCGAGGAGCAGCGCATCTTGCGCAATGCTCGCCTACAGTATTCTCGTCGTGGCGGATTCGTACGCATCTTTCCCACGGATGACTCAATGCAGAGGTACGGTAACTTCCTAGATTCTGCTAATGGCATTCCAATCTCCACACCGACTGTACAAAGTCAGACATTCCAAACGCCGATTATACAGCACAACTACAACCAGATGCTTCACCAAAATTTATACTGCAAGGATGGCCGGCAAAGGCAGGACGACAATTCGGAGGCAGACCGCATTTGGCAATACGAGAGGGCCTTGGAGACCGATTCAGAGATACCATTTGTCAAGAAGCCCACAGTGGAGAAGTGCGAGGTGGAAGGGCGGAGGTTGCGCAAGGTGATGCTCAAGAAGATCTCCAATGGATCCGAGCTGACTCCATTTCAAGCGCGACAGACTTTCAGTTTATACTTGGAATCGGTATTGCGGCGCCTTACCGAAGATCCGAAAGACATTCACGAGAAGATAATACTCAAGTTTCTAAACAAGTTCGGAGGATCTGTGAAGCCGCCAGTCATGTTCAGGAACATGCAGAACATCAAGGTGGCCAGCAAGGCCCGCTCGGCAATGGTGGCCAAGCTATTGGGCGACTTCCTGGAGAACTACAAACGGGACACTGAAGCCTATGTAGACTCGTTCGACCACTTTGGGATGATACCATCCAGTGCCTACAATCAATTTTTAATGCACGGTCAAGAGTCCGATCTGGAGGCAGTGCTGACGCTTCACACCAATGTTACCGGGATCATGCCCTTCCTGTACAATCGATGTGGACTGTCGGTGCCACCTACTCCCCCGATTCCTTCTGGCTTGTACGGGTTTTTGAGAGCCCTGCCCTCCATGGTGACCTCCTCGGGAATGGCCAGGGAACTCAGCAAGTACGATGGTTATTTCAAGAACTACGACAAGGAGAAGGTATTTCTGTGAGGGAAATTTGAAATTATATAGCTAATTTGTCAAGCTTTTGTCCAGTCATCCTATGGTAGTAAGTCTAAATATTTTTGTAATCAAATTTTCGCATTAAGGCAGAGGCTTAAATAAATAAATAATTATCGACAAACAACGATTACTTAATGTAATTTTTGAAACGCTTTATAAAGAATGAAATAGCTTTTTAAATATTAAAAAAGGTCAAATTTTTCAGCCTACAACACAACTTATAGCTTTAAAATATAATATAATATACTTTCTACGCCAAAGATATATAAAATTGATACTTCGAAAATAAATGTGAAATGCACAAATCTTAACAACCGCATTTGGTCTTATTTGTTGGGAGGGGGAGCATTTTATGTACGGTAACGTGCATTATTATTGGTTTGGTTTGGATGATTTTTCCGATTTAGTTGCGAAAGATGCCAACAGGTGGCGATCAAACGGATTTACTGCAGATCATTAAAACACATATTTGTACTTTCTATTATGGTAAATGTAAAGAATGATTAGGGTAAATGATAAATTATCAGGAATTATTGTTGTTGATTCTGAAATTTAAAAGTGGGAAAGGACTCTTGTTAAAAATAATATACAAAAAAAAAAACTTGTGCAAAATGTACTATTTAAAATTATTCTGGCAAATGTTGTCCTCTTACTCCAAAGTGCCAGAATGGACATACAAGTATAGAAAAGCTTTTGCAGGGACTCTATGTGTTATTAAAGCTTTTTGCTGTAGCTTTTGAGAGAATACACGAGTGTTGCCAGTGGTCTTTTCATTTCCTTTTTTGGCAGCAAAGCGAATTTCTTGTTAAATAAATGTAAAGCTAAAATTAAATAAATTTTCCCTTGATTTTTGGTCTTTACAAACCCATTAATCTTCTGATCGAGCATACAGCTTATCTGTGCATGTGGATCTCTGGAGACAAATGTGCGGTGAGCAACCAATGGGTATTGATTAATTCCCCCTCAATAAATAAATATATTTTTGAATATTTTTGAACTTTCTACAGTGCTTATCAGAAATCCCCGAACCCCCGCAGTACAAATATACATGCGTAAATACATATGTCTATGAGCGAGCCCGATAAAAGTAATAGAATTTTCAGAAACAAATCCAAACAATGACAGCTGATTCCAGTGCACGTAATGTTTTCCGAAAGAATGGCGTTGCCGGCTTGGGCAACAACGGTCATGGTCGAAATCTTATTACGACAGCGAATCCATCCGGCGGGAGTAGCGCCTCCCTGCTCCAGAAGCAGTTGTCCTTTAAAACACCCGTCGGCTCCAAGCAAATGGGGAAATCCGATGAAATCGAAATGATAGACAGCTCAAACATCGAAAACTTCAATACCCGATATAATAAGGTACATAAGTGGTTCCCTAGTGGTATAGTCTTCTAGATTAAAATGATAATTTAAGATTTATATTTTATAACGACAAATTTATATTTATAATTATACTTTAAGGTGAAGCAAATATTTTAAACCATTTTAAAACCAATTCAATTAAAAATTGACAGGCCACACTGCGTATGAGCAATTTATTCCTTCCATTAAATTAAGATTATACAAAAGTTTCTTGGTAATTTTAATAATATACCCGAATTATTGGGATATCAACATTTACTTTACTATTAACTATAAATCTAGATTGACAGGCCACACTGCGTATGAGCAATTAAATTCAGATCTTTGCAAAAGTTTTTTGATAATTTCAAATAATAATTAAATACTATTTAACTGAATCAGAATTATAGGGAAACCAACATTTATTTAACTATATAGTATTGATAGAAAAATAAATTGTGGAGTACATTTTCAATTGTAGAACAGCATCATTGGATGGATATGCTGCGCGCCATGCATTTGGCTGCGAACATCGGCAGCGGTGCATAAAATGGCCATCACCTCGGCAACATTATTGGTGACCACTTTACTGGTGGCATCGCCCATTTTATTCTTGATAAGCACGGCACCCTCACCTCTCCCGAGAGATTGCTACATGGACGGAGATCGGTGCTCGCCCGCCGTCTCAACCCCGCCGGAGTGCACGGATCCCATTTGCGAAGCGGTGGCCTCCAGCATTCAAGCCAGGCTCAATTGGAACAAGGACCCGTGCACGGAGTTCAAGAAGTTCAGTTGTTGGCGCAACACCCGAAATAAAAATATTACGAACCTCATTGAAATGGGAAACTCCCAGAAGAGCGTTGATTCACAAATGCTGTGTAAGATATCCCATCCACACCATGTTTACATGCTATTAAAAATCATTATTTTTGCAGATCTTTTTCAGAACAAGATAATGAACGACAGCTTTAATGTATTGCACAATTTGTTCGAAAGCTGCCTGCAGCAAACAACTAACTCAACCATTATGCACAGGATATTCGATTCCTTGGGCGGATATCTACCTGTTGGCTCCGTGGGACCTTCGACTATAGCACCTTTGATATCAAAGATTTATGATCTCGGTCCAAGCCCATTAGTAGACTTATATTATGATCTAAGCTACGGAAGAAGACCGCACATTCTTCTAATTATCAGTGGACCCAGCACATCGTCAACTATTCTTGAGGTATGTCTAATTACTATAAATTATTACAATATAATGAACAAATGTATTTAGCGTAAAATACGTTGGATGAGCCCCAAAGCACCGCCCAGTCGTATTCGACAAGGGCTACCAAAACTGTTAGCTGATTTAATTGAAAATTTTCTACCGTATTTTGTGTCATACGCTCAAAGAGTATCTGAGAAGGATACAATTTTTGAATTCATCAAGGACCTAAACAAGGTAGGTTTAATATAATTAGTTCATGAAGGACAAAAACGAAAGGTCCTATTTTTCAGCTTCAAGTTGAGCACTCTCGCCGAGGATTTTGGGATAGTACTGTATTATATAATGTATCCAGTCTACAAGACTTGTACCCAGTTGTATGTATCTGAGTAAATATAGGTTCTCTGATAATAATTATATATTATTTATTCCAGCTAAATTGGACACTGTTAATCCCACAGAACTGGAGTGGACCCATCGTTGTTAGGAATAGTGATTATCTAAAAGCCTTAGAATATTTTCTTACAAAGTACCCCACTAGAGTTGCACATAATTCACTGCTATTGCTGAGCGCTTTAGAAATATTGCCCAGGGATTATCCAAGCCCCGAGGTGTGCACGCGATCTACAATGTGGGCTTTACCCGAACTATCATCGTCCTTATATATTGCTCAACACTCCTCCGAAGATTTAAAGGACACAACCAAACGGGTGAGTATGCAATGATGATATGCTAGCTTTAGGAACTTATCCTTTGAATATTTCAGGCTGAGATAATTTTTAAATCTCTAAAAGCACATTTAAAGAGAGCCCCTTCTTTGAAAGGAGCTGCTTTAGTCAAACTATCAGCATTAAAGATCCAGTCACAGACCTGGGAGGGATTCTCAAACACAACGGATTTATTAAAGACTCTTCAAACTTTGGACATAACCGCAGAATGCTGGTTTCAAAACATTTTAGAGATATACAAGAAGAATAAAATGGAAGCAAATGATATAAGCTTGAACGGAGGCTCCCACGATGCGTATGTGTATTATTCACTATAAAATGATATCAAAGTTAAAAACTTCTTTTTTTTTAACAGTTGGGCATACCCCATTGTGTCCACCATATTTTATGATACGTTGAGCCACTCAATCGGTCTGTATAAATTAGAAGTACCACCTACTATATACTATATATATATTTTCGTAATTATTTGCAGTTGTCCCATTATCTGTCATACTCATACCGTATTTTAATACTGTGTTGCCTCCATATTTACATTATGCTTCTGTTGGGGTTTCCATTGCAAAAGAGATTTTGAGATCCATCACCAAATCGTTCGACGAAAAGGCAATGCGTTGTGTTCCGCATTCTGTAAATATATTCTCGAACTATAGCCGAATGGATATTCTGATACATTCAGGAGGAATGCAGATTTCATACCACTCAATGCTTTCGTTAACTGGTCCTATTAAAGGAATGGCCAGACTGCCTGGCCTTAATTTAACGCCGACCCAAATCTTCTTTTTAGTTTCCGCTCAGGAACTTTGTGCTGAATCGAACTACTTGGGCATCGATACGAACGCTCCCGAGTTTGATAATATGTGAGTTTATAAAATAGACCTGTTACCATTAACTATTTTATATATATTTTATTCTATTCAGATTGGGTTGGCTCGTTGCCCAGGGTGGGAGTGCGACTGAAGTTTTCAAATGTCCATCGGGATCTATGATCAATATACAAAAAACCTGCAATGTGCTTTAAATATTATTTGATCGTCACCTTCGAGTATTTACTTTGTCTACGACCCGAATACAGTTTAAATATTGTAGTTTTAGAGACTTACCTATTAGTATTGTTTTAATTTGAGATGTAAAATGTATATTTTCAATAAATATACTGTTAATAAACTGTTGGTTTATATTTGACTCATATGACTTTATATTACAGCTATTTGGGATCTCATTGAATCAAGTTGGCCTGCTAAATAATTTTCAAAAAAAGAATGAATACAAATTTTAATAAAATAAAAAAGCAAATAGCTCTTATTTCAATATATGGAATTCTCAATTATATATTGATTGCTTTAGCTATAAGTGATAACGAATTAAGTATGCCCGATAATATGAATGCGATTCTAATCAAATGTCCTAAAAGTAGCTCAAACAAATCATGCGAGACGCAGTTGATTATTAATATTCATATGAATCCAAGCTTCGACGTGGATAATGCGGATACGTTTTGGGTAGTCGATAAAGTCTATGAACCATCTAAAGGAACGATTTCAAAAATCATATCTCCATATTTAATAGTCGTCAGCAGGGGCGAGCCTGTTGTTATGTACCCCCTTCAGTTTTTAAAAGTCAGTCAAATGCGAATTTTCTAAAGTTTCGAATGAGAGTAATCTATCATTTTGATCTTAGGCAATAAATCATGATGAAATCAGAAAGAAGCCCTTAGAAGAAGTAACTGATAATAAGGATACTGATGGTTCCGTATCTTGCCACCTTGAACCAAATTTCGTAGAACAAGAAATAGGAAACAAATCAAGATGTGAGTCACCAAATGCTTTTTTGTACTTTTATAATCTAAATTTTATTTCAGTAAAAAGGAATAACCGCCTAGGCTATTCCAGGAGAAAATCAATAGTATCACCCTTTTTCGTTAACGAAAAGCAAGATAAACCAAGACAAATTTGGAATAGTGAGAAGAAAGCTAATAATCAACCTCCAAAGGACATTTCGAGCCTAGGACTAATTCAAGTTATGGATCCAATGTTTAAAAAAAGTAATTATATTTTTTTAGGGTTGGATTATGTTGTTTTAAATATCTTCTGTTGCAGGCCGATTGGAAACCCCTATACAGTTTTCGCATTTAAATAAAGATATAGTAAGAAACGAATATGATAGACAGGAAAAAATAATAAAGTCGCATCAAAGCTATAATCAGATGAAATTCGATGACCGGTTGGGGAATAATCAAATTGAAAGCGAACAAAGTGAAGACTTAAAGAATATTAACGCCTTAGACGACAATGAAATACGATTTTTTAATAAGGTACATTAGCAATCTAATAGTTTTCAACACAATATTTAAATTTGTTCTTTTACGTAACTCAGGATATAAAAAACCAAAAAGATCATCATAGTGCAGAAGAATATGAGCATCACAAAAACTCCGATTTTGAATCAGTACCCGATTTTCTTTTGTAAGTTTTAATTTATTTGTAAAAGTGAATTTATACAAATATTTTATTTATAATTAGATATGATCAAATGTCAGAGGCTGAAAAAAATAAGCATTTGCAGGATAAAATTGAACATGAATCTAAATCACCTGGGAATGATTTTTCATATGGGAAAAATTATGAAGATATTCATTTGAAGTCATCTACTAATAGTCTTTCCGATACAAGTGATTCTTTACATAAAAATGGATATGAGGACTTTAATAATAATTATTTAACGCAAAAAGAGGAATACGAGAAAAATAATTTAAAGACACAAGTTAAAGGTCAATCAAATGAATATGATTTTCCCTTTGAAAGAAAAAATGAAAATAAATTATTTAAGTCAACAAATCATGAAGCAAGTAGGAACTTTAATACCAAGCCTTTGGTAAATGATTTTTCTCATGAAAGGGACAATGAACAAAATAAGTTTAATGTGCCAGATTCTTATGAATATTCACAGAAAAGCAAAAAATTAAATTATAAATCCAGTGTCAACGATTTTCCACGTGGAAGGGAAAATAAAAAAAATAATTTTCAGTCGTCGACCTATAGTCTTTCCTATCCAAATGGATTTTCAAATGAAATGTATAAAAGTAACTTAAATTTTAAGCCGGAAAAGTCAAATAACTTTGACAATAGTATACCTAATGTTAATGATTTCGAAAGTGATAAAGAAAAACTGACTTATAATGAACCTCTGTACCCGAACAATGAATTTCCACTTGAAGGAAAATCAGAATATTCAAATGTACCGGTAAACAATTTTAATGACTATTCGTGGCCACAAACAAATACTGGAACCGATAGCCTCTTTTCTATTGTAAACCACCATATGAAACAAAAACTGCCAAGTGAGTTGAAATTATTTTATATCAAATTATAGTATATGAAAATGTAAATTTCAAATTATAGATAATTTTGATTTTGTGAGCCAAAATGATTTAAATTCTAAATATTTTTCGCCAGATGTAAATGGTTATTCACGTGGAATAGATACAAACTATTTTAATGTTAAAGCAGAAAATCCATATGCTCTTGGCAATAGTCTATCCAATGGATATGATTTCGCAAATCAAAAATATTCAGATGATTCATACCATACCCAAACGATAAAACCGTTTTCAACCTACCAAAAAACCAATTATTTCAGACCGAGAAGTGTAAAAAGAATAAAACGAAGCAAGAGTGAATCAAAAGATATAGCCGAACATGAAACTTCTCGATTTCATCAAAAGTATAAAAACGACATTAATGCTTTAAAAATGTTAAATTTGAAAAACATTGAGGATAATGGAGAGATTCCATGTGACACTTGTGGTGGGAAAAATAAAAAGAAAGACGAAAAGCCCCGAACCATATATAGCAGTGTTTCGGAAGAATCGGAAAGTCCTGGGAGTAAAATTGAGGATACTGACTTAAAAATTAATGATCCTGTCCCATGCGATACGTGTGGAGGTAAGAATAAAAAGCCTGGCGGAAAATCCTTGCCTGGTGGCTTTCCATCTGAAATTAAGTCGTCCAAACCGGAAAACAATGAACCCAGGCGACAAGATTATATGATACCATGTGAAAAGTGCAAGGGGACCAATAAATGTACTGAAGGAAATCTAGAATCCCAATCCTGTGGCTGTTTAACTAATCCAAGCGTCTGCAATTGTGAATCATCTAAGTCATCCAGAGCTTTAAATAAAAGGTAATATCAGCAAACAATTAAAATTGTATTTTTCAAAGTCATATTTATTATTTTGCCTTTGGCCATTATTTACCTTTAGTGCAACGGACGACATAAACTATACTGTTTTTAATATGAAAGATCCTCTTCCGTTTTTAACGACTAAGCTACGTGTGTTCAGAAGGCGCCATAACACTTGGTGGAGGGTGGTCCCAATAATTACGTAATTATGTGTACTAGGAACTATTATTTACCTAATTGACTTTTCTTTTTAGACTTGATAGTATGTCAGGGATATACGCAAATAAAGATTTGTCAGCGGTATTTACTTCTCATGTCGATATGATTCGCTTGGAAAAATCCCTAAGCTTTGCGAACCAAAAACTTGTAATTCCTAGAGCAAATGATAAAAAACGACATTTGAATACTTTAAAAGAATTGCAGAACAACATTGCTAATAGTTTTCTGATTGATACTTCGAGTAAGAACATATCAATTCGTGAAATAAAGAAATCCATTAATTTAAACATGGAAAAGGATGGAAAAAAATCGATCCTAACAACTAGAAGCATAGATGGACTGGGATATTTTCCAGTTTCCATGAATGCTTTGGAAAATTGTCCTCATAAAGACAAACATCTATGCTTAAATATTCGGGAAGAAAAAGTACCAGGTGACGTTTCAAAAAATATTTAAGTAAAAACACATTTTAAATTAATTTTAAATTTGTCTTTACTTAAGAACTTTGCTTAAAATATTGTGACTAGCCTATTCTTTGTTATTTTGATTTGATAGAGTTTAGCATAAAGCTTAAGATCCCTTTCCGAGAAAATGCCCTTGTTATCCGAAATAAGCATATGGTTAAAATATCGAAAATTGTTACCGACGCCACGACAAAAGATGCGCTTCAAATCTCGATCGACGTTATCAACAAAGGATTTGAGGCACAGGAATTTACCATATATGTCTGCAATTGTGAACTATCAAAAAGTCCCTCAGTAAAAACTAGTGTCAGAAAATTATTGCAACCTGATATCGGCCAAACCGTCACGTTTTTATTGCCTTTAATAACAGGCTCAAGGAAAAACAATAAATTTAGTTGTGATGGTGAGTTAAAACTAGTATCTTATGTACTTAGACCAAGTTTAGTTACATTTGTTGATTTACTTATAGTACTGGTTAAAGCTAACCAATTCAAAGATTTTGATGAAATGGATGGCAGCTTGCCGAAACATAATGACCTAAAAGTTGGAATTGTTGCAAAGAGATCGATGGACATTAAATGCAACTCAAGGTGCTTTTGTGTTTGGCGATGCCGATGTCACTGCATCGGAAAACTGGAAACTTTTATTAACTATAATGCTTGTGAAAGAATGGACCCGAAGTCGGAAAAAGAGGCTGGCCTAGTCTACAATTGTCCTCCTGGTAATGAAAAAAATGATGTGTGCATTAAGGACATTTCGAACGAAGGCATCGAGGACACCACATGCAATCTTGGTTGCCAAATTTTTGCCATTGCACTGCTAATTTTGACTTTACTATTTATATTGGGTAAAATAATCACAAGGTATAACAATATGCATATAAATTTGAGCTTTTTCTCCCAGGTGTGCTAAAAGCGATTCTTGGAATCTGTATTCAGTCAATAGGTCGCTGTGGATTCGACACAATCCAACCTGGAAGGACATATGAATGCACTTCTGGGATAAGAATATTTTTAATCAACTGTTTCTTCTTTATTATATTTCCCTTTGCATGTTGGTGTACATTATTTCGACCGAAGGCCAAAGACATAATCGAGGCTTCCTCCGATTGGTGTGTTACTTCCAATTCTGAGGATGAAATTGAGTGCAACTGTGAGGTAAATATGAAAGCGTCATAACCCTTTTACAAATAAAAATATTTATTTTTCAAGGATTCCAGTTCAACATGTCGACTCCACGGTGGCCAGGACAAGAACATCCACAACGATTTAGTGCTCGCCTTTGCACCACTCCATGAAAACGGTTTATTTAAGGACGAAAAGTCAGATGACGAGGAGAGTCATTTGTTTATTTTAGAAGTGTTGGAGGAAAGCAAGATTTCATTGAACAAAATGGTAAGTTATTTATAAGATCCTGTTTAATATTCAGTGTATCCCTCGCAGATGAGCCAAGCTTCAGATCCCACTCAAAATGTTGAGCAAAGTAAAGAAAGTAACGTCGATGTGATAGCAGCCGAGGAATACGTGGATAGTCTTAGGAACTCACCGGTTGCCTATAGGACAATGAGTTCGCCGGTGGGGGGAGTGATCGACATTCCGGACAACTATCAATATTGCGTGAAAGGGTTCTTTTTACCCACTGTTAATTCTACTTATGAATTCATGAGCTATCATCCATTAACTCAATTCTTGGGAATCTCAAAGGAGGTATTTATTTTTACCTTAAAATATTACTTATATTTCGTTATCGAAAACATTGTTTATTAGAACGAAGTTAAGAGACTGCCACAACCCCAATATATCTACTCAGATGAGTTCTCTAAGATATATGCTAACAAAACGGAGGTCCACAAAGCAGGAGACCTTTCAGTGGTTCCCCCCTTGAATGTACCTTGCATAAACATCGACCATTGGAATCAGTTGGAGAATTCCTTTGTCAAACTTTCAACGCAGCAGGAACAGTTAAAGGCTAATAAGAATGAGGAATCAGGACCTTAAATATCTCTTCATAAATTATGTTTACTTTGTTAAATTTTAATAATTTACATTCTTTAGTTGCTAATCGTTAAGGTTAATTCAGCGGAACGTTGTAGGCTGAATGTTCATTATAGGGCTTGGTATCTTCTATTTGACTATCCAAAATTTCATCAATGCCTGCCCTAATATCTATTAAGCCACTGCCGTCTGAAATCTCATTTACGGAATCATTTAAATTCTGTGAATCAGGAGAACGGGTCGTGGTGATAATAAAGTACACTTCCGGTTTTTTTGGGCTCACTGCATCTTGCACATGCTGGGTTTGTGGTACTTCCGGAATATTTGTTTTCAGTATAGGATCTTGCTCTTTCAAAACTTCGCCCGGTTCGCTTAACGATTCGTAAACCGATGTGTTTTCTGAAGCCTGACCTTGGTGTTCGTCCCGGGAATCGTATAGATCTCCACTATTGTCCACAGCTGAATACAATGGGTTGACTTGGGGCTGATCTTGATTAATATAATGTAGATTATTTCCATTGATATGGGATGGCTGCGGGACAACAGACGAATATTGTTGGTTTTCCGAATTTACATTGTAGGCGTTGGAGTCAGAATGATATACATAATTTATTATCGGCTTTGGAGAAGTATTGGGAACGATATAATGGTAATGAATGTGCTGAGCTGGTCGTGGGCTCGGAATTTGCAATTGAAAATCCGTAGAATGTGTTGATTGAGTCTTTATATACGATCCGAACTCCGCCACTGATGGGTTTCCATTGATTTTAGTTTCTTGAAAACTATTCATTTGAGGTATATCAGATGGCGCAGGAGGACAGGGGTATCCCTGGTCAACGTTCGATGTGCGAGTAATATCGCCTACATAACTTGCTGGCGGCACTGTGTTGTGATCAATTATTTTGTGATTAATGCGGTTTACAATTCTCCCAATCGATTGAGCTTCAATAATTGATTTTTTTCAACATCATCTGTTGATGGAAACTCAATGCTTTGTTTGACTGCAGCACACTCTCCATGGATAATCCCGAATAAGATTAAATTTGATGCCAAAAGCCCTCTTAGCCCAAACATTTTTTAAAAATGTGATAAATGTATTTCTCAAAAGACAATCAGCAACTGTCTCCTATTCGCTGTGCATACTGACTTTATATGGATTCCACATTACGCAAATACTCGGATCATATCCATTAATCCCAACTATGGGCTTAATCCAAAGCAAGCTTAATTTATTTATTTTTGTGAAAGGCTGGGTAGAAAGCCAAATTGAGGGTAATTAAGGTGTCAACGTTTTTTGCGTGGGCCTACCCAAATTTTACGCACTTTAGTTGGGTGCCCTAACTTTTACAATCCCTGGAATTAATATGCTCATAAAATCGCGGCTGTCTTCTGTGCGTTTCAAAATCGAAATACTCTGTGGTAGGGTATAAAAGATCTGTTTTTGTTGCGATTATGCAATGCATACAAACTTTGGTGAAAGTATTGTTTATTTATGCGGTATCCCAAGTGGAATACAAATCATAAACCGCTTTCGGTAGCTTTTTAAAATTTGTTTTAGAAAACACCCCAAGACAAGCCAAAGAACAGGGATTAGATTCTTTACTTAGCTCTTTATAAAGATTTTATTACTAAAAAAATGTATTACAACAAATATGTAAAATGACAATAAAATGAGGAAAAAATACACTATTACACATATATATATGCTTGTGAATGTAGTTAAGCCTAGAACATAGCCCAGTTGCTGGCAGGGCATTATCGTGTTACTTAGTATAAATGCAAAATCACTGTAAAAATTTCAAACTTAAATTACTACTAAAAATAGTTTTTATTACTTTTTTATTATTCATATTTAGATTCGATTGATATATAAGACATATATGTATGTTTTTGTGGTTTTATATTTTGTATAATTTCATGACCTATGAATGAGCTATGCAGAGACACTTTAATATCGGCTTTCGGCTTCCTAGCGAATGGATTTAACAGGTGGTTTCTAGAAGTGGGTCAGGCTTATAAGTACTCGTAAAGGGGTTTACATTATTAACAGTTGTGGAATCTTTGGGGGCTCGTTTCACGGAGATGAAGTCCTCCAGGTGGCTCGCACTCTGCACTGCGGCATCCCGACTCACTTGGAGTTTATTCGTCTTGTGGGGGCCAACCAAACGAGTCTCACCCACGCCATCGGAAGGCGGAATTTTACTAACGTTACGATCGCTGAGTGACATAGAAATGTTTTTCTCTAAAGGCGGTTCACGAATCTGCTCAGACAGTCGACGGATATTCAGAGGGAGTTCCTCCTTGGACTGAGCGGGAATCGATATAGAGCTATGTCTAGAATGCAATTGTTCTACTTGAAGCAGTGACCTCGCTTGGTCATTTGGACAAAGCAAATTACTATTATTTTGATGCACAGATTTTCTAACATGGTTCGGCAATGGACTGGAGAGCTCCTTTACTTTATCGGGTAAAAAACTAGCAGACTTGCTCTGAATGTTTCCTTTCAGATCGTTAGATGGTTGGTCGAGCGACCAAATTTTATGCGATGTATTACGATATTGTGGAGAAAATGGGGCAAAAAGCAGACCTGGTTCGTTTAAAAATACTTGATCATCATCCAGCTCTGTTTTAGAATGCTTTAATTGTGGTTTTACACACTTTGCCTTCTCAGTTCGTGTTGAAACTAGTTTATTGTTTATGGAAGAGAGAGATTTTTCGCGATAGATATTTTTTTTGGGAAGCCGTGACACTTCTACAGGGACATTAGTTTGTCTTTTGACCCAAGGATCTATGTTGTGATGCATATTTAAATAGTTTTCAGCTTTGGGGGATAGGCGATTTTTAATGTGCGAATTCTTTATCCATGGATCCGAAGGATAGACCAAACAGCCCGTACTCCTATTGTTCGTATCATAAAGAAAGTTAGCTTTGTCTATCTCCACGTTGTTGGGGGAAGTTTGCTCCGATTTGCTTATTTTGTGGGTAAGCTGACGATAAAATTGATTGTCTGAATTACTGGAGAGTTGCCCTGTTTTTTGGGAAGCTAGTCGCGGCGATTTCGTTATTTCGCTTTCATCTGAAATTATGATGGCCTGTTGAAAGCCACTTTTATGCAATGTCAGTCTCGGAGACAAGGCTCTCTTATCCTTTCCAATCGCAGTTTTCAATTGCAAACACCCCTTGGATGTATCATCTAAAGCGTTGTTTTTTTCCGTTGTTATACACTGTTTAGGGTCTTTGAATTTACTAATGCTAGAGAGCTTGTTGCCAGTATCTGATTTTAATTTGATTTTGCTTTCTTCGTTTGTTTCCGAGTCTGACCCATTGGATTTTTGGGATTTCTCACAGTTGCATGTTATCGATGATGAAATGGATAAGACGTTTTGACTGTCCTTCAGAGATCTGTTAGATGCCACTCTTTTTATACTATCAGTATCAATTTGCTGGGACACTTTGTTATTTAAATAACGACCGGAAAGTTGGGTATGCTGGCTATTTAGATATATATTAGCATTCATTGGTGAATGTGGAGAGAGTACTGGAAGAGTTGGAGCAATATTTGGTTGTTTTAATCGAGAAACAAAAAAGCCGTTTGACTTCATTTCGGTTAATGGTGGGTCGTCTTTCCTATTTTGTTTGTTATGTCTGTTTCCGCACGGTTTACTTGATAATTCACTGTTTGAGAACTGTGGCGAGAAGGGTTGGGCTTTTGAATACGAGCCCGACTGTTTTTGCTAAAGAAACTTCTGCTCGAGAGCTTTAGTAGAACTCTGGCTGGAATTTGAGGCACCTGTAAAAAGACCGAACACACACATTAGATATACTCAGTAACTGCGGTGCAATTAGAGAAAAAGTATTAAATTATGAATCGTAAGAGAAGTTCATTTATTCTTTCTAAAAGCGATGAAGCCAAATTATAACGTTGTTTTAATAACAGTAGCAATATAAAACGGTTCACTTTCAAAGTATCAAAAAATTGCTTTATTCAAACTTTTCGTCATTACATATTAAAACCATATTATTGGAGCATTTTGCTAATTGTTCATATTTGAACCCATTGTTTGATTTTTTTTACCAATAATTTAAATTATTAGATGATATGACCTATACTTATTAAATTAATACGGGGACCAGGATCACAATGCTGTAAATATGGGGATCTTGGTGCAAAACTCCTGACAACTAGTTATATATATATAATCTTTGTAAAAATGCAATTCTCGAATGTATTGATGTGAGCTAGATAAATAATTACATTGCAATGTTTATGATCAATTACAAACCATCGTTTTCACTCCGTTTGTTATTTGCTTCCACGTTTTTTTTACTTGTTTCGCTTCCTGCAGCGGTGGCAGGATTCGGGTGTTTTGAACTTAGGGACGCACTACCTGCCGCTGGGTTTGAATTAGATATTATACCCGATGTAGTGTCACTAACGCCTCCGTCGACATTATTCTTTAATTGTCATTTGACGAGCTCCACCGAAAGAAATTTGCGCAGTCGCTCATAATACTGCGGATGCAGTTCGACGTCATTATGTCCGGCTCCCTGTAGATTGGAATAACGAATGAATTAAATTCATTTCAAAATAAAAAATGTTATAAGGTAAAGTTTAATATTGCAATCAGATCTCATAACTGTAACTCCAAATAAAATATAGTTTAATATTTCAATATCGTATTGCTATTGTCAATGTTTATGGAAAGCTTTGAACTTGCTACGAGACGCTCTATTGATTTCAGTGGCAATGCTAGACTATTATAATTAATAACGATCATTATGTTCGTTATAAAGCTGAATAACAAATGCAATAACCTGCTCTAAGCAGGTAATCAATCAAGAATAGATAAATACAGGTGATTACCTCCACCCAAAACGGCTCGACAGTCTTAGGACACCGCTCGTAGATTCCGATGCCATGGGAAAAGTCAATGACCTCATCGTCGGTGCCGTGAATAACCAGAACCGGAGCCTTCACCTTAGACACCTTATCAATGCTGAGGGGAAATCCGATAAGAATCAAATGGGGGTGATCGCAAATTATCGAATTAACTTACCTGGGAAAGGCGTCGAAGAACCAGGTTCTCTTTGTCTTCCTAAAGACGACTCTAAGGCCAGACATGAGCGGCGAGTGAAGTATCACAGCTCCCACTTCGTGACGCGAGGCCAGATCCACAGTGGGCACAGTGCCAATGCTCTGTCCGTATAAGATGATTGTCTCGGGACTTATGTTGAATCTGAGGTGATATATGGGTTACAAAAAGAAATATTTAAAAGGTAAGTTCGTGCACTTGCCTGGTTCTCATCGCCTGCCAGGCTGCCTCTATGTCCGCGTACAGATTCTTCTCCGAGGGCTTGCCACCACTCATCCCGTACCCCGAGTAGTCATACCCAAAGATGTTACAGTTGATCTGAGAGCCGAGGGTCAGGTAGAAGCTGCTCATCTGGCCCAGATCGACGGCATTTCCGTGCGAGAAGAGCAGCGTGTACTTGGCGTTCTTGCTGCACCTCACATAGATGCAGGTGATCAGGTTGCCACGCGATGTGCGCGTGAAGAAGGCCTCCACTTTCGATTTTTCCCGTTCGGAATACTGCCATTCGGCCCGATCGAACAACTGCAGGTTGTACCGGATGTTGGTATCATCCGCCGGAGTCAGTTTGTACGTGGGTTCCGGAGGCTGGAAGGCCAACTTGGCCGCAATTGGACCCGGACATGGGGGGCAGCAAAACATGCAACAGAGCTCGCTG
This sequence comes from Drosophila fuyamai, assembly GCA_018153365.1. Classification (NCBI taxonomy): domain Eukaryota; kingdom Metazoa; phylum Arthropoda; class Insecta; order Diptera; family Drosophilidae; genus Drosophila; species Drosophila fuyamai. The sequence continues at coordinate 171,111 of JAECXW010000393.1, read as the reverse complement.
ATACTGAACATGCTCGTAGCTCTGTGCCTCGAACAATGCCTCAACGGAATGCTATGGATTTCTTTTCTAATGCGCGATTACCATCAACAAAGGACTAACGGAGTGCAGTTACGGGCTCAGACTTCAGCTATAACTTTCTGGGTTTGCAAATTGTCAATGGGCTAGGCGACGGAGTGACGAGATAAACATTACATTTTGATTTCGCACACAAGATTCAACATATTCGAACGTCTAATGGCTAAATTGTCTTACTGAAATTTGGTACACTCACATTAACAAAATGGCAATGTAGATAGGCAAACAACCACAAAGAAGTAAGGTGGCTAAAACGCCCTAAAAAACAACGGCACTTTCGGTATTTTAAGTGTGACCGTGTGGCGGGTGAATTTAAATGCCGGTAAATCGACGGTCTATTTTCCGGGAACGAAATGAAAGCGGAACGGAAGAAATTATTTTATATAGAAATTTATTTGGTTATATTAATGAATAAACATATTAATATCAAAATAAATAGGACACTTTAATTTACCCTTTATTATTTTTTTAATTGAACGACTTTACTAAAACTAGTTAAATCTTATTTTCTTCCTAACGTTTATACACTTGGAGGTCTAAAATAAGTTATGTGACAATTTCAATGGTAATTTCAATTACTAAAGGTTCTTAAAGGTATCTTTTTAGAAATTATATGAAAAGCAACCGTTTGTTATAATCTTATTTTAATGAAAATACCTAAAAAAATAAAAAGTTTATAAATTTTTCTGAAGATTTTTTTATTAAAAAAAAGGTGTCCATAATCAATAAATTTTATTTTGATTTTCCATGACTTAAATAATGAAAGAAGTTTTATCTTATTGTGTTCCTATGATATTTTTTATTACTAGAGGGCCTCTTTCTATATAATACTATAAAGTTTATTATCCACATAATATTTTTTTTGTTATCATATGAAATACAATAACTTTGTCTTATAATTGAGTTTCAAAGTTTAAAAATATCTAATATATTATTAAAATTTCTAAATACTTTTGAAGACTATTATATTAATTAGAACTTTCTTATGTTATTTATTTTTATTATCTTCAGAACGCTTTAATTTATTATCAGGATTCCATGCCACAATTGCTAATTAAACTTCAATAATTATTAAATTATAAAAAAAATTAAATAATTAACATTTACAATGAATATAAAGGCAAACAGATTAGTTTAGGCATAACAATTTCCAGCGGATTGATTTTAAGATTCGAATTTTTTAATTAGTTCTTAGAACGAAAATAATTGATTTCTCTTAAGTATTACAGTTTGATATTGAAAATACAACTTTATGATTTCCGGTTTGATTTACAGTTTGAGTGTTAAAATCCAACTTTATGATTTTAAATATACTTAAGTGTAAAGAAAACTTTTTCCTTTTGGTTGCCTATCGTCTATCGATTATTTTTAAAGCGTCTGCAAAAAAGAGGATCTCGTCCTTTCTGAAATTTCATATTGCTTACATTAATATACAAGTTTTACAATAAAGTAAATATAAACGTTGAACCATTAACAGTACACTTCTATCCAGAAATAATGTCGGCCAAATCCGACCAAATCCAGAAAGAAATAATTAAATATACGGATCTCCCAAAAACCGTGGTAAGCGTTGTTGTATATACATATGTATGTATGTATGTATGTTTGTAAGTTTGTATGTTAACAACATGTTTTATAGAGATTTATGTTTAGTTATCAATAAGTTTGTTTAATTATAAGGAAACTCATTTAGTATATAAACGCTTTATCAAACTTTTCAGCCCTATCAATGTATGTATGTACATATGCCTGTACATATGAAGATTCTGGCCTTGAGATTTGAAGATTGCATATAAACTAATATATAATATAATAGAGATAGTATGCAAGTCAGCTTTAAATAGACTTCACCTTAAATCAAACGAATTGCAATCCCTGCATTCAGAATGAGGTGCGTAAATAACATCCTTCTATGTAATTGTTAACCTTGTAATTAATAGCATACTGCCTTGGGTTTAATACACTTTAGAGTGAAGTTGTAAAAAATGTAAAATCCCCTACGATTTAAATAACTCACTATTTGTGTCAACGGTATGTCTGAAACCTAAAGGCATGCAGTACTTTGCTTATACAAGGTTTAATTTTAACCCAGCAATAGTTTAAGACGTCCAGTTGGATATAAGGCAGCTAACTTGTTAGGATCAGACCAAGTTCGAACTACTTTGTGACTTCAGAGATAATTTCAGTTAATTTTGGAGATATTTTTGTGATAATCATAGATCAAATCTAGTATAAAGTCTTAAATCTATGACTGAATGAATACTTACGTTTCCAAGCGAAGCCAGTGCAGTAATTGGCAAGATCCTAGAAGCCTGGATAATAATTTAAGGAGTACACAAATTAAGCTGAGAAATGATTTTTTCTAGTTTTTTTTTAAATATTAAAAAATAATGGTCACTCAAAATAGTTTTAAATAATATTAACATTATTTCTGTTATAACACACTTGCTTTCCCAGGGCATTTCAAAAATCGGCTTCCGAAGGCAGCCTTCCTTTCTTGTAAAACATAACAAACTACACTTCGCGCCGTATCGACCGGCCCCGCTCTTCCTTCCTCTGAAGGTGAATGGTCTAGGTATGTGGACGGATGGTAACGAGAGCGAAGTATTCCAACTAGGGTTGAAGTCAAACATATGTAAGGATGATTGACAGCTAATGGAAACAAAAGCGATTCGAATACGTGTGTGCATGTGTAAGATGCAAATGATTTGCAAAACAAGGTAGGAAGGCAAGTTAACCATTGCGGACCTATTTTCGACCTGTAATCGAATTAATCGAGGGCTCTTTATTTACAACCTGTAGTTTGTTTTCCAGCTATAATTATCTATGGAAACAAACAGCAGATTAGATGTTAGCCGGTGGTACTGCCTCTTTGCGAAAGAAGAGAAGTGCCAAACAGAGTTTAGACTTCACAAATAGGCAATTACTATTTGTTATACACTGGATTCTACGAAACTCAATAAATCAAACTTTGACAACAATAAATTCGGTATGGGCAGTTCTTTATTGATTTTAGAGATCTTCTAAATTCAATTGTTTACAATACAGTTTGTTTAAATAAAATGAGTACACAAGTAAATAACATAAACTAATTATAATGGGGCCACTAATAAGTTATGATTTAGATATATCATTTCTAACTCTAGGCATAACTATGGGTAACACTTTTAAAATCAAAAGACGGGCAACGGGCCGTTATGAAAAAGCGGCGGTGATTTATGGTAGCAAGGCATATTGCCATATTGGCTGTTGTACAAAAAACTGGGAAAGTATAGGTGATACTGCGCGGCGAGTTCGTTAAAATTAAATGGCAAGTTGAACGGCGGCTTTTTCAACGCGACGGCTTCGGGACTTCCGAAATCCATAGGCACTAATCCCTCACTAGCGGCACTCGTAGGTTCCGGCGCCATTAGACTCTCGATGGTGAAAGCACGCTTAGGACGAACCGGAAGCTGGGTTATGGTCGACGGAAGGATCGAAGGAACAGCCTTAAAGGTAGGCATTTGGCCAGCAGACGCATTTCCGAGATCGAAGTTGCTGGGCATGTGACCACTCCTCGCTGGATCGGCAAACGCCATCTGTGTTAGCTGGTCGTCCAGGTAGTGGGAGACCATTTCTGTATTGGCGGCGGCTAGTTTCCAGTTTGATATATCCTTTTCGAGCTGCTTGACGCGGAAACGCTTTCGCCTCCTTAGCAGGCTTCCATTTTCAAACATATCGAAGGCCATGGGATGGAGGGTCCAGTATGATCCCTTTCCGGCCTTCGTCACATTCCGTGGCACTTTAATAAAACAATCGTTGAAACTCAGGTTGTGCCGCAACGAGTTCTGCCATTTTTGGGTGTTTTTCCGGTAATAGGGAAACTGCTCCATAATAAATCGATATATCTCACTGAGCGGCAGCAATCTTTGCGGCGAATGTATAATGGCCATGGCCGTTAATGATATGTACGAGTACGGCGGCTTCTGATCACCGTAAGTCATTTTCAATGGGCGTGGCATTGCGAAGTAGTTTGAAATTTCACACAGTCAGTCCAGTCCGTTCGCACAATCCCTTATTGTTTTGAGAGCGATGTTTTCTCGGCGGCAGCAGCGTAAAGACTAATACGAGGGCCAGCAAAACTTCATGTTTTATGGAACTGAAGAGAGACCGGATCGGAGAGTGCGCTCTCGCATACATGCCCAGGTGGTTTATCCAGTATTCCGAGGGAGAAGGCAGCTGTCGGTCTGGTATTGTTGCCCAAAACGGGTATCACATCTGGTCGTCCTTGTCTGAATTGTGCACCAATAGGAAGCGAAGGTGTTGTTTACGGCGAATTTCCGAATGGGTTGCTCAGGGAGTTTTTGGCCAATCATCGCCAACGCGATTACCCATACAATATAGCACCATAACACCAGGAGCGTGGCGGAAAAGCGTTTTGTCCCAGCAACCAGGCCCCATTTTTTCCCTTCGCCATTTTCAATTTTTAGTGATAGTACATGCGTGCTGTAAAAGCACAATTCCGGGGGAGAGCCCCTGATTTGCAAGCTTTTGTCAATACCTGTTTATTTTATATGAATTGTGGGCGTGCCAGAACATGAAATAATAAAGGAAACGCTCGTATTTCACTTCCCATCGCATTACTCCCGTTCATAAAATGATTTAAGTTGTTTTGGCTTTTGCATGAAATTGAAAAATAAATTATAGGCACTATCGTATTTGCTCTTTAATATAAGTATGTTTACTACCCTTAATTAAACATAACAGTACAAATAATTGAAGGTGCTTTGTTTATAAATACAAATCAGACATTACCGTTTTATTTAAACTTCGAACTATTAACAAAAAAAATATTCTCAATTATCTTAAATTATAATTAAGCTTTTAAAGTTTTTTTTGTCAAATTACTGATGTTTTGGTAAATTACATTTTTTAGCATGCACCCTCATCAATATAAACGTTTGTTTTAGAAGTTTAATTTTACTTAGAGATGTTGATATAATGCTGCTGTTAAAACTAAAATTAAATTTGTATTAAATTTATTTGGCCAGACTTAATATTAGGTGGAGTAATAAAAACTCAAAGAACTTCGTAAAGGTTATTATTGATTAAGAATACATACATACATATGTATATACATTACGAGATCGCAAATATCTTCTTTAGAGCATTCCAAACCTCTAATAGTAATACAAGTCCTCTGCAAGGTTAACAAAATAAAATTACTGATTCTCATGGTTTTACATATTCTTATATAATTGGATAGACAAACATAAACATAAAACACAGACAAAACGGCTTTGAATTGGCCAAATTATGGGCTCTTGGGTTCAACGAAAAGCTAGAAGAACCTAACATGAAAAATTACCCAAAGCTAAAAGATTAAAGTTTAGAAAATTAACCCACAAAGATTTTATAAGATCCACCCACCAGTCAGCGCTTGAGTTTTAAATAAAATTTTTATGTTTTGTTTTCACGCTTAAAACGAACTACCTTAGATAGAAATTTAATAACTTAATGTTAATTTTACCGGGGCGACATTAAAATAATCCTCAGCTTTTTGGTTTATGTAATGATGTTTTTTAATTTCAGTTTCCTAGTAATTTATAATTAATATAATTTAAAACTATACCTATACTATTTAACTGAGTATATAACTCAAAGTGTAGGTATGCTAATTCATAGGATCAAGGTAGTACGGACTATAAAAGAAATACTTGTAAAAATAACTCTGTAAAGAAAAAAATTTATTTTTAATTTGTTAATGATTTGAGAAGACATTTTATTGATCTTCATTATGATGGTGGTAAACAAATTTGAAACGAGTTCGATCTCTGCGGTCTTTTTAGTGTCAAAGATGCCAGCATTCAGTCCGACAGATGGCTAAAATCGACAGTAAAAGCTGGGAGAAAAAATTTACTCGGCCATTAACGCAAAGCTGTTGAAATCGTTGTATGTGTAAAACCTTTCAGTCAAAACAACTACTCAGTAATCACCAATCGATAAGTTTTTCTCCTCTTTTCCTGTCGACTCTTTTTTAGCACGCCGAAATTCGCAGCGCTAAGATGAAAGCTGTTCGACCCATAAACTAAATCAATTTAGCTATTTCCGTCTTATGGCTGCTCGCCTTGTTAATGAAGTTTTGCTGTGGTGAAGATCAAAAGAGATATCGTAGAAAGTCGAATATAATAGCAATAATGCTAAAATACCTTATGGTACACGGTTGTTTAAATATTTGATATTAGCCTGCTAAAGCGGATAATTCACAGCGAATGTTTCACAGGCCAAATAACATATTTAGCTGTATTATATCGATTTAAAACACTGTACGTCCCGAAAAGGTTCCGAGCGAAGACAAGATCTCTGGTGGTGTCGGGATAATAACCGTCAGTATTTATTTTTCCTATGTGTTGGGATTTTGCCTGCTTTGTATTGCTTTATACTCGTAAGGAATAAATGTTTGAACACAACAGGCCGCCAATTTATTGAAGGCTAACACACTAATTTGAGGAGTTGAGTTGTGTTTACCCCGAGGATGTATGCTTGTATCCCGGTATGTACGTATGAATATACGTATGAATCTTCCCGACAAAGCTTAAGTGCAGTGTTCATGCTTCTACCTGCAATATAAGAAAGCTAAAGAATCCTGCCCTGTTGGAACTTTGCTGCTATAAGTGGTTTTTATGGGGCTAATTTATTTCACTGATCAAATTTATAAACTATTCTGGCCCTAAAAAAGATTAGAACAAATTAGGCAGAAACTTATTCAGATCCCTTTTTCTTCTGCATAAATAAATAAATTTAAATAGCGATAGGATTAAGATTTAAAGGACAATCGTAGAACTTTTTCCAATAACTTTTTAATAGATTTATTCCTTATATTACTTTAAAATATATTTAAATACATGCATTTAAAAATGTCTATAAATAATTATTTATTGTGAGTAAATGTATTTAAGTTTGTTTACAATTTTTGTATTTTTTTAATTTATTCTTATTCATTTTCTTTTCCGCGTTTTAATTTTTTTAATCTGTGCCATAAACTGTGGTGTTGATTGAGTTACATTCAGTTTTAGTTTCGTAATAAATCATATAAAAAACTCGGTTGTACATGCTAGGAAAAGATGAATTATGCATTCATCTGCAGAGCTCGTATGATTTGAATTATGTTTTTTGTATCTTTCGATTACCGCCAGTCATTCGAGCTGGTGTTGAATATATTATTATTATTGCTCTATTACAGAAGGTAAAAACATAATAGGACACGGAAATGTTTTTACATCATTTTTAAGCCCTTTTATATACTTCACAAAAAGTGGTCATATAAGCTGATACTGATAATATTGCATGCTGTTTTTAATCCCCAGATAACGTATGTAGAAACAGCCGGATCCAGATGCTATGGATAGTGCGCCCAGCAGCCCAGAGGCGCATTTCCTACTGCCCCTATTAAATGGGCATCGGTCGGCTCAATCGTTAGTGTCGACGAGGTGAGAATGAACATCGTCAGCTCTTTCGCCTGGCTTATATCATTCACACAACACCCATCGCTGCGAATTTAAATCATAACCTTATTCATGACAGAGGGGCCTGGCCGTGGTCCTGAAACTGGACCCCAGATATGGAGCTGGATCTCGGATGGACGTGGGTAAATGATTAGGCCGCCTGGCAGGCCACAGATTCGAGCTTCCTCCGCCGAAGCGCTGAATCGAAATCAAATTAAACTCGGTGGTGTTTCTCCCAGTTGCGTGTGTGTATGAGGACGTAGGACGAAGGAGGAGGAACGCATTGTATATTTTGCAATTTGAACAGCCGCTAGTTGCCGGTACACAGACGTTTATAATTCGCAAAGGTGTGCGTGGTGGTGTGGTAAGTATAATAAGAGGTGTGCTCAGACATCAGGCTAACAAACAGGCCGCGCACAAGCAGCCACAGTAAAAATCACTTCGATGGAAGCCATAATGGCCCGGGCTCGAGCTCCTTTCTACGAACCGAGAAACTGAGATCTGACTACCAATTTAAAAATGCCGCTTTTGACTTGCGAGACAGAGTGGCGGTGCGGTATTCTGTATTCTGCCTCTGCCGGTCTTTCGGTCGGTCGATCAAGAAATACCTTTAGATGGTGATGGTGCGATGGTAGGTTGGTAGGTTGGTGCTTTTCGCACAGTTCGTGCTTAAATACAAAGTAAGCTGTTAGAAGCATTTGCTTTTCGGCTGCGTCTTTGCACCTTTTGCGGAATTAGTTAATACCAATTTATACCAAAGACACCCGTAATACGGGGATAACCCAGCCAACCGAGAGGGAAAGTTCTGTCATCGTGGCTTAAATTTTAATCGATCCATTAAATGGCATACGACTGCTATCCAACGACATCAGCAATTACTCGCCTATTTTAATGCCGTGTAATCACTAGAGGGTATCTCCAAATTGGGCAAGACTCTCCGAGGCACTTAAAAACCCTTTTCAATTTTTTAAGTATAAATATGGTTAATCAGCATCAACACCCGAGTCGAGCTCGAGTGCAAACTAGTCTGTGTGTGAAACTAGTTTTCGGTGTTGAAGCTACTTAGCCGATGCTTTGCCCACTCAACTCGTGTGTTTTGCTCCACTGACGGATAAGTCGGAGCCGGAGGGGCAAGATACTTCAACATATGCCTGCACCGAGACTTAGCAGTCGAGCAGATCGATCGCATGGGAATTTCAGACGATCAAAGCGGTTTAGGACTGCTTTAATAAAGTCAGATAAAGCCTACTTTATACATTTTCATCATGCCGCATCAGTCAATCCAGAGAAAATTAAGGATTTATAAGCATTGTTTGTCGGAGTATCAAGAAAAGCTCGGCCAATTGCTTGTTAAACTGTTAAGACGAATGTGGATGCTTAAATTGTTAAGGAAATGATTCCCAATTCGGAAGCAAGTAGCTCAACTTTAAGACCCAATTTTAAATAATTTTACCGAATTATTTTTATTAACCGTAGCCGTCAAAAAGTTGCCATGAAACATTTTATTCGTGCAAAACATTTTATTGCATTACAATACAAACTCGACCAAATACGTCCGCTGTTTGTAACTCTTTATAAAAAATAGCAAAGAACGCTACCACCAAATTACCTCAATCAAGTGGACACGTGACACTTGTGGCAATAAATACAATAGCGATGGGTGCTCAAGTGCTATTGCGGCTCATTAGCTTTCTATGGCAATCGGGGGCCATAAAGCCAATTTTCTGGCCTTCTCTGTGGGTATAAGACTTGCGAAATCCGGCGGCATCCCCATCGGAAGGTATTCAGCATCCCTTATCGCAAACACCGCAGTCATTTTGTTAATGTTGGCCTACTACACCATGACGATCCTTTTAGGAAGTGATGTTTTACGCTCTGTGTTGATTTATTGTATCATTACTGTTTATGAGTTCGTGCCCCTTTTCACTGGCGATGACTGTGCAGTGTTTGTATGCGAGTTTAATGAAATCCAAATTAGCTCTAATAAATTTTGTATTTGTTAAATTCCATTTTTTGTTTTTGACCACAAGAAAAAGGCAAAATGTTAAAGGCTAAGAAATATAGAGAAAAATAGGTAATTGCACTCGAAGACCTCTGGCATCCCTAAAATGTATTTCTTTTGTAGTCCATGCGCTTTTGTATAATTATGCCTTTACCCTTTTATTTACAGAAACAAATTAATATCCGCTTAACTGCTACAAATATCATTAAGCATCTTGTGCACACAAAACATACGTAACAACACTAATTTGAATCGGCCGAAATACGGATGGGCTCGTGACAAAGTACCGATTACTATTCGTTCCGATCACTCTAAGTATTCACAACCTTTGAAATTCCCCTTTGATGTACCGGCAATAACAAAAAACATGATGGTTTTGTTAATGGATTTCTATAAAGGCTTCCGACTGTTAAAAGACCCGACTGGGAGAACACCCGTGGCGATAATTTAAAGCCACTGTCTAAGCCAGCATACCTTTTTATACCCTTGCGTGGGGTATGGAGGCTTTGGCCAACTGACTGCAATCAGCATGGCAAGTCGTTTAAACTCTGGAAAGATTGGGAATCTTCAGTGGATCCTCTATTAATTTCAAATGGTTAGAAACCCGGGAATAAACTTTTGCAACGAAGGTAAGATTCATATTATTTTAAGGAACTCTAGATTAAACTTGCAAACAATAATGCTTTCACATGTTTTGTGTAATATTGAACAATTAACATTCCAGAAAAAAATTTCTGATTCTTAAATCATTTGGATACACTTACATTTATTTTCACTTATTGGGCTTACTTATAAAAAATAAGTTGGAGCCTTTAGGCATGGTATATGTGTGTACATAAACTTCATAAGTATGTATATATGTATGAAAGTCGTTCTGAAAGCAAATTAAGTGTATCGAATTTTATGATTTCAACACGGACCCTTCGTCGACCTGTAATTTTATATTCTGAATTGATCTCATATAGCTGGTTTCAAAATGTCTTGAAGGGGCCAGAACGATTATGCAAATGAATCTGTGTTGACTCCAAAATACAAAGTATTAAGAATACAACCTTAGTTTGGTTAAATCACGATAAGAAATCGGTGGATTCCTGTATTTAAAAAACATTTTACACTATAATCGACGTCTTTTAATAGTCGTACCCAATTCGCCTTTACAAAATATGTAGCCTATTTAAGGGGAATTTAATTTTAATATGTATACCCTTTCAGAGGGTATTAAAAAATTTAAGTCAAAGGCTTGCAACGAAGTTAAGGACACATTTCCGACCTTAAAAGTATATATATTCTTGATCAGCAGTTCTCCACAACTTTTTTAAATAATTGATTATATTTTTTAAACAAATTTAAGTAGCGATGTGTAACATGGTAACTCTAGTGATCTCAATTTCAAATTAACATACAGAATAAATATTTGTGCTTTGCATAAATAAAATTTACCCTAAACCCAATACCTTAAAAACAACTTTATTCGACTACCTTGATTTTGAAGGAACGGTCTGTAAACAAATTCTTACAGAGAAAATAAGAATCTGAGAATTTTTGTTTATAAAAAAAAAATCTACTTTTTTTGTATCAATATTTTTACGAATTATTAAGGAAGAAGTATAAAAATTTTAGTTGCATAAACTACTTGTTATCTAGAAAAATAAAATTAAAAATTTGTTGAGAAGAAATTGTAATTTGCACGAATACAATATAAACTAGTACTCTTTTAAAGAGCGTCGACAGATATAGTCGATCCTTAAAATAAATATTAAAAGTTTACGCAAAATTTAAAAATACTTTTAATTTCACGCTAAAAATTTAGGTAAACAATAATGACAAAACCGAGAAGTCATTTATTACAATGAAGCACATTGTTATGTTTGTAACTAATTATTACAGCATAATTTTTCTCGCAGCTGGAGCTGAAAGTAAAGTTTTGGACTACACCTTTTATGTTGCCGCTAATATTCCGTTTGTACTAATTTGACTTAAGCAAATATAATTAAAGCGGGTAAAACAGCTGGTTTGTATTTTCCGACGGGCCGGTACCACTATAAAGATTTATTTTTGTTTGATGGAAAATGATATATGAACTTAAAGAGTGAAGGGATGCATAGATGTCATGGTCTGAACCACTTTAAAAAGGTGAGACTGATCACAAACAATTTATAAAAAAAAACAACATCGGAAAAACAAGAAACGATTTCTATGGAAGCTAATTCGAATTTAAAATATTCTTGTGATTTTTTAGCATTACAAATGGTATTGTTTGCTTTGGATAATGATTATTAAAATAAAAAAATATTGCTCTGTAGCTTTTCGTTTTTAGAAAGGTTTGGTAGATAATATTTCTTTTCGAGTTGCGGAGGCATATGGAGTAATACCAAGTCTAAGTCGCGCAGGTCCGGGATATCGGAAAATGAATGAGATTGCAAGGCCAGAAACACTCTGTTTTTAATCCAGAGTAATTAGTAATAAATGCAGTGTTTTGGAATCACTCCTTTAAAAATTTGAGCGCAATGTTATGTCGCATCGAAAATTGTTTGATTCACTTGAATAACTCGTCTAAATACATAGATAATATTAACTAAACTCTTAAATGATGGACTCGGGCAATTAAAAAATCGTTTAACTTTTTCGTAATTTTTTTGCGCGGGTTGATTTCTCATACGAGTTTTTGTCTGACCTTTTACAAAGAAAGAATTTTTGAAATCAATCCGATATATTACATTGCAGAAACAATTTTTATATTTCAGAATTTTATGTAATTATCCCAAAGTGCTTTCTGTTGAATTTCTCAATTTAAATAACAGTAATCTGCACTCTGTGTTTATTAAGCTTAGAAAAAAGAATATAGCTTCATATCTCGAAGCTTAGTTTTCGATTTCAGTAGTTGTTCTATACCTTACATACATTTTGTCGTCTTAAAAGATGCTAAAAGATTTTTATTTATGACTCCTAGGTGTTTATAATATCTAATTGTTCTAGCGATAAACATCAATTTCGAACGTCGAGTTAAAGAACGATTAAAAGGATGGCTCAAAAGGAGGCTAAGAAAAATGTAACGCCTTCAAGCGATTGATTATACGTACGAGTATGTATTCATGACCAAATAACTCAGCTGTTGTATTTATTAAGCCTTGTTCTCGTTTATTGCTCCCTTTATGTTAATAACCTAAAAGTGTTTTAAATTTCACGCGTCTTGCTTGTTAAATACAGACATGTGTTTATGGCAACAAGAAAGGAAAGACCGAACCGCTCCGAAAAAAAGGTATAGTGACAAAATTTTTGAATATAGGGGAGATCTGGTAGTTTTTTTAGTCTTTCGTAGATGACTACATGCTGAGAAAGTTTTTTATACACGAAGAGATTAATTAAAAGCCAATGTACATTTTCATTCGTATAACCTATTATAAGTTATAAAATTGGAATGTAAAGGTTAAGCCTATTTCTTAAAATAAAATAAAATAGCAGCTAGAAGAACGTTATACATATACATATGCCTTACCGATGTTTCTAGCCACTAAGAATTACTTGAATCTAATAAATGAATTTATTATTTGATAGTAAAAGCTTTTATCGATCACAAATTTTACCAATGGGCAACATTAAAGTTAATGTATACAACCTAAAATAGTAAAGTGTCAATGAAGATTTTTTAATTGACACAACCTTCTCATTAATCACGAAAGCTAATTTACTACAGTTTGTATTTTTTTTAACTTTGCAAAGGGTATTATAACTTTGGTCAGAAGCTTGCTATGCAGTTAGTATATATATATTATTGATCAGCATTACCAGGCAATTTAATATAGCTATCTCCTTCTGTTCCTATATTCAGTTTCGCATCGTCTTTTTATAAGTATATGCAGATAAAGTTAGAAAACGGCGATGGTTAGACTTCCTTTTGTTGCCACAGGAATTACGAATCAAATTTGATAAACTTGTTGTCTATTTTTGTCTAACGTAATGGTTTTATTCCCGTTTTTGACTAATATCTTGAGTTATATCAAAGTAGAAAGACTATAAAGTATATAGAGTATAGATCAATTATATTATTGTCGCAGGGTAAAATTTATTAACATATAACACACTGAATCGTACATTATGGTGTCCCGATAAAAACATTAATCTTATCATTTAATACGGTCGATTTTGAAGTGAATTCGAAAACCAAAAGATGTTATTTTATATACTCATACATAACATATTGTTAGTAAGATTAATAAATTAATCGGGTGCCACAGTACGTATGAGTGATACTTTGAGAAGCCAATGCGGAGACGCATTTTGTCAAAAAATTCTCTCTATATATTTGGTGAAACTAAGACCCTTAAAATCGTATTTGTTTAATTTAACAAATTGTTTAACTACTGGAAGGGACTTTTCACCAGGAGACTATAAATGTCCGATCCTTTATATATATGTATTGTTGTAAAATCTTTTGGTGTTAAGCTATTCAAATTCTGCCAATTCAAATCAATCGATTCCTTTTTAGTCTTTTTAGTATGTCCTGGTAAAGGTCTTTGTAAGATTCCAACACCTCAAGAAAGTATAAATCTTCAGCCATGTTCCAATTCATTCATCCATCACTTTGTAGCTTTAAGTTTATTTAAAAAGCTGGTAGTTCTTGATCACAACAGTTTAAAGAAAATGTATTTTGTCAAAACGTAACTAAACGCAACTCGGTGAAATTACATTACCTAAAATTGAATGAAAACAAGAAAACATTGAAGTTAGAAGATAGTTCTCCTTCGAAAGAATAAGTTTGCTTAGAACAGTCATTAATTGTAAATTAAATACTTTTTAATGCAACTGCGTTGCAAACATTGCTTCATATTCGTTCTGATCAAGATAAATAGCAGTAGTCTTTATGTATTTATCACCAAACTAGCCTTACTTCTTCAATATCAATAGTTACCAGATTAATCATTTTGTAGATTAAACACTCGTTTTGTTTAGTTATTTAAATGTTTATATTCTTCACAAAATGATCGATTTATGCACTAGGTTTAATACAAATAAAATAAATAATTTACTAGTACGGATATGCAATACAAGCTATTAAAATTTGTATAACAAGCTTTTATTTACATGCCTTCTACGCCTAAGAATGTATACCATATGTTTTGGTCCTATTACAATTAACCTTAATACAAAAGGAACTACGTTTGGATGGATATACATATATCGTTCATAAATAATGCTATACATAGGTTTCCGTTTTTGTTCTGCGTTCTGCATCGCCTTATCTATATCGTACGCATATCGTTGTCTATTCTATTCTGGACCTCGGGTGTCCGATATTGCTGCGCCGGGGCGACGAGGGTTACATTATTGTAGTAGATGTTGTGCATATTGGCAATGGGCGCCGCCATCATGAAGAGCGGATGCGAAATGGCCAGTTCGTAGGTGGTGGGGCTGCTGGGAAGCCCCGAGGCCTGCAGCCCGGCCACATTGGCACCCGTGGCGTAGTGCAGGAAGGGCACGTGGGCCCCGGCGTTTATCGTGTGCATCGGCGGCAGGGGATCCTCGGCGCGGCTCGATCGACTGGCGGGCAAGTACTCCTCGGAGGCGGGCGTTGTGGGATACCGGCTGATCCCGCTGCACTCCACCACATCGATGTCCACGCGGTCATCGTCGTCGTCCTCGTCCTCCGAAGGATGCTCCGGCTTGTCGGGCGTGATGAGGCTCTCTATCGTGAAGGATCGCTTGGGTCGCAGGCTGAGCGGACCCTCGATTTCGGAACTGGTAAACGCGGGCAGATTGGAGAGACCCATGTCCGAGAGGTTCGTGTGGTCCACACTGGACATGGAGCCGGGCAATACTTGCGGCAGAGGCACACCCTGGGAGTTGGGCATATGGTTCGTGGTCCGGGGCAGAGGATCCAGCCTCATCGACGGGTTGTTCATGTCCAGCGGCGACATGTGCGATGCACTGCCGCCATTACGGGTGGTGAAGAAGAACCTATTGAGGTTCGCCAGGGCCGTGAGCTCCTCGTTCAGCAGATCCTTGTCGTTCTTGTGCAGCTTGAAGCGCTTTCTCCGCCGGAGCAGACTGCCGTTCTCGAACATGTCGAAGGCCTGCGGATGCAGGGCCCAGTAGGCTCCTTTTCCGGGTCTGTCCGGCCGCCGGGGCACCTTTATGAAGCAGTCGTTGAAGCTGAGGTTGTGCCTCAGCGAATTCTGCCACCGCTGGGTGTTCTTGCGGTAGTACGGAAATCGGTCCGTGATAAACTTGTATATGTCGCTGAGCGGCAGCATTTTCTCCGGCGAACTCCAGATGGCCATGGCCGTCAGCGAAATGTACGAATAGGGGGGCTTCTGTTCGCCGTAGGATTCTCGCGAGGGCCTGGGCATTATTACACAATGTTTGCTTTTGCTTAACACATCACAGTATTACATATTTGTGGGGCTGGCTTGTAATGGGTTTCTAACACTCTCCTTCAAAGCGCGTAATACTACTTTACTTTCTTGCAGGTATTTCCCTTAATAATATCCTAAATTAGTTGCCTGAGTGCCGCCGAGTATTTGGGAAGAGCACACCCCGTTTCTACCGTCGCTGGAACTAAACACCCTTTGGGGGCTCGGTGGCGATACGACATGACGATTTGGACGAGATAGCGAAGCGACGGCAAACAAGATCGCGCCAACTGTCGGCAATAAACTCTGCGCAAGAACTACGCTCGTTATAAGCTCCGGCGACGACACTGGCTTTAGCACTGGCTTTTACTGGATGTAAAAGCACTCTCACTGAGGCTTCCCCTGCTTTTCAGCCTGGCAAATTACCATCAAAAGCTGAATGCCAATACGAATACGAATACGAATACGAGTGCGAATGCGAGTAAGTGAGTGGTAGTGGTAGTGGCTTTGGCTGTGGCTATGGCCATACTAGCAGAGCGAACTTGGGGCGAAGATAGCGATAGAGCGGGAACAAAACAAACGACAACAAACGAAGAACACGGCACACAAAAAATTACTGTTTCAGCAGACTGGCAGACGACGTGCCGGTTATTGTACTAAGTGAGCAATGCCGTCCCGTCCCTGGTCCCCTCACCCTGTTCCCTGTTCCCTGTTCCCTGGTCCGCGGTCCGCAGTCCCTGGGCCGTACAACCAACCACAGTGAGCAATGCAATCAAAATATAATCACTCACATCATTGCCCCCGTGCTCTCTCCCAATCACCGCGATGCGAACATGCATCATCCCTCTCCCTCCCTCTCCGCCACGGCGAAACTTCAAAGCGGCGAGGAGAGCCAAAGCAAAGAGTCTGAGATTTACTAAACGAATAAACCAGTCTGACCAGGCCGCACTCCGCCACTCGGGCGAAGAGCTAATGCCCCGCCGGTGGTTGCGGCGGCTGCACTGCCAGAAATTCGTATGGGCTTTTAAGTTTTAACCCTGGAAATGGGTGTGGGGTCTACAGCATGCCTTTGTTTCTTGCATCAGTCCTATCACATTAACAAAGATTAGATAATTGTTTAATTATAATCATAATTGGAAAACATACCCATGGCAATTTGCGTATACGTAATTTTATGAGCTATAACTTGTATTGCTTTAAATTTGATAGCCACGAATAGATACAATGGTAATGCTACTACTGTCATAATTTACTTAAAACTAATAGAGGTTAGATCATATAGTCAAACTTCAATCACCAAAACCTTTCTTGACTTACATTTTTTAAATCTCGAATAGAGTAAATATTTAATTTGATCACTTCAAGTTATCTTGAAGTGAGTTCTTGCCATCATTTCTGTGATGGAAGTCTTTAAAAATCTTTTGCCTAATACCAAATGGGTTATACAACTCAAACCACTCTAACTAATACAATTATATTTTAAAACTCAAAGTCTTCATAAATATTTTTTTGTTTTTGATAGTGGTTGGTTTGTTACACATTAAAAGCTTTACACAATAGATTTCTTTCCGTGGTCTTTGATGAATTCAACCCACTCTATTTTTTGTACTGTATCAGGGGAGTATCTCGTCGGTTTTATTTAGCTTTGCCTTTGCAGTCGCCGTTGCCGTTGCCTCAGCTCCGCTCCGGACAAAAGAGCAGCCGCCCGGCAGCTGGTTCTGGCCATGGCTCGGGCTCTGGCTCTGGCTAACGGCCCAATGCGAGAGAGGTGTTGAAAAAGAAAATTACAACCACTTTACCGATTTACTGATTTTACGTTTTCATAATCTTGTTAGTTAATTTGCCTGCTTGGGACTCGGCCATGATTCCACAGAACGTAAAAGCCAAAGCACATTGCCACCGCATTCGGCGAACGTGTGGGTTTGGGCCTGTGTTTTTGTGTTTTGGTATTATGGTATTATGGGCTGCTCTGCGATTTCGCGAGAGTCGATTTAACACTAGGATGGATAATTGTCTTTAATAGTGCGCCTGATAGACCAGCAAATCGCAAGCCGCTGGATGGGTGTATTAAATCGCATTAACTATTAATGAGTCTGCATTCTTCCCGTTTCCAAGTGTAAATTAATGAAATACGGGTGGCGAGAAAAAAAATGAGTAGGTTTAATTGAATTGTAATCACTTTAAATGTCAATGGTTTGGGCTTTTTTGTGTTTTTAAATATATACCAATAATATATGTAAAACATTAAGTTAAACTAATACAAAACAAGAAAGGAAGCCAAGCAGTTGTTACAAAAATTAAATATTATTTAGTTCGATTTGTATGCGTAAATGATTAAAATCATTTTTTCGATCGTTCCTGTGGGAGCAATGTGATATAGCAATAGTCACACTTTTAAAAAATTCTAATCGTAATTCTGAAATTGCTGATAATTTTGGAATATATCCGTAAAGTTTAGAAGTAATATTTGTTTTTATTTTTCCTATTGTTTCTAAGAGAGCTATATGATATAGTCGTCCGATTCGTTCTTACTTATATTCTACCTGGGACATTTAAATAGCTCTTGAAACGGACCGACGGACATGGCTAGATCGGCTATCCTGGTGGTGCTGTTCAAGAATATATATATATATATATATCCTTATGCGTTCCAAACTTTTGACTTCAATAACAATACCCTCTGCAAAGGTATACAAATATTATAAAGTGATCTAGGAAGTATTCTCATCTGTATAAAAACAATTAAATAAAATGTTTATATGCGTATACGACTTGGTTTCTAAGGGCAACCACGACGTGTACGTTATGTAGTTTTTTTAAATTAAAAAAATATGTGAACTATTAATTAAGTATTACTTGTTGATCCGATTCTTAAAGGTTAGTAAATGTATGCCTTAAAATCCCATACATCTCTCCTAGGTAAAGCTATAGTTAATTATAGACAAATGCCCCTAACGGATGTTGCAGTTAATTAAGAATTTATTTATCTGTTTATAAATAACAATCGCATTTGGCCATAATTGTGCCGTTCATAGCGATAATTAGGTGCTCGGCGAGCGAAGGTTAACAGCGATGTGCCGCAGTGGCGGAGCAGCACTTGAAGGGCGGCAAACTGGCCCGAAAAGAGAGAGAATGGAATGGATATGGGGTATGGGTACTACAGTACGGGTATGGAATTTCGAATGGAGTGAGATTCATACACTGAAGCGGGATGGCACGACGACGCTATCTGACATCTCGCTCCCTTGCTTGTCTATACGAAAAAAACCTAGGACGGGATTGGCCATTGCTCAAAACACATTTGTTGGGGCGGAGCCTAATGCGCATTGTAATAAAATTGTATATTTTAATTCAAGTGGACATATGAGTATGGCTTCGGTAGCACTTCCGATTAACCATTAACGAGTTTTAAATATCCACAAAAATTCAATCAGCGCGTAAAATTACATGCTATAAATAATAAAATTACCGCAAGATGCGTTGTCAGGCATTTTCACAAAGAGACTACATATAAATATGTACTTTGCATAATTTATATAATTACAAATGTACATATTGCGAGTAGTTCTCCTTTTAAATGGGTTTATTATTGCAGTTATACCGCTTTTTGCTTATGCAAGTGTGACATTAATTGCGAGCTCGCGGCCATACTGCATTTTAATAATGGAGTATCCTCCATTGCAATTTTTTGTTCCTATCCAAATGAACTTCATCCCTAGTGACTAAAATAGTAAACACAACATGTTATGAGCTTTAGCAACCATTCTGAATCCTTATAACACATCGGTTCTCCCCATATTTGATAAATGTATCTTAATACACAAACATAACATTTATAATTTGGCAATCAGCAATCAGATTATCATGCAAAATTTAACTTTTTAAAGAAGAGAAATAAACCATATATATTTCAGCGTAGCATAATCAATAAAAAAAAACGATCCTAATACTATGATGAAGAAAATATTTAAACTTAAAAAATGTATAACTAAAAATAATTCTTTAAAACGCCTATATATATTGAAACCAAAAAAAACGAGCAAAAGACAGGGTTATCCTGGTCAAGAATGCATTTCGAAAATGTCTTTGAAAAAGTTGTAACTTAAATTATAATAACCTCAGCAAGGTTATAATATGTGCCAAGGAAATTTTTTCTTTTCAATGTTAATCCATTTGCACAATGGATAGATAAATCAGTAAAAAATAGTAGTAAAATATTATCAGCAGTGTTTAATTAATTGAAAATGGCCTCCCAAGATCATAAGGCTGGTCCTAATCAAGAGCTTTTTAACGTGATCGGTTGTAAAAGATTTATTTCGCTTTGACGGGCAGTTCGTATCGCTTCGGCTGTTGATTCTGATTGTTCACATTAAATATTTTTGACAACACGAAATTAATGGGTATATCGAATTAAAACAATATTTCCATTTTTAAAACCAATGCTTTCAATCGCTTCTAAAGCTGAGTAAATCGCATAAATAAAAGCCAATATACGGGCAATAAAAGTTAGTCAAAAAAATGACCCCCATAGTTATATATGTTAAAACAAACAAAACCGTTAAAAAAAAGAAAAACAAATTGATAAGACCTAAAGATTAATAGCTAAGAAACCCAAAAAAATGTTGCAATTGTTTTAGACAATTCGTAAATGTATTCCGTCTATAAGAAAAATTTCAACGCTCCTTTATAAATTCATCCATAAATTTTAGTCAATTTCCTGGTTGTGATTGCATGAGAACAAACACCTTTTCTCCGAGCTCAGGACGTTCTGCCCTAATTTTGTTCTGCAACACACAGTCTATTCAATTTAACCGTGAATCTTATTTAAAATTTATTTAAAAACCATCAACTGAAACGTGAACAGGCATTCAAAATGTGATAGCGTGACAAATGGCAAACATAAATTTACATTTTAGCCAGAACCATATTTTTAATAAAATTATAGCCGCCGAGGTTTGCTCAATCAAACGCTGATACACACAAACATAGTGTAACAACAGATACAATCACAACAAATTTCACGCCAAACAATTACAACGCATTATAAGAATTTTGTTAACAGAGGGATGGTCAAGGTATTTAACCCGCAACCATAAATCTTTTTATATTCGCCTGTGGTTGTTGCTACTTGTGCTCAGTACCCACCCAGTAGGTTTGACATTTGCCTTGTAAATGCGTAATAATCAGGACATCCGACAAACACAAAGTTACGCTTTAACTCCATTCGCTCCGGTATACGGTTAACAGTTGTTACAATCATCCATTTAATGGTGAACAGCTCCGAAACGGAAACCAATGAAAATAAACATAAATCCGTAAAATCAAAACATACCCCCGACTCAAATTAAAAATCTTTTTTCGCTTTGCTGACAAAAATGACGTTTACATAATCCATTTTTCTTCATAACATTTGCAGCTGCAAATCTCCATAATAGACTCCCAACCAATTTACTATAGATTTATTGAAAATATCGTTTTACCCTCACAAAGGCTTTTATTAAAATGAATTAATAACCTCTTACGTATGTTTTCTCCGTTTGGGTAAGACTTCACCATCTTTGAACAATTAAAAGGCCAAAATTGGCCAATGATTATTATCATTAGTCTAAAATAAAGAAAAATTTAAAAAAAATCAAATCATTGTTATTAATATTGATGGATAGATCGAATCAATTTATGTATAAGTTTGTTGGCTAGATCTTTCCATGTATAATAAAGAATTAGATTTAATTAGTTGTCTAATGTTTGAGATCACCCACCAATTTTTAAAGATTAATGTTTGAACATATTCAGTTAGATTGCACTGAAGAAGTTCAAAGGCTCTTTAAAAATACAACAGAATTTTAAACAGGCTAGGTTATTAAAACCAATACTTAAAACTTTTCTTCTTAGAAAAAATTATATTTTTTAAATAGACTTTGGCTTGCTGCAGAAGCAACACAACTTATGGTCGGAATATATTTTGCGAATATCTTTTGAGAGATAAGATTTGAATGATTGTTAGCAAACACTACTTAAAATTGAATTGTAGTTTTACACGCCTTTTCAATTTGTTATGCCCAAAAGAGCATCATCAAGGAGGCCGCTCAAATATAAAAGGTAATACTTCTGTTTGTTTATTTATTGACCATCTTTTTCAAATAACAATGTGCAACGCAGGAGTATATTTAATTTAATATCCGACGTTAGCCGACTAATGCACCACCTGTCCAACTGAGCGTAACAATGCCTCAAGAAGTAGTTTACATTAAATGAAACCCATAAATTAAAAAAGGAAACTGCTGTGCTATGTGTCAGAACCGTAATTAGAGATATTGGCTTTAAATAATCGAGCGGCACTCATTTGTTCACTTTTTACTCGCCGACAACGCAGCGGCACGCCTGTGTTTAAGATCGAACCACAGAAAAGGTGTTAGAAAAGGGCGATCGGTAAAAAGGTAAAAAGGCACAAACGAATGCTCGTTTTCTCACATATGGGTACGGCTGTGTGTCCGAGTGCTCATCCCCTTTATTGTTCCATGGGATCAAGTTGTATGTGGTCCAAACGGAGCGAAATCGCATATTAGTGTACGAGTTTCCATGCTCCGGCCTGCTGATCATCGGCATTACCAGTAATAGGCTGCCAGGTCCAACAGCCTGTGCAGGCAGGCTATTTAGGAGAATGCGTTCCATCATTAACAGCAGACAGCTGTTAAATGATAGACAGAATTAGTATAAACACATTTAATTATATGGTTGGTGTTGTCAGGTGTTTTACACCTTATTAGATCGTGTTAACCTTTGATCTAACTAACTGATATGGAACGGCGGATGCAGGCCCAATGCGGTTCCTAAAACAGTTTGGCTAAGCCGCCAACAATGAAACAATTGTCACGTCGCATTTATTATTTTGATTATTACCGGAATTGGAAATCTTATAAATGGTATTTGAATTTACAATTATTTAACGTTCATTAATAGTTAACCAATATAACTAAATTTAAGTCTAAAGAGTTTAATCATTTGTAATGAAAAACTCTTTATTATATAGTTGATCAGATCATAATTTATTTATATTTACTTGATGTAATTGTAGTTTTTAAGCAATAGTAGAAATATGAACATATTTTGGAAATGGAAAGTCACTTCAATTGATGTTTCAAATCACAAACCTTTCTCTGTTTTAGTTAAAATAAAGTAATGGCTTTTACTCCAATTTATTTTTACATTACTCCGAGAATATTTATCAAAAAAAGCTAACTATAAAATTTTGTATACTAACAACACAAACTTTTATTGGCTAAAAAAGTTTATTTGCCTTCTGAGGCAAACTGTGGCTTTCACAAAGCTTCATAAAATAAAAGGTCGGAAGGGGGCGTGGTCGAAATTTAAAACACCCCTGTTCTGGGCATGAAAGCCGTTTGTTATCGGCAAATATTTTGGGTATAAATATTTAAGCATAACAAAAAAGCATCCAAAGTCTTAGTACCACTGCTAATAAGTTAAGTTGCTGAATGCAAAAGGCCCGACGGTTTGGTGCTAAGCACTAATATTGGCCTTTTCAGGTGGATAATACATATAGATCACACAATTTTAGATTCGTTTTTTTTTATTTATTTTTAAAAACAAGGAAATTGCCGAATTTTAAAAACAGAAGTGTAGCCATGTAAGAAATTGTCTATTACAAAATCGTGCAAGGCCACAAACTTTTTACCCATGCAGTACTATAATTTTGGTCAACGCAGTGAAGAAGATATTTCCGACCCTATAAAGTTTTTTAAATTCTTGATCAGCATGTTGATATAGCCATGTTTGTTAAGATCAAATTATCTGTGTTTAAAGATTTTTTTATTTCTGGCTGTTTTTGTCAAATATAAATAATGTATCCCATATTTGTACCGATTACTTAAGTTCTTACGATATTGGAGGACTATAACATAAAACTTGTCATATCTTATTTTAATATGTATTATGTAAATTTTTTTTAGCTGTGAATGCCAATTGTTGGAAATTTTAAAACAAATTCATTGAGTTTAGGCATTCCATACCATGACCATTACGTGACCACTATTTGATGGTTTTAATTAAAAAACCGCAATAAAAGTTGATTTTTCCGGATCCTCCGAATTTTGCCATTTTTCATAAGTTTATGATTCTTTGCGAAAAACCGATACAAATTTAGCCAATCGTTTGGAAAATAAATAACGAATTCAACGAGGTATGGCATTCCATCGTGTGACCATTATTTCCCATGGTTTTTATCAAAAAACCGAAATAAAAGTTGATTTTTCCGGATCCTCCGGATTTTCCCATTTTTCATAAGGGGTTAGCTCATCATTTTTGGCCAAAAATCGACCAATATAAAATTTTTTAGCTGTGAATGCAACTCGATCGGAAATTTTATAACGAATTCAACGAGGTATAACATTCCATCGTGAGTCCATTACTTCCCATGGTTTTGATCAAAAAATCGCAATAATAGTTGAATTTTCCGGATCCTCCGGATTTTGTAATTTTTCTAATATTTAGTGGGCTTTTACTTAATTTGTCAAACTTTTTCAAATTATGACGAGCTGTAGCCTATGTACATATACACGAACCAATCGCTATAATTTATTTGTGAAGATATTTTCGAATTAGTTTTGAAAACTAGTGCAATTAATCAGGCGAGTGTCCGTTATTATAAATATAAAAGTAAAAAATATTGTAGTGAAAAAGAAGGCATTTATTTAACTTAAAATTCCTCGCTCTCTTTTTATTTGTCGCAGCAAGATTCCTAAACGTCCGTGTCCTTACTTATTATTCCCGGATCGTTAGAGAAAATAAGCCTCTTCTGTGACGTATTCATATATGGTCGGTTTATCCATTCCGTGTCAGCCGCCTTTATATTCTCCAGCGTTCCAAGTTTAATTTGATACAGCTTCAGAGCGAATCTTGGTCCCACTTCGCTGAGCTCCAATTCCTTGTTCACATATTTGTACTGATGATGTCTAAATATAATCGAATCGTTGTGGTTTAAGAAGGACATTACTCTTTGGGAATTTTCCTTCGGTACTGGGAACAAGTGTTTAAGTATCTTGACAGTTCTCAAACCAATGGGCGTTTTGAAGTTATTAAAAATTAAATGTGGCTTCTGCTCGCTCATATGTCCGATATCGGGAATATCATGACGCATAACAACATCGGATATGTTGAAGAAGGCAGTTGGGCCATAGGGAAGATGACAAACCACAAGGCTGTCCGGTATACCACGATGCTCGTGCACAATTAGGAAATCGGTTACATTATTGGCACGACAGGCATGCATTAAAGTAGCCATCTGGTAGTTGCCTCTGTTCATCTGTTGGGCATTGGGGAATATCAGCCGAAGTTCCTTCATAAACATTTTCAATCTGGACGAGGGGTTGTGCGAGGTGGTTAGCATTATTTTGGGATCTTCGCATCCAGCATAGTGATATTCATCATTAACAGTGCGGTCGTCGACACCTGAAATAAAAACAATTTAATATTATGGGGAATATTTACGTTTAGGTACAATCAAGTTTAACAGATATGGGAAGCTTTTATCCTATGATAAAAAAGCGAAAGATTTCTAAATGTATTTCCTGGATTAAGATAATTGTGATTTAAATTCGTTTTAAATTGTGTTTTTGTGGTTACATTTTTTGCAATAAAATTCTTTATAAAAATACCCTATATTTTGTGTCCATTTAGGTTCGTTCACTAAAAAAACGAATATACTAATTTAAGCATAAGGGAAACTAAAAGTAGGTTTTAAACTGACAAAACGATTACAAACGTTTTGAACACGAACACGAAAAACGAACTTGTTAAATTTAACGCAGATATGATATATAGACTGAACAATAAATTAAATATTTAAATTCTGATAACCTAAGTATGAGTGCAGAGTACAATTGCAATAAAATCAACACTTTTTGATCACGCAAAGGAAATTGCTATATAAAACTTGTTAGCCCTAAACTCAACTTGTTAATTAAGAGTCGTGAATGCTGGTTGTATATTCCTTTTTTTCCTTGTTTGCTGGACCTTCCTATGAACATATGGTACCAATTTGGGATTATTAAGAGAACACTTATCGGGTTACTAAAAATAAATAAATATGTTTACCATCATCAACATATTTCAGCGATTTGTAGGCCGTCAGACTTTTCTTCACATTTTTGGAACCAATTGACTTGTTTTCATTGATGCTTTGCACAACGGTCTCCTGGATTTTTTGCTTGGACTTTAGGCGCTCGGTAAGGGCTTTATTATATAAATATTCCCTTCGTTGCCTGGCTTGTTTTCTCAACATTTTTAATTGTTATTATTTTTTGCCTGCACGTGTACGGTTGAAGATAAATGAAAACAATGCCCATACGACTTGTTATCGATAGCCTTTCGACTGTTGCTAATGAAACAAGTGGAAGAGAAACACGGTGTAAAAATATATACGCGTTTAAAATATTTTAAAATTTTGAATAATGTAATATTAATTATAAATATTATTTTCAAAAAGGTTTTTGTTAAACTAATTTTTAATTTCCGTAATCATTTTCTGGTACACTCTAAAATTGTTCAATATATCCATTTTAGTTTGACTATTTACGATGATAGATTTTTAAAATTAAAAAAGTATTCTTTAATTTAATAGCAGATGATTTCATTAGGTATAGACCAATAAATTGGTCGAATGTATCTCAATGTTCGAACTTCAAATTTATTAAATCCAACCTTGACCTTGACGCTATCTTGACTCTTACAAAAATATTTGACTGTTTATAAATGTGCTAGGTGCATAGAGTTTATACCCATTTCTTTAAATAATGTGCATTTACTATGATTTTATTTAATCAAACTAAGCAGTACCAATTCCTTTATTGGTTAAACTTAAGGGATGTGTAAATAGTTTTTGTGTTGATGGGGAAAATTATGGCATCTTCGACTACCAACACAGAAAACATAAACATTTTGCGGCTAAAACGTTGCTTGCCCAAAATCAAAAATGGTAAATAAAAGTTAAAAAGTTGTTTTAGAAAGACAACTAATAGTAACGAGCCTCAAAGTACCTTATAGTAAAAACCTCATTTTTTAACATTTTAGCAACATCTCCACATGTGTCTGCTGTGCTTAATTGCATTAGCAATACTTTCCTATTTCGTTCATCAAAAACCTTCGTGGGTCACTGATTATAAAGGAAATGTAGGCAGCTCTAATGAAGTGTGAGTATTAACAAATCAGTATTGTTAAGGTACTTTCTTTTGTTTATTTACTCCTAGTAATGTTTGTTTACAGTCAAATATTACTTTTATAAAACTCCTTTCAGTTAGAAATTTGCTTTCTTTTATGGTTTTGCATAATCTGGTTGTTATAGTTACATTGCCGGTCGAGAAAACTATGCATAAGTAGCTTGTAAAACAGTATTTAAAATAACTAAAATATTTTTTTTTTAATAAAGTTTGGAAAGGTGTTTTCTTTAAGATGTTTTTTTTTACACAAGCCGTTAAGAACTTATAACAAGCCGCTTGGACTGACCCCCCAACTCTTTTTTAAGTTAACTGATATGGATGACGAATCATTTTCACTTTAACTTTCCTAATGACAACCTTTCGCAGACAACCTTGGAGATCCCGAAGCCCCCTTTATATCGTGGTGGTATGCTGCGGCCAAAGAGTCCAGGAGACTCTTGTTATGATCAAATCGGCTATTTTATTTAACTACGACGAGGAGTATCTAAAATTTGTAATTTTTACTGAAGATGGAAAAGGTGAGGAGTTCAGGGAAAAGTTGACAGACTGGCGTGATATCAAGCCATTCACATTCGACTTTGAGATTTTGCCATTAAAGTTTCCTAGTGGCAATGAAGTCGAATGGAAAAATCTATTTAAGCCATGTGCAGCTCAACGTTTGTTTTTGCCGGTAAGTGTATTTTATACATGAAGATCAACCATTTTATTGGCCAATAAACTCCTTTTGTTCTAGTCGCTATTAAAGAATGTGGACTCTTTGCTGTATGTCGACACGGATATATTGTTTCTATCACCAATCTCCGACATCTGGCGATTCTTCAAAAAGTTCAATGAGACTCAAATGTCCGCATTGACGCCCGAACATGAGAACGAAAATATCGGATGGTACAATCGATTTGCAAGACATCCATTCTACGGTCGTCTTGGAGTCAACTCCGGCGTTATGCTGATGAATCTCACACGGATGAGAGAAATGAAATGGGAACAACATATCTTGTCTATTCATAAGGAGTACAAGCTACGTATTATTTGGGGGGATCAAGACATAATTAACATACTATTTTATTATCATCCTGATAAGCTGTACATTATGCCATGCGAATACAACTACCGTCCAGATCACTGCATGTATATGAGCATTTGCAACATGACTCACGCTGGCGTTAAAGTTATCCACGGAAATCGCGGGTACTTCCACTCAGATAGGCAGCCGCTCTTTAAGTCTATTTACGAGGCTATGGAGAATTATCAATTGGGGTCTAATGCCAACACCGACTTTTTGGTGCCATTGCATGCAGCACTCAGTATACCATCCGTTATTGACTCAAGCTGTGGAAAGATATCAAATGATGTGTTGAAAGTGGCGAATACAGTTATAAGTAATAGGTACAGGGACGTTTAGCGCGTAAACATACTTATAATGTAATATAGTATATTAGTGTATCATTAGAAAATGTCGCATTAGCATTTATATCGAAATATATATAAGTAATAGTTTAAAATATTTTCGTATGTTTTGTATATACGCAGTGTAAACGTATGTCTTACAAACAACTTATCTCGAATATCAAATTTTAGTACGATCCTTACCTCTTAAAATTCGTAATTGGTCAAAGCGGTCAAGATTACAATAAACAAAACAAGTACATTTAAATGAAACTTTAACTTTTATTTTCGATTGCATGGTAAGTAACAAAGACTCTTTGTATTAACGCGGCTTAGCTAGGCAATAAATAAGTTCGTGTATTTTCATACAGCATTGACTATGAACACAGGCATGTATTTTCTAAATTTGATTTAATCCACGGAATGAATTTGCTCACTCTTGAGTAAACACCTGGATATCCTTCGCGGCCGCATCCGACGCCCCAGGAAACAATTCCGACGATAAAATACTTAACTCCATTAGATAACAACAGCGGTCCTCCACTATCGCCCTGGCATGAATCCATACTCGGTCTGCCCGCGCACAACATCGATGAGGTAATTCGGGTACTTTTGTATTTTTGATTACGGCATTCCGTGATGGACATAATTGGAACCTTCACTTGATTAACAATGGACGGTAGCTCTCCGCCTTCGGACGTGCGTCCCCAGCCAACAACTGTTCCGATTCGACCTGGAAAAATTGAAAATTGATTTAGGGAACCATAAGATCGCATAATCCTATAAAAGGGACCTGGGTATTAGGATTCCCATAAATAATTTTATAATTAGAGAATACGTACCTGCAGGATCGTAATTAAACCGTGGAAGACAAACAGGCTTTATTATTTTTGAAAACGAAATGGGTTTGCGGAGTCTTAAAAGAGCAATATCATTGTTGTAGGTATCTGGGTCAAAGCTTTTATGTTTTATTACGGCTGTAACAGCCCGTTGAATGGCCTGAGACTCGGAAGTAATTTCTTGATCGTGATCTCCAAATATAATTCTTATTTTCGATTTTCTTAGTTTTTTCACACAGTGAGCGGCGGACAACACGTAATCCTTGGTTAACAACGAACCACCGCAATGAAATTTTCCATCATAAACGATTCTCGCCATCCAGGGATATTGGTTTACTCCGGTTGGTTTTCCCCCAACTATTCTTATTTCTTCATTGGAAAAACCACAGTCTGTAAAAGTGAAATTAAATAGGTTAACGACATGTTAAATAGGTCAACCATATGATTGTTGACCAGAGCAAGTATTATAATAAAATCATTTAAAGTTTACGTACCGCAATCACAATTTTTGAGACTGGAATTCTCAGAGTACTCAACATCGTCTTCTGTATCCGAAAGTCCAAAAGCATTTGATACTCCCGAACTTATGCGAAAAATAGTGTCAAATAGAAATTTACTAGTTCGTTTACTTTGGCCCGTATGAATTGTGTTTATAACTGCAGACTCATTAAGACCTCTTGAATATTCCAAGCACATAAGACTCGAAAAATTCATCGTCAACATCCCAAATAAGAATATATATTTTAAATTCATGTTCACGAATTAGATATCATTGTAAAAATGGGATATTTTTGTTGATATGGGAAACTTGATCAATAAATTAACAAAATCAATACATTTTTATATAAAACAAAACATTCGTAAGTCTAAAACGTTATTATTGCAGTTCTTAAAAAAAAGTTAACAAATTTTCTGTAAATACGGCCTAAGAATAAATAAAAGTGTGTAACTAATTAATGTAACATAAAATATGTACTAAAGTTGAGCATTATGTAGCGTACGAATCGCTTAACCTTTATACAAAACGTGAGAATTAATCACAAGTGTGGCCGAATATTCAAATGGCTACCTGTTCGTTTCATCAGGTTACTTTCATGGTCATAATAAGTCAGCTGTTTTAAGGCTATTATCATGTTTAGAAATCCAGGCAGTATATAGACATTTAAATTTTGTATAGGTATTTAAAAACAAGATTTTTGATTTTTTTGAAAAATTTTCGAAAACTGTCTGAGGCCTGTAAAATCAGAAAAAGTTTAGAAAGCGAGTCCTACAGTGTTAATAGTAAAAAACTACAATAAATAACTTTAATTTTAAGACTTTGATTTGATTATTTTTTTAATAGACTCTAGAGTTAAATATATTTTCTATTGATATTAATGATTTTTATAGCTGACTAGACCACAAAGGTATTAAATGAAATAAATTATTAAAATAGTTTATTTGTCACTATGTGTGACAGAAGTAATAAACTTCATATAAAGGAAACTAAATTTTGGATGCTTTTATTCTTTAATGATTATATGATGGCAAAGAATTAATTTTGAAGTAAAATACTCAAAAATTCTCGATGCTTTTTAATAGTAAAACTCGTAGTCATACTAAACTACATTTTTTTTTAATACCTTTAAGAATATTATCCTGTTTGTTTCATATTTTAGTATACTTTTATGAGTCCCATTCAATTGTTCATCAAAATATAACAAAAGCCAATTTTGGTTTTTTAACAGAAACATTTTAATTTTTATCTGTGCAGGTTCTTTGTTCTCCAATCGTACAAATCATCTACACTGCAGTCTTCCTCACTTGAACTTAATTCAGGGTCTATTTCTACTTTGGGGCTAACTTTCCGCTTTTTATTCAAGAGCAACGTTTTCTGGTCATTTATTTTGATGAATCTTTTCCAATTATCAATCTGTTCGTCTATTTCCTTGATGTGTCTCTTAAGATTGATGTCTTCCTGCTCGTCGGCTACGATAACACTGGACTCTGTGGCAGCTCTCTTAATCTCCTGTTGAAAGCGCTGCCATTCCTCGTCCTGAAGACGAGCGGCTTCAGATTTGCTGGTTTTATCCTCGTCGAAGAACTTTTCTGGTAATTTTTCGGAAACAGATTCAAAAGCTGGCTTGTTGTTCGAGTTTGTCTGAGGTGGTTTCTCTTGAATGTTAGGACGATTCTTCTCCAGCCCCGTTTGTGGAGTTTTATCTTGGTGAGTGCTGGATTGGACGACCAGAGGGGGAGCACTAGAAGATTTGGCTGACGGTTCCTTGGGGCTAGTAGTAGTAACAGGCTTTTCTATCTTATTCTGCTTGGCTTGATCAACATTCGATTTGTGTTGCTTCGAGTTGATGTGCACCTTCCAAACGCTGGGCTTGATGGGAATCCTGCAAATTATGCAGGTCAAAGTTCCTGAGGAGTCATACGTATAGTTTATGTTAAGGAAACCATGTAGCTAGAAGTTTATTTGAAAAGGTTGGCCATTAATATTAAAGTACTAAAAAGGTGTATATATATCAAAAGGTAAACAAACAAAAAACTATGCGCCACGTTCTTCTCAAAATCAGGGCTTTCACGACTTAATATTGCAATGTACAAAAATGAATTACTCTAATTGAGACTATATAACATATATTACATATCTAACTACAAATTTGGTTATAATAATTGACCAACAAATAGTTTAGTAAACACCGGCTAGAAAGTAAAACCAATATCACTCTCGAAGTTTTGTAAAGGATATTTTGCCAAGGGTGAACACACAGTAACATCTGGCTTTTTGGAGACGCTGGGTTTCTTTGGTAAACGTTTAATATTTCCATTATTCATGTTGATTTTTAATTTGGTTTTATTTCGGCGACTTTCCAGGGCATCGAATGGGAACGAGTTAACTGAACTAGTTTATTTCATGATTTTGTTGTTTCGTTCCTAACTAGAGATGGTAAAACTAACAATATTTAAAATGAAACGTTACATACGGAATTAGAGCGGATTCAAACGAAATGGAAAGAATATAATATAAATTAGATAAATAAATACTAAATTGACTTAAAATAATAAAATTATAATTTAACGCCAATAAAATACTATTAAATTGCAATCATATGACTCCGGAAAACAACTTTTGAAAGATCTTT
Source organism: Drosophila fuyamai (assembly GCA_018153365.1). Lineage (NCBI taxonomy): Eukaryota > Metazoa > Arthropoda > Insecta > Diptera > Drosophilidae > Drosophila > Drosophila fuyamai. The sequence continues at coordinate 138,613 of JAECXW010000393.1, read as the reverse complement.
ACAACATAAATAATTCTGTTGAAATATATAGGAATATTAAACATATGCACAAAAAAGGTTCCCCAGATCAAAAATAAAATATTAGACAGCTACAAAATTCAAAATCATACCGTGACGTTGCACCTTGACTTTTAATCGATTGCACTATCGATAACCAACCTACACATGAGTTGGCAGTCTAGCCGGCAATTTTTTTAGACTACGTGTCTAAGCAAAGAATGTGTCGTTGCGTTTCATATCGTCTATAATTTTCGAGTTACCGGCAGGAATAGGGACATGAATCGGACGCCCAAGATGCTGAACAGCAAGGTGGCTGGCTACAGCAGCCTGATAACCTTCGCCATCTTGTTAATTGCCTGGCTGGCCGGGTTTTCCTCTCGCCTCTTTGCCGTAATCCGCTTCGAGTCGATAATCCATGAGTTTGATCCGTGGTTCAACTACCGGGCCACCGCCTACATGGTGCAGAATGGTTGGTACAACTTCCTCAACTGGTTCGACGAGCGGGCCTGGTATCCGCTGGGCAGGATTGTCGGCGGCACGGTGTACCCGGGCCTAATGATTACCTCCGGCGGAATTCACTGGCTGCTGCACGTCCTCAACATCCCGGTGCACATTCGTGACATCTGCGTGTTCCTGGCACCCGTCTTCAGCGGCCTGACCTCCATCTCCACATATCTGCTGACCAAGGAGCTGTGGTCCGCGGGCGCCGGCCTCTTCGCCGCCAGCTTCATCGCAATCGTGCCCGGCTACATCAGCAGATCGGTTGCCGGGTCGTATGACAACGAGGGCATTGCCATATTTGCCCTGCAGTTCACATACTTCCTGTGGGTGCGCTCCGTTAAGACGGGATCAGTTTTCTGGTCCGCCGCCGCTGCCTTGTCCTACTTTTACATGGTGTCCGCCTGGGGTGGCTATGTGTTCATCATCAACCTGATCCCGCTGCACGTCTTCGTGCTGCTCATAATGGGCCGCTACTCGCCGCGCCTGCTGACCAGCTACAGCACCTTCTACATCCTGGGACTGCTCTTCTCCATGCAGATCCCCTTCGTGGGATTCCAGCCGATCCGCACCAGCGAGCACATGGCTGCCCTGGGTGTTTTTGTGCTCCTAATGGCCGTGGCCACCTTGCGTCATCTGCAGTCTGTGCTGTCGCGACACGAGTTCCGGAAGCTGTTCATCGTCGGTGGATTGCTGGTGGGCGTTGCTGTGTTTGTCGCCGTCGTGGTGCTCACCATGCTGGGTGTTGTGGCCCCGTGGAGCGGACGTTTCTACTCGCTGTGGGACACTGGCTACGCCAAGATCCACATTCCCATCATTGCCTCCGTGTCGGAGCATCAGCCGACGACCTGGTTCTCGTTCTTCTTTGATCTTCACATTCTGGTCTGCGCTTTTCCTGTCGGAGTGTGGTATTGCATTAAGCAGATCAACGATGAGCGCGTCTTCGTGGTACTGTACGCCATCAGTGCGGTATACTTTGCTGGCGTGATGGTGCGTTTGATGCTGACTCTCACGCCTGTAGTGTGCATGCTGGCTGGAGTGGCGTTTTCGGGTCTGTTGGATGTCTTCCTGCAAGAGGATTCGTCGAAGCGAATGGGCACAGCCATAAGTACGACCACTGAAGTCGATGAAGCCGAGGATTCCATTGAGAAGAAGACTCTGTATGATAAGGTTAGTCATTGTAGTAACAGATTTCTTGGGTTTGGTTTCACAAACTCCCATTTGCAGGCTGGAAAACTGAAGCACCGGACCAAACATGATGCCCAGCAGGACACTGGAATCAGCTCAAATTTAAAAAGTATTGTTATTTTGGCCGTTCTAATGCTTCTGATGATGTTCGCTGTTCACTGCACCTGGGTAACCAGCAATGCCTACTCCAGCCCCTCGATTGTGCTGGCTTTCCACAACAGCCAAGATGGGTAAGTAAATATTAATATGTCATATATTGCAGTTTCTAATGTTTTCTCCTTCAGGTCTCGCAATATTTTGGACGATTTCAGGGAGGCTTATTACTGGCTTTCCCAGAACACGGCTGATGATGCCCGAGTTATGTCGTGGTGGGACTACGGATACCAGATAGCAGGCATGGCAAACAGAACAACTCTAGTGGACAATAATACGTGGAATAATAGTCACATAGCGCTCGTTGGCAAGGCAATGTCTTCGACCGAGGAGAAATCCTACGAAATTATGACCTCTCTTGACGTGGACTACGTACTGGTGATCTTTGGTGGTGTGATCGGTTACTCTGGTGATGACATCAACAAGTTCCTCTGGATGGTTCGAATCGCCGAGGGCGAGCATCCCAAGGATATCAAGGAAAGTGATTACTTTACTGACCGCGGTGAATTCAGGGTGGATGCCGAAGGTGCTCCGGCTCTACTTAACTGCCTTATGTACAAATTAAGTTACTACAGATTCGGGGATTTGAAACTGGACTACAGGTAGGTCCGACATATGGAGTGCAAATGAATTGTCTTACTAAACACGTGTTTCAGAGGACCATCGGGATATGATCGCACTCGCAACGCAGTCATCGGAAATAAGGACTTTGACTTGACATACCTGGAAGAGGCCTATACAACAGAGCACTGGCTTGTTCGCATCTATAGGGTTAAGAAGCCGCATGAGTTTAACAGACCCTCCCTGAAAACCAAGGAGAGAACAATCCCCCCAGCCAACTTTATCTCTAGAAAGGTAGGGTACTGAATCACTTCTAATGAATTACAATATTAATTGAATGCCTTTCAGAACTCGAAGCGTCGCAAGGGCTACATAAGAAACCGACCGGTTGTTGTTAAGGGAAAGCGAACCTTGAAATAAACCCAAATAATTATTGTATTGATCTTTCACCAATATATAAAACCTGGTTAAAACACTTTACACATAGCACATCGTCTGGTGAAAGTGTGTCCACCGCATCCTCATGTTGAGGGCTTTAATTGCCGCCTCAAAATCAAATTAAACATATTTTCAGACTCGTGTGACACAGATTTTATCGAGTTGCTTTTTTAATGAAATTCCCGGTTCCTTCGATTTAATTGTTTCGCGGCTCCACCATTCATTGTCTTAAGCTAGCAATTCAATAAAGCAGAGTGTACATTTTTAAACCTTATGAAAGGTCTTGTTGCGTAAAATTATCGATTTTACTGCAATTGCTAATGAAGCACTATTATATTTCTTTATTTCGACATAATGGTTTGCAAAAATTCTAGAATTCGAGTTGAGTAATCCTGCTAGTTATCATTACGTCGTCGTCGTTGAAGTTTACGATCCAAGTCCCTTGACTTTTGCTTCTTTGGGGGTATGAAAACCGATGAACTAAATGCGTTCTCCGGCTCATTGGGTTCATTTAGACCAGAAGATTTTGGCAGGACCAAGCTGCTGGAGTCAAAATTGAACTCGTCATTAGAATTGGCCAATTGACGGCGAAACACGGCGGCACTGTTTGTAATCCGGGCTTTTGGATGTGATGGCGGTAGCCACGAAACGCTTTGTGTTGACGAATTATAAAAATAATACGCCTTGCAGCCCTTATCGTATATATCTTTCCAACCCGCCTCCATTGGATATTTCCGCAGCAGTCTCTTGTAGCGCTTCAGATACTTATGGCTTGGTCCAGAGTGCGGGGAGCTGTTAAACTTATTGACGCAGTACAGGGAGCACTTGTGGTAGATGTTGTACTTGTTGGGACACAGCTTGTATCCATGGTATGATTCATTAACGCCAATCCGTTCCTTGATGCGGTGCGACCAGAACTGCTCCTCGACGCTCCTGCGCTTCGGTTCCGGTGCTATGTCTTCCCTATATGGGTACGGGCCACTTTTGTCATCGTCGTCGTAGTTTTCGGCAATAATTTCTTCTATAGCTTCCGATATTGGTGTGGTCCCTGGAAAGGATAATTATATATGAAGGTATAATTGAATTACTTCATGACCGGCAGGTGCATACTTACCCGATTGTTTGGTAACGAGTCCACGCTTTTTTAGGCGCTGCAAAAGTGCTGCCGGCAAACTCATCTTAGTTAATATTCTTCGGTTTTACAAAAAAAACTAGTAAATAATGTCAATAGATAATAATAGGACCATAGAGGTAAATATGGTATAATACCAAAGTTTCTTCATAATATCAGCATTTTGATTAATGAAGCCTTGCGGTCACATTATTTTCAGCTCTTAAGAATTGTATTTCGGGTCGGGTTAATTTCATTGGATATATTTAAATTCTACCACATTATGGCCGATAACGCAGAACCACTGACTTTGTCTAGGGGTAAGTATCACCATATATAGGCCAAGTGTACAGAGCTAACTCGTAAGTCTTCGAATTGCAGATGTCAAAAGATCGATAGAGCTCCTGGAAAAGCTGCAGGCAAGTGGGGACTTTCCCACAACAAAACTGGCTGCCCTGCAAAAGGTGCTCAACTCTGACTTCATGACCTCCGTCCGGGAGGTGTACGAGCACGTCTACGAGACGGTGGACATCCAGGGATCCCACGACGTGAGGGCCTCCGCAACTGCCAAGGCCACCGTGGCTGCCTTCGCCGCCAGCGAGGGTCACGCACATCCTCGGGTGGTCGAACTGCCCAAAACCGAGGAGGGTAAGACACGCCCTTATCATCTACGAATCCGCAATCTAACAAAACTATAGGGCTTAAAAAGTACTTAAATAGTATAAACTACTACTTACATACTTAGTAGTCCTTGCTACCATCATTCCAAAATTTAAGGGAGCTTCCCTATATTGTACATACACATAGATATAAATGTAGATCCAGTACCCGGGAAGTGGGATATTTTTTAATAAATATATTAACAACTAATGGGAAAACACGTATAGGAATAGCTTTAAAGTATTGAATATTTTCTCGAATGTATTAGAATTGCCTTCTAAAATATCAAAATCATGTATGGTTGGTTAAAATGTACTTTTACAATTGCATCATTTATTTGATACCGGATACTTATATTTTAGATATATTTATTTACTCAACAATCTTCATAATCTATTTGATTTGTTACAGGCTTAGGTTTTAACGTAATGGGAGGCAAGGAGCAAAATTCGCCAATCTATATATCCCGTATAATACCTGGAGGAGTTGCTGACAGGCATGGTGGTCTGAAAAGGGGAGATCAACTTCTATCTGTAAATGGAGTGGTAAGTCCAAAACAGTAGTTGTGGTTTGACAAAGCACACAATTGTTACCATTGAGATTTTATACTTCTTTGATTTAAGCCTAGTAATGCTCTTGTCTAATGAGATCACAATTCCATTTTTTAGTCTGTCGAAGGAGAAAATCACGAAAAGGCAGTCGAGCTGTTAAAGCAGGCTGTTGGATCTGTAAAGCTGGTAGTACGCTACACTCCAAAGGTTCTTGAAGAAATGGAAATGCGTTTTGATAAGCAACGCAACACACGTCGCCGCCAATAAAGCAAGGCAGAAACTTAAGCCATAGTAGTTTTTGCCATTCATACTGTTGTTCACGTGTGCGTAAATCAAACCCTATACGAATAATTAATTTAATACAAATACCATTTAATTATTATTTATTACAACAAAATCTGAAAATAACTTTTAAATCGTAAAAAGTGTCATGTATTTATACCTAAAGTATCGAGTTGGTTTCTGTTCCAATAAAAATAAATAATTGTCAAAAATAGAATATTTTTTCAATATTTTGTAAACCATAAAATAATAAGAAAGGAAGTAAACTTCCGCAAGTCGAAGAGAGTTTGCATAGAAATTGATAGAAGGATGGACCCACAGACATGGCTAGATCGACTATCTTGGAAAATAAGATCATGAATAATATACTTGGTTTTCTCCAAAAAAATACGCACTTAAAATATGTTACACTTTTAAGGTTTTAAAGCCGTACAAAAATATATAAATATATTTTATTGTTTGTTTCACAAGATAGTATTAACGACTTTTTGAAATTTAAGAGAAGGATCGGTTTTTCAATTTTTTTAGGAAATCCTTGGCCTGTTTATCACCTAATCTATATTCCAGAGCTCGCAGTGAATCGGAATCTGAAAATAATACGTTATATATTATTTTCACCGTGTCTAAACGAAGCTAGTTTTCTTACCGGTATATTCTGGTCTGGACAAATTCATCATTATTTGTTCGCCTTGTGTTGCCTCGAGATCTTCGAAGGAGATATAGCTCTCTGCTATATACTGACTGGACATCCCGAACATATCTTTATCTTTGACACTGAATAAAATCAGGCTATTTTTTTCATTTCGCTGCTGCTCAGTCAAGTTTCTATATAAAAAATATATTAATATGTTGCCTTTAATATGAAAACAATTACTTACATACGAAACTCCTGGTCGTAAAGTGGAAAACAGCTTTTATTGTGAACGTTTGTCTTGACTGTTATTACATCATTAAATCTGCTTGTAGGCATGAAACTAGCCTTAACAAATGAATCGACCGAGCCGTTCGAATCCATTGGCAGCAGGTTGCGAGCATTTAAAATAGTTAACTAAAAAATATAGCAAATGAAACAAACATGTATTAAGAGTTAAATGCATTAAAGTCTTACCAATAACCCAGAATCGGTTAATTGAGCCGTTACAGTGAGTTGTCCATAGGGAGACGACTCTTGGCTCTTTTGGGTTTCCAGTCGCTCCAAATAATACTGATGAATAAGATCGGCTGTTTCCAGGGAATAAAGCCTTAGCCTACTTTGAATTGTAGACAATATCTTTACGTCCGACGTTTCAATGTTCCCCATTTTAAAACAATCCATCATTGTCTGAAGAGTATTGTTTAAATTTTGAAAGAAAGCTGGTGGACGACGTTTCTAAAAGAAAAATGTATTTTTTTTAATTGGAAGATGGTGGATAAAATAGACTTACGTCAAGATTTGATTGAATCAGATCATACATTATTATTGATAACTCGGACCAAATGCCATCCAATATCCTTTGAAAGTTTATCTCATTGAGAGTATCATAAAGCGTGGTCAACGAGGCCTCCAAATACATCATTAATTGGTCCATAGAGTTTGAGTCTTTAGCGAGTACCTCAGCACCTTCGGCCAAATATCGTTTAATTGGCGGGGCCATTTTCCGAGCCACAATTTCTATAAGCTCTACGATCTGATTGCGTTCAGTATCTAATGCGTTCTCGATTACAGTTTTTATGGTGCTTGCGCATCTTTCAGCTTCTAAATTTGAGCGATACTCTCCCAATCTCTTAATAATATCATCAATGCTGAGTTCCTAGTACGAATTAAATTATATTGATTATAGTTTCATGACTAGTTAATGAATTTTACCATATACCTTTATAAATGAAGGTAAGGTCTGGCGAATGTAATCCATGTTGTTGATAGCTATGCACCACTCTTCTGATAAAGCTGTAATTTTAGCGAGTTGTTGAAAATCAAATTAAAAACAAGCTTTTTATAATAAAATCTTACTGAAATTCTTGTTATTATCTCCAAGCAGCGTTATGTTTTCGACTCTGCGAGACATCTGCTGAGCATAAAATATGCAGCACCGACAAAGATCCTGTATAAAAACATAACTAAGTAACTTAACACATGATTATAGTAGTTTTTCCAATCTTACATTGACAATTTTGGCTACAAATATGTAGGATCCCTCGACCTCTGGCCAGTCAAGTTGTTGCCAAAATATCTTAATTTGATAGAATATTGAAAGTGTGTCCACAGCCGAAGAACTGTATTTGACTGTTTCGTCAACAGCTTTCAGCTGATCCAAATCAATTGCTTTTTGAATACGACCTAAAGCTTTAATTATTGAGATATCAAGCCAGTGAGTAACTCCCCTTTCAAACCAGGGGTAAAAGTTGGCCAATTCCAGGCTTTCGGAACACAGGGATTCTCCTAGAAACGTAATACAAAATTATTATTTTCTTGAGACTAGCACCAATTTTTACACAGTCTCACCTAGTGTGACGTATCGCTTGAGGATCAAATAGACTTCAAATAACGTTGTTCCCATATTTACATTCTCAAGGTTCGGCAGATATTCGAATTGATCGTCAGGCACATCTAGTCTCTTAATGTTATTGCACACTTCTACTATTATGGATTTACAAATTTCAGCAAGTTTTGAGTCGTAAAATAAATAAAGTATTGCGGAATAGTTAAGCTGAATTTTGCTGAAATTGTTAAGTGAAAATAAATAAAGTGAAGATATTGATAATTGAATCGGTAACTTACTGGTAAAATATTTTATCGAAGTATTCCATTGCACGTTGAAGGTCCGACCGTACCATTTGTATAAGTTTTATAATGTACTGCAGCTTTTCGTCATCGGTTTCATTGTTTTTGGATTGCCGGCTGCCCTCGACTATGTGTTCCAACCATTCCTTCGTCCCGGTGTTAATGGCATCCACTATGGCAGTGTCAATATTGCACGTTTCGTCCGTATCGTTTGTGTGGATCCAGCCGTACACCGATTTGGGAAAAAGATCTACATTCTCGGGCACTTCCAATTCCTTAATCTTCTTCAAAATATCCAGCACTTCATTGAGTGCTTTAATTATATTTTTATCACTGGTGTTTTTGGATCTTAATTTCCGTAGGACTGCGAAGCACGAGGGAAGCAGCCGCCTCACTCCGTCCCAGAATGTTTTGACATCTTCTGAATCATTCTGCATATAGGTGATAACTGGCACCACTACGTCCAGAATAGAGTTGAATAGGGTAAAATTAAGTTTGTGTGTTTCGTGGATGGTGCTGTAAGTGTGCCACTGACTAAGGGCACAATCGAAGGGAGTTAATCCGCTTTGAGCAGCATGCTGGGATCGAATCAGTTCGGCGTTTGGACTGAACTTTCCGCTCCACCAGTAGTTTGCCACCTGCGATGTTTCCAGCTCGTGCATCAGCAGCAGTTTTAGTAAATTCTTATGCTCCTGCACGGCGACACTTTTGTTCTTTTCCGCACTCAAAGCCAGGTTCACCAGAAGTGATCCTCGACTCCGGCCCTTGCTTCCTTTTTCAAGATTATACCAAACGGTTAAGCCAGAAACTGGAATAGACTAAAGAAATGAAGCGGTTAAAGTGGTGTCGTTTTGAATTTCACGATATCTTACACACCTTCAGCGTAATTGCAGCTCTCCCTATTAGTTCGTTATCATGTTTTCCTGATGAAGCTGTAACAGCTATTTCTTTCATTAACTTACTAAGCCCCTTGACTCCTTTCACATCGAGGATTTTATTGACTTTTTCCTTAACTGTTTCAGCGGCATCAAAGTCCCTGAAAAATAAATTATTATTTTTATTATTTTCATAAAGAAATCCATTTTTTATATTTTTTACTATTAATAAATCAACACTTATATATTTATTTATGACTCAAAATAAACGTCACTCTACAAATCTACATAATGGAATATTAAAAAAATATTCAACACAAAATTTATAGAGTTCAGATGTCATACTTTGTTACTTTTTGTTACTTTGAGGAAGACCATTAACAAACTATACTACGCTAAGTGAATTTTAGAAGTCAAAAAGCGTTACCAGCCAGTTAACTTGGCTTTTATGAATGCTTTTTCATTTAATCTTAACCAAATTAAACTTACCAGACTTCAACGATAAGAACTTCGTCTCGAGCATTTTCGGTAATCGGCCTAAAAAAGTAAGTTAATTATTTATAAAAACTTTGTACACAACAAATTCTTACAGTGAAAAGTGCTCCTCCCATATAGGATTCAACGTGGCAGGTTTAACAGATGAGTTATATCGATGTGAACTATTCGATTCTAGGTAAAGGGTTACAAACGGATCAGATAGGCCATTCGAATCCTTCGACATTAAGTTTTCGGCCTTTATTATCTCGACATTTAATCTCACATTGGGCGGTTCTTTTAGTCGCGCCGCCTCACAAATTTCCAAATGCGTTGCGTTGGGAATTTTGAAAGCATCCTGCACAAATTCCACCAAACTGTTTGTGCATTCATCGTTGTTTTCACAGCCAATGTTGTTGAAAATTTCAAATAAAATCTCCTCATACAGATCTGTCACCTGCAAAATAAAGTAATTAAAAACAGTAAGGTTTTATCTCCATTGCCTCCAATTAAATACATGCACCTTCACTGAGTGAAAGGCAACCTCATTTATAACCTATCTATTAATTGTACTCGAATAAAAATAGAAATAAATCTCTTTTCTAAATGTCAAACCTAAGAAAATATCAGCAAATTCCAGAAAAACGGAAATGTAAACAAAAACGTCACAAAGAAAAAGCAAAACCAGACGCAGATATGTATGTTATGTTTGCTTAGATATTTAAAACAATTATATAGAATTCAAGTTCTAAGTTATGAACAAAAGATCAATTCAATTGGATTTGTTTCCTAAAGGTATTTTTTTGTGATTTTTGATGATTCTTATGATTTTTATGATTCTCACACAAATGGACTTCATTTGTTACTGAAAAATATGTACATAATTATATCCAAGAACTGAAATACCCAATGTACTTTATTTAAATAACTCAACAACAAACGCAAATCAATGAACTTATACAATCGCTTTGTTTACCTAGCCACTGTGAATAAACACATAGATTTTAAGAACATTAAAAAAGATGGACTGTTTCTTTTGGATTTGGTACTCTCGAGCAATGTATTAGGTGTTCTTGTTGTATCTGAACATTAAGATCTACTTACGGTCATCGAATGGCAAACCGCCTTCGCATGTGAGTCGAGTAAATGCTTGTGTACGCCCCTAAAGTGACGACTAGAAATGCTTCCATTTCTATTCAATATGCTCATTCGTCGCTCGAATGGCCTGTTGAGTGATTGGGTTGAGGATGCTTTTCTCGAGAGTCGGATGTCGTCGCATCCGGTACGCGTACTGGATCGGGTAAGGCTATTGGTTTTCGAATTTTGGTTAGACGGGTTGTGATTTTGCGATCCGAACTTGCTCAGGACACGTGGTAACGATAAGTAGCTCATGTTTGAATGCTGTGGCTAACTGATCACTCCGCGAAATTATCGGAAAATATTTTCTTGCAAATATACGATTTCGAATAGACGCACATATCTCTGGCCGGAATCGGAACGGGGGTAAATCGCGGAAGCTCTAGAACACCGACCCAACCGCTTCGGGGAAGAGTCTGTATCTAAGTACAATAGCGTCCCGACTCGAAAATCTTTGCGATATCCGAAATATCTTGACGTTGACCATGAGATAAAAAGTGTATGCGCTCAATTCGATTTCGTTTGCCTACTGTATTTGTGCATATGTACACGGCGATTCCGAAGTGTTTGTGAGTAATAATAAAGCAATCTTAAGAGAAAATGTTTTATTTTTGGATACAAAAAGGAAAAAGCTCAAGGTGGTAATGAAAAATATATTTTCTAAAGTACATTTAGCTTTCCTCTCGTTCAATGGCCAGGCTCTATGTTTGCATGTTCCGTAGTGCTTGTTTATGTTGTCAGTATACATTATTCAGTTTGTTTATACAGTCGGTATATATACGTGCATCGGACAATGCTTTAGGCCTCTAGCAAGTTCATTTGTTTATTGTTTAACGTTTCTATGGACACGACTTAATTTTTTTCTGTTCAATGAAACTACACCTTCCCAGACGGCAAACATGCAAGCAACAAAATGTTGGTATAAGATAAAACATTGCACAGGCATTAAATCGCTGAGATCGTTAAGCTTCGCTACAAACTGGAAAACTGACCTATGACGAAATTTCTGCAGTACTTCAGGTCCAGAAATTATAGAATGAATGTGACCAGGCTTAAAAGGCCCCCATATTCACCAATACAGCCCATGGTGGGTTCCCCAGTTTACTCCATGGTATTACAAAAGTTTCAACTCTTGTGCCTAGCCGGTTTTATCGTTGAAACTAATACAAACTAATCAAAACTTTAATCCTTCAAGACATTATCTAGACCACTGGTGGATGAACCAATTTGAATAAATAAATAACATAGCTAGTAGGCTATAATAACGATTCCAACTGAGCTTTCCGATCGTAAATACAAACTTACATTCATTACAGGCGCTGAGTCCAAAACTGAAGCGCTAATATCCTGTTCAGAAGACGATGCCAGTTCACTATCTGTCGCAAAGGTATTGATACTAATGCACTCCGCATCCTGGCTATGTTGTAGAGTGCCATCAGGACTTTCGTCAAGTTCTACTCCATCGACACTGCCATTTTCCTCGAACGGAGCCAGGGAACTTTTCAGGACGCCCTCATCGATTTGTGACTTTTGCCGTAAGAGGGATCCAAATTTTTCGAAAAATCCATCATCTCCATCCTGTAATCTGGAAGGCGAAAGGAAATTATTTATCAAATACTTTCATAAAATTCATTATAAACGCGCTAGTCAGAGGGGCTTTTTCTTAACGATAAGATAAGTCATGTAGCTTGTGAATAATATGGTCTAAATTTGTTGATAAATATGAGTTATGGGAGTAATAGAAAAGAAATGAACATTGTTATAATGAATATATTTAAGGAGGGTGAAAAATTCCCTGAAATTGAGTCATGTTTACATTAGCTAGTGTGGATTGTAAAATCGATCTGTGGCTTGAGTTCCCTTACATCACTTTTGATGTCTCACGCACACATGATTATTCCACTTCATAATCTTAAATTTATCTGATGACACAGTTCCATTTGTCTAAAATGTTCATATTTGTCTTAGGAAATACACATGCCTGCGATTCATGTACATCTGTGAATTTTAAATTATTTTTGCAGGTGTGCGTGAGTATGAATTTTTGGTTTAATAAGTTTGACAACTTACTGGTGTTCATGTTCTGTGGGTGGATTCATCTTGAGTTCCTGCAGTTTGAAGAAGAACCCCTTCCACATTTGTTCCTCGTCCATTGTGAAGTGTATATTTTAATGGAGCACAGAATCCAACAAGTGTCACCGGAGTGAAAAAACATACTAACGGCTTATTTGCACCGAACAAACGATGTGATTCATTCCCATAGCTTTTTAAAGCTGCTCTCCTACGTAGATTTTTCTCAGTAGTATTTCATACGCTCTTCCGTACACTAACACACATTATAATTAGGTATGAATGTTTGTAAGCCTAATGTTTTGGGAAAAAAAAGTAGAAACATACAGACAAGCCATTGTTACCATGGTGATCGCTGTGTTTTTCTGAATATATAGTTTATAACTTTTAAATCTTTTAAACTTTAAATTCATTAAGAACTAAGTGGTAACTTTTCAATGATAGTAGTACCACACACACCTACATATATATACATATGACGTAGGGCTAGGTGTAACCACCTTTGCAGACCGTGGCGTCTTCCGTGGTCAACTACCCAACTTAAGATTACGCATATTATCCATGAGATAGTGAAAACCTTTTAAAAACTAGATAGTTAAATTAATAACTTACCTTATTTTCTCGAAAATCTTAGCTTCCGACCGCCAGAAATAGGTCTTCTTCAACATTACTAAGTCCTTTTCAAGGTTAAAATGTGGGTGTTTGTTAATAGGATTAGGGAATATCCATTAATTCATCAAACTCATTTTTTAATAACACACTCAATTAAGTACCCGACTTAATTCAATTGCAAATTTTACAGTACTATTTATAGTTATTATTATAAGATAAGATTAGATTTTATTTGTTTATAATTTTGGTATTTAAAATACCTGTTATTAAAACTATCGAATACGCAATTTCGATATTTTAAAAATTGCAAGCCTTCATTCCGATAACAAAAACAAACCCACGACAAGAACAACAATCTGCATTGTATCTTTGGTTTTTGCTAATTTTATAAATTAAAATATCATGAATTTAAAATACAAGCGGCGGTACGAGAGCTTAAAACGATCCGTCAAGAGTTATCTTCTGGTAAGATGCCGAAATTCTTGAAACATGTGTGTATTTGGCAACGTTCGGTGTTTGGTGGAAAACTAAAAATCCTAACACACATAAATATGTACATATAATTTCTTTGTTTTATTTTATATTATACGTTTTATTTTAGGAGAACGCTTCTCTCACCGATGAGATTTGCCGCCTTCAAGCTGAGTTATCTGTCACCCGATCCCAACGACTATATCTAATAGAACGGCTAATGTTCCACGAGGGCCTGGAAAAATCTAATAATGGACGTCCCAGTGTTTCCAACGGAAAAGTCGAGTCCGCAGAAACAGCTTTTGGAGGCATGAAGAAAAACAAACCGGTTGTTTTATCAAAAAAACCAAGCGAAGATAAACCTAAAAACGTAACCATTATAAGAAAAAAGAAGCCCATGTTTCCGATGAATCTGAATAATGTATTACTGCACTCTCTGGGTGAGATAATATCAGTTAATCCAAATTTCCACACTGAGAATTGGATATATCCCGTGGGATACGTGGCCACTCGAATTTACGCTCATCCCAAAGACCCACGTAAAAAGTGTGTATTCACCTGTAAAATTTTGAATAACGCTGGGATTCCCCAATTTCAAATAATACCCGATAATGATTTGGATGGAGTATTCTTCGGAGAAAGTGCCAACACCTGTCACTTGGAACTTTTGAACTCCATTCAGAAATCTCCCTGTGTAAAAATAAAAATAATTTTTGATGTGCAAGGAGAGGTTTTCTTTGGCTTGTCGAACCAGAAAACCCAATCGCTTCTTATGATGGATCCTGGTTTTCATCAATGCACAAATTTCAAAGGCTTTGCTGTGCAGAATATTCAGTCTTTGAATAGCGCCTCTTTATCGTTCGAGACACTTCAAGGGTTTTTATCTTGATAAGTAATTTAAGATTGCCTTTATTATACAATTTTCCTGGATACATTAGTTTATAAGTTGATTGAATTAAATAAAATATACTATACTTAGTTTTTAATAGGTCTAATGTAATAAATTCAAGATTAAAAGTGGCCGTAAATATACATATATTCCTACCCAGAACATTTGTATTTTTGTTTCAACACAATTACCCATGTTTCAGTTTACAACTTTTGGTTTCTTATTAAAAAATATATCGTAAATTTTATCCAAAATAATCCAGTATGTAATAAGAGTTCTGCAACAAAAGGTTTTTCTTAATATTAAATAAAGTTTATTTGTTCAAGAACCAATTTTAAATTATTCCCTTTTGGCGAAGTGAAGTTACAAATTATTGAATTAATTTGAAACTTATATTTTTCTGTTCTGATTTCACATGGTTGATTATATTTAAGCTCGTATGTTTTTCGGTAAATTAAAGAAAGTGCATTCGTGGTCTTTTCAAACGGAAGGAAAAGTGCAGTTAGTTTATTGTTGTGAACTATCGAGTTGTCTATGGAAAATCCAAAATCAAGTTGGCAACCTGCTGCAATAATCGGAAATACAACCCTTGTCTAGAAACATATGTACACAACGCATATCTTGAAAGTATTAATACAATATTTGGGAAAGTTGTATTTCGAATTAACTGACATTGCATTGACAGCTAAAGATATAACGATCTATAAGAATCAATCGAGATGGGAAGCATCGAAAAGGCGTGTATATCTGGGTTTCTATGCCGACTCTGTTCCGAGATGCACCGAACAGTAATTCATATTTATAGTGATCATGGCCAGCGTTTGTGTCTTGTTGAGAAAATCAATGGTTACCTACCAATAACAGTGAGTATTACCTACCAATAACCGGGAGTATTACTGAGTATAAGATGATAGGGAGATGCAGGCGTTAAAAGAATAGAATCTGTCGATGCTTGTGTGTTCCCAAAAGCAGCCATTGCAATGGAGTCCCCGATAGTTTTATCTATGAACCAATAAAGAGGTATATTTATTGATTTGTCATGTATTTATTAATTTAACCAGATATCTCCGACTGATCCCTTGCCAAAAACCATTTGCAAAACATGTTTACATCGCGTTGAGCAACATTATTCGCTGCTAATGCGACTGACGCAAATGCGGGAGGAGCGAAAGATGAAATACAAACAATTGGTAAGTCTAAATGGTCTTAATAAGAAGAAAATGTACCATCCTTGCTGGTCCATCCCTTACTAATTTATCAGGAGAGACTGGACTCAATGTCCAGCGTGGAGTGTTCGGATGAGGAGGATCAAGGGGCTGCCCGTAACGAGTCAACTGGGAATGCCCAAACCGAAAGCAAAACTACTGCCCAGCAGAGCCAGGAGGAATCCCCCATGTCAACAGAGACCGTAGTGCCCAAACCAAACACAAACAGCGAAAGCCACGATGAAAGTGGTGCTGGGCCCAGCAATAGAGACCCAAAAGAGACTGGCAGCAGCACAGGAAGCACAGGCAGCACCACCCAGGAACTCACGTAGATTAATGACTGTTAGCCTCGATTCTGGCCGATGGAATTATACATACAAGTATGTATGTATATATAGACGCGACTGTGTGTATGTACGTTTAGATTGGAATAAAATAAGCATTTTATTTAAATACCAGGTTTGGAATACCTAAGCCATAAGATAACACGGCGATAAATAAGTATAAGCGGGTTTTCTGCGGAACTCTCCTTATAGAGCTTCTATTACTCGGTTCCTGTATTACTAAGAAGCTCTACAACTCACTTTTAGATAGGTCATATTAAGTAGCTGAAACGTTGTCCAAAATACACTTTCGCATGCAAAACATTAATTTATTTTATTTAATTAATTATTATTTTGTTAAGAACCAAAAATAAGAACAAAAAATGTGGTCCAAGATACACATTTCACGCAATCGCTCAACGTGGCATATCCACTTTGTTTACCTTAATCTTATCGTGCCACTTATTTAGTGGCTACATTCTTTTGGCATGATAGCAGAAAGTCTGCATCGTTCATTTATATTTTATATAACTCTTCAAGTAACCGATTGCTCGGAGTTGCAACAAAGATGCAAAAAGATGTGCTTACTTTCGACAGCTAAGCACATTCATCCGATGATTGGAAGAGACGTGTGGCTCCCAATATATTTTGGTTTTTGCAAACATCAACAAAAAATACAATTTTTCAGGTGGATTGCAAGTCTAGAAAAAGGTGAGCATTCTTTTTGTCCATTCCACTGCAAGTTTTACATACCTGAAGGCACTCCATATTTAAATTATTGGTACGGGTAATTTATTAAAATACAACTTTAATCACAATTGAGGGACATGGTAACATAGGGAATTCTTATTCGAACATGCTTAGATAAAAGCAATTACATAGAATTGAATTATGATATGTTTTTAGAGCCCCATAAGTCCCGTGCCGAATTCATTAAAACCTTGCCTGTCTTATGAAATGTTCTTTTTATTGAGCCTAACAATACGCACGAATCGCTGAATACTTAAAATTGTCAATCAGAATGGTATTATGATAACTTAGTTTATCTTGCTTTTCCTATCACTAATGTTTCCTGCCATATATAAGCACACGGTGGTGGGTGTTCCTATATAATGGGGAAAACACTTGTGCTTGCAATTGTCGTTACATCTTAAGTTAGTAAACGTATATTGTTTTTAGTTGCGGCTTCAATTCTGGAGGTATCACTGGAGTGTGTTCCACTTTTCGAGTAACTAAGCGCTTGAACCTTCCACTAAATTGCTTGCGAAATCCTTTAAAGCTGCTTTTATCACTTGAGGCCATCATGTCCTAAAAGAAGAAAAATTTTTGAGATGTTTTAGTAATATGTATAATAATAACTAGCTAATAGCTAAAATAATCATTATTAAATTATATACCGTTCTGGTTAAGTGCATAAGCTAAGATATATGTATGGTTTATATTACGTAGCTACGTTTCAGCTTTTCGCCAAATTTGATATAGCAATTAAAACCCAGGTTTTATGAAATTAAATACAGTATATATTACGTTGAAAGCCTTTTCTGATTTATTAATATTATTATTATTTAAAAAGAAACCAGGAAATGGCATACCAAAATGATTTAGCCCTTTCTTTAAGTTTTCTGATCTTTATAACTTCCAGATTTATTAACTCCTGCTGACCCATGTATGTATGTGCGATCTTTATCTTATCGCCAAAATAATTTCTTAAAATAGATCTATCATTAATCATTGATTAATGTGCTCCGTTGAATGTCTAAAATATACTGCCAATTGTCCGTATGTCTGTTCATACTTCCATACATACTAATGATTTAGGCGGCAATTGCTGAAGTGCAAATAATTTGTTTCCTCTTTATCTTCCGCCAACACACGAGCACACAAAGACTAGGAACTTTATATACCATATAAATGGTCACCCGTGGGGTATCTAATAATCGTTACGTCATGGTAATCTGCACCGACGGGGAAACATGTGCCATTCGCAAATAGTGGGTGTCTATTGCAAAAGAATAATGATTGCTAAACAGAAAAAAACAATGGTTCAAAATTTTCATCAGCTTATATAGATTTCATACTCAAAAGTTTTTTTAAAGTACCAGTTAAATTGAGACGAATTCTTCCAGGTATTTTTTAAAGTATCTGGTCGGAAATGATTTGTATAATCATTGAAAGTGATAACATAACAAACTGAATTTTAGATTTAAGATATGTACGTATATTTGGATATTTGGATATTGTTTTAATATGGTTATAAGGTAAAATCGAGATGAATTCATTGGTCTTCCAGTCTTTGTAAGTTCTAGTCTCAAATGATAACTCAAATCATTAAATTTACCATATAATCGTATATATATTTTTTTTCTGTGTGGACTTACGGGGCTCAGGCAATTGTAGATATGCGGAGTGGGCGCTTTTGGGGGAAATGTCCATTCGGTTTGGGTCGAATTTCCAATTCCGTTTCCATTCCCGTCGCAAACAGCTGGTGCATTACTGGTCCCCGTACTCCTAACGAACGTAACGCTCTGGGTTTGTTTGGCAGGTGGTGATGATGATGATGATGATGAGGTGGACTTGCCCCTGGATTCGCTAGACTCCTTCATTTTTATGTGGTCGTCCCAGTAGCGCGTAAATATATTTTTGGTGTGGACTTCAGACGATGGACGCGGGGTGCTCAGATAGTCGGATACAGATACATCACGTTGACAACATTTACTGCGGACAAGACGCATCGTTAGTTTCCCAGAGATACCCTCGATCAGAGCAAAGTTAGTTCATTTCGGAAACTGTTTAGGCTTAGGTACACGCGTATCACAGATGGTATATGTAGTTTTCGGGGCTATATGATATGTATAGCTATAGCAGATATGTCGACCATTTGCGGAAGAGTTTTCGGTATACTAATGTCTCGCCTGTCTGTTTTACTCAGGTAGGCGCTACCCAACGTTACAGCGCGACTAGAATATCGATTTTCTGTACATGGGCTGGCCTTTTGGGTGGTGAGTTAGTCATGATGGGCTGCGCACTATACTTTTTAGCTCGTCCAAAGTGGGGGTTCGGTTCCTTTATTGTGCCTTTATTATTGCGACTTTCCTTCCCGAGGAGGTGTATTTATAGGAATGACACTTTTCATCTTTTCAATGCTAGATACAACTTACACAATATCAATTTTGCTTTTTGTTTTTCACTACTAGTCGAGTATTTTCTAGTCGTCGTGCAGGGGAAAATAGCGATTAATGCTGGCACTCTTCACCACATACATATGGTAGTATGTTTGCACATTTTTTTCAACTGCTTTACACGTAAGTACGCACATTAGTGATTTTGACTTCAGTTCGGTTTGAGTATCTGAATCGAAATGAACTGAACAAAAGCAAAATATTAATCTGACTCATGTGCGCTTGACTACAGCAAAATAAAACACAATACAGCCAAAATATCAACGAAAGTCGAATGTGAATGTGCTCTCTTGATCTCTCTCCCGCTCTCTGTATTCTCCCTACACCATATTCGACATATAAATATATAGAGGTATATACATTCGTATACCAGTCGTATGTGCTCTCCTCGCTCTTTTTTCAAGACCTTCTGACGTCAACTGACTTTTAGTATGTAAGAAGTGAATATAAATAGCGGGTTTTGAGTGATTTACCCAAGATAAAATAATTCCCGGGAAACCGCTAACGACTGCAAAAACTTCCAAAAACCAGGGGGGAACGATCGCGAAAATTACGTTTTAGGAAACGAGACGATGCTTCAATCGAAGTGTTCCACGCCAAACTATCATCTCACTTAAGTAATTGGCTAGATTGCCAGCTGATGAGTTAGCCTCTGAACTCAGATGGTAACTGGGTGGCACCAGTCCCGCTCTAAATATTTTTGTTTGTTTGCAGGCTAATTAATTGAAACCAATTAAAAGATTGTGTAGGTACTGTTTGCGATACAAATGAACAATGGATCTTTTGCGATATTAAGTATCTGCATGTTTCAATTCCACTATTCCACGGCAGAGCTGGCAATTTGTGTGGCGTTAGGAATTGCAGTTGTTCATATTTCCCGCTCACCTTTCGTTAGCAAATATTTAAATTTAGAAGGTGTTTATTTTGTTTAATGAGAGAAATCACAAATACTTAAGGGGTATTTGTGATTTCCCTCTGCCTTGATTTTGATTTTTTGATTTAAAACACCATTTACATGGGTTTAGTAATAATATTAATTTTATTTAGATTTATTTTTCGTTTTCTCTGGGTCTGAACTAAATATTTTAACCAGTTTTTTTGTGAGATACAAAACTGCAACCAATGCGAAAATTCCCAAAGTCGCCAACGATGTTGTATTTTCATATTTGAAATAACTTTGGAGTGGGCGCAATAAATCATTTCTGAAAAACACGAAAAATGTATAATCAATTATTTCAATATTAATAATTATGAACATATTTCTAGTCGTATTAAATTCGATCTTCTCAAACCAGGAACTCTTTAAACCAGGGTAATATTGATTATTATAAAAAGGCTTATGTACAAAATAACAATTATGGATATTATACAACGGTTACAATTAATATTTGTTTTGATATTAATCAATGCAGTAATATTAAACATTTTTAAAACTCAATAGTAAAATCAAGTCTCTAACTGACGTTATATGCCACCTTGCACCGGGGACTAAAATCATTATTTGTTAAATTAAATAGTAATATTTATTTAAACAATTAGTTTGAACTCATTAATGGGTTTAAAATGTTTTATCTTGGCTCACTTACTAAGGCATGTATCAGTTTCTCACAAATCCCTATAAGAAGGTCATAATAATCGACTTTGAGTTATATATTTGATCGAAACAGATTGTCAAAGGATAGCTAGGCCTAAAGGATACTTACACGGCACTGGGTATATCTGGTACTGGCTGTGGATGGCTCTGGGTTAAGTATCCCTTCTCAGCAAACTGTACAAAGGCCTCGGGACTGTATTGCTTGGCCAAGTACCGGTACATCTTTCCCTGCCGCAAGCTAAAATTGTTAACTTTAATATATGCTTTCATAAAAAAATCTATAGGAACGTACAAAATAAAAGCCGGCGATTCCAAAGCTCCCAGCCTCTTAGCGGTTGAAGATCCAGACTCCAAGCTGTTCATTCGGGCAATATTCAACTTTCGCTTCAGCTTTCCACCCACAGATTCCCAGACGGCATAAAGACGCTGACAGACGGTACACTCGGCGGAATAGCTAGAAGTGGGTGTAGGAATACATGTTTTAAACGACTAAGTCGACCTCAACGCATGACTAATATTGCTTAGCTTACAAGAAGACAAACCAGTCCCCGGTCGTGGCCCCCGATGAGGCCTGAGTCAGGTGCTCGAAGTTGTCGTCGGAAAGCTCTTTGACCGCTGGCTCCAAATTGTCATTGAAGAAGTCTAGGATTTCGTCATCGTTGACTTCGCCGTGGTAGAGGATGGGTATTCCTCGCCTGAAAAATACCAGAGCCGGTTCTTTGCTCGGGTCGTAGATGGAAACCAGGTTACCGTCCACCGACTGCACCACAATGGCAGACAGAGTCTCCTCCAGTTGTGGGTGTATCTTTGTGACCACATTCTCGTACTCCAAACAGCGCTGGCAATTGTTTTTGTCTGTTTAATAATAGTTTATTTAATAGTCCACGTAAGCTGGATTTCCATATATGTATGCACATATATGTATATACTTACTGAATAGGACGACCACATTGCTGTTGCCGGTGAGAAGCTGAATTAACTCAGTGTCGTCCACACGTCGCAAATCCTGGGCTGCAACATTTCCCAGACTTAGACCTATACTTATAACGAATATAAACTGCAGCATTATCTTGCTGTGGAGGAGCGGAGATGATCATCGATCAGTAGCAGTAAGCCGATTTGATTGAAACTTTTAGTGTCGACAGAAAGTGAGCCCGACTATCGATAGTTCTCAAAATGTATCGCACACTGTGATGAGACGCTTTTGTACCTAGGTGAGTTCGAAGGTACACAAAAAGTGAAAAAAAGCTTAATTTTCTGTACAACTCATTAGGTTCTACTGCCACTATAGTAAAAAGTAAATCAATTTTTTGTAAATACAATTTTTTTATTTTTTCAGATGTCTGTAAGAAAAGTTATGGGCTGAGAAGTTCAGGTTTTAGGTCACACTTGGATAACACTATAAAAATGATGAAAAATCGACCCCAAAATACAAACCAAGTTGAAAACACAGGTTTTTAAAGGGTATGTCACCTTAAAATCGGATGTCTGTAAGAAAAGTTATGGGCTTAGAAGTGCAGGTTTTAGGTCACTTTTCTGCAAAGCCATTTTTCGAAAATTTGGAAATACAAAATACAAACCAAGTTGAATTTTTAGAGAATTAAGCCACAATCATTTAGAGGTATTCCACTTTGAAATCGATGTCCGTAAGAAAACCGTAAGAAAAGTTATGGGCTTAATAGTGCAGATTTTATTTCACTTTTCAGCAAAGGCATTTATCGAAAATGTTCGAAACACTATAAAATTATGAAAAATCGACCCCAAAATACAGACCAATTTGAAAACAGAGATTTTTAGAGAGTAAAACCGCGATCATTTAGAAGTAAGCCACTTTGAAATCGGATGTCTGCAAGAAAAGTTATGGGCTGAGGAGTGCAGTATTTAAGGCCATTTTTCGAAAATTTCCCCATTCCAAATTTTTGAAAAATGGCCTTAAATAAATTGGTCATAAAAATTTCGAAAAATCGAGGCCAAATTACAAACCAAGTTAAATTTTTAGAGAATTAAACCACAATCATTTAGAGGTATGCCACTTTGAAATTGGATGTCCGTAAGAAAAATTATGGGCTTAATAGTGAAGATTTTATTTAACTTTTCAGCAAAGCATTTATCGAAAATGTTTGAAACACTATAAAAAATGATGATCGACCCCAAAATACAGACCAAGTTTAAAACACAGATTTTTAGAGAGTAAAACCACGATCATTTAGAAGTAAGCCACTTTGAAATCGGATGTCTGCAAGAAAAGTTATGGGCTGAGAAGTGCAGTATTTAATTTTCGAAAAATGGCCTTAAATAAATTGGTCATAAATATTTCGAAAAATCGAGCCAAATTACAAACCAAGTTAAAAACACAGAATTTTAAAGAAGCTTAGAAGTGCTGGTATTAAATCACTTTTCTGCAAAGCAACCAAAATAAAACGGTATTTCTGAAATGGCTAAGAAGCGTATTTTATAGATAACTTTTATTTAAAAGAACAATTTTAACAAATAAATAATCAAATGTACATGTAATACAATTCGTAATAATACATTTTTAACTACTTTTGGTATACGTCTATTACCTTCCTCCTTCAAAATTTTCAATAGAATTTGCTACAAAATCGTAAAGATCTTCAATTTGTTGAGCTAATTTATCTGAAAAGCAAGGAAAGCATATATATTATTTTCAGCTAAAACAGACCTTTGAAAGTCCTCACCTTTGTCTGTTTCTACAAATTTACTTTCCATTCCATCGCTTTCACCAGATCCCGTCATCATATCCTCCTTGAAAATATTTTTAAGCTTTGGTAAAACCAAAAGCAGGAAAATCAAGCCGATAAACTTGACTATTTTCTTGAATATCAAGAGCTTTAACAATATCTTCCCAAGCGTGTATAGGTTGATTTTGGACTTCAGTTTCTCCAGAAAAGAGTCGTGGGAATGGTAGGGCATAGGAGGAGCTGGTTTATAAAAGGGAGGAGGTGGGCCATACACAGGATATCCAGGAGGCGGTCCATATTCAGGTACAGGTGGTAGGTAGTTGTTGTTCGGAGGCGGTAGGTAGTTGTTGTTTGGAGGCGGATTGTATTGATATCCATTATTCGGTGGAGGCAGGTACTCTGGTGCGGGGGTTGCTGGAGGCAGGTAGTTGTTGTTGGGTGGGGAGCTATATTGATAGCCCCCGCTATCGTTGCCTAATAAATATAAAATAGATGAGTTAAAACTCCTGGCTTAAAAGGATATTCCGTTAATTTCACTTAAAAATTGTATACATTAAAGCAACTAAAGCAGAGCGGGCTTATTAAAATTCACTCATTAATGAAATTACAGAAACATTTCAGAATCAGAACAAAATGTTCACCGTTCGTTTATGAATTACTTAGATTTGTGATTGTCCTTAAATAACAGAACGTTTATTTTAAATTTCACTTTGGAGTATTAAATTCAATAAATTTAAAAAATCCATAAATATGTTTAATTTTTTGATCGTCCTTTTTAAGTTGTGTTATTTTTCTATATCCTTTGGTAAGTTCACGCACCGAAATCCAGTGAATTCGAGTTCTGGATATCGCCATTATAGCTATCCGGAACCGCGGTGCAAACACAAATGCAGGAAGCGCATATAAGAACGGCAAGGTATTTATTACGCATTTTTTTCGATCGCGGTAAGATATGAGTTAAACGGTTCCTAAAAATACAATAAACGATTTTCTTGCCGTTCTCCTCTTTATAAATTTCGAACCGAATGCCTTGTTGTAAAGAAAATATCTGGCCAAAGTATGTGCAAGTATTTATAACTGCCGTTGCGTTTCCCCCGAAAGGTTTTGGCCCCTATAGGGCATATGTATATATACATATCACTTGTGTATTCTTGCAAGAAATGTGGCTACCGTCTCACGTGCTGTTCAGTATTCATGCTACGTGCAATCGCTTGGATTGTGTTGGAGATTTCGAAACAGAGGCAAAAAAGTTCAATACAACTTTCACTACCTAACTTTCAAAAAGCCTCAAAATAGCAACCGCCAATATCTGCAGGCTTGCGTTTTTGACCACTTTTTTGACAAATTCCTAAACTTGTTTTGTGGGAACAAACGATTTGCATAAGTGACATAAATTGATAACATTTTAAAAGGGTAATGTAATACATTGCGAGTCTTTGGGGTTTATCTCAATGGATGCACTATTAAATTTAAAGCAAAAATGTTGTCAATATGATATAGTGAGTATGCACCGTAGTAATTAATAGTTTTACCCCGCCGGATATGCTCATAATGATGACGACGGATCTTCAACTTGGTTAATGGGCCACCACATAGCTTGCATTTTTAATTCCGGAATGCATTTATTCATATTTAATTGTAGGTACACTGAAAACTGATAACTAAATTATAAGCTACACTGGAAAGTAACAAACTAAATTTTAAATAATATTATTTAAATGGATTCGGGACAATCACAACAACTGGAGCATAAGCAGATTAAAAAGTTTAAGTCAAATATTTTACTTGAGCTGTTTTATTAAAAGGGCCCTTCAAGTATACTCTTGATAATAATAGTTAATAGGTTTAATAGTTTTCTTTTACGTATCTCAATGATATCGATGGACTACAAACAATTAATTTTAGTTAGTACTTAAATTTTTCGTTTATTAATATTTGAGTAAGATTATTTGTAGTCCCAATCAGAAGTGGAAGTGCCGTAATCTAAATCTAAATTTTTGATAGATGACTGAGCGAATCTTTTGAAAACCTTGAACATAGCTAAATGGCAAATTATTTGTTTAACTTGAAATGGCTTTTAATTCAGTATTACAAATATAAAAGATAAGTTTCTTATATGAAGTAGATTCAAATTTGAAACATAAACAAGCCCGCATCAAAAACGGTCACTTCGCAGCTGCTTTGCGATATGGCCTAGTTTTTGCCAGGCTGTACGGTCACACTGCGCTTCTTGACTCAATTAGTATTTACATTTTCAACTGGAACGCTGATAAAAGTGAATAAAATTGTTGCATCGCAGGCGAAGGCAGGATAAAATGGACTCAGCACAGGAAGACGGGTCCAGCACGGATATATTTCTGGTCACGGCGAACGTTGGCAGCTTGTTCGAGGACGTACGTAGAGCTGCATAGAAATGTCCATAGGGCTAGGGAGTATACATGTTTATACGGTCCATACATACACAATGCGTAAATACGCATATTTATGTATGGACCCACTGACATAGATATGTATATGCGAATCCGTGTTCCCAAACAAATTGATAGTCCGTACACTCGCCCCCAATAATCGAATTTCCAATCGACCTTTCAGCCGGAGAGGCTTCTGCAGCTATGGCTCCACGAATTCCTCGCAAAGATATCCATCGTTCAGCCCAAATTCCTGGCCCTCCATCTCCAGGAAGTGGGCGGGAAGACCTACGAAAAGTCAATGGAGTACGTCCAGGAGTTCATCAAATGCCTCTGCGATTCCCCCGAACTGGCCGACTTCACCTGCGTACACATCTTCATGGACGAAGACTTCAAGTCGGCCGAGCATTTTACGGTGAGTGAATCGTGTTTCCAGGTTCATCGGAGCATCCAAAAATATTTAGAAGTATAACACAATATACACACATATCTCTATATTTAATCTTCATATGATTTCAAGAAACCACATTAATAGGATAGTGTGGTTTTGTGGTTTATGATAAGTTATATAGGTCTACCACAATATAGCACTGCCAAAGCTGTTTTCAATAAAATAATATCTTTTAATCGTAATTCATCGTTTTGCAGGCTCTTGGAAGTCTTTACTTTGTCCACCAGGATGTTGCTTCTTTAAAAATATGGAATTTCCTAACCCACAGTTGGGAGGAATGTCTTCAAGATACTAAAGATAAACATATCTATTCCGGAAATATTGAAACTATTGCCACCAAGGAAAAGTCTAAATTTCCACAGCATTTCTTTCCGGAAGTAAGTTTAAAACATGTTATTAACTGAACCTTTGAATGAATGGATTTTCGATGTATTATTTTAGTGTAAATGGTCCCGAAAAGGTTTTATGCGAACAAGATGGGAAATCAATGGCACAGTCATCGATCTAGTCAACATTCACTTATTCCATGATGCATCAAATTTGGCCGCATGCGAGAATTTTCCTTCTGTTTATTGTAAGACACGGAGAAGAGCCTTAGTTCATACTATTGAAAGGTAATTTGTAATTTAGTTATATGAAATCAATCCTTACTTATTACACCCAAAACAGGTTCCATTTGGACGAGCAGAATGGCACTGTGCCCTTTTTCGTCTTTGGGGATTTTAATTTTAGATGTGACACCGAAGGAGTTGTGAAAGTAAGTTTACCATCTGAATTATCAAAAAGAGATTTTATTAATATGTTTTAATAGGAATTAACTGAAAACCTGACTCCTCATCGCGTTCAAAATGTTAAAAATGAAAATGATAAGATCCATTATCGCAACTCAACTGGAAACAACGTCCTTACCGTTGGAAAAAAAGAATTTAGTCATGCCGACCATCAACTCAAATTTAAAGAAGACTGGGTAAGTATATATTCTAATTGCATAACACCTAATGTCCAATTTATTGTTATGTTTAGCTCAAGAAATTTGACAGAGAGCTGGAACCACTTAAAGACATCCTAGTCGAATATCCCATTATGTTCGTTCCGTCTTATCCGTTCGAAGAAGACCCAGAAATGCCCACCGACTATATGTCCACTCGCTGTCCGGCTTGGTGTGATCGGATTCTGATGAGTCCCCAAGTCCAAGAGATTATTTGTAGCGATGATTGGACATACGGAATGATCGGAGAAGCTGTCTGCATGGGCGACCACAAGGTAATGTTACATTACGAGTTTCAAACTAGTTTTCCTTTCAATAACTACAGGAGCAATCTAAAATTACTTACAAATGTCGATTGCTCTTGATTTTGCACCACTTTTGATAAATATTCTTGCCCTTCGCTATTAGAGGCTTCATTTTGTTTCCGAATGTCTTACATAAACAGGCTGTTCCTAATTCTGCTTCAATCCCTAACCAACTATGTTTTCTCTCGGCATGACGTCGCTCAGTTCACTTGTAGTGCGCTAACTATATCCTCTATGTTAAATAAAAATATATTCAAGCAAGCAAACCACAACCCCAAAACTAGGAAAGCATCAAGTACTTTTTATGAAGTCACTACTTTACAATTTCAGATCAATTTGCAAGGATATTTAAAGACTTCGGTGCATCGAAGTTAGTTAGCTTAAAATTTATAATTTCATAGTATCGAATTTTATTCAGATTTGGAATACTGATAGCTATAGGACTCTCATATGTATATACCATTTCTAATGGCATTTTGTATTTCAATCGGTCTAATAATTATTATCTCTTCTTTTTTGTCATGTAGCCTGTTTACTTAACTGTCCGTCTTAAACCAAACAAAGGTACTTATAGATCTTGTGATTGCAACTACACGAATACTTACGCCAAACCCAACAATATCTCAACATCACCTCTGCCCTCAGTCAAACTGAAATATTGTCCCTATTCCAATAAGCTCTTTGAGGATATAGCCACCAATTCAAAGTTAATTAATGAGACGGAGGCTCGCAATATGTACAATTCTTTGAAAATTAGTCAAGACGAGGAGGCGAGCAAATCGCCTTCCTCAAACTTTCCGAATATTAGTATTAACATAATTGATTCCGATAACATCTGCATGTGCTTGTGCGCACACCTTTCTAGTAATAGTCTGCTGCAGTTCGACGATAGCAGCCTAACTGGCGAAGCCATCTGCCCCATGTGCCGGAACATAATCAAGAGGCAGCCCGTGGCTCACCGATATAAACTGCTGTCCAAGCGCCTAATGCTAACGCAGGATATAATAATAAATCGAATAGATACGCAGCATTTGAGCACGGATTCTGAGCGACAGTACGAAGATCCCTACACGCCGGAGAGCACTGAGTCGCACTCGCCGTATCCGGAGGTCACTAGCTCGTGCACTTCCACCTCGAGCAGTTCGCGCAGTCCCCTAGAACGTAGACTAGCGCCGGACAGAGTATCGGAAAGCAAGGCTGGTGAATCGGATATATCGCCCTGTCCAGGGGCGGCAAACCCCTTGGCTGAAAAACCTCCCAGGGGCGCCGTAACTCCTGGTCAGCTAAAGTCCCGGCTAGAGAACCTCAAGCGCTTATCCATCAAAGACGAGGACGACACAGTTGACGAGCCGGCGGCGGTGGGTGATGTTGATCAAGTTGACGCTGTTTGCCCCTCAAACGCTGCTCTAACTCGCTCAAAACGCAGCTCCAGTGTTATTCCTACGTGTTGTACTATCAACTAACCACTTATTCCAGTTTGTTGTTATTTTGATTTATATTTTGTTGTTAAGAAAAGTATTTTACAGCAGGCAATTAAGAACACGCTTGCTAAAACGCTATGCATTATTTGATACTTACTTCACGCCTAATATATAGTGTAAAGGACTCAATGATGCCTTTCCATGTGCATGCTTTTAACAGCGTGGATTTACCAAAAAGTTACCGGCTATGTTTAAGTCTTAGTTTGAATATTTTTTTAATCACACGAATCGCTTGTTATTTATACAGCTATCTTAAGTCAAATGAAATCTCTTAAATCTGCATTATTGAAACTCATTATTTTACATGAATCTTTCTCAAAATGATACAATTCGGAGTGTAAAAACATTAAACAATATATAGTCTTACTTTGTCTTGCCCCAAAGGCTTTAAGCGGCGAGATGCATAAGATATCTTTGAATTAACATTGTGTAAATACATTACAGCTTCTGGAGTCATTGTAAATATGTATTGCAGTTTTAATTTGTAATTTGCGCGCATTTTAAGAATTTATCGAATATCAATCTAATGTACTTTGTTCCTTTTTGCAGTAGAAGATTAAGGCCGTATTAAAATGTTTCTTTGAATCTATGTTTTTAAAATGTATATTGTTTATTCTGTGTTCGTCTTCTTTAAGAAAATAAACTACGTTTTTTACCTCACTTGTCTTCTTTTATTTTTCTTTTTTTTTGTATTTTTTTTTGTATCTTTTTCAGTTTTTTACGCCTAATATCAATGCTGCAAGCCGACCAAAAAAATGTTGTGTGGATCGAGAGTCGGGCTTGCAGTCTGGTTCATAATGTCTATAAATCGTGTAAACTTATGTTTGTATTTTTGTAGGACCTGCGGATCCCACCGGCATTTCGAAGTTGCCGGATAGCTTGGCGAACTTGGTGAATCAAGCGCTGAACGACGACAGCCTGTGGATGGAACAGTCCGTTGTGGAGGATACGAGTGCATCAAACAGCAGCTCCGTGGCCAAATCGCGCTATATCTTGATGAAGAAAGCAACCACAAGTTCCCCGCAAAGAAGACCCCGATGAAGCCGGGGCATTGGATATCAAGGGAGATGGACTCGATACAGAGAGCGCAATGCTGCTGAAGGAAACAACCGTCTAAGAACTTCAGATCTATCAACTAGTGCCAGCTGAGCCAATAACTTGTACCGTGTGGTTTTGTGTTATGTACCTGTTATGTTAAACGCGTCCAATACGAGCTATTTATTTGTCACACCGCCAAGACATGTGGGAAGCAGTCGCAGTAATAAAATATACATACGTGGTAGTTGCATTTATTTCAGAAAAACGTTCAAAAGATGAAAGATGAAATCTAAACCAGGCATTTAAACACAGTTCCACACACGCATTAAGACTACTGCTAGGCGATTGATTATTCGATGAGTTTTTTGGCTTTGAAGTATCTGCGGAGGTACAGAACTTGCCACGTCGCCAAGCCAAGCAGGCAGCACATGCTGAAGATGCTGAAGAACAGGACGCGGCTGTTGGTTTTCTCTGATAAAGGATAACAATAATTACCATATGGGCTTATTGGTTGCTAAGGTATAAACCATACCATTGGTATCGCGCATTTCCTCTTCCCGCTTGCGCATGAGAACGAAGTCGCGCACAATGGAGTCGGAAAGGTCCTCCAATCGCTTAAGATCCACTTCCAATGGCTTCAGCTTGGAGGCTTCGCCAATCTGAGTTGAAAAATATCGGTTTATAAAATATGAAAGATAAAGGGCGATGAAAGGTATACTTACGCCTTCGTAGCTTTTAGTTTCCACGCCCTTTTTCGTTTGGAGCGATACTTCCTGAACAACGCCGCGTTGATCTGATAAGTTATAGGAAAATTTGATATGTTATAATTATAATTTGAAATTTTGAGTTAAATATTAAATATTGCAACATTGGCAGAGGAGTTTTTTGAATCCAGTCCACTTCGTGTGTGTATGATAGATGACATTATTTAATAATAATTTTGTACATATATTTTCTGTGTAGCTCAGGTCAGCCTCTGTAATGGACATTATAAAGCCCTTGACTTACGTGCAGGAACTTTGGATGTGAAGCAGATCTCGTAGGCGTCGTACACTTCCGACATGAAGCTGAATTTGCCCTTGGTGATGTGCTCCTTCTGCACCAGGATGTGTCCCTTGGTGTCGCGAGCCTGTAGGACACAAAGCCCGGGTTAAATCCGTGGGGAAATATTTACATCAAGTAGAGTACTCACTATGTAGTCGATGATTTGGCCGGGCACGTCGGACACCTCGTACTCGCCCATCACCAGTTGGTTGGCTTGGATGTCCTCCTTGAGGCACTTCTGGGTGTTCGGGTTCAGCTTGAACATCACGGCGTTGCTGCTCCAGGCACTGGCAATCACAAGGAACACGATAAAAGCCACCCTCGCCATCTCAACAATTTAAATCTAATAAAATCTACGGCTGACAAAGATGAGGTGGCTACTTGTCTTCTTCTTCCTAGCTGGGAGCTAGTTTCGATATCGATAGTCGATCAGCCCTGGTATGTTTGATAATCAGTGTTGAAAAAATACCGCAGCTAGCTTATTTACAGTTTAGAAATTAAAAAGCTTAAAACAGAGCTAGGCATTAAAAGAAATTTTTAAATTAGATATATTTTCCCAAAAACGAAACGTTCAATTCAACAGCCGTTATTTTAGTGTTGTTAACGTCGCATTTTGAGTCGGAACGCCGTTCGTAAAAATACACGGCTCCGGAAGCGTTAAGAATTCTATCAGTGTATTGGTTAATGTGCGTGTGGTGTCAGTGTATGTGGTTCTTAAAGTAAAAAATATATCGGAGTTTATTAAAACTTTTAAGCAACAAATTCAGCCTGCCTTGTGTTTTTATATCATTTATTTTAAAAGGGGTAATAGTGTGGATCCAAGTGTATCGAAACCGAACGGCAATACTAAGTTATTTCCTATTTGCAGGCAAAAAGTGCAGCAAATGTCAGGCGTGGATCAGGTAATTGTATTTTGCATACATATGTACATACATATGTTCGATTCGATTTATTTGGGTTCCGCAGGAAGATTTTCGACCTCAAAATGATGTACACATAATGCATACACTTGAGTTATATTATTAACCTGCCTTGTTTTTGTTTCAGATGAAAATACCAGGAAACACAGGTATATAACAACCTACCACCACAGACAGCGCTCTCAGTTTTCTTAAACAGGAACTACCTTCTTTCGATCGTATTTCCTGCTTAATGTGCGGTTTTAATGCGATTTTCTCTGTTTACCCCAAAAATGCTCCAAAATGCAGCTAAATCGGTCGAGGAGCGCAACATACCATGGAGCCAGCAAGTCGATGAGGCCTCTTATGAAAATCTACCCTCTCCCACTCACGATGAAGTCTCTGGTAAGTAGGCCTCTGGTACAATTTAACCCACCAGATCTCCAATCCATTTCCCACTCCCCAGTCAATGAAAACTCCATGCAATTCCAATATCCGCCGTTCAACTTTAAGGAGAACTGCAACACTCCATGGAATAATATGAGCAAGGGCCGAAAAGCAAGCGCCAACCATGGTATGTATAGTTGTTTTTATGCAGTACTTATACCCAGTGTGCAATCGTTCTCACTAACTGGTTTTTCGACTCTGCGAATATGCATAAGTCGGTGCATCGGGAAGTCGTCCGATTAGCTTCCGATTGGACTCGCTGAGGTTTTATAGATCTAACTAAACGCCACCCATGTTAATATGCTACCACCAAAGATCCCCGGATCAATACAAATGTTTTATTTAAGTTCACATATTAAACCAAATTTGAATCCCATTTTTGGACTCACATTTTTAAACATTTTTATTTACTTGAAAGTAACTGATTTATTAAAAAAATATAATCTTTTACAATTTTCAAAGAAGATTTAATTTTGTAATCTATGCTACAGTTTTAAGGCATATACTTCTTAAAAATATCCTAGATGTTTTAATTTTTATCTGATACAATCGTAGACTTTTGAATGACTATAAATATCTAAAAATAACTGAACGCCTTGTACTCACAAATTTAATTACATTTTAATTTGGAAACGAAATACTTAAAAAGGGGTCATGTTATTATTTATTATTTGCAAAGTTACTGCAAACCAGAATCTGTAGGGTATTCATTTTAGATTAATTATCATCTTTAAGCGTTCAATAGCAACATTACCTTTGCTTTCAATATATCCTCCGCCCAATCCTCTGCGGCTATTGTTTTTATGGCCGTGGTAAGGACCTTTTGGAGGTTTTCCGATTGCTTCTTGAAGATGTAGAATATTTCGTGTGTGGTTGCGTTCGGCTGCTGGGCGCACCAGCACTCCATGTTGGTGACCAGGCCCAAAGAGGCGTAGAGGATGCCGGCCTCCTTGGCCAAAGTGGCCTCGGGGCACAGGGTCATGCTCAGCAGATCGGCGCCCCATTTGCGGAACATATTGTTCTCGGCAACCGTGGAGTAATGAGGTCCTTCGAGGGTGAGAACCGTTCCACTGTATCGGGTGGGGAACTCGAGCTCTTTAGCGGCACTCAGGAGGTGCTGCCTAGTGCGCTCGCAGAAGGCAGGATTCATGGGAACGTGACAGACGCCCAAAGGACTCCCCACAGCTCCGTCGTAGAAGGTTTGGGCCCGCCTTGTCGTATTATCGATCACATCGTGGGGCACAACAAGATGTCCTGGTTGAAAGTTCTCCCTCAGGGAGCTGTACGTATTGGTCACCAGGATGTGGGTGCACCCCATCTTACGCATGGCCCACACATTAGCCCGGTAGTTAATGTTGCTCGGCATGATGTCGTGGTTTCGACCATTTCGCGATAGGAGAGACACATTCACGCCTTCTATCTGCCCGTCTATGATCACATCCGATGGTTTTCCGAAGGGCGTGCAGACAGCATATTCCATGCGCTCTGCCAAATAGATGGGCCTGTCCAGATTGGCTTCCCCAATTATTCCAATCTTAATTGGGATGGTCTCCCTCTCCTCCTCGCTCTTTACCTCCAATTCTTCCATCGAAAACGGAAATTTTGATATTTTCTTAAAATCAGCCTGAAAGTGAAATAAAATTCAAAATGTAATTTCAAGTTGCTTTGCCTCCTTAAATTTGTCAAAATGCCTATCTACTCTCAGATTGCGCAAGTTTGTTTGCATATATTATAATAAGTCTCTTTTTTATAAGGACATTCCTCAAATAATTTTGGAATACTTTTATTTATTTATTTTTAATTTTTAAACGTATTAGGGTAATCGCCACTCTTATTATTACCATAACAGTTAATGTTGTACAAATGATTCTGAAACATAGTTTTTTACCTTTTTTTAGATTCATATAAAAGACATGGCCATAGTATTCCCAACAACACAAGACGCGACGAGCACCAAGTAAATCCTTGGAATTCCAGGAAACCAGCAGCACAGGTACTTTAAAAGTATTTTTTAAAAAGTATTTTATAAACTTTTTTTATATTCTAAGTTTTTAGTTAAGTTTTCTTTGGTTTTACAAGTTTGGGGCTAGCACTTAGAACTATCTTTGCCTCTTTATATTTTTTAGTCGATTCGAAATGAGAACGACCACCCGTCTACAAAGCTGGACAACAGAACAAGCGATGAAGCACAAAATCAAGAAGTTGTCGCCGCTCCCAAGAAGACAACCTGGGCCTCAATTGCCTCCCAGCCGGCCAAACTAACATCCAGAGTGAGTACTCGCGTACCTTTCACCACCACCAGAATGCATTTATATCCTGCTTTCGTACACAGGCAGCGTCCACCACTTCCAATAACAAGAAAAAGGGTCCTGGCATGCCACCGCCACCAATGGTTCCAGGAAAGCACAATTTAGACGTTAACGTATGGGACTTGCCGAACAATAAACCTCCTCCTGTACCTTCTCCCCCCTCGCCGATCGACTTGGGCTACTCTGACTTGAGTTCTGACTTCTCCATATCGGGCAACACAGCACCGCCACTGGGCGGTCGAACCGAGAAGGTGCACAAGGACACGGAGAACTTCCAGAAGTACGAGAACAAGGGATTGGGCAGCAACAATAATAATTTCAGCAGAGCAAAGGTTTCGCCTACGGGTCCCGTTCGCCGGAATCTGGGAGCCCAGCAGCCGGTCATCCATGCAGCTCCTCGTCCAGCAACCAATCCAGGTCCCTTTGGGCCACCCAACGCCAGGCGACACGATGGCGTGCCACATCCAAGCCGGAACTCAGAGCGCTCTGGCAACTATAACAGTTTCCGCAGCAGCGAGTTTGAGAACGCTTCTAAGTTCGAGTACCGGGACGAGAACCAATCACGACCGGTGGAAGCCACATCTGCAACCGAGGAGGTGCCTGTCGATCCCCAACTTCTGTTGGATGAGTTAAAAGACAAAAACAATTATAACCCGAAAGTGGTGGACTTGAACAAAGCCACGACAGCCAGGTAAATGTTCTATATGTGATTGAATAAAAATGCAGTTCCAATTAATCCTTTCAACTTTCTCAGGTTCTTTGTCATCAAATCGTATTCCGAAGATGATATCCACCGCAGTATAAAGTATGAGATTTGGTGCTCAACCGACCACGGCAACAAGAGATTGGACGATGCTTTCAAGGAACGGCACAAAGAGGGCGGCAACATCATGCTGTTTTTCTCTGTAAACGGATCCGGCCACTTTTGCGGCATGGCACAAATGATGACGGCGGTGGACTACAACTCAACGTCAAGCGTCTGGTCGCAGGACAAGTGGAGGGGCAAGTTCAAGGTGAAATGGATTTATGTGAAAGATGTGCCTAACGGAAAGCTGCGCCACATTCGACTGGAGAACAATGACAATAAGTCGGTGACAAACTCGAGGGATACCCAGGAAGTGCCCAACGACAAGGGCATTGAAGTGCTCCAGATCTTGCACTCATACAACCATTCAACGTCCATATTCGATGACTTTTTCCACTACGAAAAAAAGCAGGAGGAAGAGGTCTCTTCGAAGCGTCCGCCAATGCACGTTCCCGATGGAAACAACCAAGTGCAGGCCCCACTTGCCCGCAGTTTCAACCGCCAGGTGGACGACAAGGATAGGGATCGCGACGGACGCATGTCACAAAAACACTTTAACGCTGGAGGCGGAGCAGGTTTCCGTAATCCAGGTCACAGGGGCGGCGCCGGAAGCGGCGCATCACACAGCAACTACAGCGAGTATCGCCGGGGTTTCGACATTCAGAAATCAGGTGGCGACTATCAGTTTAAAGACCGAGACGGCTTGGACTTTGACAGAGAAAATGACTTTGGAGCCCACTACGGATCCAATAACCGAAAAAACGAATATCAACAGAACAATGCTAACAAGACCAGGTTAAAAACCCGTGATCGTGATTTCAGTACTGAACAAATAAAAATCGGCGTGCGCTTTAAGGTGGGTTTGTCGGCATCTAAGGATTTGGCAAGAGTGAGTTCTTTGATTTTTCACTGAATTCGGATATTAACTAGCTTTTTCCTTTTACAGGACACCGACAAGGATAAAATGCGAAGCAATGAATATTCATAAATTAACTGAGCTGCGGTAGAATTCTTTTTTAAATGATATTGAATGGACTCCCACAATCCGTTGAATTGCTTAGAGACGTTTAACTATAATTTTTAGATTTTTTAACCATTGCGTGTACAAGATAAAATCCCGATTCATGAAGAACATATAAAACGAACATGTGGGAACTAGGATTAATGATTAAAATATGATAACATTTTTACGTAATTATTTATTACAATATTTATATAAATCTATTGACGCTCACATTGAACAGTTCATAAAAAATTAATGATCGATTTTGCCGATATATACAACATTTATAAACACCAAGGAGTCTGCTTCAGCCATTCCTTGTAGTTGCACTGTAACAATTTATACAACTTATTTGAATCTAAAGTGTACACGACTTATGTATGTATAATATAATTAAAGTAACCAATCCATCATTTACTCATTGACTAAACTACCTACATCTCTTAATATAAATCCGCTATTTGTAAGAGATTGATCAAAAATTTTCTTTCCAACAAGCTTAAAATAGTATTTTCTAAATAATACTTAAACATAAAGCAATATGGGCCGAATACTATTACTTTCACAGCGCTATCCAATAATTATACGTTAGTGGAAGACTGAAACACTATAATAAAAAAAGTCATGTACGTAACCAAATTAAACCCTAAAAAAGTTATAAACACAAGCGAACTCAAACTCTGAATGCGAAGACATATTTGAATAATAAGCTACTATTTTTAGATTAAGCAAACACGAAAAGTAAAAAGGGTTTGTTCAACGTGGAGTAACAATCGAGATTATATGCTATTCAATAACGGAATTATGATTAATTTTATAGTCAGGTTATTAATTATTTAACGGTTAATAGTATTCGGATCACCGATGTTTACTGCTTGGTTTTTTGTGTTCAAGTGGTAAGTATTTAGTTGAGACCTCAATATTTATTCAAGAAAACTTGGCATCCACAAAAACATTAATTTTTATTTAACTTAAATTTTGATTTCATAAAATCCTTTCTTAGGCCTTCCCTTAAATTTAAATTTGAAACATCCTTCAATTTGCTTCAATCTAGCCTGCCGATAAAGTAGAATCAACTGTCAATGATTCAATTTTCTTATTGCGTGAATACTCGTCTATATTAAAATATATTTTTAATTAAGTTTTTACCATCGCTCGTTACGCGAAAAGAATTTAAACTCGATGTTGAAGCAACTGACTGCAGGCGAAATAGCACAATCTACCGCCTGGTCACACTGCCTGACAAGCGTGAGTCAAGTGGTGCGTAAAGAAACATTGCTCACCTGCCCATCTTTAATCTTTGGATATCCGTCTTTCCCGAAAAAGGGTTTTCCCCTAGTTTAGGTGTTTTTCATCATATAATAATATCATAATTTGTCCCACTGCATTTTCTCATTGTTTCTATTCCCATAAGGACTTTATAATGTTTTACTTTATTAACATGTTTGAAACTAGCGCGCCTTTAAATTAAGCGATTTTTAGTGCGAATTCATGGTAAGCGTTTGTGGGATTTCAATTTCACCATCTGGTAACACTGTTCCCACTACACATTTGACAAAATTTCAACAAAAAGGTATAAATGCAACAGCAAAAGCATCGCTATCGCTTCAAATATGAGTCGAAAGGGAACGCGAGATCAAAATGACATATCGCTGATAATTGGGACGCTTCCAAAACGTCTACAGAATAAAATCGCGGCCAGCTGCAGCCACGCAGCAAAAGCAACAACAACGGCGGAGACAGAAAACGCTGAGAATGCGGAGCCAGTTGCTGCGACTGCGGACCCAAGGCCAGGTGAGGCTACATATATACAAACTTAATGCGTCACATCTGTAGTATTCCCCGATTTCACCACTCATTGCAGTCACCATCCTGAGTAGTGCAGCTGCAGGGAAACCGAATCAGAATCCGCAGCCTCATCCCGTTTTGGTTACCAGCGGGAAACTGCCGCGGGAATGTGGAATTCCGGGCATCCTACGGGTGGCCACCTCAGTGGCCGGCGGAAACGCCAATGGCCAAGGCAAATCTGGACACAATGCTCGTCGCAGGGGTCGCAATCATCCCGGCAAGGACAGGGAGCACGCTCCGCAGTCGCCAGTAACGCGCACCCGATTGACCACCGAGCATCCGGATTGGTTTGAGCCGCTTTTAAACCTACCCCATGCCAAGAACATAGTACAGTTGTACGATCAGTTAATGGTTCTTCATCAAAGAAATCTCATACTGATAGTAAGTACATATCATACGCCTATAAGAGACTTCCTTATCGCTATAATCTTTCCAGAACTGGAAGAACTTTTGCTACATTCACGACCAACTGCAGGACGCCTTTAAGCAGCTTCTTTTGGAGCAGCTAAAGTTTGTGTGCGAGCACAAGGTGGATGTCTTCTTTTGGAAACTGCTCTTTTACAATGTGAGGGATTACCTGAAGCGGCAGCAAACTGATCAAGCGCACGCACATATATTGCTGCTGATCGAACAGGCGATCAAATTTTACCGCTTGGTCTACGATAAGCTGATGGCCAAATGCGTGGCTTCGTCGCGCTGCGAGAGCGCTCTTAAGGTGGTGGCCCAGCGGCTTCTCATCTGTCTGGGCGATCTGTCGCGTTACCGGGTAAACCATGTCAAGGCTACGGACTACATGGAGGCGGCCAGATACTATCAACGTGCTCAGGAACTAGTGCCCGGCAATGGAGCACCTTACAACCAACTGGCGGTCATTTCCATTTACCACGTAAGAATAATTAAAATTTTTTCCTTTGCCTTTCATTTACCTATATTTCCCGCAGCACAAGAGGTTCGACGCCGTTTACTACTATGTACGCAGTTTGCTCACTTCGAACTCGATACAGACAGCCAAGGAAAGCCTTCTG
Source organism: Drosophila fuyamai (assembly GCA_018153365.1). Classification (NCBI taxonomy): domain Eukaryota; kingdom Metazoa; phylum Arthropoda; class Insecta; order Diptera; family Drosophilidae; genus Drosophila; species Drosophila fuyamai. The sequence goes on along the minus strand of JAECXW010000393.1, from coordinate 98,828 downwards.
GATCTGTTTGACGAGATTCGGCGAAAGTACGAAGAGACTGAGATGAAGCAATCGCCAATGCACTGTATATCGGCCAAAAACCAGAAGTCCAAGCAGATGCGTAAGGAGGTCTGGATTTATCCAGACGGAATTCGACGACTACATCGCACCGATGACAAGGGGAACAAGGCGAAGGGCAACAAGGCCACATTGGCCGAAGTCAGTCGCTACGGTGAGATGATGTCGGAGGAGCTGCTTCCGCGCATCGTATCCCTTTATCTGTACTTGATAGGGAAGCTTTATACAGGCACAGAGTGAGTATATTAAATCGTCAAGTCTTTCGCTCTCGGCTTCATGTCGAACTTTTTCTGTGGAAGTGAAAGCTGAAAATACAGGTTTTTATATCACCAAACTTAAAATCATTCACAGTGTGGACTCGTTATACCCGCTGTTAAGAAAACTGCAAATTCAAATGGGAGCGGCGGTCAAGCATGACAACCTGTTGACACGCTCAAAACTGCTAAAAATAGTGGCACTGAACCTGTTCGTCGTGGAACACAACAAGCGGAAGAGTATGATTGATAAGCCTAATCATGGTTAAAATTAATGGCTTGTTTTTTTCTACAGCGTCACGTCGCGAGATGCGTTATCACAGCTTCAATTTTGCGAACTCATTCTTTGGACTCATGCTGAAGAAAACAAACCAGCTAATGGCCGGTTTTGTGGAGGCCTCTACAAATATCCAGTGTCTTCCAGAAGAAGAGTAAGAAATACCAATGCTGACTTTAAGATTAGTTTGTTGATTTTCTATTTATTTAAGCTTTACAAGTGTCAACACATATCTGCAGTATGTTAAGGTTTATGTGCATTGGCTGAGCATTAATGTGGACATATGGGAACCGGTCAGAACAGAAGAGTAAGTACTGTTTCTAGCAATAAGGATGTATCGTTTGAATTGTTTTATTGAATATTAATTGAATATTTATGAAATCTCAATCCTTGCCCCACAGACACTCTTTCGTCGATTGCTGGGCGGAGCTATCAACCCTTTTTGAGCACATTGAGTGTGTGCTAGGAAAGCAGAAGCTTGAAAAGAAAGAAGTCGTTTTGGATGAGGATTTTGCACTGAGCGGTTTTAATCCTTTGGGGCGTGAACTGTTGGGCAAAGATTGTCTCAAGCGCGGACCCGAACGAATTCAGTTTTTGGAACGCTTGCGTAGGATTTCCCAGTTTCAGCGCTGCTACGCCGAACATCAAAAGGCGCTGCAACAGCCGCTGGACTCGAGTTTTATCGTTGAGGATCTCAATGCAGCCATGAAGAATGCTCTGGAAAACTTCGATGCAGAAAGTTGTGGCCTCGTGACTAATGCGCCGAAGATTCAGTGTCAAGCAGTTGAGGAACTGTTGTGTACTTCCACTGATGCAGATGTTTCCCAACTTTGCAAGCTTAAGAAGGAGCTGGAGGCCAAGGCTAAGGTTAAGCAGATATGCACCACCAAGCTGGAGGAGATCCTTAAGTTTGTAGACACTAAAATATATATTGAGGTTCGCCCGCGCTACCTACTGCCCGATACCAACTGCTTCATCGACTGTCTGGAAGACTTTGAGAAACTGTCAACAGAGTTCAAGCGCTACACCCTCATCATACCGCTGACGGTCGTAAAGGAACTGGATGGCCTCTCTAAGGGCGTTAAGCTGGACTCATATCGCAATTCCAAGCAGACTCAGCGCATCCACCACTTTGACGAGGTGTCGTCGCGGGCCAAAAAGTCGCTTGAGTTCATTAAGTCGGCCAAGAGTAATGTGAAGTAAGCTATTGTTGATTCGAGCCATTCGTATGCCATGCTTATCAAACTCTTTTTTAGGTGTGCTACTACAAAGGGCTCATTTGTTAACGCTTCGGTATTTGCCTTAGTTGAGGAAGAGTATCTTTCCAACGACGACAAAATTCTGGCGACGGCAGTAGCTGTATCGAAAACAGCCAAGTCTGAGCAATGCACAGGTAAGAATGCTTAAACTTGGTTTTCAAATTCAGTGCTAACAGTATGCCTTCTTTAGATGGGAAGTGTTTTATTCAAACGGAACTAGTGCTCATTACCACCGATCGCAATTTGCGAGTCAAGGCATTGTCTCGGAATTTGGCGGTCAGCGCGTTGGATGAGTTTCTGCAGTGGGCAAAGGATTGCCGCGAATCAACCTGAAAGTCGATTTATATTGCAAGTGGACCGGCTAACAATGTAAATGGGCTTGCTCACCGTTAGATGTGGTGCGGTGCAGACCCGAACTATTATACTACCTACATTATACACAAATGACTATGTATGTCGTGGTCGGCAGATTCAGACACATACGCTGGCCGCGGATACGTACACGACGTGGGTTCCTGAGGACTGGACACGGGTAAACAGCCGCGGATGGTCTGGTTTTTCCCCGCGGTGATGCTTTTTCGAAGCACATCACGTTGGCTTCCACATATCTAATTTGTCCTTTCTTACTTCTTCAACTGTACATTTTGTGACCTTCGAAAAAATTAAATCATTTTGGATTGTTGTTCAATCGCTTTTCTTTGCTGTGCGGTGAATATCAAATTCAACAATATAAGAAAGCGTTCCCATATCTTGACTGTGAACCGTTTTTTTATTTAACTATTTAAAGGTTTGTTAGGCAGTTGATATGGAGAAAAATATTGATTTTTATTTATGTTTGCTTCAAGGCATAATCTTCACAAAATCTACACAATTTCAAACTTGGCAGTTAAAGATTACATCTTAAAATAACTGAATTAAAGGCTTTATTTATTGCGTCAGTGTTTAGTTTATTTGAAACTAGTTAAATGGTGTTCATTACATATAGATTGTGTTGCTTTGCACTTGGTATCCTAAATATGCTCTCTTTGATGTAGAAATATAAAATCTATGCAGTATATGCAAATCTAACAATCACATTCGATTAAAATCTAACATTATAAGCGACAGATAAAACAGACATCAACAACAACAACTACAGCTCGCTGATCATTTATCATTGGGCATCGGCGTCGACATCGGCATTAAATGCCCGACACGAATTGGTTTAGTGATTTTTCAAATCAAATATTTCACGCAGCAAGGGCTCCACCTGGGATGGGTTAACATTCAAATAGACATTAATTATGAACTTGTTCAGACGCTCCACATCTGAAATCTTTTGGATTAGTTTGATAAACGCGTTTTTCGCCTCACAGCCAGAATAAACACTCTCCAGATATCTTCGCAGAAGATAATAGTAGGAATTCTATAGGGCGAAGGGATTGTAATACATTTGTAAAACGAAACGAGAGAGGACACTCACCTGTTCCAATCTAATCACGTCTTTGTGTATCACTCGTGATCGAGCCGAGGTAAAGAGCACAATGGCGCACATGATCAGGATAATGTTCTCGTCCATGCGCCATTTTTCGTCGAACGTAGTGATGAATTTCTGGTGTTCCTCGTAGATATTGCCCTCGGCGAACTTGAGCAGGTCAGTGCGGATGTTGCCCATGTTTTCTTTGGTGTGGGGTACCTGTTAATCACATCGTGTCAGATTAAAGCAATCGAATAGTCAGACTTCCCATCGAAGTTACCTTCCAGGAGTCGCGATCGTCGTCGTAAATCATGACAGAGCGCATTATCATCATTTCTGTGCAGCCGCCTTTGAGTAGGGCCACCTGGTCCTCCTGGCACATGTCACGGAATGCTGTAATTTTTTTGGCCATCTTGATAAGCCGCTTGATGGCCACCGCCGTCAAATTGATCAGCTGCAAAAGCTTCGGGTTGTGGCGAGTGTCGTCAGGCTGTGGTTGACAAAACAAACAAAGTGGAACAGAATGCACAGGTGGCCATTATTATCGCTATAATCGTAAAGGCTTCTCCCTGGAAGTTGAGTCAATCGGGTGGTGGAGCACCGCTTATCATAGCGTCCAACACCTGGCTGCTCCATATTTCGTCAAAATTGTATCGTTTTTCCTAATTAACAATACTGAAATGTGCTAATTGCGATGGGGCGCAAACGGTAAACAGTCCAAAGCGACAATAAACGACCAAGTCGACGGTTGGAACCTCATGAGCGCCTGTTGGCGGTCTTGATAATGGTTGATAGTGTCACAATTGGCACGCCCAGAGGCTGATAAAGCCACTGTCTGCCCTGCTCTTGATTGCCCAGACGCTCTGATTGAATTGAAGCTAGGGTGGCTCGATTTATTAGACAACAATTCGGGGAATCGGTGAATCACGGTTGGATAATTATAAACCACTTCGCCAGGGGAATCCAAGGTCTAGTCGAATTGTTGACACATCTTAAAAAAATAAAGATAAAGCAAGTACTATTAAAACTATCTTGTTTTAAATAGAAACTTTGCCTAATTTAAGTTCAAAGTTGTAGGTCAATTTTCGTAAACAAAATGAGAGTTTCTTTTGCCCACAAATAAAATCAAAATTCTAATTAAAGCTGACCCAAGTGTGCATAAACTAAAATGCTTTTAACCCTAATAAACAGCTCAAGGAAAAATTACTTATGAATTTCTTTCCCCAACCAAGATTCTTTGAAATATAAAATCGGAGCCACCCTATTGAAAATGATGTTTACATTTGGGGGAGACGCATTGCTGGGAGCACAGAAAAGGGCTGGCTGAGACACACTAGAACACAGACCATCATCAAGATACGCACTGAATCACCGAGTGGCCACAAACTGCCAGGTGCCGAAAGTACATATATGGTCGCTCGCACACTCCGATTAGATAAGCCGTGGTGTTGGAGCTATAAATGAAAGAACGATAGGCTTATACCGTAGGCTGGTGGTTACCTTAATGCGATCGTCGCCCATCATCAGGACGCTGAGGTCCTCGTCCACGGGATCGTAGAGGGCCTCACTGGCCAGCCGCAGTTCCCGGAGCTTATTCTGCTCGGCCTCGTTAAGTTCTCGATCCATTTGCAGGGTAGAGGGGGCGCATATGGGCTGTTGCAGATGCCGCTGGTTGGTATTTCCGGCAGCATTGCAGCCGCCGTAGGAGGACTGACTGCCGCCCATGTAGGACTCCTCCTTGACCCGGGATGCCGTATGCTGTATGCTGTTGAAGGCCTGATACTCAATACGGATAACCTCAGAGAGCACGGACTCGATCGAGTTAATGCTGAAGTCGCTGTCTAGACTGGGTTCGTCGTTGTAGTTGGTCTGCATGAATGTCTTTAGGTCGAAGTCCGGCGAGTTGGCTATATAAGGCAAGGGGTGACTGCTCGAGGTGCTAGGTTGCTGCCCGGCACTGGGCGAGTGGTACTGCAGGTCCACGGCAGCGTCATGAGGCGAAATCGGCGGGCTTCCACTGCCTAGCATGCTATGGATAACGGTGTCCACCCGCTCCGCCGGCGGAGGAGGCTTCACCGCCAGCTCCTTTTCTAGAAGTGGTTTGCGGTCTGCGGCCTGTTGGGCTGTGGTTGCTCCACCGCCGCTCAGGATACGGTTAAGGATGCGCAGCGCCTCGGCCGGTGTGTTCATGAATTTATTCATTATGTCAATGGCATCCTCCGGCGAGTGCATTAGGTTCTGCATAAACTCCACCACGTCCGCCGGCGAGTCGACTATCTTCGAGATAATCTCCACGCCGTCTGTGGGACTGCTCATAAATTTGGTGAATACTACAAAATAAGAATTAATTAATTAATTAATTGCTAAGTTATTATGTTGAATTATTTATGTTGGAGTAAACTAACCTGTCAGCGCGTTAAAAGGCGAGTTCATAAACTTGCTGATGATCTTGAGGGCATCGCCTACAACGAATTAACAAGCGTTATGGAGGCCAAGCGACCCATTGAGTTAAGCACCTACCTGGGTAGTCGATCAAGTGCGACACCAGTCTCAATGCGTCCTTTTGTGAGCTTATCACCTTCTCCATTACCGAAATAGCCTCCTTCTGGGTCCGCATCAGCCGGTTAATAGCCTGGGAGGCCCGATCCGGGTCGGATACGATTTGGTCGACGATCTTCTCGGCCGTCATCTGCAGTGGATTGACCTGTGTGCCAGTGGAGCTGTGCTGCCCGCCGGAGCAACCGTTGGCGCCGCTGTCCGCTGAGCCGCAGCTTTGCGAGTCCTGTGATCCGGAATAGAGCTCCAGGTTGCTGCTGCTGCTGTCCGCCGGCGCCTTGTGGTCATCTCCGTCGCCGTCGTCAGCATCACCGCCATCTGTGCCGTTCTCCATAAGGCGACGCTTGGCTCGGTTCGTCTCGATCTTGCGCCTTTTGATCAGCTTGTCCTCCTCGGACATAATGTTCTCGCTCTTCATCCCGATGTCCAGGCACTTGCGCAGGCGGCATTTCTGGCAGAAGCGGCGTGTGACCACTGTGATGTCGCAGTTCTGGTTGAAGGGGCAGGTGAACTGCTTCTTGGCCAGCGCGTTCCTCCGGAAGAAGGCCTTGCAGCTCTCGCAGGTGACCGCGTTGAAGTTGTAGCCCAGCGCCTTGTCCCCGCACACCGCGCAGTTCTTCGGCGGCGACATGTCGACTGAGGAGGCAGCTTTCAATTAGGGCCCTCTGATTGATTTTTTAATTGCCTCCTGGTGGTGGAGCAGCTGGCGGAGAAGGAGGTACTAGGTGGGTGGTAGGTGGTGTGTGATGGGGCAGGAACTCCGCGAATCAAAGCAAGTCAGGGAGCGACAACATAGTAGTTAGCAGTACCCACGTCAAACGCACGAATCGCACGCAGAATTCGTCTGCTCGCGTTATCACCACATATTTTAATGAATTACTGTCCGTCCGAGCTCCAGTCCAATCCCAATAACAACAAGCTACGTGGCTGGGCGAATGGCAAACGCAGTTGTGAGCCACTCACACATTTATCGGTCATCGGCACTGCCAATCGATACAGCAATCGGAGTCCACAGGCGGAGAAGATTTCACAGAAAATAAGATATAAATTAAATAATTAAAATGAATCGAGTAAAGACCACACAGTCCAAAACGGGAGAGATAATCGCCTACAGCGAGGTCGCCATCCGGAACAACATTTCCGCCGTGGAGTATTGCCGGACATCGATGGCCGCCATCTCGGGCTGCGCTGCAGGTAATTGGTCTTAATTTGTGGTGGATCAGCTGAATTAACACCCCAATTTGCAGGTATTCTGGGCTTGAGCGGAACCCTGGGCTTCCTGTTCTACTTTCTGTCCGTGTTCGTGCTCTGGATCCTGGTGCTTCTCAAGTCGGGAACCCAGTGGCGGAAGTTTTTCATCAACCGCAGAAATCTGCTGACCAACCAGTTCATGGGCGGCCTTTGCACCTACGTGCTCTTCTGGACATTCCTCTACGGAATGGTCCACGTGTACTAGCGCATTTACAAAACACAGAACACTTATTTAGCGAAATAAACATAGGATCTTGGTTAAACACAACCCATCTTCAGGTTTGTACCGCCGACGCTACTGCTGCCGTTCCGGAGCAGTCGCACCACGGCGTTTTATTAACATCACAATCGAGCAAAATGTTGAGGATGGTCACCGACACCTGGTCAACGATCATCTCGTGCACCTTGAGTATTTTGTACTTGACGTTGTCCAGGCCCGTCTTGTGGTCCCGCTTGCGGGTCATCTCCTTCTGGTTGAAGCACTTCTGGGTGTCCCGCTTGCGATGATAGCGGTTGTGGATATGGCTGAGGGATAATAGTACTTAATATCATTGCTAATTTGACTGCTGTAAAGCTTTTATCACCTAAAAGTATCATTAGTGCCAGTCTTAATGTTCTGTGGCCGCGTCACCTGCAGTCCTGCATCCCGGATCCGCACGAAGAACTCATCGTCCTCCAATCCCCAGCCCCAGTACTGGTTGGACATGCCATTCATCTGCTGAAAGTGCTCCCGGCGCACCAGCAAGATACCGCCCACGAAGTTATCGTAGTGGTACTTGGGATGCAACTTGGGTCCGGCGATGTGTAGCGGGCCGAGACTGCTGGGATACTCGTACCTCAGATTGTCGTTCAAGGGCAGGAGATCCACGTCGTGCATGGCTATATAGTCGTAAACATCGCTGGCAAACTGAAAGCCCACGTTGATGAGGGAGGCGCGATTGAAGCGGAACCTGTCCACCTGGTTCAGCACGAAGATGTGATGCGCCACGCCCTGGCGCCGCAGGAAGGAGGTCATGTGGGGCACGAACTGGAGGAGCTCTTCGAATCGGTCCCGGAATGGCACCAGCAGGGCCATCTTGTGCGTGGATGCACCGTGGTCATGCGGCTGCTCGAGCTTCTCCGCCAGGGGTTCCTTTTGCCCCGCACCTCCTCCGCCCGTCAGCCTGGTCAGCGGATTAGACAGCGGGCAGACGCAGTCTATAAAAAGAGCAGTAGCCGGTCAGTATTTATAGCAGGTCTTCATATTTCGCATACGCACCGGATCCCAGGGGCATGAAACTGAGCACCGCAATCCCGCCCAGGCAGAAGGACAGCCCGCAGACAAAGAGCCAGTTTATGGTGGATATATTCACCATTTGGAGGAGCTTATATATAGAGAAGTCCAGGGGTTTAATCGGATTGAGGCCATAAGCGGAAAATATTAAACACTATTTGCCAGCCGGCTAGTAATGTGAACGCCACTGGACTGATAAAAAATACCATACGGAGCAGCCTGAACAAAAGATAATTTAAAGATTGCCGAACGGTATATTCAATTCTTCTTGGTGAGTAAAAAGTAACGTTTTTTCAAAATACTTAAATGGTAAACTAGTATATCCGGTAAACAATGTACCTATATAGAACGTATACTGGTTTATATGTTACACAAGAAAGAAAAGCCAACTTCGGGCGGAAGTTTACAGAATATTCTGTAAATTATATTCTCCAAATTAATTTATATGATGCATTCTTAATAATCTTACTTCTTTTGAATTTGACATATCTACCCTTTTCAGCCTCTTTTATAATGCAAGGGAGTGACAGTAAAGGGCATAGAATTAATTATATAGGATATAGTTGGGCGATCCTTATGAAATTGGGTAGGTCGGGTTGATTGACCAAAAATAAACTTCCTAACTTTAAAAACACCAAAGTTATGGCATTTCCGATAATTCAGGATCATTTAGGCTATAGGATATAGTCGGTCGATCCCGTCCGTTCCGAATTATATACTGCGTGCAAAGGAACGAGGGTGTGTGCAAAGTTTCAATTCGATATCTTTAAAACTGAGAGTTTACTTCGCGTAGAAACAGACAGACGGACATGCTTAAATCAACTCAGGACGCGACCCTGAATATAAAATATATACTTTATAGGGTCGGAGATGTCTTCTTCACTGCGTTGCACACTAGAATAATTCTCCACTCTCCAATTCTCCACCCATTATGTTTCACAATTGAACTGTGTTAATAATTATGGCCTCCCATTCCCATTTTTTAAAAAAATATTCCCTGTATACATTTCAATAAAAAGCGTTGTATTTATTTATTAGATTACAAAGAATAGCTGCATATAAATTATGATAAGGTATGGAAACACAAGAGCTGTTCTTAAAAGACATATCAAATAAATAAGATCTAAATTAAAATTTATTTATTTATTTTTAAAATTAAATACTTAGAGCTACAACTATATTTAGAGATTATATAAATCTAATTGATGTTCGTATTCATTCAGCATCGATGAGACGCCTCAAGATTACGGCGCACTGCTAAGGCTCAAGTGACTGAATATTGAATATCCGGGCGTTTCGTTCTATTACAAAATAATAGCCAGCGCGGCAGCTGGCGGCTAAAAAAATAGTTTACAAAGTTAACTTTTCTCCGGTCTGTGCGATTTTCAGTCAGTCGAGCAGTAGCCATGGCCGAACAGTGTGTTTTCGGTTCCGTATTTAGTTTCCGTTTCCGTTTCAGTTTCAGTTGATCTAAAAATTCTATGTAGACTACGGTTTGGCCACCTCATTAGGAGGTGCAGCGGGCGAAGTACAAATTCAATCCGTTAAAACTATGCAATTAGTGCGTTCGTTTGTAAAATTGCTATAAAAACTAGTTCGTTCGTTTCTCGACTCTACACGCATTTTGTATATAAAAGTATAAAAGCTTGGAATAGTTCATAGAAGATACAGTTTCTCAACTCAACTCAACTCAACTCAATTTGATTCATCTGGTCCGATCCGATCTGATCTGATCTGATTCGATCGATCGATCGGGTTGTGCGCGTGTTACAGGCGGATTCCGTTGCTCTTGCAACAAAAGAAGACTAGAAGCAACAATTATACACAAAAATAATAATGTTTAAAATAAGGTGACTAAAATACTATAAAAGCGCATTGGAGAAGAGTGAGCCGCCGGAGGGGGCAAGTGAAGAAACCGGTCCGGCGGCCGAATGCCGTGGCTTCGTAACGCCATTGATTGCGATCCGGGTCCGGAATATGTTCGCTATACATATGCCAATATGTGGGGTGCTTGAGAGTCTCCTGAAAGCGATTGTATGGCGGCGGGCACACAATGAACGACCTTACAAGGCACGCGCTACGTCGGCTGCTGTGGTGGCTATATGTCCTGTCACTAGGGTCACAAGCCCAAAATACTAGTACACATACAAATAAGTAATCGTTTTAAGTGAGCGCGTCTAAATTAATTGCACCTATACTATGTATACAGTACAATATCACTGGTTGCTTCGTCACCGTAACCTAATCCGAAACAAGTGGGCGTAATCCAATTGAAAGAGTGCGAATGTGTCGGCAAACCCAAAATTAACACTATTGCATCAGGTTCTGGTCCTGGTTCACTATTGCTTTTGGCACCTATTCTATTCCGATTTGTTCCTGTGCGATTTCCTGTTCGGGTTTCGAGATTCTGTTTCTGGTGTCTGGTTTCTGGCTAAAATAGTGATCTCTATTGCTATTGCTGCTATTGGCGAGTGGTGCTATCTGGGCTGGTTGGTTCGTCGGTTCGTGATTGTTGTCTGCAGTGCTTAAGAATTAGTTAAATTATATTTAGTGAGCATGGCTGGTGGTTCATCTCTTGCGTCCCGATGCCACGGCGGCCATCACCTGCTGCATGGTGGGTTCGGGGACGCACTGCTGGGGATCGCACTTCATTTTGCCATCGCCGCCGCAACTGAAATGGGTGAAAAGAGATCCAGATTAGTTATGAATCACGTAACTTGGGTTCCTTATAATATATGCACAAGGATACTTACGTGCAGCTGATGCAGGGACCGCTCGTGGACTCGATCTGCTCGCCCACGCGGTAGGATCGGCCGTTGATCAGGCAGCCGGTGTGCTTCACCGCCTCGCCGTGCGAGTAGTGGAGGAAGTGGGGCGGCAGGGTGGTGCTGGTGGTGGTCGTGCTCGTGGTGATGTTCAGCACGGCGGCCATGGACACGGGGCACTCGTAGCGCGGGCAGCAGAAGCCGGAGATGGGCTCCTCGTGGCAGCCGGCGATTGGCGGCGGGCATGACTGCTGCAGGCAGATGATGTCGCTTCGGAAGCAGAAGCAGAAGTCGCAGGGATCGTCACGTGGAATCTGCTGGGCGGACACGTACAGCTTGCCGGCGTAGCGGCAGGTTCCGGGTCCGAAGACCTCCTCCTCGTCGTACTCGTCCTCGTACTCGGAGGCGTGGCCGTAGGGTGGAGGAGTGATGGGCTGCTGCTGGCTGGCCACCGTCGTCGTCGCTGGAGCGCTGCTCACAGGAGCCTCGGTGGTGGTGGTGGTGGTGGAGCTGGTGGTGGTGGTGGTGCTGCTGGAACTACTCAATTTCTCGGTGGTGTTCTCTTCATCTTCCTCGGCAACGCGGTCGTCGATGGCTGGCGCCGGGGTGGAGCTGCTGGGCAGGTGGGAGAACAGTGGGTGCACAGTGGTGATGGGGACAGCCTCTTCACTTGGCTGGGGAATCTCCGACACTACGGCGGGCACCTCGGGCTCCTCTGGCTCTGGTTTCTTGCCAGCGTCGGCCGCCTCCTCCTCAGTCTCCTTGCTCTCGTCCTCCTTGTCAGCTGCCTCCGTAACTGGAGCATGCTCCTCCTCAGACTCAACGGACTCCTCACCCTCCTCGGTGGAATCTAAGCTGGGCTTCACGACTGGTTCCGGAGTGGTCTTCTCGTCAGCCGTCTCGGGCTGTTCCGTGGACTTTTCTGGCACCTCCTTCTCCAGTTCTGGCTGTTCCGTGGTCCTTTGTGGCACATCCTTCTCCAGTTCTGGCTGTTCCGTGGTCTTTTGTGGCACATCCTTCTCCAGTTCTGGCTGTTCCGTGGTCTTTTGTGGCACATCCTTCTCCGGCTCTTGTTCATCCGTGGTCTTCTCTGGGACCTCCTTCTCCAACTCTGGACCAGCAGTTTCCGGCACAATCTCCGCCTCTGTGACTGGAGATTCGGATGGAACGGCAGGCGCGGGCGTGGGTGGTTTCAGTTTGGCATCAGCCTTGGGCTCATCAGTGGTATCCTCAGCATCATCGACAGCTGGTTCGGTGCTCTCTTCACCAACATCCTCAGATACAGAAGGCTGCTCGCTGCTTGGCTCGACATCAAAAGCAACTGGAGCAACTGAAGCAGGAAGTTTCTCATCATCCAAGGGAGCCGCTGTAGCCGGAATCTTTTCATCATCCAGAGGAGACGCAGTGGCTGGGATATCATCAGTTTCTTGAGAAGAGACTGGAGCTGGGATCTCGTCAGCGGACTGAGGAGCCACTGTGACTGGAATTTTATCTGCATCTTGAGGAGATCCAGTAGCTGGGGTTTCCTCAGCCTCCGTGGAAGCGTCTGAGATTGGAGTCTTGTCAACTTCAGAAATAGTAGTTTTATCAGCATCCTGGGGAGCCGCGGTAACTGGAGTCTTGTCAGCATCCTGAGGAGACACAGTAATGGGAGACTGCTCTTCATCCTCAGAGGATGTGGACGCAGACTCATCGGCATGCGGGGCAATAGTCTGAGACATGACTTCTTCCATGGGCTTCTTGTCGATCTCCTCGGCAGAAGGAAGATCCACTGAAGGGGTGCTAGAATCAGCAGTAGAATCGGCAGCAGGCGATGCAGTAGGAGCAACTGTGGTGGGTACAACAGGAGCATCGGTTTTCTTCTGTTCCTCATCCTCTTGGGCAATGGGAGAATCGGTGGACACAATTGGGGTTTTGGTGTCGTCCTGGGGAGCAGCCACCTTCTTATCGTCAAACACTGGTTGCTCAGTGACGGCACCCTTGGTGTCATCTTCTTGAACAGCAGGCAAAGCTGGGCTAGCATCGGTAGTAATATCAATATCCTCCTTCTCCTGAGATTGACTGCTGGATTCCTCCTTGGCAGGAGCGGATGTGGAAGCTTCCTCGATGGGTCCAGAAGTTGCGGACGCAGGTTCATCAATGGGTTGCTCGTCAGAATCTTCAATGCTGGGCTTAGTTGTGGACTCCACTTCTTGTTCATCCAAGGTAGGTTCCTTTTCGGAAGGTTTCGAAGCAGGGGCGATAGTTGGCTTGATTTCTTCTCCCTCCTCCTGGGCAGGAGTGGCATCCTCCTCCTTTTCGATATCTCCGCCAGCAACTGGAGCTGAAGTGGACGCCGTTGCCACTTCCTCAGCCACATCAGGAACTTGGGTTGCAGATTCAGGCTTCTCTTCAGTCTCCTTTTCATCCACGGGCTGCTTGTCGGTAGTATCTGGTACCTTCTCAGTGGAAGATGGTGCCAATTCCGACGGTTTCTTGGTGTCGTCATCTCCTGCAGCCTGGGGAGAGCCAGTGGTGACCTCTGGAATCTTGTCTTCTTCGCTAGAATCGGAGGGAATCTTTTCTTCTGATGGGACAGAGGTAACTTCATCGGCAGCAACAGGAGCAATAGTTCCTTCCTTGTCGGCATTTTCAGCTGGTAGCTCGGTGGAGATTTCTGGAATCTTTTCAACTGGCAGTTCGGTTGAGATTTCGGGAATCTTTTCAACTGGTGCCTGGGCCGTGCTCGAGGGCTGCTCATCAGCAGTTGCATCAGTCGATGAAGCAACTTCTTCAGATGATTCTGATTCTTTCTCGGGAGCATCAGTAGATACATCATGGCCCTCAAGCTTATCTTCTGGTGTGTCAATCTTGGCTGGTGTCTCCGTTGATATTTCCTGTTCCGTGGGCGTCTCCTCTTCCTCAGATGACTCCACTGGCTTGTCTTCTTCAGTTGGTCCTTCGTCCTTCTCAGAAATAGGCGCAACTGTGGTGGCCTCCTGATCGATTTCAAGCGATGGGATGGAGGTGACAGCTGGTTCTTTCTCGCCAATGCTTGGAGCAGCGCTGGTTTCGCCTGCCTTTTCAATGTCAGTTTCAGTAGAGGATTGTGGAATCTCAGCAAGGATCTCTTCGGGCAGTCTCTGGATTGCGGGCACCTCATCGGCTGTCGTTGGAGCTGTATCTGTGGTTTCCTCCTGCGGAGTCTTGGCAGGAGCTTCGGGTTTCTCTTCGGTCACCTGGGAAGGAATCTTATCCGTGGATGTTTCCTTATCCTGTTCCTCAGAAGAGTCTGGAAGGCCTGTAGAGGTTTCGATGCCGATTTCCTTTTCTACATCTTCGTCCGGCTGGGCAATAGGAGAAGAAGTGGCAGGTGATTCCTCATCGGGAGTAATCATCTCACCAGCGGGAGCCACAGTTGTGGGCACATCAGATTCGGGAGATTCCTTGCTCTCATCAGAGGCAGGAGCTCCAGTGGATGGTTCGACAGACTCTTCCTTAGTAGGAGCAGCAGTGGTTGCACGATCAGATTCAGGCTCGATCTCATTTTCAGCTGGAGCAGCTGTAGAGTTATCGTCTTCAATAGGCTTTTGTCCATCTTCAACTGGCTTCTCCTCTTCTCTGACTGGTTTCGGTTCACTTTCGACTGGTTTCTCTCCCTCCTGAACTGGTTTCTGCTCATCCTCGTCCTTCGTTGGAGCAGCGGTAGTAATAGCGACAGGAAGATCCTCTTCAAAGATATCCTGGGGTAGCTTGGGCAGATTGGCCTCTTCCTCAACGTCATCCACAGTCTTTTCGGTGCTTGGGGTCTTCTCGTCATCAGCAGATGTCGAAGGAGAAGCAGGAGTAGCATCACCCTCAATTTCATTGTCAGCCTCCGATGTCTCATCAGCGGTTTCCTTTTCAACTTCAACGCTAGGTTCAGTGCTGATATCAGTTTCAGTAGAGGAGTCCTCCTCGACTGGTTTCTTTTCTGGGGCCAGTGTTGGTAGTGGTGGTCCCTGCACGACTGGCTTCGCGGTACTAATTTCAACTTCGCTTTCAATGGGCACTGATGTAGCAGGAACGATGTCCTCATCAGCAGCAGTTTCCTTTTCGTCAGAAGCAGAAGCCTTTGATGGAGAAACAGTGGTGATTTCAACAGATTCTTCAATCTCATCTCCAGCTGGAGCACTGGTAGGAACCTCGGGAATCTTATCGGTCTCTGGGGCCTGGGTGGCTGGAGCTGGTTCCTCCGCCTCTGGTTCCTTGCCGATATCAGCAGTTGGCACTTCAGTCGAGGACTCTGGGGACTCCTTCTCGGGCTGAGCAGTGCTGGCAGGGATTTCATCATCAGGGATTGGCTCTGCCTCAGCAGGTTTCTTCTCTTCCGTAGGTGTCTTTTCATCGACCGGCTTGGGTACTTCTTCAATTGAAGTGGGAGCAGCTGTGGTGGCCAGTTTGTCTTCAGTCTCCTTCTCTTCATCGTCGGCAAACTGGGAGGGAGTTGAAGTCTCTGGCTGCTTAGTGGCTGTAACGAAATCATCCTCGATCTTCTTTTCGTCCTCGGGCTTGGGTTCCTTTTCAGCAGGCGCGGGCTTCTGCTCTTCCTGTGTAACCTCAACTGGTTTCTTATCCTCTTCGGATTCATCAACTGGTTTTTTATCCTCTTCGGATTCATCAACAGGTTTCTTATCCTCCTCGGATTCCTCAATTGGTTTCTTATCCTCCTCGGATTCCTCAACTGGTTTCTTATCTTCCTCGGATTCATCAATTGGTTTCTTATCAGCCTTAGCAGTCGAAGATTCATCAACTTGGATAGGAACTGAGGTCACTGGCTGGATCTCTTCATCGGGTTTGACATGAGAAAGAGGCTGTTCAGTAGTGCCAGTAGGTACGATAACGTCCTCGGGAATTTCCTCGGTGCTGATCTCGGAGACATCCTCGTCGATCTTGTCGTCTGGCTTGGCAGTAGAGTCCTGCTCCTTTTCAGCGCTTTCTGGGCTCTCATCGCAGTTGTAAGTGGGACAGCAACCATCCACAAGATCGGCAGCCACAGTACATTTCTCCAGGTTCTCGGGCAACTTGCACTCCATCTGTTGGCAGGCCACGAGGCTGCTGACACATCTGCAGGAGATGTCGCAGGGGGCGGTGGCGGGCACAATGGTGTTGTTGGCATAAGTCTTGCCCTCCACCAGGCAGTCACCTTCGCCGGGAATGACGGCGGGCAGATCCATGGCGGGCAGGGGTTCCTCGCCACTAGGTGCTTGGGTAGTCTTCTCCGCTTCAAAGTCGTTACGGTTGTCAACTGCGGCAGTGCTGGATGGGACATCCTGGGGCACTGGACTGGTCTCCACTGGCTTGGATGGCTCCTCTTGGACGGAGGATTCTGTTGCAGGTGCCTCATCCTCAGTAGAATCCTTTTCTCCGGCAGGCGGCAAGTAAACGGCGGTGGGCACATCTGTGGCGGCTTCATCACTGGTCTCGGGCTGGCTGGTAGTTGCTTCGGCTTGTTCAACCGGAGGAACAACATCAGATTTAGTTGGAAGCTCAGTGCTTGTCTCCTTAACATCTTCCTCCTTCTGATCCTTGTCTGCAGGCTCAGCTGCTGGTTCTTCTTGCTTCTCGACGGGACCACTAGTTGATGACTCGTCTTCTGCTGCTTCAGTCTGCTCGGTTGCTGTGGGCTTAGCAGTTGTGATCTTGACAGCATCATCGACGGGCAGATCTGTGGCATCCTCTTCGACTTCTTCGGGCTCTTTGTCATCGGCGGGGACTCCGGCTTCCTCCTTGTCGCCAGCTCGTGCAGGTGCACTGCTGGTCGTTTCAGCTGAAGCATCCTGGACATCTTCGGTAGAGGATGCAATTGATGGGACACTGGTAGAGCTGGGAAGATCTCCCTCTTCCACTGGTAATTCGGTAGACTGCTGGGAAATTCCTGGCTGCTCTCCCAAGGACTTTGGTGTAGTGGCCTTAACAATATCCTCTTCAGCACTGACATTTTCAGTTGGAATGGGTGTTGCGGAAATGGCTTCTTCCTCAGTTTCAGCGACTGGCGTTGTGGGTTTAGCCACTTCCTCGACCTCTTCCGCTGGAGCATCCGTGACAGAATCTGGTTCCTTTTCACTGTCGCCTTCGGTCTTAGAAGATGGAGTGGTAGCCTTGACGACTTCCTCTTCGCTGACTTCTTCGGCAGGTGTGGAGCCCTTGATGATCTCTTCTTCATCCTCACCGCTGGATTCTCCGGCAGGAGTGGTGCCCTTAACGATCTCCTCTTCGGCTTCGCTGCTGGCTTCTCCGGCAGGAGTTGTTCCTTTGACGATCTCCTCATCGGCTTCGCTGCTGGACTCTCCGGCAGGTGTGGTTCCCTTGACGATCTCCTCTTCACCTTTGCTGATGGACTCTCCGGCTGGAGTGGTTTCCTTGGAAATATCCTTTTCGGCTTCGCTGCTGGATTCTCCGGCAGGCGTGGTGCCCTTAACGATGTCCTCTTCAGCCTCACTGCTGGCTTCTCCGGCAGGAGTGGTACCCTTAACGATCTCCTCTTCGGCTTCGCTGCTGGCTTCTCCGGCAGGAGTGGTGCCCTTAACGATGTCCTCTTCATCCTCACTGCTAGATTCTGCGGCAGGAGTGGTTCCCTTGACGATCTCCTCTTCACCCTCACTGCTGGCTTCTCCGGCAGGAGTGGTACCCTTGACGATCTCCTCTTCACCCTCACTGCTGGATTCTCCGGCAGGTGTGGTTCCCTTGACAATCTCCTCTTCTCCCTCGCTGCTGGCTTCCTCTGCGGATTCTGTGGGCTTGGCTGGCTCCACTTCATCGATTTCTGATGGAACTGGAGTGGGCTTGCCGGCCTCTTGTTCCTCAGTTTCCTCGGGAGCCGGAGTTGCTTCTGGTTCAGTTTTGTCGCTTGCTGACGGAGCAGAGGTGGGTTGGACTTCCTTCTCCTCTTCACCGCTTTCCTCTGGAGCGGCAGTGGGTTTGATTGCCTGCTCTTCCTCACCGCTTCCCTCAGTAGGCTTGAGTTCTTCTTCCTTTTCGTCGCTTGCCACTGGAGCGGAAGTGGGCTTGGCTTCCTCTTGAGATTCCTCTGGAGCTGTGACCTTAACATCCTTTTCCTCGTCCCCGCTTCCTTCCTCCGCAGGCTCTTCGCTGGTTTCTCCGGCTGGTGTGGGCTTAACTTCCTCTTCTTCGCTTGGCGCCGAGGTGGTGGCCTCGACCACTTCCAGTTCCGGACTGGCCTTGGCTGGAGCGGAAGTGCTGACCTTAATGAGTTCCTCCTCACTGACTTCCTTCTCGGGAATCTGGGCAGGCTTGGCCACATCCTCTTCGCCACTACCCTCGGGCTCTGGAGTGGTGACAATCTTGACAATCTCCTCATCGGCGGCTTCGGTGGACGATTCCTTGGACTCCTCGGTGGAGGATGGCACATCGATCTTGGAATCGGAGGCAATGCCAGCAGTAGAGGACTCCGGCTCGAAGGAGAAGTCCTTCTCGTCCGTGACTTTGACTGGAGCAACCGTGGTGGCCTTAACCTTCTCCTCCTCCTCTTCGTCCTCCACTTCGCCGCTTCCCAGTTCCTCTGAGGGAATATCGGTAGCGCTCTCCTTATCCTTATCCTGTTCCTTCAACTCGTCATCGATGTGCTCCTGCAGGTCCACATCCTCCTTGGGGATCTCAGCATGAATGCCCTTGGCTGGCACCGAAGTAACACTCTCCGCCGTGGTGACCTCAACAATTTCGGTGGTGGCACTGTCGTCCTCGCAGACGTAGTTGCTCGGGCAGCACTCGCCCTCGGCAGCTGGCATGGCACGACAGGACTTTCCATTGGCGGCCATCATGGGCACCTCGCACTCCTGGACTGCGCAAACGATGTCTCCACGCATGCAGTAGCAGTGATCGCAGGCGTTCTTGCCCTTCAACGAGGCTCCATCGGCGTACACTTCGCCGTCGTGGATGCAGTCGGTGGTGGTTGGTGGTGTCATGGTGCTCTCCAGGATGAATCCGGTTGTGGGGCGCACTGTGGTGGTGGTCGTGGTGGTCGACTGGTCTACAAAGTCCAGCTCGTTCTCATGGTCTGCAAAAGGAAGTGCAGTTTGTAACATTTCATACAGTGTACAAATTAACTTGTTAAATGGGCTTTAAACTCCGCTTAACTTGGCTCAAATGGATTTTCTGGGAAAACCAATCAACTGATAACTTACCGCAACTGTAGCGCACTGGGCAACACGATCCCTTGTTGTAGATGGGCAGGCAGCCGTCCACGTGCAGAGTGCACTCCTGCATGACGCACTTGGTCTGGTTGTTGATGCAGTAGCACAGCTCGCAGGGTTTGTTGGGGTTCGATGGCACCTGGGCGCCCTCCGGGTAGAACTTCTCCTCGATGCTGCAGCCGAACTTCTCGGGGATGCTCAGCTCGGTTCCGGGTTCGGGGGAATGGTAGGGCACGTCTACGGGCACTACGGGGTAAAATGGGAGAATTAACACTCTGGGCTACTGAGAACACTCCTCCTCTGCGAACTCACCTTCTGGGCAGGTGATGATGGGACAGCACTGGTCCTCCCGCTTCTCCACGATGCAGTCGTGGCCAATGGGCTTGGTGAAGGGGCAGACGCGCAGGTAGCACATCAGCATGCGGTTGTGGCAGGTGCAGTTCAGACACGGCTCATTGGTCATGATGCGGTCGCCCTCTTGGTAGTGCGCATAGTTGTAGTAGCAGCCCTCTGAAAGAATAGGATTGGGTTCGAGAGTGAAGCTCTTGATTGGGCTCTGGCAATCTGGGGCGCAGTATCTGGGAACCAAAGCCCCAGACAATGCCACTCTTCCGGCTAATAAATTCCAGGCATAAGTTATGCAAGCGGGCCATCCATATCTAACTTTGTGTGTGATTTTCCCCGCGATGTGTGCTACTGTGTCGTTCGGGCCATAAATCGGGGCTTAGCGCCAGTCGGCTGTCATAATACGTGCGGCTATAGACAAATTTTATTGCTCATCAGTTTCGTCAAACAAAAGTAAACTGTCGTCGTCTAGCTGAGTCTTAAAATATGCGCACGTCGCATGTCCAGTGTTTCTGACTTGCTGGCCGGCTGCCTAATTTAGTGACGTCCACCCGCAATAAATTTCACATCACATCATTAACACGTTAAGCGCGCCAGTTTCCCCGACTACTGTGAACCCCGACTACTAGACCGTTTTCTGATTGAAATCTCTGGGTCTGGGTCTCCGCTCACGTTTCCAGCATAACTCGTAAAAAGGCAGCGCTTATTTCTTTTTGTCTCCATCTGTCTTCACACCTCACTTTAATGCGGCTTTATGACGGCGATTGGCCGATAATTGGACCCCGATTAGCGGCTTATGTCAAGTGGGTAGCTAATTAACCATTTAGCCCCCGAATCGATCACATTATTAATGGCATTCAATTATAATATTGATTTAAAAACGAACGGGAGAGCACTCAAAGTAAATATGAAAAGGCTGAGCACCATTAATCGGCCACTTCCGCATTGTGGAACGAAAATGTAATCACCATAAAACAGTGATCTGAATGCAATTTTATTAGGCTCCTGCTCTTTGACGGTTATGGTCGCCAGTTAATCAGCTTCCACGCTCGCCTGCAATACAGACTCCGACTTACCCGAATACTGTTGGATCTCCGTGTACTCCTGGACCGGGGCTGCAAAGGGAAAAGGTGGAAGGAATGTTTATTATTTAATGAAATGCCATACTTGCAGTTCCCCCATTACGGCGGGATTTTACGATGGCCATATCCGTTAGCCATCGCCATCGCCATGACCATAATTAATTAATTTATCCATTGCCGCGAATGCCGAACTCTAATTGTGCCAGCATGCAATTGAAATTGGCCGGGAAGCTGCGTAGGCCAGCTTTTCTTTTAGCCTTGATAGCCTTGTCCGGCGTGATAACAGGGTCTAGAAGCCAAGAGCAACACCAAATTGCAGCAGCAGCAGCAGCCGCACCAGCAACAACTTGGCTTTGTATGCATGCAACGTGTTATTACCACATCATCAAAATGCAGCTTGGCTTGCAACATCCACCGTCCAGCCAGCAGCAGCTTTAGAACCAGGAAAATGGCCAAGAAAGCTGGCTGCGTGTGTCCCACACTATTCCCCCTGCAAAAATGGCTCAAACAAATTGTCTAAGCTGACAGTTGGCCAGGAAGGCCAGTTGCCGCTGCTGCTGCTGCTGCTGCCACTTGTTGCTGCAGAAATGATTTGACAAATTGCTGCTTTATGAATTACTGCTGGCGGCCTCAACTTTGATTAATTGCGTCTAGTTGAAGGGTTGACAATTTCTCGAATATTTCACATTTTAATTTCCGCATACTTGGGGGGCCCATTCCCGATGACTCGGCTCTTTGCCGGGATCCACATTTAAATCAAAGCTGGAGCTGAAGGCGAAGGCAAAGACCTGGCCCATACAATTTGGCAACAAATTGCAGGCGAAACAACAATGAAAATCCTAACGGCAAGTGCTCATAAGCATGAATTTGGCCGACTCTTGGCACTAGAATCCAGCCTCAAACTCAGACTCAGACTGAGAACGGCAGCCGCAAATCAGAGTAGCAATTTCGAGCTGCAGCAGATGGAGGAGCCTCCGTCTCACTCGAAGCTAACGGATGTAAATTACATTATATGCGGTAAGAACAACAACACGACCGAGCCTGGCAACGCATAAAAATTCACACATTAACTGTTAAGGATTGCCGGCGAGGGAAGTCTCTCCACTTGACTGAACTTGAGCCTTGGCAGTGCGCAGAATTTGGCTGCGAACTTGGCAATGGGAGTCAATCATGTGGCCAGCAGCAACTGGTAGGCCCAGTAAGCCAACCAAACCAACCAAACCAGGCAAACCAAGCAAACCAGCAAAGCTAGACAATCCCCAGTTGCCGCGACCGCCTTGTAATGCAAACTTATGCAACAATTCTGCGCTGCACAAGTGCAACAACTAAAACAAGCCACATATACATCATCATTACGATCGGATGGGGGACGCCTTAGTTCCTGGCTGGCTGGCGAAGATGATGATGATAATGATGACTATGGTACACATCAAACATGGTCGTGTCGGTCCAACAAACAGAAGTCAGTCAGTCAGTTAGTCAGCCAAGTTGCTGCTGCTGCTGCCGCATGTTGCTGGTGTTGATGTGGATGCAGCAACAGCACACTGGGGGAATAAATCCTAACTGAATTTAAACTGATTTTGTTTTGAATTGCTGGAGTTGAATCATTGATTTGGGGTCCCAGTAGTTTCTTTAACTTATAGGGATTATTTTTAAATAAATAAGAAGAATTTAAACGAATCCGGTCATCAAAACACTTTTAAGTTTTGGACTAAGGAACAATGGTTTCCATTTTTTTAAAAATGGAGTGCCAGAAATTAATTGAGGCTATCGGATGATTTTTTACACTTTACTAAGCCCCCTAATTTATTGTTTTAAAATGGGTTTTTCTCTCAGTGCAACGGCAGCAACTCGGCTTCTTCGTGTGCTCAAGCAGGAAAGCAGCCAAGTAGCGGGCCAGGCCAAAGCCAAAGTTGTTGGCGGCTCTTGGCAGAGTCGTGCATTTTGTTTATTCTAGGAAAGCGCGCGCGCACCGCCTCCGCTCCCCCTGCCCCACCCCTCCTGCCCCGCCTGGTGATCCCCCACCCACCTGACCATGGCCATGGATTTCTGCCACAACAAGTTGAATGACCCGGCGCGCATGTGTGCAAAAATGTGTACACAAACCATAAAATACAAGCCACAAGCACTGGCGGAGCCTTACTTACATAAGTAGGCCTAGGTGCTCTGGCTTCGGGGCTCTGGGATTCTGGATTCTGGGATTCTGGCCAAAGCCACTTGGTCCCATGGCCCAAACCCAAACCCAAACCGAAACTCCGAGTCAGGCACGCCTTTTGCTGGTTACGCTTTATTATTTAGTGCTGTAGGTGGACTGGCCGCCTGGGGCAGATGCGAAAAAGTGGAAGTTTTCCCAAATGTTCCCGTTGATAGCCATACTTTCCCCATTCCCAGGCAACCACTTCTGGCTATGCGGAAATGCAGGCGAGTGAAAATATTTGTCATGCCACAAATATTTCAAAGATTACAAAATAAACACAAATCTTTGCCGTCTCGTTGTCCCCAAATGCGTTGTCGTTGCCTCTTTACTTTTTAACTTTTTTTTTACCGCTATTCTGCAGCTGCAACATCGGCCACTTCTTGACCACACCCACCTCTCCGAAAAAAAAGAGTTGGAATAGGAGGAGTTCGACTGGGTCTTTCAGCAATTTCTCACCCAGCCTGCCTGCGTTTATCTGCCTTCTAATTAGATGCAGCCCAAAAAAAGAGAAACAATGCCCCGGGCAGAGGAGCAATAAATCGATCTGTAATTGCCAGACTCCTCTAGCGAAAACAATTTCCATTTTCCCCGGCCTTGATCACATAATTTCCATAATGCCGAGCAGATCAATATGGAGTGAGCGACAAGCTAACAACAGACTGGGGTCCAGATCCGCAGCCCAGACTCCCAGTATCATGTCCATGCATCAATGCTGAAAGCAGCCGCCAGGCAGCAGCAACTTGCAACTAGCAACATCAGCGGGCAACTAGCAACTGGCAACTGGCAACCAGCAACTAGCAACATCGGCAGGCGCCCTAACAATGCAACTGCAACTGAAAGCGGCGGAGGAGGCCTCACTACCAAATGAATTTGCGAGTAATTTAACATGATTATGTCGGCGACAAGGTAGCAATGTAGACATCGAAGCTGCTGCTGCTGCTGCTGCTATTGCTCCTCGATTGCGTCCAAATTGGACGCAGTTGCGCAAGGCTAAAAAGTCCAAGAAGGCCAGCAGGCTAGGGCGCTACCTTGGCGTGACGCTGTGTTTTATTACCAAACTGGAGGAGGCTCCTGCCGAGACCATGATTCCTTCTAAGTAAATTATGCCCGATGGTCATGATGCCGGGAATGGAGATGAGGATGGGCATGGGGATGGGGATGCCATGAAATTGCACCAGTCGAAGGCTGTTCTTGCCGCTGCCGGCGTGCATATGAAACAATTACCAAGGCTAGGGCAATATCGGCGAGGTCTAGGCCTATTCCGGCCGTCTATATGTGGACATTGTAATTGCGAGGCTCCTCGAGCCCATCTCATATGCATATTTATGGCTGCTAGGCTGCTTGGCTGCCTGGCTGCCCGGCTGCTTCCCCAATGTCATTAGAGAGTCAGCGTCTGTTTGTCAGTTTGTCAGGTCGGTGGAACTAGCAACTAGTATTCCTGACTGCTTAATAGATAATAATGAGTCTGGCCTTGGGCGCTGTAATTAAGCAGTTAAGGGAGGAGTCGAAGGAGCCGACATTCTTTCCCACAGTTCCCATATTCCTTGAGCCCTAGAGTGCTCGAGTGTCCTGTCTTTGATTTGTTTTGATGGCTTTTGCATGGTTTTTGCATGGCCTCAGCATGGCTTTAATGAAGGCCCCTCCCATTCTCCTCCCTCTGTCCTGCCAGCAATCAATCTGTCCGGCTGTCAGTATCCAGTACTCTGCCCTGACTCCAGCTAATCACTGCCTTTGGGAGGACCAGCCAGTCTGAAGAGGATTTTGTATCTAGTGCGGCAAAATATATCATAATTTTGTTTGCGCAATTTTAGACAAATTCTTATGGCCCCAATTTGCAGATGGGAGGAGCCGTTTTCGCTGCGCTACCCATTCAATTATTACAGCGCTAGCTGTTATTGATAACAGCGCATTGATTACAGCAATTGCCGAAATAATAGACCCGACCAACGGGAGATTTCGATGCAGATTCAGATTCAGATACGGATGCTGGATACTGGATACTGGATGCCAGACGCTGGAGATCGGACAGGTGATGGATGCCTCCATGGAGCGACCGTTCCATCACCGTGGCAATCATCCAACAACAAGTTTTCCGCCGCGCATGCGTAACTGTTTATTAATTTGCACTGGAAAAACTCTCACGATTTGGTGTCCTTCCTGGCTGGAGAACCGCGATTCAATTAAGTGCCACTCCGAGCGCTAATTGCTCGCTGACTTTTGTTTCCCGGTTCTCGTTCTCCCTTAGCCGATTTGTATCTGGAATTCGCTATTCGGTATCTAGCATATAGTATCTCCTCCCACGCCGGCATGGCATTTAGCTAATGATCGGACACCGGAGATAGTGCAGGTTCCAGGTTCCAGGTTCCAGGTTCTGGCTGCGGAAAGCTGCGTGTTCTGTCCCACAACTCCAGCCGAAAGCCATAAAACTCAATGGCCCAGCTAGCTCACACGGGCACTCCATACATCATGTGCAGAAGATCAGCAAAGCGATAATTATACAAAGTATTAGTTCAAGCGAGAGCGTCTGACTTGGCATGACCCGTCTCGGAGTTGGAGACGGGATCGGATCGGAGATGGAGCTGGAGCTGGAGCTCTATACAGAGGTGGTCCGTCTGTGGCTGCCATGCGTAAAGGTGCCAGCTAGTTTATTGAACCCGGCCAGGCGTTAGAATAGGGCTAGTGCCGGGTCTAGGGCTAGCTGCTAGGGCTAGGGCTAGGGTTACGTTACACAATTGAAAGAGAACGCTCCCAGGCAGCCGAGTCATTGCACCTGCGATACAGATCTCTCTTTCCTTTCATCTTTCCCCGTCTCGAAATTTGCTAATTACCATTGGTTCTACGAGGAGCTCTCTTCTTAATAGCCTCAAAATGAATTTAAACACGCCAACTTTGTTAGTCTTGTCTGTCAACTTGTACACTAGTATTAATCAAGTTTCGCAGATTAAGTCGTTAAAATCCAGATCCCTACATTATAGTTTGCAAATAAAAATATTTATTACTTGATCTATAAGTTCAGTATAGCTAATCTACTTATATACTAGATTTCAAAGTACAGAACCTATACAAGTTTTAATGTGAAGACAACATGTTGGGAATGATCGTATAAAGGGATGCCTATGCTGTTAAGGAGTTCTTGTGAGACCACACAGAACTATCTTTCTCAGTGTAGCTAGTAGGCAGGCAGCGAACCGAAAAGTTCTGCACTGGTCAGGGTGGTGTCCGCCTACGTCTCCATTACATCACCATTGCTATAACCATCATTGCCTTGTCTCTGGGCTCGTTAGCGTGCTGGCCATCCTAGCATCTTAGACAGCGATTAGCAGCTGGCGCCAGGCAGAATGTCTAATTGAGTGCCGAGTTGCATTCGCAGTGGTCGGGAATGCAGGCAAGGGAGCGGTTCATTCCGATTCCATCCCAATCCGAATCCGAATCCGTCCCGTTTCAGCTCCACGACCGTCATAAGCGGCAATTAGCGGAGACAAAATGGAAAATTGGGTCAGGGGGCTGCTAATTGCCTTAAATATGAATAAAAGCCACCAGTGTTTGCCGTTTAATTAACATTTCGAACACGTTTTTGGACCGGCAACGTGTTATACAAATTCGAATTAGCATATTCACGCCGAGAAATTGCATAAAATGCCAAAACAGAAATAGACAGCTGGTGTGCTATGGTGTTGCCGGCGTCCACGACAAGTTCAAGTTCAATGACATCAAACAATAATAGGGAAATAGCAGCAGCAGCAGCATACATAATATGAGCCATGATTATGGCATCCACAGCCACGGACACAAACAAACACCGACGATTTAATATAGAGGTGTCCGTATCGTGCCTGAGAAATCTCGACTTGTATTGTGTTACGTATGGGCCAGCTCAGCCGGCGTTTTGCTCTACTAAACAGCAAGATATTCATTTGCATTTCCAGCTGCCACTGTGGGTTTCTCCAAGCCAAACAGAAATTACAGCAATCATTGGCAACCATTTCATTGTCAAGGTGAAAGGTGCACGAGGGGCATGACGACTCCCAGAGCCGAGGCGTTAATAGCCAAATTGTGTAATTGCAATTGTAATTCCATTTTGGCCGAAACAGCATGCTTTTTGGATCTGAATGTGGATCTAGATGTGGCCACGTTACCGTTACACTTCAAATTGCCGGCAGTTAACCGCCAAGCTTATTTACTTAAATGAAATTAGCCCCCGACCTTGTCGCAGGAAGTCGGGAATTTAATGCTGATAAAATCAGAAAGAACTCCGCCTGCCACTCTGCTGACTGCCTTCCAGGTTTCCGAGCTTCTAAGTTTCCGCCTCCGATTCTGGTTCACACGCTGCTCCGGCTTCTGGCCATTTAATTGGAGAATCAAGTGCAGCGGGGCACTTGGAGCTCGGTGGCCCTTTGGCGGCCTGGTCATTGCCCTCGCCCCCTCGAAAAAGCGCGACTTGCGTGGGTCGGATCAGCGCAAACTAAGTGGCTCTGTGGATGGGCATTTAAGCCGTACAAATGCGACTTTTATGAGTGTCTCGAGTCCATGGTCAATTTATCATATCAACTCGGAGACCGACTTGTCGGCCACACTCGTCGAAAAGTCCAGCTCTTACTGATGTTTATGCTGGATGATGTCAGAGCTGGATGAAGCTAACCATGTATTTCTTAATATAACATTTCAAAGTGCTGCAAAGCCTTTTTTCTCAGTGCACCGCAACATTTAGAGCTTAAATTTGGCTTCACACCGAAGAGATTTTGACAAATAGTTGTAGATTTTTTGAGGGAGGCGACGTTGGTGGGCCGAGCAATATGAAATGAAAAGAAAGGAAAGTCGTTTGGGCGCTTAGCATAAATGCTATTTATGGCCGAGAGTCAATTATAGTTGGAGTCGGACGATCTCTCGATGGGCGGGGGCCTCCAATTGTGTCATTGTCGAAAGTTTCTTCGCCCCTTTGGCGAATCTCACGTTTGGAAGTCGCATGGAGTCTGTGGATCGGGGATTTCGGATACCAGATCCCAAATCCCAATTCCAAACTCCCAAATCGCACAGAGACCCGTTCTTGGGGTTCGTGCGGGTTGGCCCGCAAGTTCGTGATCTCCGGCTGGCGTACTCGTTCTCTAAGTGGCTACGAAATTCCACAGCCACGCATCCGCAGCCAACACATCTTCGGCATCGCCATCGGCACATCGCCATCACCACATCGCCATATCGGTCAATGGTCAGCGACTTTGGCCGGTTTCTGTTTGCCCAGCAAACAGCTTGGACTCTTGGACAATGTATGGAATGGGATGGCCCCCGGTGTCAGTGTGTTTGCATATATGAAATATGTACGAGGAGGTGGAGTAGGAAGCTGTGGGTAAACCGTTGCCATGGTACGAGTGACCAGTATTCAGCACCCAGTATCCAGTATCCAGTATCCAGTATGCAGTGCCCGGTGCTTAGTGCTCAGTGCTTAGTGCTATCAACACGATAAGCCCGATAAGCCGGATCCGCCTTTCCACTTGACATTGAACCTGGGCCGTGGCAGAAATGTTAATTATATGCGCGTGGCTAAGCCGATGACTGGATCTTGATTAACGCTCGTTCTGTGGCCCAGGGCCCGATGACGATGATGCTGATGCTGCTGATGACATCAGCGGGTCGTGCAATTAATATCAAACCATAATGATTGAGTTCTTGGAGCCTGCTGCCTGCTGCCTGGCTAATACAAGCTAATTAGGCACATCGGCGAGCATCATCGCATCAGGGCCCAGTCGAAGTTAGAAGTCGGATGCTTCCGCAAAACTGCCATAAAGATGGGGCCTTATTGCGCAAAGCGGCGACTTATATGCGCAATAAACAAAAATATTGAAGATCTCCGTGCGGCGCACTAATGCCTTTGTAATTGGTTATAAATTAAGAAATCAGAAAAACAGGCAATGGGCCACATAAAATACATTTGATGGCCGAAATCGGATAGCTTGGATAGGTTCAGTGACCATCATTGCTTTGGTGTAGGTGTCAATTGAAGACGAAGAATCTGGAAGATCGAAAGATCGAAAGACCTGGAGATCTGAAGACCCCAAGAGCAGGTGTTCTTTCCCCCGATATTCTTTAATAAGCATGAGAAAAACAAGAAACGAACTCACGTTCGAAGTTGATTGATGAAAACGCCCCAGCGCGCAAAAAGCCAGAGCCAAATTGAAATTGCCGTCTTCGCGTCGTGTCTTATAAAATAATGATAATGTGTGGCGGCTACCGGTTGGGAAGATGGTCGTTTTTATCGACCTTGAGCTTGAATTAAGGCTCGAACTTGATGGCCAGCTGGAGTTGCATAAGTTGCCCCGGACAAACTCTCGAAACGATTCGAATATCTGAGTTGATGGCTGGGCAAACAATTGGCATGGATCGATGGGTAGATCGATCGATCGCTCTATCGATCGGGCTTTTGTTATGACGCAAATGCCACTTGTTGTGAAGTACGTGTATCGCAGCGAGATACTCTATACACCGCTTATGATACTGGAATACCTATACCATCTGACATTTGCGCTAGCCCCATTGATTTATGGCTCGCAGCTGTCAGCGGCGGAGTTAGAACTAGTCGAGGATACAAATGTATCTGTATCTGTATCTGTATCTGAATCTGTATCTGTTGAGTCATGCTCACATTTATAATGGAACAATTCAATTACCAGGCCCTGCTGGGAAACTCTTCTCATGCCGCAGCGGCCCGGAGTTCATCAAACTCGGGGAGTCGAGCCAAGTCCATTAGGCCGTTTTGTTGGCCCGGCTTGTTAGTGTTACCGATTTGTGGCTGTGTGTAATAATCAATAAGTAGGTGAGAAACCCTGGCGGGGCAATCTATGTTTAAAACACCACGGGTTCCCCGCGGCCATCAGCGCTTTCCTCTTCGCTCGCCCGTCGCCCATTCACAAAATTCTTTCCACTTTACTTCCCTCTTTGTCAGAGATCCATTTCCATATGCAGCTCCACAGTTCGGACATGTGTTAATGAAAATTCCAAGAATTCTGAATGCAGGCTTCGTGGAGTACCGCGAATGTGGGTCAACGAGCCGACTATTGTCGCCTATCGTTTTGACTGGGCCAAATCAGTCAGTCAGACTCGGAGTTTCGAGTTTGGATTTCGGAGCTTGGAGTTTGGAGTTTGGAGCTCCGCCATTGCCTGTTTATTGGAAGACCATTAAACAATGGCTCTGGCTGCGGACCTTCTCCGGTTATGGACCGGATGATTGGTGGGTACCTCGAGTGGCAGTAACTACGTTTCGGTTTTGGCATTCGTTGACCGATATTCCTAAAGCCCAGCCCGTGGAGTTCTCTCTTCTTTTTTGGGTTTATTTGACTGTAAGTTCTGTTTAAACAAGTCGTTAAATCGAACACGCCCAAGAACCAGAAAGACACCGTTGTTGCATCGCCTTTTATACTGCCGGGGTAAATGTGAAAGTTAACACATTGCTCACTTTTGGGCAGATGAGGTGCAGTTGCAGATGGGTAATGATAATGATGGTCGAGGCCATTAGCACTTGCTTTTAATTATGACCCGACTGTCCCACTCAGTTCCACTCGATTTCAATTTAAATGGAGAAGGGCATGACACAATTGAATTTGAGACACCCCCGAGAAGAGCCGCTCCTAATTGGGTTTTCGCCCACCGAAATGCAACAGACTTTCGGGCTTAGATCGCTGGTCAGTGTATCAGCGAGTGACCCCTGACCCCGGACAAGTGGAAACGGCAGCTGTTGCCAGCTGATGGCAATTTGCCACAATGGCTTTAATTAGCCCGAAAATCCATGGATTCGCCGGCGATTTATGGCGAAATAATCAGAACAGACAAACTCGGGCAGATGGGCGGATTGCAGGCAAGGTACTCTGTACTCAGTACTTAGAGCTGGCTAAACATAATTTATGTTGACATAATAAACCACTTACCGGCTTGTGTGGGTATCAGGGCCATGGCCAGCAGGACGAGCGCCAGATATGTTAGCTCCTCGAGTCCCGGCGGACTCGAACGTCTTCTTGTCATCTTGTGGTTGTGGCTGCAATGGAGAAAAATGCGGGAGAGCTGGGGTTAATACGTGATAACAAAGGCAAATGGAGGGTTTGGGGGGGGTAAGACATTCTTGCGGACAGCCCGTTTAACCCTTAAATAACAATCAAATCGGGCGGCAATATGTTCCTTAAACGACTGGCACTTCATTAAAAAAGCATGACAAGGCGCATGCCGCCCTCAAACCAGCGCGTCTCAATTTATTTTCTTCCTTTTTGGTTTTCAAAATTCTCAATGGCCTCACAAAAGCAATTTACGTGCACAAACAGCACGAAAGCAGAAATTTCGGGGGCGGGTGGGAGAGTTGACATGTGAGCCACCGAAAACCAAAACCACCACTAGTGGCACCCCTCCTCGAATGTCCTTTGCTGTCCCGTCTCGTTTCGTTTTCTGACTGGCTGTTTTTCTTCAATTGTTTGCGGAAATCACTTGTTTGCCGATTTGACAGATGTGCAATTTTCCCTGACATGCCCGCTGTCCCGCCGCCCAACCCTCCGGCCACTTCCTCCTCCATCTCCTCCCCGCGGAGGTCAGAAATCGCCGGCTCTGTATCTGTATCCCGAAAGTATCCTGCAAGTTTTTTCGCGCTGCTGATTGAAAATGTCAGGCGCAGGCAAAGGAAAACTTTCAGGAATTGGACAACCTCTCCCACTTCTTTTCCTTACCCCCCGGAGATGCCCATCGTTATAATTAGCAGGCGGCAACCGCCACATATCACGGCTTATCGGTCGACAACTGGCCAACTAAGTCGGGCTTATTTTATTGTCGCCCGGTAATGGCATCGAATGGCCGGCGACACATACGCTTCATATTTTCATTTATTAGCCCAGTTCGCTTGTCGGCTTTTATTTGCTTTATGTTACTTTAATCAAGTCCCAGGAGATGCAACACGTGATTCCACCGAGGGGTTGCTCCCCCGAAGGATTGCTTTTTTCGAAGGTGAGGGGTGGTTGCTGAGTGCTGGTCTGAGTGCTTGT
Organism: Drosophila fuyamai; assembly: GCA_018153365.1. Lineage (NCBI taxonomy): Eukaryota > Metazoa > Arthropoda > Insecta > Diptera > Drosophilidae > Drosophila > Drosophila fuyamai. The sequence continues at coordinate 66,877 of JAECXW010000393.1, read as the reverse complement.
TTTTGGGGGCGTGTCTGGTGGATGTGTTATCCAATTTTATACATTCCATAAAGCAATAAAACTTCCGCCTAAGCACAATGGAGTAGGAAATAGGAGAGTATTGAATTTAATGCCTGGATTTTCTACAGGGATAAGGGACATATATCGAATTTGATTCCCCAAAGTTCTAGTTTTAATCAACAATGCCCCTTTCTTATTTCATTTCCAATTGAAATACTTTTTATTAAAAAAAATATAGGAAGAATTTCCTATAAAGCGTGATTATTGAACCCCATGGTTCAGAACCATCTGGGTTCCTCTTTGGGGAGGGGGTCCTACATCGAGCTGCCCCTTCCTCCTTGAAATCTGAGTGGCTTCGATTTCCCCCTGCGGCTGCGGATTGCTTCCACTGGCTCGCTAACGAAACAGGCAAATAAAAATCGGCTAATGCTCGACTCGGGCTGGGGCTCATCATAAATGCGCAAATTGTGCTCATTAAAATGCAGGCAGAGAGGCAGAAAGGTAGAAAGGCAAAAGGGGGCTGCCCCAAGAGCCGCAAATAGCATTGCTGCGCGCCGTGGCAACAGCAGAAATAACAAGTAACTAGGGGTATGCAACACACGAAGCAGCCTCGGTCAGGTTGAAAGATTGCTCCATGGAGCCCATGGAGTCGGGAAGCTGCGACGCTGGTTGCTAGTTGCTGAATGTTGAATGCTGGATGATTCCTCGTCTCGGCTTTTCAGCCGGAGAACGCGGCATGTTGATGACGAGTTGACATGACGAGCGACAATAACAATAATGATAATCTCACACGGCTGCGATGGTAAGGATGATGATGATGATAATGATGATGGTGAGCCCGACTGACTGACAACGGAAGCGACACAAACTGGCTATTAGTTGCCGGCCAAAATGGCACTTGTTCTAAAGCTATTAGCAGCACACGAGTAACATGTTGCTGCCAAGCAGCAACCAGCACAACTGGCAACAGGCAAACATCAAGCAGCAACTTGTTGCGGTAATTATTCCGCCGTGGCTAAATGGTAAACAATTTTTATTCTTTCGTATTTCTGCGGCTCTCAGTATTTGGGTTAAGACCAAATAAAGGGGTGGTCACCAGCTGCAAGAGGAGTAGCCGTGTGTGTGACCCAAATTCAATTTGTGAATGAAGTGGCCAAAAGAGCTGCACTCGGGAGATAGAAACTTTTACCCAAAACGAGGCAGGCGCTTGTTAACTTGGCCGACTTGGCCCGGGGCGTATATCGGTCATGGGAAATTTGCAAGATTTTCGGAAGAGGGAAGAGGGAAGAAACTGGCAAGGGCAAGGCGAGCAATGCATCTTCATCCAACAATGGCTGGAATGGCCATGTGCGTTATGAGAAATGCATTCAGGTTCGGGAACAGATGGCTGGCGATGCGTGCATTTGCATGGCCGACTGGGGACATGGCCAACTCCTCCTTGGCCAGGTCGAAATGCCCACAAAGGGTAGCCAGCGCGGACAGGCTGGGAAATTGGCAGGGGAGCAGTTGCTGCTGCGCATGCGTGGAGTTGCAACTGCCAGTTCTCGTTCCCCATTTCTCATCCACCCAGTTGCACAAATTGCGGCCCAGCTGCAGCTCTAATATAAATGTGTGGCACTCGGAGCTGCAAACAAACGAAATTTACATTTTGCCAAGGCAGACGGCCTCAATGGAGGGTGGGAAAATTTCCCAGCCAGGCCTTCCCCTCCCATCCCATCCCATCCCATCCCATCCATGGGCAGCATTTTGACAGTCGGGGCACGAGTTTCCAGCGGGGGAAAAGGCAGGGAATTGGCAAAGGCAATGGCAATGGCAATGCCAATGGCAATGGCAATGCAAAAAGAGAAGCCTTCGTTAGCATATCAAAAGGTGTCTCTTGTCAGAGAGCTATCTTGTGTCGGCTGTCGTGTCCGCTGTCCGTGTCTCCACGAGATTTGTACCATGACCCACAAATACACTTTGGCGCACGCATCTAACGACGACCCATCGACATCGAAAAGATCGCAGCCAGAGATCGATGGCAATTTGCAATTTGCAAGATGCAGGCTGCAACTTCAGCTTTAATTGGATTCTGCCCGGTATCAAATTGACATTTAGCACACAGACTTTGTCTTGGGTTCGAGCCCCAACCCCAACCCCAGCCCCATTCACAATCCGAACCCGATCCCATCCTGCGATCCCCATCCCAGGTCCCGTCAGAATGCCGCAGTTTTGACCCCAACCTCACGCGTTCATCTGGGAGATGGTGATTGTGATGGCGATGGCGATGGTGCCCCAATCCCATCCCACCGAGCTTATCGCATTACACTTCTTCGATTGCAATTGCAATTGCAATTGCAATTTCTGTTGCTGCTGCTGCTGCTGCATGGCGTTAATTTGGTCTTGTGTTCCTCGATCGCCACACATTTAACGGTTCAGCGGCAGCAGCAATTGCAAATTCCATTTTTTTTGTTTTTCTATTTTTATTTCACTGGGACTGCTTTTGTTCTATGCACTCAGAAAAATTCATAGCGTTTCTGTACACTAAAACAAGCTGTCAAAATAAGGAAAACATGTTTGAAAGGAGCAGTTTTATTTAGAGCCTTATGAGCCTTTTTAAAAAGGTACTTTAAAAAGTGAAAAAGTTTTCAAACTTGTAGTGTAAGGAAATTTTCCATTTCTGGTCAGTTTTTTCTAAGTGTACCATTATGTGCGGTTGTGCACGTCATCCTCATAAATCTGCTGTTGCTGCTGCAGATCTTGCAGCTCTTGATGTTGCTGTCCTGGACCCTAACACGTGTGCCTATCGCCTCTGACTATCGACTCAATCGCATAGTTGTGGCCAATTGTTGGCCAAATTGTTGCGGCTTGAACTTCGGAGTTCTGCCAATTTGCAGTTGGCCTTTTGGAATGTGCGACCTTGCAGTTGCATCAAACATTCAATGTCCGGTAATTGTGAAGTGGCAATTACAGAAAGTGTGATAGAAATGAGGTTTGGATAGCTGTAGAGATTGTTCTGGCCAAATTGTTAGATGCAAATCATCGACCCCATGAAAATTTGAGCTTGGCCTTAGTATCCGTCGACCTTGTGGCACTTTCAGCACCATCTTCAGCGGCCAAATTGAAGCGGTTTGCTGGAGATTAATAAAGTTCACTCCGCCGATGAGCACGATCTGCAAATATAACGGGGCCGAGTGGATAACAAGCAAACAAACGCACCAAAACCGAACTTCTTTGGAGACCGACTTGTGAGTCACTTGTCGGCATGCGGAAGCTGCCCAGCACGACTCCATGGAGTTGCAGCTACACTCCTCAAAAAAATGGAGCTACATTTAAAGTATATATTACCATGCTACCATTTAAAAAAGTGGTACCCTTTCTCAAAGTTTGTGAAAATAATACACGATATTCTAAGTTCTCAATTCCTTTATAAAAGGAATAGCAAATTATAAAATCAATAATAGTCATTTAAAATGATTAGGAAATATGTAATGCAAATATTTGCAAAGAAATATTTGCTGCTCATAATATTTTTCATTATTAAGAAATAGTTAACATTCGATAACAATTAAAATTGGCTGTTTTTGTCATAAGCAAAATCTGGTATAACTTCCAGTTGTTTGCCTCATTTTCTGCGAGTGTATAGCCTGGGAGCTGCAACGCCAACGCCAACTTGCAACAGCAACTGGCAACCGGCAACAGCAACTCCTTTTCCACCGCCAGCAGCGCGACGGCAATTTGCCATTTTCGCTGTGTCGGAGGCAGCACTTGAACTGGATTAGTTGCCTGCCTTCCTTGATTTGTGACAAATCTTGATGACGCTGGCTATCGAGTGCTCGAGCGCCTGGGGCATGCAGCATGCAGCATGCAGCATGCAACCAGTAGCCATATGTGGACTGACCCAGCAGCAACACCAACAGCAGTAGCAACAGAAACTGTGGAAGATCGTGAGCTGATTTTGTTTCGAGCCTCATTTTTTCGCTTGCCACAAATTTCTCTTTTTCTTGGGGTCAAGTTTGTTGCCGAAGAAGCGTTCTGATTTCCCTGAGTTGCAACTGCGAAATGCAGCTGCATGCGATTTCCAGCTCGCCACTGACTAATGAGCTTCCCCATTTGTGCGATTTGCTTAATTAAAATCAACATCACAATTAGGCATTTCGCCCGGGGCACTCCAGTTTTCGGGGTCACTTTTCAGCGCGGTTTTCCAAACGTGATTATGAATTTGAGAGCAGCAGCTCATTCTTGGCCATTGGACGCCGTTTGGCCCAAAAACCCAGCAAAACCTTAACGACGCCTAGACGTGTCAGTCGACTGGGTTATACAATGTTCGAATCGATTTGCAAATTTGAGCCATTAAACAAAGAAACAGCCGAATCAAGGTGGTAAAAAACCGAATGCCATACGCTCTAGGAATTTCAATATATCCCCAAATGGTTAACAAACTGCACTGAAGCTAGGCACTAGATCTATAAATAAAAGTGATAAAAGTGAATCATTTTCACTTAAGATTATGATTTTTGAAGACAGCTACCGCAAAGAGCCCAGCTAAACGCCTTCGATCCCAAGAAACTGGTTCTAATTATGCCAAAGCCACAATATATGCGTTCAATTTGAATAGAGCCGGGCCAAAAACAGTTAGCCAAATAAACGTAAACGCAAAGCACTTTTTTTGTCTACGTGATTGGGGAGTAGATTTTGCGAAAAGTGGATCAATGAGCGCGCGCTTTTGCCGCGTTTTTGGATCGAGTCGAGTTGAGTTGAGTCGAGCCTGGTTAATATGATTACTCATGGCCATGTAATTTGGCATGTGAAGTGCTGGCCAAAATTAGAGCCGGGATGCCGAGATGCGAGGCATGGGAAAGGCCCGGATGCGACTCTATTTCGCCAGCCGTGATGTCATTGGGCTAGGCATTGTTTTCGCCTCCCGATCTGCAAGTCAGCATCGATCATTCCCAGTGACTCATTGGCCGCGCTGGATAATTACAAATGCCCAGGGCGAACTGGCTAAAAGTCAATGCGTCTCATACATCGATTGAATGTGTCCCCCCATCGCGGGGAGAGGAGCAAGCAAGTCTGGAGTTCTGGGCTCCGAGGCCTCATCCTTGGTCTTGGCCGCTTCGAGGAATTCACTTGACTTGGCCAGTCTAATGCTGCCAACCAGGAAATGCCAATCAATGGGGAATACATATACATGCGTTGTCCGCCGATAGAGAGCTGTAGCTGGAGCTAGAGCTGGAGCTGGAGCTGGAGTCGCTGTCCCTGTCGCTGCCTCGGCAAAACAAATAAATTAAAAATTGCATTAAAATGTAGAAAATGAAAAACGTTGCCTTTTCCAGCTGATTTGAGGTAGGCAGACAGGCGGAGTGCCAGTGCCGCAAGAGGATGGGCCGGGTTCATGGCATAGCTGTGCTGTCAACTTGAAATCGCACGTTTTCCTACGCGCTACAAAGTCGCGTCGCGATGCCGATCGAGGAGCTTGGAGCTGGGAGTTAGCAGTGTGGAGTCGTAGTCAGTTGGACAGGGCAAAATGTGCTAAAATATGCGCAAACAGCCGGCAAAACAGCGAGGGAAGGCTGTGGTCTTAACCTGGCCCAGACCAGGCCAGACTGTGGCATAAAGTCATGGCACTCACACTGCAGCTGCAAACTGCAAATCCAACTCGAAGCTCTAAACTCCAAGCTCCACCGCCGCCACCGCCGCATATGAGTGAGTGTTTTAAATCATGCTGCCTGCCAAAGTCATGATTCATATACCGTTAGCTGCTCATTTCCACACAAATAAATCCCGAAAAGCCTGGCCAAAAGGCGATTCCTCCTGGCCCGGCCCGGCCTGGCCCATTCCCACTTGAGAGCCCGAAAAAGCCATCGAACGGCGCCCAGAACGGCCCGAGATTGGAAGCGGGATCTAGGGATCTCGGATCTCGGATCTCGGGATATCGGACTCCTACCACCAATTTCGCAGGTGCTCCAGGCCAGCGAGATTCGATTTATCAGAGTCTCAGATCGAAAATGGATGGAGTCGAACCCCCATCGAAACACTTAATTATGCTCAAAGTGCCCTTTCTTCGCTGGCATTTGTACACGTGCGGGCAAATAATTAAAATGATGTGCCGTCATTAAGAGATGAACGTGAGATTTGGACCGGCAGAAACCAACTATGCTGCTCATTGAGAAAACAAATTTTGCCCTGGAAATTTCACTTTTATTTGGCCAGGTTTATTTGTTTGGTAATGCCCCCCCTCCCCCAGCCAAAGGAAAGTGTTCTCCGAGCAAAATTAAGAGCAACGCAACGCGTATAAAACCTATTAAAAGACCGCCGTGGAAAGTGGTTGGTTGACTGGGTAAAAGTTATGCAGGTGTGGTAGGCCCTGGCAAACATTTGTCGGAGTTTCGGGTTCTTTATCTAGTATATCCAGATCCGGAGTTTGTACTAGTCCCTTCACGGCGGTTAACGCTCTTTACACTTTGGCTCCGGCCTCATCGTAAAGCAATCCGAACTAAAGTAAAAACTCACGCGTTGCGCACTTCCGAGAATGTTCCGAAAAAAATAACCGAATGAGAGATGAAATGAAATTGAATTTCATGGCTGGTCAACTTGGCTATTACGCTGGCAGAAGAATAAGCCAGTGGGGGGCTATTAAACCCCAACCAGTTTTTGTTCTTATTAAACGAGGCGGGTTCTTAGAACCGACCGGCACTGCGAGGCATTTCGGGTAAGAGTTTCCGCATTATGATGTTCGTATAAATATAAATAGTTGCCATAACACTTGACGGAATGACTGAGCCATCGAGCACACGTATACCTAATTAGAAGCGCCCACAGCGGACTCTGCTCTGCCGCTTGATAAACGATCTTTAGTGTGCACTCGGAGAAAAGTACCCCCGAAACGAGGAAATTCTGTAATAATGAACCCACCTTCATGAATAATTTAAATTCTTAATTATGATGAGCAACTTCCAAAATGTATTATTAATTGTTTTCGGAATGTTCGCGGGGGAGCAAACTCCATCCCCAATGGGGGAAGAAATTTATTTTTCAAAATTTTTAACTCAATTTATTAGCGCCTGCAAATTGGCTTCAAATTGATTTTAGTCTCGCGGGCGCTTTCAACCCTGCGCTCTTCTAGATAATTGCATGAGCCAAAATAAATTGACTGCTCGATATATGGATTTTCATTCCGGACTGCCGACTGCCGACTGCCACTCCACATAAATTATGCAGCGACATTTAAAACACGAATTTCAACTTTGCCATCAATTTCATGGCCATTGTGTTCGGCCAACTGCAAGTGTCACTGCACAAAAGCCGCTGACCTGTCCACTCGGAAATGGCAAAACATTTATTTTGCATTTCAATTAGAAGGCAGCGCAGCGTATTGTCCGCCTCTCAATTGAAGCTGATCTCGGTGGGGCTTTAAGCTGCAGCTCTGCCTTCAGCCTCCAGCTCGAATGGAAAAAAGGGTTGCAAAAAGCCACAGGAGAGGAGAGGGAACGACACTTGAAGGCAATGAAGTCAAGTGGCAAAGGGAAAACAATGCAGAAGCGTCGGAATTTCCCCCACAAGGATATGGGGTAGCGACAAGGATGTGCCGGATAGTCAACCTGTTCCCTCTTCAATAATGAGCGCCATGTCTAAGGATGAAAGGAGCTGCATGTTGTCCCATCAGGACTCAAAGCCCGGGCTTTTGTCACGCACCTTGTTCGGTGGCCACCCAGGACTCAGTCCTCCCGAAAGGAGCTGCTCTGATTGCTTCCCTGCTGCATAAATTAGATGCCTGGCAGTCGGTCCTCCCCTTTTTCCTTCTGCTTCATTTTGCGACTCAATTTGCTGACTTTTATTGTTTCAGCGCCGAACGAATGCACTGCTAAATTATTTATTTATGCAAATTGAAGCAGTTAAGCAGCGCAGCGGAACAAAAAGTGCAGCCATTTGTTTGCTGTCCAATTTATCATTGCATACTTCTGCGCGTCGACAGCCTGACGGCTCAATTACCTTTACCTTTACCCAGGAATCCAGGTTCTTGGCCAAAATGTCACCGGGAGGGGAGTTTACGTACCTGAAAGCAGAGAGACAAGGGATCGATTAGCGAAGATCAATTGAGCCCACATAGAATCGAAATCGGAATGAGGTGGAATGTAAATGAGAAGAAAACCAGAGACAAGACCGCGAATTTGGGTCAGTGAGCAGCTAGAAAGACACGAAAGCCCCCACGAAACCAGATATCCAAGCTGATTTACGTGTGTCAGACCGTCAAAAGCCAAACACTCGCGTGCTGTCGTCATCGACGAAGGGTGGGCAAACTGTTTATTATGCGCACCCAACATTTAATTGAACTGATTTATATTTATTCGCGCGGTTTATTGTGTGACTAAGCCGAGTGAAATGCCTGTGTGATCGCTGATTAAACAAAACACACAAAAATTCTACCGAAAGCTGGTGATTCGGAATTTATATGATGCCGCTGAAAGTGCCAATAAAACCCCGGAGAAGCCAGCAGCTCATTATAGATTTCGGCCAGCTTCTATGTGAACCGCAACAAGAAATCAACATAGGCCCGTAATGAGCTCAATTTTATAGCCCACTCGACCGATCAATCTCCATATCATCGCCCGTTTCTCACATCCATTTTTATTTGCAATATTTCGCCGCCCTAAAACGTAGCTGTATTTCTTTTATGGCTTACTTATTTACTTGCCATACAATGGAAATTAATTTCATTCACGAAACGCAAAAACATCTTCACCTCTCTTTTTTTTTGTTTTTTCTTTCTGAGCCCGCGGGCTCACAACTAGTTTTTTGGGATTTTGCCTTTCGGCCGACAGATTTCTTTTGGCTGTTGAATCGCTGACGAAGGCGACGACTTTTCGCATATTTTCTCACAAAAAAAGAAAAGAATTTCTCGATCTCTCGAAGACAGAGAAGAAATGTTGGGGCCTGATTTGCCTATTTGGATTTTGGTTTCTGTTTGGCCGCAGGGTAATTGCAGCTGCCGGCTCGACGATTGAATTAATTTATTGGCTCTGGGCCCTGATATTCGCCGGGCATATTCCGTTGGCTTAATTGTGCTGGCCCCATAACTGTTTTTGGCTTTTGGACCCGTTTTCGGGCCAACAGCAGTAGATAATGGTAATAATAACCAGCGAAACATATTTAATTTGTGCAGCAGACAAACATCGTGCGCGTTGACACCTTGACCGCGTTGAATTGGCCCTACTCCGCTTGGCCTTATGGGCCATTAAGCGCGCCAATTTCAATTGAACCAAATTATATTTTCTAGCTCTAAGAGCCATGCCAAAATGCCTGCCAGGGCCTAAATTCGAGCGGCCGCGTTAATGGCCCTCGAATGGACGGAATGACTGGCCAGGGACTCGCCCATCCTGTGGTTAGAGTGGGCGGGCTGCATTAGCACTCCAGAAATGGCCATTAACAGGCACTTGCCGAATGCAGTTTGCGGCTGATAACAGGCATTACGCATACGCCAGGTGGGCCAGTGGAAATCTATGTCGCCATTTGGTTCCGCTCGTTCCGCACACTTTTTCTTTCTACCGTCTGACACTTTCTTTGGCTATTGAACTCGAAACTCGAAAGCATCGGCTGCAAACCAGATCGCAGTAGCAACGCCACCGACTTCTGAGGCTCCAGCGGCGGCAACAACAATTTGGGTTAGAGAAATTCGCGCCCCACCACGACACACTTTAAAGTCGGAGTTCTTGCCACCAGCTCCGCGGTTCTAGACCACGATTTAACCTTGGCTACTTGGTGCTCGGCACTTTGTACTTGGTACTTGGCCACTTGGTACTTGGCCACTTGGCTACTTGGGCGTAATGCGAGACAAGTGTCGTCGCTTAGTCGTAATGTGCTTAGTTGCGCTTACTTTCTTTGCCGGCGAGTTGGGTCCATGGAAGCGGAGAGTCACACAATGCTAATGCCGCACATAAACCGATTTACTCAATTAAACTTTAAAATCACAAAAAGTAGCTGGCGGGAATGATGTTCAGTTCGGTTCGGTTTGGTTTCGTTCAAGTGCCTTTGAATTGTGGCTGCCCGAAATGCGCAGAAAATGCCCAAGGTGAAAATAGGCGATGAAAAAACTGCCAACGTCACAATTTAATTTGTTGGGACTGCCTTTGTCGATCTCTTGAACATGCATCTTCGTTATCTCCCGCCGATAGATAATATTTCAAAACTGCTAATGGATTGATATACATTTATCAGGGGCAGGGAAAAAACCATTAGGCTATACATTTGTCATTTGTCTAATCTAAAATATTAGCTAACCAATAGTGTTTGTTGGGCTTTAAGTTGCAGAAGACGTTTTGCTATGGACATTTAATTTTGTATTTAATTAATTTTGTTTATTAGTAGTTAAAAGTGATTTAAAAGCTTTGCAGTGGTCATTTGTTTCTTCTTCTTTGAGGTCAAAACGGAAGAAGAACTTAAATATTTGTAAAGTTCTTCACGAAGTGTGTGATGTTTGGATAAAAATTACGAAATAATATCCGATTCATGTCTGAAATCTTTGAAACAAACAACTTCTAGCCACAAGAGTTTGACATAATTGCTGGATTTTTAAAGCCATGAACCCTGGCCAAAATCCAATGGTATTGGCCATTGACAGGCCTATTTTTGTGTGTTATGGGTTCACAGACACGGTCGTAATCGGATTAACTGATAACCGAGTGTGGCAGTCACGCTTGCATCCGCCAGATACGAGATACTCGCACCAGATGGGTGATACTACCCACTAGATACGAGATGCATGACCCGGCTCGGCTCATTAGGCTTTGGCACAGCTTTTCACTCAATTAGCGCAGCATATCATTTGCATACAGTGGGCCTAATTAAATTATGCGATGTGACGGGGCGGACGGACGGGGCTCCTCCTCCTGTCAGTTCTTTTCTGGCCAAGTGCAGAACTTGGCTAACGGCGAAATGGGAGCCCAACAATGAGACATTAGCCTGGGCCAGCCTATCATTATGTAATTTGTCGGTTCTCGGTGGCTCCTTTCTGTGCGATCTTGTGATTTTGTGGTGTTTTGATGCTCTGGAGTGCTGATGTCAGACCCAAGGTGTGCCGGGCCCGCATCATAACTTAAAATAGTAGCTTCATGCCAGCCAATTAAATATTTTAAAGACTTTTTTCTGCGCATTTCGGCAGAACGCGGAGAAGGCGAGCTGCCCTCCGCAGTTGCTTTAATCTTTCTTTCCAAGAGACGAAAATTAAAATAAATTAACATAAACGTTAAACAGCCGAATAAAGTTTCAGCGTCTTCGTGTTGCAGTGGCTTTTAATTGTTATGATAATTTTCTTCGAGGAAGCCAAACTCGGTACCACATATGAAATCACAAATCAAGCCACAAAGAAAGCATCTAAACAAAGGCATGATTTAATGCGATATTGAAAGTGACTATGGAAAGTCGCGGATCTGCTACAGTTCATCAAACCCTCAGGTGGATGAAGTTAAGCATACGCAGCGTGCGCCGGCGATAAGCTCGTAAAACTTCGCTGGCAACAAAGTGTCGAACTTTCCGATTCGCTCCCCTGAGTGATGGAGTTCTGGCAAAGTTTCTGCCTATCTATCTTTCTATTTCTATCCGACTTTTTAGCCCGGCGGCAGCGGAAGTGCCCACATTGAAGCCTCCGCTTCTATTCAATCCCCAACCGCAACCACCACACGACTTAAAGTGCCCTAAGTCGGGGCATTTATGTCATTATTGGCACTGCCTGACTCCGCGGGAGACATTTCAGTTTCAGGCATTTTTAATTAAAATGCTGCAGCAGATGTGATGTGCCGTGGAATCTGGAAAAATGCTGAAACCACAGAACGAACTCGGAATGGGCCAGCCCAGCCGCAGCCACAACTAGACTCCGTTTCCGATACTCGTATTGGCCATGTTTCCTGTTGGCTCATCAATAAATCTGTATTCCTGCTGGCGCCGCTGCAGACAAACCCAATGTCAAATTTGGCCTGTCCTGTTCGCCCCCCTTTCAGAAATTGTCTATAAATCACACTATTTCCGACCAGAGGACACTTTTACATGGCCCGAAATAAAAAGGGAGCCACAACCAAACACCTGCTGCTGCGGAGTCCAGTCATGGTCAGGGCCCTCAAATGTCAGCCCGAACTCTCTGGCCAGCTGCCAATGAAATCTCTGGCAAACCAAATAACACTCAAAGTCATTTCAGGTTGAAAATGTTTGCCAGCCAGTTGGAGGATGGAGTGGGCCCGATGGTCACATATTGCGGTAGCGTTTTATTTGCATTTTTTATTGGGCCCCCGGCTAGGAGGAGCGGGGCACAGGACCTCGACTAGGTCCAGGACCAGGAGCAGGACCCCATCCTCCCTGTGCACTTGTAACTACTATAAATATATCGTTTTGGCTCTTATTTCATGGGGCTTTTTCGAGCGGGGTCTCGTCGGGCTCGTGGCCCAGCCATAGTTTGTATTATTTATGGCTAACTAAAAGCTTTTACATTCGGGCAATTTTAGTTTTTACGAGTTGGAAAAATGTCGACGCTAGCCTGCTGGCCATTTAAAGCTCCGCGCCAGTTGGTGTGGGCATAAATTCTAATTAGAGCTGGCTCTTTGCAGGAGCAGGCTTTTTTTGTGAATTACCCCAAAAACACACAAGGAAAATATTCTCATAGTTGGAAAGATCGGTGTATTGATTGCCTCTTAAATGTCCTTGCAATTAATTTAAGCTAAAAATCATTTTGATTAAAATCAGTTTAAGAAGAATTTTTAAAACCAGGAATTCCAAACAATAGTAAATAATGATTTCCTTTGATATTTAAATCGAATAAAACTAAAATAGCGAAACAGATTTTAATTCTATTTTCGAACTGTAGAAATTCTGTGGCAAGAATAATTTGTTTAGTTACCTAGAACCATTATTAAAAAGTTCTCATTTTAATATGCACAACATCAAGATGGCAGAAAATGCATTATTAAATATGGATTCTGTAAAGAACACATTTTTGCCTGTGCATGCGGAAACTATTTGCACAATGGCCGTGGCCAAAAGACCAAAAGACCGAAAGGCCAAAAGGCAGTCTGGGTCTGGGCCTCGGCGCGTGGCAGTTACGTTAGCGGTGCAGTGGTGCGGTGGTGCAGTGGTGCAGCCAGTGAGTTGTGGATGAATGAGCTGGCCACCGACTGAATGGCTGCAATTTGCACCAGCAGCAGCCGTCGAGCCGAACCGAACCTCCTTTTTTATGAATGAATAACTTTGAGGTCGTTTTAACGCCTGGTTGGCTTTCGCTTTAATTTCGTTGTAGGCAAATTAATTTTTATTAATTGGCAGCCGTAAAGATTAAAGGCCGCTTATGCAGGCGCGCAACTGCAGTGACCCTTCCCTCTGATCTCCACTTGAAATGGCCCTAATGGGAGGTCTGGTCTGGTTTTTGCCCTAGAAAGAGTTGACAACCCGGTTCGAAAGGCCCACTGCTGTGGGGACTTCTCAATCGATGGCGAGAACCCCATGGGGAAAAATCGCGGAAATGAATAATTATTGAATCGGGCTTCAAACAATTGCGCAACACGTCACACATGTGCATAACACCGGTTTAAATTGCCCGTAAATAAATTATAATTAGTAGCGATGTATTTTTTTAATTTACTGAAGGGATGTTAGTCATCTCATCACCTTTTGCCAAAGTGTCTTTACTAATTAATTCTTAAGAAGATTCTTTGAGATCTTTCCACATATTCTTAAACATTGAAATACAAGAAATCTTAAACATTTAAAGACTTCCAAAATTTTAAAATGGTTCAAAACCATTTGGCCTACAGAAGGATTAATTTTAAAAATATTTCAAGGATCAATAAATGTATCACTCAAAAAATTTCAATTTAATTAGTAAGCGAAAGTTGGATTTTAAATGAATTCAAAGTTTTCTAATTAAAAAAAATAGTTTTTATTGCTACTTATTTGTACAGTAGCTCTAAATTCTTTTCATTTATTGATAAAGTTAATTCATTTTACTTCATATATTAAAAAAAAGTTTTGAAAATATTTCAGCACTTTAAATCACACCAAACTCTTCTTGTAAATCTCCTATGACAAGACATTCTAGAATATCCTGCAGGAAGGACACTCGCTGGTCGCAACTCACCTTTTTCACTCAAGTAACAGAACGATTGGTCGTCGTTTAGAACTCTCAGAATTCAATGGGATCACTAGCCACTTTCTATCCCGATTTGTATCTTTGTATCTTGTATCTCACAGAGTTATAGGATCCTTTAAATCGCTTTTACACGTAGCTCAACATTTCGCGCACTTTATGGGTTTGTTCAACTCGTTATATTTATGGATGTTCACTTGACAGTTTTTTATTTCTGTTTTTAAGGGCAAAGGTAATCCGCTGTTCCGCTGGAGAGGTAAAAGGCAAAAGAATGGTTTTGGCCAACTGAGGAGGTTCTGTTGGCGGTTCGTTTCGGCTGCTTGGGGCACCACCAAGATACAACCGCTTCATAAAATTCAAAGAGACTCGGACCCAATAGCTTCTCGCTGCTTATTTATATAGCCTACGTAGCGCGGCGATTTTTTTTTGTTTGAAAATCAAAAGTACGAAGCGACGCGGGCAGCGGCGCCGACCGCGACGCGGCAGAGGCAGCAGCAGCAGGCGGCAGCAGCAACAGCAACAACTTGCAGCGGAGAGAGAGCGACGACGTCGAAGAGAGCGGCTAAGAACCAACAGCAAATACACTCAAATGCTCTGAGCAAACTGCTCATCAATTGGATCTCGCTACGCGCTCTGCCGACGCAGACGTCGCTGTCGGCGTCTCTGCTGCGGCGCAGTCGCTGCTTGGAAGCCGGCTTTCTGCGACGCCGACTGCGACGTCGACTGCGCAGCGAGCATGTAACTTGGTCCAAAAACCCGACTCTCGACGCTCTTCAACTCGGCAAGTTCTTGGTCTTCGTCGGCCACTTCGTGGTCATGGCCAGCAGAAGAGGAAGAATTGGCCAAGAAGACGCCGATGATGATGGCTGTGATGATGATGATGACGATGCTGCCGCTTTTGCTACTCAGTCAGTTGGCCATCAAGCGGCTCTTTGCGGTTTGGGCCAAAAGGCAAAACATGAAAAAAGGGGGAACTCTGGAGTGAGCCTAGTCAAAATCCACGGTACAGGTGTCTAAATTAAACAAGCCACACACGACAAATATGGTTTGAAGGGCCAACCGGTTCTTGGCCAGCACTGCGATAAATTCCCCCCAACAGAAAGTGCGTGACTGCCGGCTCTGAGTATTGACCTTTCCTATAATTAAAGCCAGTTAATTGTTTGCCAAATTCCTTTGTTCGTTTCAATTAATTATTTAATTACTCGCAGCCAAGTTGGTAATTTCGCACTTGGCTTTGTCTCCCCGTTTTTCGGCCAACAAAATTGAAGAAGAAGTCGCGCGCGCGCTCTCCTCACTCACTCACTCACTTCGCTTTACTTTACACTCGAGATTAGATGGCCAAAAGCGAGTGCTACCAACCGTTCGAAGATGCTTTTCAGAGCTAAATGGGAGCCGGCACGTCCATTACACGACGCGCACGTTTCGCTAATGAACTGAACATTTCCGCTTTGCCGGCATCCTTTGGCCCAGCTTCTTGTTCTTGGTCCTTTCGGTCCGGCGGTCCGGCACATTTTGGCCACTGCGCCGGCGCGTGTCGAACATTTGAGCGGGGAATTTGTCGCATTGCCAGCTTGGAACACCAATCACCACAACAACAGCAACAGCGGCAACACCAAGGGCAGCAGGAGCAGCAGTCGGCAGCATCAGCCATAAAGAAAAACCGGGAATAAAAACCACCCGCTCCCAGCAGTCCAAATATACCATACAGTCCAATAGCAATAGCAATAGCACTCAAAGAAAAGGAGATCCTGAGGCTTACTTCACTTGAAACCGGGGTAAATTTAATTTGGTTCGGAAATCAATTGACTAAAGATTTGTTCATTACTACATTATGAACAAATATATTCTGTCTCATTACATTATTTAAATTCAAGGGTATTAATAATTACATGGGGTTTTTTTTGTTACCTGAACAATTTATTAATCATCTGGCATTTAAAAAAGAAGCTTATCAAATATTTTGATTATTAAACAGATCGAAATTATTATGGAGTTCTTTAAGCAACAATTATTTACAGCTTACAAAATAGTTTAGTAAAAGATACACTTAATATTCTTAGAGGATACAATTTTCTTTCAGTGCCACAAAGCCAATCCCGACTACGTGTTGCCAACTTTTGTCGATTGTCGCCTGTTGTTGCTATTGCTGTTGTTGCTGTTGTTGCTGTTGTGTGTATGTTTGCTCTGGTTGTGACTCGAGTTTCTTGTTGGGATGCTGCCGCTTATTCTGGTGTTTTTCTGATGTTGCTGCCGTCTCGTTGTCGTGAAATATTTTTGGCATTTTCACTTTATACGTGCAAATTTAATGGCAATTGGTGCGAAATGCCGGACATGCAAAGAGCGGGAGCGAGACAGCCTGTGGGGGAGGGGTCGGAGGTCATGAGGAGGCAGCAGTGACATTGTGGGTGGCACTGCTTCAATTGTACAGGGTGCAAAAGGCACCCGAAACTTGGCTTATTGTTCGACTTCTTTGTGCGCTCATTTCTCATCGCAATTCAGCGAAAGAGCTGGCGAGAAAAATTTCCGAACTCAGATTGGGATTTTTGTGTTGTCTGGCCGTGAATCATGATTCACATATAGAATACCTGTCGGCGAGCGAGTGTCATTAAAATCATTAACCATTAAGGCTGAATGGCGAATTGAACGAAGACTTAAATCCTCTTGCGGTGAACTCACTTTTCGGGGTCTCCACACCCTGTTTTTATACTTTCAGTGATCCATCCAGGCACTACACTATCCCTCCTCCGCAAGTGCCATCCATCACAGGACCACAAGCGGTAGCAGAACCAGACCAAAAAACCAGGACAACCAGTGCCAACGCTTGAGTAAATAAATAGCCAGCGACAGTTTTCGCCGGGCCAGAAGTGACTCGTCCGGGGCAAATGCCAAGCGACAATGTCGACTGATTTCCATTGTGTGATGTGACAGGTGTCACAGCGCGTGGACAGGTGGGTGGACAGGGCAGGAAAACAGGAGGGCAGGAAGGCAGGAAGGCAGGAGCGCAGGAAAAAACAGGATCTGGCCAGGGCCAAGACCACTCCAGAGATGAATGTCGCGAGTCGAGGGGCCTCATGACCAATTAGCCTTGTTAGCGGGATGAGCTGCGGGCATTGGGCCATGCCATCCGCACTAACGGTAACCGGTCACCAGCGGCATGTCTCCGCCAGCAACGATTCCAGAGCTTCAGAATTTCAGAATTCCAGAGGAGTGACACTCCACGCACGCCTGAGTTCGTTCAATTGATTTAACATGAAAGTGTAGCTCGGTAAATTGATTTCCAGAAAAATGTTTAACTTTGCCATGTCCAATTGCTGGACTTTGTTTTCTTCTCGACCATCAAAGTTTTACGCTGTTGCCAAGTGACGGTGGATGGGGCCCAAAAGAGATGGTGCTGCCAGCCAACGATTAGCTAAGTGGCTCACTCGAAATAGCCAGAAATGAAAACCATTCAAATACAGGCAACTTTAAACGGTGAAAAAAAACACTTTAATCATATCTTACATTTTACTTATAAGATTAAGACCATTTATTACAAATATGTTAACAATTTCCTACAAAACTATGTCAATTTGTTTGAAAGAATAAATAATGTTTTATTTTGATTTAATTCTGCTGCGTTTCTATAATTTATTTAAACAAATTCTTTGGTATCTCTAGACTGTTTATAGAAATTGTTTGGTAAACACAAATGAATTTTTGAGATATATTTAAGGGGACAAATATTTAATTTTACTCAATCTGATTGCCAAATACTTTCAAATAGATTTCTAGGAATATAAGTAAGTGAGGTTAGAGTCTACATAATTAAACAGTTTCCGGTTCTTGACCTTTAGAACATTCTCTTTGAGCCACCAGCAGGCTGGCAACCCTGGTTGGTTAGATATATCTATAGAATCCGTATTTTTACTCCCCCAGCACTTCGTCTTCGTCTATTTGCCGCGTATCAGTACAAGTATCTGTAGCTGACCGTAACGAATTGCGTCTGTTTCAGTTGTTGTTTGCCAAAATATAAAGTATGTTCGGCCGAATGCGAATATATCCCTTTTGCAACCCTCTAAAAACGAAACGCGAGAGGCGAAAGCCGTCGTCGCCTTCCAGCGAGGGTGATGACTGATGATGCTGGCGCGACTCGCCGTCCTCCGTGCTGCGACCTCCTTGCTTCGTCCTGCGGAGTCGTCTGCAAGCTGGTCGGAGGATTCCTTTTTGTTGTCTACTTCTCGGGCGCTTCAAAAGTTCATTTGCACCGCCGCCATCCCCTGGCAAATTAAATAATAGGCTTATGGTGGCTTAGTGTCGCAATTGTTGCTGCTGCCATCGCGTTTAGCATGCCATAAAGGCCAACATTTTTAATAATATTTATTGCCGGGCCATTCATGTGTCTTTAATGTGCCCCAGACAAGAACGCAGCTCGTGCATAACAAGAGGCTTGTCATTCTGGTAGCCAGAGCCAAAGTGCTCCTTTGTCGTAGTCGTCGTCGTCTTCGTCGTGTTGCCCAAACCACGCTCCAACTAACTTGGCCTACGCCAGCTGCATTGCTTATGAGCCTCCCTCTAGCGCCTATGCGAATTCAATCAAGTCATCAGCCTGACCCTCGCCCCCGATTACGAAGTGCCCTAAAGTCCAAGTTGCAGTCCAGCCCAGTTCTTAAGCAACCCAACCATCAACTTCTGGCCCTGCTACATTCGAGATTGGGAGTCCATAAATATCTTTACTATCTTTAGCATTTCCAAAAAGAATAATAGCCCTACGTGAAGAACGTCGTTATACAATTATATGATGATAAGTTATCATATATTTACACCCTTGCTGGGGGTATTATAATTTTATTCAATAGGTTTCAACCCAGCGAAGGGCAAATTTCCGACCTTATAAAGTAAATATATTCTTTATTAGCATCATTTCTTCACTTTTCTCCTTTCCCAGTTTTCAAAAATGCAGAAAAGTGAACTAAAACCTTCACCTCTCAGCCGATAACTTTTCTTACAGACATCCGACATCAAAGTGGCATACCTCTAAATGATTGTGTTTTAATCCTCTAAAAATCTGTGTTCTTAACATGATTTATATTTTTCGGTCGATTTTTCGTCATTTTTACAGTGTTACCCCTTTTCAAATTTTCGAAAAATGGCTTTGCAGAAAAATGACCTAAAACCTGCAGTTTTCAGCCCACAACTTTTCTTACAGACATCCGATTTCAAAGTGGCATACCTCTAAAAGATTGAGTTTTAATCCTCTAAAAATCTGTGTTCTTAACATGATTTATATTTTTCGGTCGATTTTTCGTCATTTTTATAGTGTTACCCCTTTCCAAATTTTCGAAAAATGGCTTTGCAGAAAGGTGACCTAAAACCTTCACCTCTCAGCCCATAACTTTTCTTACAGACATCCGATTTCAAAGTGGCATACCTCTTAATGATTGTGTTTTAATCCTCTAAAAATCTGTGTTCTCAACTTGATTTATATTTTTCGGTCGATTTTTCGTCATTTTTACAGTGTTACCCCTTTCCAAATTTTCGAAAAATGGCTTTGCAGAAAGGTGACCTAAAACCTGCAGTTCTCAGCCCACAACTTTTCTTACAGACATCCGATTTCAAAGTGGCATACCTCTAAATGATCGTGTTTTAATCCTCTAAAAATCTGTGTTCTCAACTTGATTTGTATTTTGGAGTCGATTTTTCGTCATTTTTACAGTGTTACCCCTTTCCAAATTTTCGAAAAATGGCTTTGCAGAAAGGTGACCTAAAACCTGCAGTTCTCAGCCCACAACTTTTCTTACAGACATCCGATTTCAAAGTGGCATACCTCTAAATGATCGTGTTTTAATCCTCTACAAATCTGTGTTCTCAACATTATTTATATTTTTCGGTCGATTTTTCGTCATTTTTACAATTTTCGAAAAATGGCTTTGCAGAAAGGTGACCTAAATCCTGCACTTCTAAGCTTATAATTTTTTGTATAGACTTTTCGATTTATATAGATATAGATTTTTCGAGATTTTTATAGGGTCTTTCCAATTTTGTTGTGGCTCTGCAGAACTTTTTTGTGGATTTCCAAGAAATGAGTTTTTTTCCATTTTCTCGATCAAATATTTATTAACCATTTAAAAACGGCTATAAAATAAATTTATGAATTCTAAAAATAGTTATTTCAGATTTTAATATGTGTAATTATGATAAATTAGCCATTAACTGTGCTACTATACCCCCAACGATCTGTAAAAGTCGTTGGCCTACTTTAACAAGCCTAATTATGAGCTGCAGAAGATATTCCTTAACTAGTCTGGTTGGAAAATAATAATGTTCCTTCGTGATCGGCTCCAGAACTGCTATATAAAGCATCCCCAGACGGTCGCAAGCAATTACTGTTAAGTACTGCCTTTCCCATGGCGAAGTACACGAAATGCCATTCATGAATCATTCCGATCTACGGCTGCTTATGGAAAATCAATCGTTTTCCACAATGATTTCTTGTTTTGGCGCCACGTTCCTGCTTTTGTTGTTGGCGCCTCGAATGTGCCACGAATTAGCAAAAGTGATCGGATAAGCAAATTACAAATTACAATTTGCAACTGCAACTGCAACAGTAACAAAAGAGTAACAAGAACTACGAATATGCCAGTTGCATTGCCAATGAGCTGCTCAGTCAGTCTTGGTCTTGGGTTTTAATGAATGGCTCGGCCAAGTTTGAGATCGACTCGGCACAGGACTTGGCCCTGAAGTCGGCGCCAGGAAAATCCTCCTCATGCATATGCAGGGCCATATATCATTCCGCACATATGCATATGCAAATGCCATTTGTCACACAGCCAGCTCTGTTACTGTTTTCAGTTCTGATTCTGTTTCTGTATCTGTATCGGTTTCTGTTTCAATTTGGGAGTTACTCTTGCCGGACGGCTCTTAAAATGGCACCACGCCTCGCCCTGCAAATCACAATTTTTAGTGCCCGATTTTACTGGACTTTAACGAAATTAAACAAGCCTTTTTATGGAGCATAAATCCCCAGATTGCCGCCAGCCAAACTCGGCAATGACGACAAATATAACTTAAACGTCAGCAACAGCATTAGCTACACATAAAAAAACACACAGCTTTTGAGAGGTTATAGACTATAAAATTGAATCTGCATAAATGGATTGAATCTAAATTGGCAGATATAATAAACACAAATGGCACCTATAATATGTGTAAAATATGACTTAGTCTGCCAAAACATTTATGTAAACACTCTGAAATTTGGTATATTAATTAAATTTTCGCTGTGTACGTCTTCAGCTTCGTCAAATTAGCATCTTTGATTTGAGAATATCCACCGTACACCGCTGTCCGATTGTCTTGTTTTCGAGTTCGAGTTGACCCAATTAGTTTGGGTGAGTAACTCATAAAAACGACATGCGATTGCTTATCAGCACCACGACCCTTTGGGTCTCTGGTATTTGCTTTCTCTCGGACTGAATTTGGCGTGGCTTCTTTCGGGTTTGGATTGGGATTAGGTTGTATTGGAATTGGGACTGGAATTGGAGCACTCACACACAAATAAAGATAAACTAGCATCTTCCACTGTGATTGTGCGAGTAGTTTGTCTTACTGCTCTTGGCCCCCCAATAAATAAGTTTTGGTCAATGTTTGCCAACTGGATGTGGGAGGGGTAGATGACCTGGGGAGGGGTAAGATTGAGGGAGGGATGACAACTGGTGAACAATCAGAGCTACAATTGAGGAAATTGCTAGAATAAACAGCGGAGACAGAGTCAGAACGACAAAATAGAATTAAGTTGGACTCCATTTGATAATCTTTAATAACATTCTCACGCCTTTTTCACGGCTCGTTGACTCGCAGTTCGAGTTAGATGCAGGCACAGATAAAATCCAGCGAAGTGTTAAAGCCCATCAGCGGAAAAAGTAGCAAAAAACAGAGCCCCCAAAATTAATAAAAAAGCGTTTCGGCCCGAATCAGCTCTAGGCTAACAAACATCAAAAAAACAGTGTAATGAAAGCGCAACAATTACTACTCTTCGGGGTCAAATGCAAATTGCAACATATCTGTGACAGCTGGCTTTTGTGGGTGGATTTCAGGGTCAAGTTTGGGGACCCTGCTCCGCGTTGAAAGTGATCCGAAAACAGAAATCTGAAATCCAAAGACCACATTCCGAAATCCGATTCGAAAAGGGCCACGAAGTGGTAACGGTAAACCGTGGGCATTATTTAGCAGTGATTGATGATCGTCGCGTGTTTCGACCGGAACACAATGGTCGAGAGGTGATTATGGGCTTGTAAATTTTGTCCCCTTTCGATTTCGACGCAGTCGCCTAACGGCCAGCTAGTTGTTGTCCAAACATTCAGCTTATTGTTGTACAATTTAACACATTTCGGTGCTTTTCATACTCTTTATTCACCTGCCTGCCTGGTTACTGGGTACTGGGCACTGGGCCCCCGCGGCTATATTTCTATTTGCCTAACAATTAGAAGTTATTTAGCCAATTCATTGTCTTATTTTGGCCACTTTTGCGACTGCAGTCGCATGAATTTTAATTTTATGCAAACATTTGTCAAAGGCCAGCAAACAATTGATTCCAAATTCGTGTTTAACTCTGAATTGGCATTTATAATTGGCGGCAAAGTTATTTGCATTATGCGAAATACTGAAAAAAGTTCTCAAGGCCGCAGAATCCACGGTTGAAAATAGCTCTCTACCATCACGCGCTTATCGCATAAGCCATTATTCCAGCGGGTCCTTAATCAAGCCAGCTCAGTTAATTAAATTTACATTAATTTTTCAGCGGGCTAACGATGCCGGTATCAGCCTCCGAACCGGGTAAACATCATTTACACTGGGATTGTCTCGTTAAAGTCAACGGGCTGTGGACTCGACAAATATGTGTGCAGACAGAAGTTGACAGTTGGCAAAAAGAGCGAAAAAGATGGTTTTATTCGTAACAGGCGTTGAGCAAACTGAACCGATTCCGAAAGAATTTCAATTACAAATTCCCAATGCCAGGCTCAAATGCTCTGCAAGAATTGTCCAAGGTTGAATCAGATTCTGAGAAATCGCATGTTTTGCTAATAGGACTTACCCCGCCCCTGATAAATACAAAAAATAACATTGCAAGCATGAAAAAGATGCGAAAATCCTCTTTTATTAAATTTATTCAATAGTCAGCGGTTAATCCCACCAACGATGACTGCAAATATTTTCAATGATTCGGAATTACGCTTTCAATCATCGTTTCGGACAGGCGTTACTTAAATGTTAACTATGAGTTTTTTACACATCATGCCAACTATGTAATTTCAATTAGTGACAATGACCTACGCGAAATAAAGGTATTATGTTTCAATTAGGTGCACATAATCATCGAGACTCTTGAATACACATATTTCACAATAAATATTTTAATAAGGAAACCTAAAGTCAATAGACTAGGTACTTTACAAATAAGTTTTGTTGATAAATGCGCTAAGGAGAACTCAACATTGTCTCCCTTATAAGGCAAGGCATTCATTTATTTTGTTCTACTTTAGCAATGTTCAATCAAGTTAAAATAGTTAAAAAACGCTAACTAGTTAAGAAAACTTAATATTGTGTTATCAACACACATAAAAAATTACGTTAGTACAGTTTCCCGTTTTTAACTTGCTTGGAAGTTCTTAACCAATATTTATGCATATAAAGTTTATAGATAAATTAAATGCCCAAAATCATGTTTATAACGAGCTGTGGGAATCGGCTTGCCACATTAAAGCCAGAGTCCACTCGACCAGAATGCGTATGGCTTTAGGAAATAGGAACGATAAATAAAAGAGGTCACTCTGTCTGTGGCAAATCGCCTGCCCAAACCACTATTCCCGTTTCGGGAGTGAGCTGTCTCACTCAATCCGCCGAATCAGAGTCCACATGAGCACGTCTGGCCGGATTCACCCGCAAACACCAAAGAGCAGCCACCCAAATACCAAGCCTCCCAACCACCCAAACCACCCAAACACCCAACAGATAGCACAGCAACAATAATCATCACACTCGCAAACAAAATCGCAACAACACATCGACAATGGGAGGCAACAAATAAATTCAAACAATGTGCCGAACGAAATGTAAAGCATAAATATTTGCCAAAGGGCCCGGGACATTGCCAGCTGAGTCCTGAGTTTCCCCATGTCCCCCAATCCCTCAATCCTCCGATTCCGCACCCAATCCCGCCCAGAAAACGGAGACAGTCACGTTTTCACTGCACGCACATTGCGCATACGCCGTGTTGGCCGTACATATCTACGCACGGAGCATATCGCAAATGCCGTCAAAAGCTGGGAAAGGGAATCATTCATATTTTAGCCCTGCCAAAAACGGTTTCGATAGCAGCCAGCGAACATCATCATCAGGATTGCAGTCGAGGTGGTGCAGTGGTTGAGGTCGAGGTGTTCGACATGGTGGTGCAGGCGGTTCAGGCGGTGCCAGCGGTTTTCATGTCATCGCAGGCGGGAATTGAATTTCGCGCCAAATGACTGGCGGCAATTTTTCAACCGCTTCATTTCGGGCCACGCCATATCTGCCAGTCTCCATATCTATATACCCGTCGTATATATATATATATTCCCGAACTGCATCCATATATTAATGTGCGTGTGCGGAGCGCTTCCCTCTTGTCTGAGCAACTTACATTTAATGCCTGAATTTTTGGCTTTTTCATGTTCACAGTCTGACGCGCCTCAAAAGCCAAACAAGCCAGAGTTACACAGAAAGAAAATGTATTGTGCATAAACAGACAAATCTACTTATGTTCAAATTTAAATGAAAATTGCTTTTATATTTCTTAGAATTCTTAAATCCAAACTTCAAGCTTATTAAATGATTGATTTGAATTTAATTAGAAATGAAGTAATCTTGCTTCCGTACTTGGTTTTGACTTACTCACTGGCTTTTATAAATGTATTTTTAGAACGTGTTTACCTAGTTAACTTATTGGTTTCCAACATTTTTTAATTAACATTAACATAAGCATTGAGCATTAAGCATTAAGCACACCAAGCTCATGAATATTAATGTCTAGATGGGTCTTTAATTTAATTTTATTGCGCTACTGACAGACTATTTCATTTGAATAAAGAAAAGTACTAATGAACACTTAAAAAGTACTAAGATTGTTTAATTGAGAGCCGAAGCGTTAAGTTTAATAAGTGTGCGGGGGAATTTCTTAGAGACTATGCTACTAAATGCTTAACAACAGTCTCATTTGATTAGGAAACTGTATTCTCTTATCCCCAAACAAACCTATTGAATCTAATGGGAACTTTTGCTCAGTGCACCGTTCGCACACTTCACTTCACTTTACTTGGCTGGCTGAAACGACTGGGATGACTGCGATGGCAGGCAGGTCCCATTAACAATTTTGGGGCTGGCTAGGATCTGTCTGCTGCTTAAGTGCGTCTCGGTGTGCGCTGAATTTGACAGCTTTTGTTAGCTTGATTTTTGGCTTTTGGCGCGGCTTTAAGTCCGCCGATGCAGCTCCAACTTCAGTTCCAGCTCTAGCTCCACCTTCCTATCCATCTCCATCCCCATCTCCGCCTTTCGACTTATGATGCGATGCCCAAGTTGAGCGGAGAACTTTAATTGAAATTTCGCCGGCGATGGAGCTGGCGACAAGTTGATTTTCCACTTGGCCAGCAGCTATTGGAGCAGCGAAACGAATTGGACATTAAACGCTACCGTTGGCCAAATTGCCAGCGGGCCAACAGCCAGTGCGATTGGCGTTAACAAGCGCATTAGATTTGCCGGATCCCGGGATTCCGCAGATCCCAGATCCCAGTCAGTCAGGCAGTCAGTGGCCAATTTGGCAAGGCTGTTTGGGGAATTGCTCGGACCTGGTCTTCAGCAACTGCCAAGGCAATTTGCTTGCTGTTTGTCAAGAACGTGGCCAGGTTGGACTCGCCTTTGGATTGGGAATACTGGGAGTGTGGCGGAGGCAGCACTCTCCCAAGGGAGGACTCTCCAATCTGTTGACTGCTTCTGATATTTTTGTAACCAGAAACAGAAACAGAAACAGAAACAGAACCAAAACCAGACCAGACCAGCCGCACACAGCAACAAAGTAGCTGCCGCAGTGCAAATAAAAACTGCGCTTCAACACGCACATCCCACCTCCTCCCAGAAGTCTGTTTGTAGTTTGCAAATTGTAACTAGATACAATTTGTAGCGTGGCTTTGTTTGCTGCCCGCTGACTTATTGCAGGAAGGAAAGCAGCGCAGAAAGATGGAAAGATGCAAGAAGAACGAGCAGGCAGGTGTTCTTGGGGTACTCGACGATTATATACCCTTTTCGGCTAAGTATTATTTCTGAAATTATACTACAATGTCAAAGATTGAAGAATTCATTGCTGCAGCTATTGCAGATTTGGAGACAAATTTATCTATCTATAAGAGGTAAGTCAAATAATATTCTTCTCTCCAGAAATGCTGGCCACTAGCGCTAGAAACCAAAAAAGTCAATATTAAAACGATTAATGAAATGTATGAATGTAAATGTATCATATTTATTTGGTTCTTTATAATATTTAAACGTATAATAATAATAATAATATATTTCTTTTGATTTTTACTAAACTAATAAATCTAAGCATCTAGTAAAATTGTAATTCCCATTGAAAGGGTATAGAAAGCGCTGCCGGCAACTCGATGCAGACGGTCGCAATTGTTGGTTGCACCCAAAGTGCGTACTCGTATGTCTGGTTTTGGCCGTGGTTCTGGTTGCAGTTGCAGTTGCTCTTGCTGTTGCAGGGGCAACCATGAACCAAGTGCTCCTCCTCCCCCGAGCACCGCCTGCACCTCCGTTCGCAGTGATTTGTTGCATTTCTAATGCGACTGCTTCGCTGTGTGCCCGCTGCACTTGTCGGCCCATGATATGTTTGTGTTTGCATTTTGGCCCACAACCCACAGCCCACACCCATTCCCCGGCTTCTGACCCCTCCCCCTGGCCAATTTCATTCTCGCCGAGGGAACTCACTTACGCTGGGATTTCAATTTCGAGCGGAAAGCAGCCAGAACTGCCGAGGTTTCAATTGCCGCGGGCGGAGCAGAAGGAGAAGGGCGAGGACCAGGAACCACCGATTCTATCTGCCCGTTAGTGGTAAACTGGCCGCGGGCTGTGAAAAATAGCGTTAGAATATATTTGATATGCCTTCTTAAAATCTTTTAATCGCGCAGGAACTCGGGATTAATGCTTAAACCCCAGCCAAAAGTGGGTACACCAAAAGATTTCCTCTAGGCAATATAAAACTTCCTTTTAACTAGGATTTTTTTTATTTAGTGAGTCATACTTTAACTCTCTTACTTGTCGATACATCAAATTTAAACACATATTATTTAAGATCAAATAATGACCCTCCTTTAGCAATGATTGATAATATTTGAGCTTGTTTTTTTAAAGCATTTTTGAATAATTCAGCATTAAGCTAAGTATGAGTTAGCTTATTTTTTTTTAAATTTATAAACTTTAGATAAATGAATACATTATTTAATTTAATTGGTTTTTGATAATCCAAAACTTATTTATTTCTGTGTAGAATTGGAGAGAGTGTCAATTCTGATTTCACATCCACTTAAAGTGTCATCAGCACAGAAAGATTTAAGCGCTGATCAATCCAATCCCTAATAGATGCAAATTAACGACAAATCATTTGCAGATTGCTGGCAGATAACTTATACTTATAGCAGCGCTCCGGGGAACTTTATAGTGATAGAATGGCGTGCGATGCCCCTCAATTAGCAGCAGCTGACTGCCGTCCAATTTACAATTCAATTAACTTTCCAGCAAGAGCTGTCAACACAATTCCATCTACCGAAAAGTAAAACGCTCGCTTCATTAGCGAATTCTCGGAAAATTGCACTGACCTGGTAAGCAGCTGGAGGAGCAGTGGGGATTACCCGGAGTCACGGCAGAGGATGCAGTCCATCCCAGTGGCACTTTAAAGCAATCAATTGCAACCGACTGCAAAAAACGAGGTGGCAGGAGAGGACACCCCCAGAGGAGGACACACCCCCGAGAAGTCGGGTGAAAGCTTTGGCACGGCTGGCATTAACTGTGGATTACTTAAATGCTTTTTAATTGAAATTTTTCCTAATTTCACTTTGGGGGATCAAGTGCAACCAGCACACTAAGGCTACACAAACAGAGAGACACCCAACCAGACGACTGAGTCTGGGCAGGATTCTCCTCCGACAGCACGCTCTGGCGCCTTGCTACCCCAATTTGGAATGGGAATGGGTGTGGGAATGTGGCGGTGGAGTGTGGGTGTGGGTGGCGGTTGAGACCAGAGAAAAGGGAAGTTTTTGCTTGTCTAGCCGGCAACATGGAGCGCAAAAAGTGAAAGCCATAAAAACTATACAGTAGCGCCAGCCAGCGGAGGCAGCAGCACATCATCAATTTCAATGCCGCGCTGAGTTTTTCCTCCTGCCGTTCTCGTTCTTTTTCCCTCAGTCGCTGTTTTCTGCCTCGTTTTTCACGACATTGTTGGCTCTCGGCTTTGGCTGGATATCTGTGTCTCCGTCTGGGCCTGCACTCAGGAAAAACCACCGAAAATCTGCTTTGCAAAGGGGCTTGAAGCAGGAAAACCACTTTCAGTAGGTAAAGCCACAGAGTTTTCTTGGCTTACAAAGTAGAAAAAACTAATAGTATTAACACAGACACGGGTTTACTTTCCAGACCTGTTTTAAGTCTTCTTAACAGCTTAAAAATAAACTTAATTATACCCGTTACTCGTAGAGTAAAAGGGTATATTATATTCGTGCAAAAGTATGTAACAGGTAGAAGGAAGCGTTTCCGACCCTATAAAGTATATATATTCTTGTTCAGGATCACTAGCCGAGTCGATCTAGCCATGTCCGTCTGTCCGTCTGTCCGTCTGTCCGTCTGTCCGTCTGTCCGTCTGTCTGTCCGTATGAACGCTGAGATCTCGGAAACTATAAAAGCTAGAAGATTGGCATTTTGCATGCAGATTCTAGGAGTTCCTACGCAGCGCAAGTTTGTTTCAAAAAGGTGCCACGCCCCCTTTAACGCCCACAATCGCTTATATACGATTTTAAAAATTTAAATATTTCGGAAAAGTAAAATGCAGTTTTATTGTGTTTATCAATACCTATCGAAATGTAGAAGAAATTTTTCAAATCGGACCATTCGTTAAAAAGTTATGCGTGATCAAAGTTTCTATCTCCATCTCCCTCGCACTCCTTTTACCTGAGTAACGGGTATCTGATAGTCGGGGCACCCGACTATAGCGTTCTCTCTTGTTTTATTATAAAAAGAATGATATTTCAGTTACGCAAATATTTCAATAATGATATAGTGATTTAATATCTCATATAACTAATTTGAGAATAAAGTACATTTTAAAAGTTTCAAAGTTAATTTCCTTTACATGCATAGAAATCTTTTGATTATCATCCAATCATATTCATCGCACATAGCTCACTAAATTAATATTTAACAAATACATCTCCACCCAAATAAAGAAAGGCGGGGCCAATATTTTCGCGAGTGTGGTTGAGTGACTGCCGAGACGCTTGAATTTGAGCTGCAAATCCTTGGTAAAAGCATTTAGCACTGCACTGCATTAAGGCGGAAAGCACTTTCTTGCCAACTTTCCGAGTCGCAGAGTGTTGGTGCTGGCTCACGAGAATGGTGTTTGCTCGGCGACTTTGGATTTCAATTTATCGCCTGCTGATATTTGCCTATGGCACTCACTCACAAATATGCACAGCCGTAATTTGCAGCTCCGCTGGCAGTTCATCAGCGGCTCAAAGGCGGAATGGGAGCAGATGCAGATGCATATAGACAGGGATCGGAATGGGGATCGGGCCTTGGATTGAGATTCTTTTTAGCACACACTTGCCAAGTGGCCGGCTCTGCGGCTGGCTGACTAACCGAGTGCCGTCATTAGCTTATCGCGGTTGCCGTGGTCCCATCTAGCTGCGAGGCCCGAAATTCGCAGTTCAGGGCCCCCGAAAGTGCAACGACACTTGCAGGGGTCCCGAACGGTTCCTTTTGTTTGCCCATTCGGCCGTTGCCCGTTCGCCGGCTTCAATTTTTCGCATCAGTTGTAATCCAAGCTGCGCGGCTGTAGTGGTGCCCCTCTTTCCACGAAATTTGCCGGCAACTTGAAATTAACATGTTGCCGCTTCTTCCGCCGCTGCAGCGATTTAGGATTTAAGAACCGTTCTTCTCTGCTTCATTTCAGCACACGTCGCCGCACTCCACTTGTGCCAGTGCCTATAACCATACCCATACCCATACCCATTCCCATTCCCATTCCCGTGCCCTGCCCAATTCCGTTTAATTAGCATGGCCGAAGTGGCGGCCACAGCTGCTCGAGCACGATGTGCCTGATGGCTTCTCTGGGTTTTGTTCGGACTTCTGGCTGGTGGCTGCTGGCTGCTGGGGAACGGACTTCGCGGCTTCCGTTGGCTGCGCACGCGCAATTAGCCAGAGCAAACGCCGGCCCAGGTACTTGACCGATAGTCATGCCTCCTTACCTCCCCACACTCGCACACAAATTAGTACTAAGTCTCTGAAATTAGCTATTAAAATTGATTTTATTTAAATAAAGAAAGAGGCTCAGCAGAGGGGCTTTCATAGCTCGCAGTTCAGATACTTAAAGTCTTGGATCTAAAATCTTCCTAATATATATAAAAATCTTTATATATTTTATTGAATATTAACATTTGAATAATCCATCCCTTTAAAAGAAAGGGATGGATTATCAAACATAAGGTTGAGTTCTAAAGTGGAAGGCTTCAGCTAAAAATATAGAAATTTTTAGTTATGTAAATTTAGTAATTTCTAATTAATTTTTCTTTTATTTTTAAGTAACAGTTTTATCTTTCAAATGTATGCTGCCATGCTTTTCATCTTAAAAGTATTGCAAATAGTGAGGGGCTAATGTTTTTATGAGTGCACCCTCTAATGAACAGAAGACCGAGTCCAAGTTTTGGCCAGAGGAACGCGGTCTGCAGACGCATTGAATGCAAATGGAAATTCCTGGAGGCATTCGATCGCATTACCACAAATCCGCCCAGAGCCGCGGAACCAGTTGGAAGCCCAATAAAACCGCCTCGGATTGCAGTGGCCCATCGACAGGCGCTATATATAGAAGATGCCAACTAAAAATAGCCGCGTCTTAAATGATTTTTGCTCATTAGAGCGTGCGTGTTGCCGAGTGGCTATGTTGCAGAGTTTCAGAGTTGCAGAGTTGCAGAGTTGCAGAGTTGGCCGGGACACCAAAGAAAAAGTGACAAGAACTAAAACAAAAGCCGAGCCTGTTGCAACTGCAACTGCAACTGCAGTCGGGTCCACATTTTCTACATGACGCTGCGAATGCCAGGAACATAATAAAATCATGTAATGGACTGCGCATGAAAAACAATGCAAAAAGCGTTGACAACATGACCATATTTCCCCCACCCCATTCCATTGAGGGGTGTGTGTGTATCTGTGTTGTTACTATTTTGCAGAATAATGTAATAAAAATAGCATGCCAAGCATTGGCCAGCTAGCCACCCAGTTACACTGGGAAAATGAGTCCGAGCTAATTACGGCTAATGTTTATGGAGGGCCCAAAATTACAGTTTTTAATATCCATTTGCTATAGGACTTTCCCATTAGGAAGAACCTTCTGTAGTGCTAGACTATCTGTTATAAATAATAAATACCTAAATTAGATTTGCTGAGCTTCTGGAGTTAACCAGCAACCTTATTATCATGAACAAATCAGAGTATTTTTAAGCAAAGGGAAGAACAAAATAAATGTAATGATTTTTTGCACTACATATCACAATTAAATAAAAAAAAAAATATAAAATAGTTTTATTAAAGATTGAAAATATCCAACAACATAAAATTAGGCTTGATATATATTAGAGCATAAAATTAATGTTAAATTATTTTCTGGGAGTGTGGCCAAGCAGCCAGCCATGATGACGATCATGCCGATCGATAGCCGGCAGAAGAAGATGGCACAACAAAAGACTTTGGACACAAACTCACGCAGGCAACTGGGAACTGGCAACTAGAAACTGGCAACTAGCAGCAACAACAGCAACAGCAACTGCCTGGAATGCCAAGAATCGTGTGTTGAATGCATGCCAAGCATAGTCTGCCCCTGCTTTTGGTCCCCGCCCTTTGCCCCCTTGGTTTTGGCCATCCTGGGAGTTGGTGGTACCAAGTTGGCCGCCTTTAGGGCTTGGCCGGCAGCATTGAAAACGAAAACTGTTGTGTGTTGTGTGTTGTGTGCTGTGTGTTGTGCGACATGAGCACGACAAAGCTGTTGCCGTGGCCTCGACTTTGGCCAGAGTCCCTCTCGGGATCGGGATGTGGATGTGGATGTGGGATCGGGATGTGGGATGTGGGATAGGGGCAGCCTAATGGCCAGGGAGCTGGCCTCCGATACGGATACCCAGATACACGCGCCAGATACAGATACTCGTACATCGAAAGCCAAAGCCAAAGGCAGCTAGCCCTGTTGGTTTATGAGTTGCCCACTGCCTAAGTGACACAAAACGGCGGCTAAATGATGTGCAGATAGTTGGCAAGTTCTATAAATAAATAGATGTCGAGTCACTCCCGACCAGACGGCTAATTAAAATGAAAGTTTTGCTTGAGATTTATTTCGTGTTTGTAGGAACGGACAAGAACTGGCCATAAAGAATATTATAATTAAAAGCTATGGCCAAGATTTAGATAAGGGGATCCCGCAAAATTTACGATATTACAAGCAGAAACTAAGATATATGTTTACAAAAGCTAAATTTGCTCTCAGCATAACAACGAAGATTAATTTACGATTTAAGCAGAATATTTTATCTTTAATTGTATGGAAGATTTACAAATAATCTATATGAGAAAAACCTAAAATCAAGTTTTTCATTGATAGTCAACTTTTTGAATAACGACAGCATTAACATAATTTATTCGACAAATAAAAAAGCCCCCACAATTTAAATGAAAAAGTTGCTGAAAAATAACTATGAGATGTGATAGGTTGACAGGTCAAACCCAAATTAGGGGAAATTAAATTGAACAATCAAAGAGAAATATATTGTTGGCAGTGGAAATTTAAAATAAAGCTCGGCTAGGCTAGATACAATACAATGCCTATTCTGCCAGTTCTAGAATTGAGGAAACAATTAAAAAGAAAAGTTGTTTGTATTTCTATTTTTGGTTATTCATGCTCATGATGACCCATCAGGTAAACCCGAATAAAAATCACTTCTCGGCTTGGCTGGTCCAGTGATCCCCAAGAAATTCGCATCCACCGATCAGCGTCACAGAAAAAGAAACCCTAGAAGCGAATGGCACGAAAAACCCGTGAGTAAGCCCCTCGAAAGCCAAGAGGCGAGCCATTAGTCATCATCAGGTCGATCGGAGCCGTAATCGGAGTCCGAGAAGGTTCTTTCTGGCCGCATCTTGCGCCGCACAGCTTTTATTTTCTTTTTGCAGCGCACCCTGCGAGAGTGGAGTGTCCGACATTTATCTTGATTATTGCTGCAGACGCCGCGTTTTGCGGGCCAATGTTCTGAATGCGACATAATTTATGCTGATGCCGCTGATGTTGAGCGGGGAGAAAGTGTGATTCACCTCATTGATACGGGCACGAGCGGCAGTTTGCTGGGTCAGCAGAGTTCATCGGCGGAATCGCGGAATCTCGGTATCTGTGAGATATTTTAGCGCATTCGGCCATGCGAGCATGTGTAGCAAATGCCAATTTAGAAAGTAAAAACAAATGATTAACCAAAATGGCGCTGGGCAGCATTACTTTCATTCACTTTTCGCGGCTTTATAACTGTAATAAAGCGGCGACTACCTGACTGAAAGCCAAGAAGCCAAAAAGCCAAAAAGCGGCACGGGTTCAAGGTTTCCGAGCAGATCGCGCATAAAAGATTCTTGCGCCATTTCAGCCACTCTTCGCGGTGGGTTCTTCGTGGGCTTTGTCTTCTCCCCCAGCTGGTTTGGTTGTTCTTTGCTTTATTGTTTTTGTCCCCACCCGGGGAGGTCATTGCACCCCCAGTTCAGGAGTTCAGAGGCGGGAGGGAGCCAAACTCAGACTCTTCTCACGCAATGGGCGCAGTGGTCGGGCCCAGGGTTTTTTCTTACACAAAACCTCCGCACCAGCTCATCATTAACAAGAGGTTCTGATAAATGATTAATGGAGCTCGGCGCGGAGCGTCTAGGGTTACGGCATAAACAAATGAGACGATGGCTCGTCAAACTTTCTCCGATTTACGATTTACTTTCTGTTTCGCACTCTTGTAAACTGTCGCCGGCGACTTTATTTTAGAATCTGAACTTGGCCGAGAGTTATAGGTTTAACGCTATTTTTGGCACTGCATTTTGCGACTACTTCACTTTCGCTGCATTAAAAACTTTACGAACCAGTGCCATTAAACCGAACCAATTTCTGTTTGGGTTTCTGTTTCAGTTTTAGGCATGCATATGCAAATTACTTTCACTTCACTTTCGTTCATTAGTGGGGGGTTCCTTCATTCTTATTCTAATGCGCCGCGAAAGGCAATTGGTGAAAGGCGATGGGAGATGGTAGATGCTAGATGCTAGATGGTAGCTGGTAGATGGCTGATGGATGGACGCCACTCCCACTCTTTTTTTCCGGAGGAGATTCTTTGGCAAGTGCGCAATTGTTATTCAAATTGGGAAACGAAAAAACTTGTTTGGCCCCACAATTAATTTGAAATAACGCCGCATAATGTTTATTACGGCTCGTTTGGCATGCAATTTGCATAACATCCAAATTAAAATGGCCAACGACTGCGATCCTCGAGAAACTCCTTCTCTAAAAAGCATGCAATTAAATGCTGATTTGAGTGCTGCGCAGCCCCGAGCAATGCTTTCAATCAATGCCAAAATTTGCCATTTGATTTCACTTGATTGATGTGCAAACAGGGGACTTCGTCGCCCAGAAGAAGAAGGAAGCGAATAGATACAGGCTGTCCTGCTAATTAGCTGGCTGCAGCGAAAGCCATCCTCTGAATTGGCAGCTGCGTGCTAAAATTGACACCTTTATGCAGCGCTGGCCACGCAGCTCATCAAAGTCCGCCGGAGAACAGTGACTTGGCGATTCTGCACTTGCCGAGTGCCGCGGAAAAACGTGGAAAACATGGCCAACAGCAACTGCTGCAGGAACTGGCCAACAATCGTCGTCGTTTGTGGTCGGTTCTAATCGATTTCTCCAACAAACACAGGGCGGGAACAAACAAGCGACTGAAACAGCAACAGCAACTGAAACTGCAACAGCAACAGCAACAGCAACGGCAACAGCAGCATGTGTTGCTGCGGGAAATTCTTAAATTTATACGCGCTTTTTCACAGCTTTCCAGTGGGTGCAGCCCAAGATGCGTTTTTTGTTCGTCTTTTATTAATCATTTGTTCTAGGAATTTACTGCATTTTTATTGAGGCTAAACCAAAGGCTGTGGCTCCGTGACTCTGTGACTCTGACTCCGACTTAACTTGGCCGCGGCCCCGGGATCTGCTTCTCTCTTTGGGCCATGTGCTAAACTCATCGGCAAACAGGTTGCCTCCGCCCCGTTCCTGTGGTTTTTGTTTGCCAAATTCAAACAACAACAAGGTGGCACAGGTTAAGTCGAGGGCAGGCCGACGATGGAATACCTTAACTTAGAGGACAAGAATATCTATTATAAGAGTGTGCTTCAAAGCATCATTCATTTTGATTGTCAAGTTAGTTTTTTATCGGGGTTGGAAAACTACCTAATTATTATCAGTTTTTTTATGGTTGAGACTAAAATCTTTGGTGATAAATTGCTAACATTGGTAATAAAATACTAATTTATTCTTACCTCTTCAGTTGAGTTTTACTTTGCATAATTAGCCAATCAAGTTAATTATAAAAGAAAGTATAAAAAATAATGTATATTTTCGTAGAAATAAATAAAAAGAAATCAATCTTCTTATTTTAGTGGTACCACTTAACAGTTTTCCGCCTATGGCCTTATAAAAATGTAACCAACTAATGTGATAATGAAGAAAAACCTCTGTTAGGGTGCCAAGTTGTCCATCTTTACGACTTCTCGCCCATCGATGCAGCTGTTTGCGCTGCAATTTGGGTCATTTGAATCATATGCATAAAGTTCCCGTCGTCAGCTTCCCACAATTGCGTTTTCCATTGGATTTGGGAACTATTCGGTGGTTCGATTGGGGGCCCTGATGGCTTGGAAATCGAGAGAAAGGTTCTATTAACCATAAACCAGGCTCATCAGCATGAACAGGAAATAAAGACCATATATCAAAATGGCCGCAGCAACAAATTCGCAGCTTGTTGCTGTCAGCGGCTCTCAACTATCAGTTTGCAGCGAAATGCGATTCTGCAATTCTCCAATTCTCCGGTTCTCAGCAGCTCAGCTTCTCAGCTTCTTGGTTATCAGATACGCCAAGCCGGCCAAAGAGATGTTTCTAATTTATGTGCAACAACAGCGCTACATCTTATCAACAACTAAATGACACGGCCGCTTAAATTACAAACACGCAAAATCCAAACTGCGAGCTCCCAACTCATAGCTCTCGGATGGTAAACCCCAAGCCACGCCGAAATCCCAATCTGGTCTAGGAAGTGGACTTGGTGACATTGACACTGAGGCCTTCAATTGTAATTGTGGCGCTCGCATATCGAATGCGCCGAATGGCGACTGAGCCGGTAAGACAAGTTTCGCGAATTGCATCAGAGTTTGGCCACAACGGATCGCAGCGGAGGACACGGCCGCGCCGATCCAATATGATGTAATAAGCCAGTCGCCTGCAGCGAGGGGCGATGGCGATCAAAAGCGCATTAAGAATGTGGCAAAAGTAAACAGATGCAGAGCCAGTGCCACGGACCGCGACTCGGATCGCCGGTTTCACACTCAGATACAAACTCACTGACATTCCAAACTTTGACCGGGTTTTCATCAATAAACCGAAATAAAAGTGGATTTATTAGGATCTTCCGGATTTTGACATTTTTCATTAGGTCATTATTTCTGCCGAATAATTGATTATAATTTTAACCTGTGTATACCACTCGATTGGAAATTTTATAACGAATTCAACGAGGTATGGCATTCCATCTCCTAATTTTTGACCTAGGATTTAGACAAGAAAGGGAGAATTTATGAGCCTTAACTAGATTTGTTCATTTGTTGATAAGTGTACTTAAGTACTCATATTTAGAGCCGTAATTTTGCTCGGTGTAGAACTCTCGAGCAGGCAGCACAATTTGCCATTTTAATAAATGCAACACGGTCTAAAAATAGCCAGGCAAATGTGGCGAGGACTGGTTACCGCGTTGCCCATTGCCCGTTGCCATCCGCCAGTTCCGCATCTGAATCACTGGCGCAGGATTCCGCGGGCGACGGAGCAATAGATTTCAGGTGCGGCGGAAGTATTAGGAGGAGAGCAACCTGTTGCCCGCCTTTCGGACCTATGCGCAATTACTTCGATTCGAGTACGAGAATGCTGTCCGCACTTTAGATAACAAGTAACTGGATTTGAATCGACGAGTGCTGGGACTCATGTTTATAAATAGCAGATGCGCGGCGGCTGAATCAGACGACCGGCGATCATCGAATCCAATCCCATTCATGAGGGACGGGATCAAAGGTACCAGATAACCTACTACATCCGCCAGCAGTCGAAGTGAGTCGGTGTCGGTAATTAATGACGGAGCTCAGAACCGCAGAATGAAAATAGCAAAAGCGTGATTCAATTAGGGGGCCAATTGCGATGAACTGTTAATTGAGTTTGCTGATTTTCGCCAGTCGTCGTCAGTTGCCACTGATTGTTTGCATTTAAATCGTCTCATTTGCCCAGTTTCCAGACCCGATATCTGGACTGCCCCGCGGGCAACTCGAGCGGCAACAATTGACACAGAAAACCCGGCCAAAAGCCGCCTAAGCGCCACTCGAATGACCAGCTTTTGGCCGCAACAATGTGCTGTTAGCTGTTTCCATACAAGCCAAACACTTGTCGACGCCAGCGACCTGAAGAGTTAGCTGACCAGCCGGCTCATCCATTCCTCGCGTGCACGCTGCAAATGGGTCAGCCCCAAAATATATTTCGATCGGTTCAATTGCTCCTGCGCAAAGAGATAACTAATGAAAATCTCTGATTATCTGGCCGGGGCACGTTGCGTGTATTTGCCTGCCAGCAGGTTGCACAATTCAGCTCCAATCTGCTCAAGTTGCGTGGCTGATTTTTCGGCAGCCCCGCTCATTAGGCGTGCGTGAAAAGCAAAATTATCGATCGCGAATTTGAATCGCAAATTTCGGCCGTTAATCAATCAACATTATATTGTTTACCTATCCAGTTCAAATCTGCGGCTTCCGAATGTACCCATCATCACAGTCAACAAATCACACTACAAGGTGAGTTGGCAATCGCATTTGAAACATATTTGACCTAAAACTGTAGATTAAATATTCGGATTAACATTTTTCTAATCATACACTTATCATTTGTCTAATCAATATTACAACTTAATATTTCATTAATAATTTATATAGTTCATACAGAGCTTGTTTAATCTAACCGGAACTTATACCCCTCGTTTTCTTACACTTTTTTATCAGGCAAATTCTTAGCTTTTTGCGCCCCATATTGATCCGAAAAATCTGCCAGTTGGTCTGATTAATCAGAAAAACTCGGCGAACCGCTATAGCGATTTAATTGCGAAAACGTTTGGCTAAGTGGAGTGCACTAAATCAAAAATTCTAACGCCATTTGTTTGAATTCTTTGGAGTTGGCCGGACAATTGCCTCGAGATATCGCCAGGGCAAAACGTTCTGCGCCATTTGATCGCTGGACCATTTGATCATTCTCCATGGTTGCGGCACAAAAGAAATTCGACCTTCACCAAAGCGATGGGCGAAAGCTAAGGCCGCTTTCCATGGGTCCATAAGCCCATAAGCCTTTTAGCTTTGCAATTGTCCGCGAGCGCTGCGCCCAATTCTTCTTCCATTCTGACAAAACACTCGCGGAGCGGTCTAGAAATGAAAGGCTTTTGAATTTGGCTAAAATATGTATGTTTGCCCGCTCCATTCAGGCGATGAAGAAGCTTTCACGCCGCCCAAACAAAGACGCCAAATCGCTTCAGCCCCGGTCGGCTATCTAATTTATCTCAATCGCATTTTATTTAAATTGAAAAACTCAATTCGGCCTGGCAAACGAATCACTTGGGGCAGCATAAACGGCCGGCACAAACAGATTGAAATGTATGCAAATATACTCCGTTTTGATAAATTTCACGCGATTAGCATCTGAATCGGCGCGAGGCAGGCGACAACACATGCTACACGCCTGACAGTATGTTTTTGGGTATATCCCAAGGCACTCAACAAAATAATTCTGCAACCAAAATAAATAAATATAAAATATGCTTAAAAAACGAGTAAGAATGTGATTTCTTATGAACTAATTTTAAATATATTAGTTATAGTTACATAACATAAAAGAGTATATAATAATAAAGACAACAAATTAGACCGTATTTAGTTTCTTTTAACTCTAAACTTCTATTCAGTGTTCATACCTTTTTCTCAGTGTTCAAGACGGGTCATTTAATTTGTGAGCCTTATCAAAGTGGGCAATGTTGTGAATATGTTTTTGGCTTGTTTGGTGGGCAATTTTATGCATTCATTAATTAACGCGGAGCGGTCAGTTCGTTAACCCACAAATTGGCAGCAGCAGCAGCAGAAGTCCGAGGGGCGTCGTCATCCATATACTGGTGACATTTTTAAGGCATTGCTTGAGTTTAACGTTTGTTGTTAGCTTTAAACTCGGTTTTATTGACACTAAAAGTATGATCAGGGCATTAAGGGTGCCGTTTGATGGTTATTGGTTATTCTGGGGTGTTAAGTACCCAGCCGAGTTGTGAAAGCCTTGTCTTGAAACAAAAGACTTAGAACACGAACTTGATTTTGGTTTTATGACTCATTTGAAAATTGGATGCGCTGCTGTTTTATCAATCGCAATAAATATTAAGCCATAAATAATTTACTTGCTTTTAGCATTTTCAAGACTTAATTCGACGAATTTGAAAACAAATGTGGTTTCAAGTCAATGGATTAATAAGAGAAACAAGCTATTAAGACTTCATAAAGATTTTAAGAAATCATTAAAAATTAAATTTATCTAATATATTTGCCAAGCTTAATGGTTATGGTTTATGGTCAGTGCAATTACAAAAATAAATCCTTCTAGCGTTAAGCTCTATTTATGGCGCCTGCTGCCGTTTGTGGCCAAGAAGT
The DNA here is from genome assembly GCA_018153365.1 of Drosophila fuyamai. Classification (NCBI taxonomy): domain Eukaryota; kingdom Metazoa; phylum Arthropoda; class Insecta; order Diptera; family Drosophilidae; genus Drosophila; species Drosophila fuyamai. Next base: position 26,487 of record JAECXW010000393.1, on the reverse strand, counting down.
TCCCAAACCTTTTTGCAGGTCGTTAGCCCGCCCGTCCGCTTGCGATTATCAGTAAATTGTACCCATTGGTGTCCATGGGTCCGCGGATGTGGGTCTTCAGGGGCTTCTGCACAGCTCGGATAAGAATCTGCAGAACGGTGCTTGACCATCGCTCAAGTCAACGACTTGCTCTCGGTTCTTTCTTTTGGTGGGGCGTGCCAGCGGTCTAGAAATGTCGCTGGGCCTGTCCCCCGGCCAGCGGCGTTTTGTAATGCAAATTAATTTTGTAATCAGTCTATAAATAGCGACTAACTGGGAAATAAACGTAGCACGCTGTTGTTCCGCTGACTCACGAACCCAGAGACGACCTGCTCTATGGTCTATGCAAATCCCCTTTTCAACTCGTTGCGGCGAAGATAATTTCAGACGCGGAGTAAACATAATAGCAATTAAGGAACTATGAAAACAAATATCTTCATAAGCATCTGATAAATGGAGGCTGAAAACCAGATTCTGCGCGGTTTTTGTCTCTGCCAGAGTTCTTAGTTTGGCTTTTGGCTTACGGACGGCTTACAAGGAATTCATTAATTTCTTCTGTTTCCATATTTTGTCATCAATCAGAAATAACTTTCAACGCACGCCAATTCCAGTGCTCAATGAGCCAACCATTTGTGGATTTTTTCTGTTTTTTGGCCTTTGTCTAAACCTCTTCGAACTAATGACTCGCCTGCGCTGACTGAGTGACTGACTGCTCTGCGAACTTCATTAATTGTTTTATAAATATGCCGAATTAATTAATTTAAAATGCCATTAATTACGTTTTAATAACGCATTCGAAGACAAAGAAAGCAATAAATTCCGACGGTTAGTTGAAATTATTGGAAATACGCAAATAGAAATGGCAATAAGAATTGAGAAAGTTCCAGCGAAAGAATAAAATGAATCGTCCAATTAATGTTGCTAATGCGAATCTTAAGACAGAATTTATTGCAGTTTTTATGAATCACCTGGATTATTCAAAATATTTAAAAGCAATGGGCAGATGTGAAGGTAAAGCGGTGGCAAATGAAAAAGTGTAAATGGCTTTTGTCGGTCCACGAATTCTGATGAAAAACGATCATCATCAAGGTGATATAAATTCTCTTTCTCAGTCACATAAAAAATACGTTTTTCAGAGCCGAACAAATGCAATTATGTACCAACACCTGATATGTAAATTCAATTTCACACTAAATCCGGAATTCCCCATAAATCTCCCTGTATCGTGGAAGAAATTTGTGGCCAGTTTCCCCGAACTAAACACGAATATTCAGCCAAGCGGCCGAGAAGAATGTGAAAATAAATGGCTTTCATAAATACAAATTGAAACATATGTAGTTTCTTTGACAAATCCAACGATCTGCCATGGCCATTCTCCACAGTCCCCGCGAACCACAACAAACCCCGCCGAAGCTGGCTGTTCTTTTTAATTGCCTGGTCCGTGTCTGGTTGTCCGGATCCGCCCACTTCTGTGGGATGCTGGATGCAATTCGTCTACGTCAGACAGGCACTAAAAGTAGATTGCCCCCGGCTGGATTCGAAGTTTGGTTCTGGGGAATTTCATTTGCGGAAGATGATGCGCTTCGGGGGTAAAGTGACCGCGACACGCATCATTTTATGCGACGGTGGGTTAATTAAGACCCGGCCTGGCCAGGTGTTTCGGCTGGCAGAAGACCGACCCAGTTTCCCACTGCAGAACAAAGCCACGAAATGGGTTCACTTAAGACACGACGCAACGCCGACTACGCCCAAATGGAAAACGTGTCTGTCACTTTAAGCCCGACAAATGGATGGTTTTACCCTTTATTTTTATTTCTAGTTGCGGGGGAGGCGCGCAATGTTGTCAGCCTGGGCGAAAAATTGGCAAATAGATTCGCAACAGAAACAAAGAACGTTTGCCAAGTACGAACACATCTCCTGCGGCGCGTGGGTCAAGCAAAAAGTCAGCCAGAGGTACAAGATACAAAGATACAAAGATACAAAGGTACAAATGTATCTGCGCATGCGTGGCGGCGAGTGAGCGACTGCTCGCACTTAGCCGCGTTCTAATTAGCCATGCCAGGCACAGTTCGGTATTTGCTCTGAGCCCAGGCAAAAATGTCAGCTGTTCCGCCGCACTCCCCTCCCCCCTTTCATCCCACCTCTGCCGGCAAGTCGAAACATACAAATTAGAGCAAATACAAACGAATACAAATAACAAATTGCTTGGCGCATGGTAACAAAAGTACCGTTACACTTGAACTTGTTCGCCGAGAGTCAGGAACCGATGGAAAGAATACTTTTGTGCACTTAGAGAAAATTATATGGGGGCTTGTTTGAAACTAACTGACTTACACAAATCTACATAGTCTACATCAAATATTTTATAGAAATTCGAAGACATAATGTATTGCTTGTAAGTAACATAATAAATAATTATTTTCTGTGACTTATGTATAAATGTTTAATTGCTAATGGATAATGGAACAAACCATTTCTTCTAATATAAGGTTCTAAAATATTCGAAGAAATCAATCACAATATTTAGAATTTGGTAATTGCCAACACCAATTGGTAAATGCCTTTCAGAATCCAACATATTTAATTGAAAGTAGGCCAAACCGGGCAGACCTCTTCTTTTTTTGGGAAATTGCTGTGAGTGTATTAGGGTCTTGTTTGGGGTCTGGATTCGATTTTTACGACTGTTTGAAAGTTTGTTTCGACTGGGTGAAAAGTGAATGGCTCGAAACTATTTTCGGCCGGCCCATTCTGAGGCGTGAGGGAATTGACAAAGCGGCGCACAATGCAGTCGGCGGCTCGAATGAAAATCGGAGCACGGCTTCCAGGTAAACTAACGCGATTATTATGAAATTAATGCAATTGGCCTTGAGGGCCGCAAAAATGCGAGTGCCGCCGCTGTATTTTTAAACGCGACTGCGTGCGTAGCAATCATGTCAATAGAAAAGCCATTAATAATTGAGGCGTGAGCCAACCTGCCAGTGTGGGTGATTGGTGATTGGTGATTTGTGATTTGTGATTTGTCCGGCATGTCCGTCATGTGTTTGGCCAATTAGCGGCTGTTAAATGTTGTTGACTCTTCGCTTGTTTGTGTACTTTTTTGGGCGGCCAAGAACGCGACCCTGACACTGAAGATGGGCCGTCACCCGCAGCTTGACAGCGGCACTTCAGGAGGATTGGGATCCTGGGAGTGGGAAGATGACGCTGCCGGATCAAATGTTGAGTGCAGCCGCCTGCAGTTTACGAGTGTTCGAATTCCTTAAGCCGTTAATGACATCGAAAGGAGCTTGGCGCTGGGAACTGGGTGCTTGGCGACTGACGACTGGCGACTGGATACCCGAACATGTCCATTAGGCACTCACGAGATGCGGACATTGAACCTTGAAATAGACCTTAGAGAGTTGGCGAAGAAAACACACACACAGCACAAAGGCAGCGGCTGATGCGAAACAAACGAAAATAAGTTGGAAATGAAAACTGGTTTGGATTTAGCCAAGTTAGAACTTTAATCAGCCAGAAAAGAACAGAACAGAAAGCCAAACTCTTACTAATATTAATAATAAGGCAGGAACATAAAAAAAGTTGGGGCTGTTAGGAATCATAAATGCGCTACTAGCCATGAAAATCCCAGCAATGCCGACTTGATATATGGCAAACTTGCGAATCCACTGGAATGAGATGTTTAGTCAGATCCCAATCGACATTCTCGATCACACAATAGATTAAATGCGAACGAGATTTATGAGCCCATTAGGAGAAAGAAGGCATCTGCGTGCCGTTGATATTCTAATTCACTGATTACGTTGGGCAGGGATTTATGAATGTCGCTGGCGGTTTAAATGCCAAAGTCACGAAAGCCACTCCACAGAACTAATGCCTCTCGAGTGCCTGTAATCGCTCTGAGAATCACTAAAGCGGATTGGTATTTAATTCCGATTCTGGTGGCGTCTACAAACGGAAACGGCCAGACGAAGGCGCTTAAACCCCTTTCAATTGCACGACTGCCAGGTTGCATAATCGAATTCGAGCAGAACTTTTCAGTAAGACCGCCGATGCCAAAGAAGATTTCGCAGATTGCCCATAATCGCACACACATGTGGCTATAGACCAAATATTGTTTTGACTAATTGTCTGGGTGAGTCGGGGAGTCGTGTGTTCGATGGCTGATGATTATCTCGGAGGCTCCAAGACTCGAAGATCGACCCAACCGGAGGCAGCCTTGAAGCGTTTTGCAGAAGGCGATTCAACAGCACAACAATAGCCTCAGCCTCAGAAAATCGTCAAATTCAATTAAACTTAAATACTTGTCGAAGCAATTTGCCCGGCATTTTTCAAAAAGCACACAGCACACCGATCATATTTGCTTTGCATTGAGCCGGGTTTATTTTATTTCAGCGATGGTCGATGGTCGTCGTGCGATTGGAGGCGCTGCTAATGGCTTACCCCGAATTGGCCGTGTAACGATGATGTTTTAACTGTAGTCCAGCGGTCAAGGCGGAAGCCGGAAGTGCACTGAGCTTGCCAAATAGCGGCACACCCCGCAGTGGCTACTGTACAGTGCGCACCCACTCAGCCACCCACACACACTAGAGACACTTGAGCGACATTCGCGCACGCGCAGCTCTGTAAAATTTACGAGACTGCGCCAAATGGACGACAAATTATGCCAAATGAAAAGAGGCGTGACTGGGTTGGCATTTATGCTCGTTTCGCTACAGACCGCTTGTAAAATACCCCAAAAGCCGTAAAAACAAAAGCAGAAAATGGTTGGCCTTCGGTTAGAATTTTTAATAGCCAATGGGCAACCATTTCTTACATTGCTGCTCAAGAACTTTTCTGTTTGTGCAGTCCAACTTAATCTCACAAGAACTGAAACAGTAGAAAGTTACATATTTGGACGTTAACTTGCAATAAATGCGCCAGGCCAATAAACCAAAAATTTCGTGATGCCAAGGTCCATATAATCACAAGCCCAAATGGGCTAACATTTGGTTTATTTTCCTACATCCGGGTTCTAAGATGGCAAACTTAGCAAACAAGGCCTGCGGTCAATGGGAGAATAAGTGGGTTAATAGTTGCAGATTTTGTAGAATAGAATGTCGTTAATGTCCAATAAATGTTCCAATAAAATCAGAGATTACGGAACCAGCAAAATGAAACAATTACATTTCAGTTGATTTATTTCTTGAAAGAAGCCTAACTAATGAAGATTTAGTAATGTTGCACTAATTGTTAAATCTTTTAATTTCAACTCGTTTGGGATATTATTTGATACAATAGCAATTATCTGCATTCGTCTTACTTTTTGGTTATGGAAATACTCTCCCCAATTTAAACTTAAATTTTTCCGAGTGTAGAGGCAAGCGTTAATGCTCGGAAATGTAAATTTAAAGCGGTGTGACGGTAGTGCGATACTCGTAACACAGAAGTGCGGCACTAGAGAATCGGACGACCCACGTACTGTGGGTGCTGGGCGTTTTCTGGGCTTAGTTGATTTATTCGCGCGTTTTGCTGGCGTTTCTAATGCGACAATTACAGCGGGCAGTCGCCGGATTCGAGGCACTCGCGGCTGATTTATGGCCCACACGGGGAATTTCACAAAGCTATTCGGCAATTGGCACACAAATGGCTCACGCAGACGCCCAAATGACGACGGCGCCCCCAATAGCTTAAAGTTTTGATTAGAACGCTCCAGGGCGGCGCATCTCGGTGTGGCCTGTTGAGTAAATATGTCAGAGGGTCTGAGTAATTGGGCGTAAACGCTACCGGGCTCCATGTTCTACCTGAGACTCTCTACCTGTGCCACCTTTGATTAATTTCGCCTGTCCGAACTGATGCAAATTCACACACAAAAAAAGAAGAGATCCTAAACGATGATCGATGGGCCAAGTCTGGGGTCAATCGATTTGTATTTTAAAATACAAAAATAGATACCGATCATATTGAGATGGAAATCTCATTTATCACAAAGCACCTTTCTTAGAATCGAATGTTTTATTTTATTTTGATATTTATTAATCAAAACTATATTGATATCATTCAATAATAAAAAATTCAGAAATAAAAAATGGTGGAAGTAAACTTACTTTACTTGTTTTAAAATTGTTATATTTAACTTTACTTATCAAATTTACATCTTTTAAAATCTTTTTTTGAAAACATCAAAATATTTTCCGGTGGAGTAGAAACTGATCTTTTTTTAGGTGTAGGAAACCCCGGGCTGTTTGCTTTACGGTTCATTCATGAGAACGGGCTTTTAGTGTTATGTAAACACTCCATCCGGCAGCAGCATCAGAAGCACCTCCCAATTCGCACAGCATTTCCAAATGTAAAATCAAAACTTATGCAAATTTCTGGCAAAACAGCACCGAACAAGCCCCAAAAATAGGGGAAAAACAAAGCAGGCAACATAAATCTGTAAATATGTTTACAGTTAGAGGCGTTATCGCCGATTCGAGTGTTCTGTTCTCTGCAGTGGATTGGTTTTTGGCTTTTGGTTTTTCAGCTCTGGCTTCTGGCTTGGGATCAGATCGGGCAGGGAATTGGGATTGGGAAAGTGGCCGGGTCGGAGATCTCCGGGCTGGTTGCCAAAAAGTTCACTGAACCCCCGGCCAGCTCGGCGGTCTTCTCAGGCCCTATTGAAAGATGCTTAGCGGTCACTCTTTCGGCGGCAGTGGCACTCATTAAGGAAACATAACTCTAATTCAGCCATGGACCCCAGTCGGCCGGTGTCTCCTCCGCTTTTAATTATAATTCCAGTGCTGAGAACTCGCCACTCGTTTCTGGTTACGTGAGGAGGGTTACTAACCCTCCATCGCAAACTACCAACTGCCAACTACCAACTACCGACCACCCCACCCCTTCAAGTAGGCCTAATCCTAAGTCTGGGTCGTTCGTCGCGGTCAACGTGCGGCAATGAGCACTCAGAAAAAATAGGTACAAACGAGGGATATTATAATTATAAATATCTTATCTTAAAACCTGAAGCTAAGATCGGCATTTTTTCTTCTTCCTTTCTATTCCATTCCAGAAATAAGAGAACTTTTACTTAAAGCTTATATTTCTCGTAAATAAAGATTGAAATGTATGAGCAATTTATTGCAATAATAAGGCTTTGTTTAAAATAATATAATGTTATTGTCAGAATACAGTATAAGAATACAGAATAAAGTATAATTTATAAATTTTATCTCAAAACGTACAGCATTATGATCATCATAAAAGCGTAATCAGCGAAGCTATGACCTATGACTCAAATCGCAGGAATAAAGATGAGACTAAAGCACGAATTTTCCCTCAGTGCCATTTTATCTAATCATCTGCAAGGGGACCGCGAACCTCTCCGGGAACCTCCAGCTCCATAAAAGTTATGAATAATCTGCTTAATTTAGAGGCCCAGTGCCGGTCCCTGGTCGCTTCTGTTTATAGTTTTATTCAACCCAAAATGAAGTAGCGGCAGTTAAACTCACGTCAAGTGCTGCCTCCCATTCTCCTCCGTTCTGATCCGTTCTTTCTTCTACTCTAATTCTATTTTCATTTCCATTTGATGTGGATTCTCTGCGGAGCCCGCGGATTAAAATAAATCATAGACCTCACTGGGGACAATAAATCTGGGCTGCGGTGTACTAAAGTGTCTGAAATTGGGATAGGCCCGCATCTGGACTTTTATTGGAACTGTGAGAGAATGAATGCTTTCCGAGCTAATTTTATGATTCAATGGGGAGTGGTAAATAGCCATTAGCCATTAGGAGTTGAGCAGAAGAGTTCCTTGTGCGCATTCCTCGCTGCCAGAAGAAGCCATTCCGGTGGGTTCTCTTCGTTTCCACTTAACCCAGAGAATCGGCATTTCCTGCATCCATTATTAACAGCCACTCAGCATCTGATTAGTTGGGCTGGGTTCATATCACCCGATGCCCAGTTTTATGGATCCTGTGCGTGGAGCTGCAGGAGCCGGTCTATGGGGCCATGCCATTTTGGGTTTTTCACCAATGCCAATGCCAATTCCGATTCCGATTCCTAGAAGGGCATGGCCGGTAATGAGAAGTGAGGAATTGCCGCTGGCTGCATTTTGAAGACACTTAAAAGGTTTTGGTTTCTTGCCACATTTTGATTGCATCAATAAAAAGTCAACGCTGTCCCGATCGCCGCTCGCTGGTTCTTTAATGAGCGACGTATGAAGGGGGCCTGCGCAGATTGACAATGGAAATGAGGTACCAAGTGGCCAGCAGATACTCGCAGTTTTATTTATAGCATCTCCTAAGCGTTGCCATTAAAGCCAGGTCCGTCTGCTTAGGGTTCGCTTTGGTATGGGGGCTTAGCTGCTGGGTTGGGGCAGCCAATGCCAATTAATTGGCCGCTGTCTTTGGCCAAATGCTGAGGATGTGGCTGAGACTGGACTGAGACTGAGGATGAGGCAGCTGCACTGCAGCCCGCCGATGTCTGGGAGCCTTGATGAGAGGCGCCAAAGTGCCAACACCCCATGCCAGGGACTCGGGCCGGGCTAGCTGGCTCACAAAAAGAAAAACATTTTAAGTCAAAGGAATTCCCAGCAAAATATCAGAACAAAATGTTGTTTAAATGGGTAATTACAGGCCAATTACAGTCCCAAATGTATAGTAAAAATATATATTATAGGTTTTATTGTTGCTGTTTTACTATTAAGATCTAAAACAATTTAATTGCCGGCAGCTAACAAATAAGGCACAGTTCATATATTGTAATTATATCGTCTTTGCATTTACCTTAATAGTTTTTTTTAGTGCAGCATTCCTGTCAAAATTCTACACCCCGTGCCGTCCTTCCACCGAGTTGTACTAATTAATAATAATAAAACAAAAATACACACGAGCGAGAAGCAGGAAGACGCGGCTCAGGCTCGGTTTTCCCAGTCTCGTGGCCGTGGTTCTGGCCAAGATTCATGCTCTTAGCCGAACCGAACTAAGTCGCTTATTTTATTTTTAGACAATAAAGTGAGGATGCTAGAGCTGAAGCAACAGGCCACTGCGATGGGCTAATGGTAATGAGCTGCAAGCTATTTACAGTTTGGCTGCGGCCTTGCAGCCCGTAGTTGGCCATATAGCCAGATAGCCATATAACCATGTGGCCATGTGGCCACCCAATCCCCCCCCTCCGGGAGCACCCATATTTATGGGCCAGCATCAATCTGACTTAATGCTTGTGCGCCTTGATTAGCATGTCGATGAGCTTGAGGAAGAAGCCCCGGCGGAGGAGCAGGTGGCTGATGAGTCCGGGGGCAGAGGAGTCCCCACTTCCAGTGGATGGGGCAGCAGAGGGGAGTGGGAGTCGCAATCGGCGGAATCGTCGGAATCGTCGGTTCCGTACAACCCCCAAAACACTCGTTGAATGGCCTTCAACGTCCTTGGCTGTACATTTATTGAACTTGTGTATAATTATAATTTATTTGCTTATTATCGAGTCTCGATTGTAGTTGCTGTTGTTTAGTAAGTAAGTAAGCCCATAACAATATGGCTCACGTTTTTGTGCTCGCCAAATATTATAATTTATGTGAATAAAGCGATGTGAATCTCTAGCCCCTAGACAAACCCGTCTCTGTCCGCCTCTCCCTCCATTTCCATTCCCATTTCCATCAAATCCCCGTCTACGCTGGCCATGTCTATTAGCAAACAATTTGTATTGTCTAAGAGTTAATCATTCATAACGTCATCGATTTATTTTTAAACAATATTATTAACGCCTTAGCGTATTATTTCATTTATTATGTAAAAATGCGTTTTATGTTAATTTCAATTGTTTACCCTATTCTTTTGGAGGTGCTAAGCTAGGCCGTTAATGGTATAAACAAAAACAAGTTTGCTGTGCGTTTAAAGAATACAATCTTTTTTTATTTCGCGCCCTACTGCCGCACTTGAAAATGTTGGTCAAACATAAAGCAAGGGAATAATACTACCGTAGTAATTGAAATACTTTCAATATATCTTACAATACCCATGGTGTAGTAAAAAAAACCTTAGAAAATATAGATTTTAACGTTTAATCATGTATATTACCATTGAAAATATTTGGATTATGGAAATTTTACTTTCACACTCTTTAAATGAGCATTGCATATATTTATAAAAAATGTTCTTTAAGGTAAATAAATAAGTACTTTTTAACCTATATACGTTTATACTTTTTTGAATGTAAATTTTACCTCACCCCTAGGTAAAAATAGATTTTCTTTCCATCACTGGAGACAAAGATTTGCCCGAGGCCACGTCTGATAGGCAAATTCAGCTTGCAAAACAATGCAGCATTCGAAAAAAATATGAAAACTAAAAAGTAAGCCCAGAGAAAAGCCCCGAAAAGACTTGAAAAACACTTTGTGTTGATTCTGGGCGAAATCAAAAAGTCATCATTCGGCACGAGAAACCGAATCTGCGGACTTCGATCTGGGTTCTGCGATCTGCAAGTGTGAGTGTGCCTAATGAGTATTCAATTGATGCAGAAAGCCACCGGCGGCCACCAGAAGAAACCTTAAATGGCCATTTGAAAGACGTTACAGTTCGATCGATCGAACGCCAGATCCGAAATTCGATTAGGAGAAGTGTAGGGAGCGAAAACCGCGGAGAACTGCCGGCACTTCATAGGAATTGGGATGGGGGAGCGAAAATTAGAAAGAAGTGCGTCCAGGGAATCGGGGTCAATAGGAAATGAAAAGTGAAATTTCATGCCCAAAGCTCTCCGCTTTTGTTGCGCACTCCACAATGTGTGTTTTGGATTTTCGTTTTTTTCTAATTTGGCCTTTTTGCCAAAGGAACTTGCAATTTAAATATCATTAAATTCTGGGTTAAGTCTTTGTGCCGGCCACTTGAAAATTGCCACCGTATAATCAGTTTTTGACAGCCATCGCATGAGCCCCAAGCCAAATTGGCAACGGCTATTCGAACGCGTCTCAAGAAGAAAAGGCGACACTCCGTCGAGTACCCAATGGCAGTTTAATCAGCCGGGAGTTGTTCAGAGATCTATGGTGGTAGCAAAATTACTGCCAAAAAAGTTCCCCAAAGCGATGTCCATCAAGAAACATTCCAAATTCAATTTTATTCAATTTCAACTCCGTTGCTCGTTTTGGATATTTGCACTGTTTTAACTGAGTATTTAATTTAATAAAACTTTCCTGCGCTTTTATTAGTTGTTGTAGGATATTGTATATGAACATTGACCTAAATCCCCTTCTGAATATTTAAAATATCAATAAATTTGTCGACAAAAATATCTTTACGATAATTGGATTCTTCCCCTTTAAACAAAAAAAAAGATAAAAATTCTATGTGTGCGGCCTGGGTGACCAACACCATTTAATACCTATTAATTATGCATTTTTGTGTAATTTGTTAATGGAGACAAAATAAATAAATTAACAAACTACCTAAACGCTTGTCAATGGGCCGGCGATATAATCAATTAGCACGACTTATGCTGCACTTGGCAACATCATCCGATTCCGACTCCGTCTCCGCGGATCCATGTCCGAGTGGTACGGCAAGTACTCGTATTTATTAGCCTCCAGCGTGAATCATCCGTGGAACACAGAGTTCGTGCCAAACGAGACCTTCTGCATATTGAAATGTGGCAAACAAAAGAAAAAACAGCCAAAACATAAACAACTTGGGCCGAAGAAAACCCCGAAAGGTAGTAAACCGTAGGCTCGTCGCAATTAAAAGGGCGAATAGCTGAGTGCGTACCTTGAGACCTGGCCATTAAGATTAAAGGGCCAACTGAAAGTAACGAGCCAATAAAAGCATCCCAGCACTTCAGCATCCCAGCATCCGCAGGTGGCCAGACCGATGACGCGACAACGGATTAGGTTCCTATCAAACAATTGGGTATTCATTTTAATAAATAATCACCGAGAATGGAAAAATAAATAATAATTCGAGTTGTTGCTGCGGTTTTTGCATTGGATGCTGGCTAGATGGCTATATGGCTGTATGGCGAGATGACTCGGGGAGGTTATCAACACAATGCCTTGAGTCATCTCCCCGCCGAATGGAACATGGAACGCGCTTAAAAACGTATTATGGAAGACGGAAATGAACGCCGGGAAAAAATCGTATGCCAACATATTACGTATATTATATAGAAACATACGCAAATAGAAAAAGCCATACATGGCGGTAAGCAGATGCCGAGGAATAAATTAAATTTGCGTACCAGGCGAAGAATCTCCAAGCAGAATCTCCGCGCAAGAACCTCGCCGGCTTGTTCGTGTGTTTAAATTTAAACCCTGAGCTAAGTCGCTCTGGCATTTCTGCCAAATAGATAGATATAAAGATACAGAGATACAAAGGCGGAGGGCTGGGAATGGTGTTATCAGCCTGTTTACTTTCCACCTGGAGAAGCTCTCGGCTCATCATCGTCGTCTTGTCTCAAATTACTGACCGAAAACAAAAGCAAACGGCCAACGCGCAAAATAACAAACAACAAATACAACGTGTACCGAATGGTTAAATAAATTTGGCAAACAAAAAGCCAAACATTTACTGGGCAACCGAAAAAGATGATAAATGATGCGCGTGTGCAATTCCCGGACAAATAGTTTGGCTTTGGCGATGTTTTAATAAAGCTTAACTAATTAAACAACCACTCAAAACACTCGAAACGTGCGTGTCTTGGTGTAATATAATAGATTTATTAAATTTGTAGTTTGTGTTATACAAAACACCTAAGCATTGCATTAAAGATGAAACCGCGCGCAGGTTTTTGAACCCGTCGAAGGACGGCAATCAAACTTGGCTGAGACTTATTTAGATGGAGGGAAAGACCCCCATCCTCAGAAGTGCTTGGTCAGATTGCTCAGGCACGGCGAGTTGTTGGTGAACAGATCGGCCAGGCTGAATAGGTTCAGGTATGTGGACAGGAAGGTGGCCAGCAGACCGAAGATGAGTACTGCCATGGTGCAGGACACGTCGCACTCGAGGCGGTGGAGGACTCTCACCAATCTTAGCCAGCAGCCGCGGGGGGAAACCGGCGGGGCGGTCACCAGCAGTGGCTCCATCTCCAGGTCAACGGGGTCATAGTTCAAGTCCAGCGGCAGACTGCCATAGCTGGCCTCCGCCGCGATCCTCTGATGAACCCGCTCCATGCGCCGTATACGACGATACAGCAACGGCGGAAGGATGAATACCAGCGGTCCGGTAATGGTGCCACCCACCACATCCATAAGAGCGTCAAAGCTGGGCACAAACTCCGCCACGAGGACCTCCAAGGCCAGCACAGAGGACCTGATCAGCATGCGCTTGAAGGACAGGGCTGAAAAGATAGATATATAAAGATTTAGATGACTTACATAAACAATGATTAGATTAATGTAGCCAAAATATTATGACGGAACTCATTAAGATTCCGTTTAAGCAGAACGACATTGATTGATCAAGTGATCATTAACTAAAGTTGACCAAACTAACTGCATGACATGAATTTATTTATTACATTTTGAAAAAGGTTTTTCCTATTTTTAATTCATAATTAATAAGTTTATTTCTAAGATTGTGATTAATTTATCTTGTAATTAAGTTATCTGTTAATTGCAATTTCAAGTACTGTTATATTAGAATATGAAATAATCTATTCTAAAATATCTAATATCTAATTCTAAATATTATAATTATAAGCAATGAGTATTACTAAGATAAATTTGATTACAAGAGTTATTACTTTTGGGTAAATACATTTCTGTGATCTAATCTGGTATGTACTTACACTCTGGCAGCTTGAAGTAGTTCTCGATCTGCAGGAACATAGCCGAACTAGCCACCGTGACTGAGAAGCAAAGCTGCAGGGCCATCAGGATCAGCATCACGTAGAAGGGCACGCTGGTGGGCAAGGACTGGAGTAGGTTGTCCGCTATCATCGAACCAAACTTGTAGGCGGCGATTATAGAACCAAAGATGGCCACGCTACAGGTAACTAATGCGAATATCCAGATTATTTTCCACCTAGAATCGGATTACTTCAACGGCTCACTAGAAATTCCGATCAGGGCAGCCCAGGACACCTGCGACTTGTGCTTCATGTCGATCTGGAGCGTCAGGAGGACGGGATGGATGTCGAACTGGAAGGCCAATATGCTGTAGCTGTTGAGTACGGTGAGGAATCCAGGCAGTTCTATGGATAATTGGCAATGTAATTACTGAACGACAGACTGAATCTACAGTACCCACCCAAGGAAATGCCCTCGAATGGGGTTCCAATCGCTGGAGCTGCAAAGAGGCAGAACCACAGCAGCGCCACAATAACGATCATCACACAAACTGCGATGATGGCCAGACCTCTGGGATATTAATAAAATAGAACACATATCACAGTTAACTAAGGACTATAATTGTTAACCATATTAAAAAAGCCTTTTGCTTTTACCTTACTTTACCCACATGAAACACCACTAATCCTTCTTTTGAAGTTAGCCACCCCAAAGAAGGAAATCCCATCTTACCGCATGTGCTTCGGACTTCCCAGCCACATAAGCGGGCAAATGACCAGGCCGACGATGATGGCCCAGTAGCAGTATGAGAAGTTGTAGTGGCCAGCGCTTATGCGCAGGACGACGCCCTCCAGATTTTCGGCGGCCATTACCACACTGGGCACCGCCATAGCAAAGATGCTGAGGTCGAGGAGCACGGACACCAGCAGACTCATGTAAGGACCGTAGGCCAGCTCCGCCAGTGCGGCATACGGATAGTTTCGCTTCTGCTGGATGGACGGATCGAGCAGCTCGGCCATGGTCCAGCACTGGGACAGCAGGAAGGAGGTGTAGATCTGCAGGAAGATGATGGACAGCACCAGCAGCACCCCAAAGTAGCCCAGCTTCACCAGCAGTGCGGGCAGAGTGACAAATGGGAATATTCCAAACAAGTCCACCACGTACAGAATGGCGATGAAGAGCGTCAGGTTCTCTGGCTCGTCCTCGTAGGCCCGGAAATGGGGCAGGGCACTAAACCGGGATCTCCGCAGGAAAGGAAGCTGGTCGTGCTGATGCGAGGGCGTCAACTGGACAGGATATCGCCGCTTGGGCAGGGCAAAGGAGGGGGCACGCGAAGGGCGTGGCGCGGGCTTAGCATTCTGTCGGCGAAAGAAAAACATTCGCGATGTGGACTCTTCCAGGGGAAGCAAGCAACTGCAGTCCCTCTAAGCCCAAACTAATGGTGGCCACTCTTGAGGCACAACCATCAACAAGTTCTGACATCGGAAACCGAAGGGAAGCCCTGCAGCGGCTGCAATGTCAATGCACGTAGCCTGAAGTTCAATGCCTTGTCCCTCCGCTCCGTGGAGTGACCCACAAATGCCGTCAACTCGGTAACGAACGTGTTTATTTTACATGCACATATATTATCAACAATAAGCTGCCAGCGCTCCTGTATTGATCCGTCTGAGATTCGTTCTTCAGTTTCCTAGAGTTGCGCTTGTGAAATCTTCTGCTTCTTCGCCTGGCTCTGAAATTGAAAGATCATTTATTTTAAATAAAAAAAGTGTATTTTTTTATTTCAATTACTAGAATGAATTAGTAGTACCTCTTCTTTTTCATCCGCCTGCATGGTTATGACCTGCACCGCCTGTCCGGGACCGGATCGCAGCAGCTTGGAGCCTCTTAAAGTGCCTTCTCCGCAGCAGAAGACTCGCGACGTGGCCGTGTGCTGCAGAACTGGGCTGGGAGAGTCCGATTCGTCCATATGCTGCTCCAGCTGGTCTCCTACAAGGTAACTGCCCGAGTTCTTGTTGTTTTCCGTATAGGCGTGGTTAAAGAGCAAATGGGTGGGACGCACTGCATCCGTTATATACTTACTACAATCCACGGGTTAAGCAGGCATGGTCAGTATAATAGCAACAAAGTTAAGTTTACTGTTTAATGGGACTACATTTTGGCAACAATTCGGGGTAAGTAATGATACGCACACTGACCACCAGAATAACGATAACTACTCTTATCAAAGGTATTTACAAGGGCAAAGTTCGGGAAAATAAAAGCATGCATTAGAGGAATAATTGCTAAATAGGAACTTGAACTCTGAACTGCTGTGGCTCACTCACGCTCCATGAAGAGGCGCCACGGCTCAAACAGCGGGTGGTACTGGTGGGGCAAGTGGTGCAAGTGACGGTGCTGGTGGCTTGGACTGCGGGTGGGCGATGAGGGCTTCTTTTTCGGGTGCAAATCGCGTCAGGAGTCGCATTCGGGCGGAGCCGGTGCATCCTGCCTGCAGTTTGAGACACAAAAGTATACAATACAAAAAACTGCTGGTGGTGCACATTAAGTGTGATCTCTGCTACGTGAAATGTATCAAGGTGGCGCCTCATTCAGTGTACGTATCAGTTTTAAGGTGGGTGATTGTGAGTGGGCATGCGGGAAACAGGGGATGTAATAGGAAGTCAACATACGATCTTATGTTAAACAAGCGCTGGCGCTTGATGTACTCCAGCACCAGATCGTCTATAAGATATTTGACCGACTGACCGCGGCCTAAGAGACGCCGGATAAGCGTCGAGCTCACCTCATTGGGCACCCAGTTGGTAATTAGCGTAATGTTGTTCTGTAACATACAAGAAAATAAAGATGCTATAATTTGATAGAGAGACCAACTCCGATACCTGGTATTTGGTCAATATGTCTGAATCAAAGATAAATTTTCCAGGGTTTGAGCCAGCGCGAGTAATGACCACTAGGCCATGATTAGCTACTATGTCCTCAATCTGCAGGAAATCCAATTTAATAAAGCATATTTGAAAGGAAACGAGACTTACATCGGCTTCTGACCACAGCCCTGGAACTGCGAAGGACTCCAGCAGATCGGCGCCGCACAGGAGTTTCAGGTGCACAGGATCCCGGCTGTCGTGCAGCCCCCGTGGCAGCCATCCGGCCAGATGAGTATCCGGCTCGTCATTGCCGCCCGCTCCCCCTGAATTGATGTGGTTATTGATATAGTTCTGGTGGTGCTGCAGCACTGCCTTTGTGCGCATCCACTTTGTCTGATGCACCTCCCAGTCAGACAGCCGGATCCAGTTGGAGCTCTGCGTAGCCAGCTTCACCATGGCGCACCTGTCCAAGGCGGAGGCCAGACCCTTCTTGCCGTACGAATCGTGTGTGGGTGAGATGATGCCACCCACCACTCTGTATGTCCCCTGCATCTCGAAGTGATCCTTGGCTATCTCTGTGGGCAGGAACATGCGGCGTAATCGTATCGATTATGTACCGGGGAATTTCACCATCCGGTTTCTGACTCACCAAACATCCGCAAGTGCATAGGCGTGGGCGGACTAAAGCATCCGCAGGCTATGAAGGCGATTCGCGGAAGCAGGTTTTTGGTTTCCTCGATAAAAGCCGACATCTTTTTGGGTTTTTGACGAGATTTACAAATTGCAATCCAGAACCTGAAGCTTTCGCTTGTTATGTTGTGGTTTGGCCAGCTGATTTTTGCAATCATCTGTTCGCGGAATCAATATTTTTCAACACTGCACAGCTGTAAGGGCTGCCGATACTGACTTCCATTCGATTACCAAAGGCACTCGATTAAAGGCACCGTTGGCTTTTGTGATTTAAAGTTGATGACATAAAAGGTTTTTTTTTTATTAATTTACCACTGAATTCCACATATTAAAAATTAGGTTACCCCAATATTAAACTATTTCACCAGCGGTGGTTTTAAAAGTTGGCTGTTGTGCTCAAGAATTGCTTATAAATTTTCAATGCACAAACTCTACATTATTTACAATTTTCATATATACCCATCTTTTATATATCTGATAGTCAAAGCTTTTTTTTTAGTGTACCACTCGATACCTTGCCTTTGCCATCGATAGTTGTGCAGCTCTGCGAGAACGATTGGCTGGCGATATTAGTGTAATCGATTAGAAATGGCGTCCTCACTGTCTTTCTTTTAAGAAAATTTCGTGTAGTCTATTTACCATTTAGCAGCGTTGTGTGTGTTTGTCAATTGTAAGAACACACTATTTTTTAAAGAGAACCTCCTGGCGAAAGTCCAGGAAGCGGAATTACGGTGGATCGAAGGACGAAGGCGCGGAGCCGAGTGCAAAAACAACGGCCAGCAGGCAGCGACATGAAAATGCATTTGTAGCCCTAACCCACAACTCGCACACACACACACTCTCTCGGAAATACAGCCAGAGGCAGGAAAGGATTGCAAAGGACACCGCTGCAGCATCACCATCTTCTCCAGGTGGAGCACGAGGGGGAGGAGCAGGCGGAGGAGGAGCGGCGACGGCAACAACAAATGGCGCTGGTGACGGTGCAGCGCTCTCCCAGTGTAACTGGCTCCTGCTCGAATTCGGTGAGAGTCTCCCTCGCTCTCGCATGTCTACTTTGTTTTGGTCACCCCCGCTCGCCAAAGAGAGGGCCAATTTAGGAAAAGCTCTTCGTGCGTGTTCCGCTTTTGGCCATGATCCTTTGTGTGCTCTTCATCATGACCAATGTTTATCCGCGAGCTTGTTGCTTACGTTTTGGTTTTCGGTTTTCGCGTGTGGGCGGGCGGCATCGTTCGTCATCGGCGCTGCTTTTGGTGTAACCCAAGCAAATCCGCAGACGTCGCGACGTCTATATTTTTCAACAGACTTTTGCATTGCCTTATTTGTCGTTTTTGTCGCTTTCCGCTTGTTTTTGTTTTCTTCGCCGCCCCACCGCCCAAAAATAGTTCGCGAGACCTTGACGTCCGACTGCACAGAGAGAAAAATGCATACGTTATGAAGATCAATTAAATTTACACATCATAAAATGGAATAGGGACAAATTTATACATTCAAAAATGTTGACCCAATATTGAATAACTAAATGGCATTTATTGACCCAATAAAATATGAAAAAAAAGTTATGCACAGCAGTGGGATCTGAATACAAAAGCTATTTATCATTAGAAGCTCAGAACTCTAGTTTACAAGACCATTTCCAAGTGATCAAATATTGTAGTGTGATCAAAGTAAATATATATTAGCCCTATTACCTTTGCTTAGATACAGAGCTTCTTTTATTTCTGCCAGTGTGTGATACCCTTGGAATTTTAATTCAGGCAATAATCAGACATTAATCGAGCAAAAATCTGCCCCTTTGTAAAGTCATTCAGCATGCGAGCTTGTTGGCCCTATGAAAATATGTTTAATATGCCTCGCTGGGTGAGGAACAGCAGAACTATGCCCATATGGAAACCTATTAAACAAAATTTTCTTTTATTTAACACCCACAGGATGGCGAAGCCGAGGACGACGAGGGCAATAGCAAGGCAAATCGCAGCGAGTGCTTCCTCGCCTGCAAGGGCACCGCCCTGGTCTTGGACCTCAAGGACATCCCGCCCCAAACGCAGAGCGAGCGCAGACTGAGCACCGACTCCACCCGCTCCAGCAACAGCACGCAGAGTAACAACTCGGACATCCAGCTCCACTTACAGTCCATGTTCTTCCTCCTGCAGCGCGAGGACACGCTCAAGATGGTGGGTACTCGATTTAAAAGTACTTTAGCTAACTCAACATCCATTTCCTCTCCACAGGCTGTCAAGCTGGAGTCCCAGCGGTCTAACCGCACACGCTACCTGGTGATTGCCTCGCGCAGCTGCTGTCGGAGCGCCACCAGCGAACGTCGGCGACACCGTATCATGCGTCACAATTCGGCCAAAGTGGGCGGCTCAGCGGGCACCACGTCGTCCTCCTCCGCGGCGGTCACCACGCAACGCCAGTTATCCGTCGAGCAGACCGCCGCGGAAACCAGCAGCAAATGTGATAAATCCGCGGACAAGGAGAATACGACGGCGGCCGGCGACAACAAGAATACCTCGGGCATGGAGGAATCCTGCCTGCTGGGCATCGACTGCAACGAGCGGACCACCATTGGCCTGGTTGTGCCCATCCTGGCGGACACCACAATTCATCTGGATGGCGATGGGTATGAAACGAAATTAAATTAGTTTACACTTTTCCAATATTTGTAGGTAGATCAGCTCACAAAATCAAAAAGAAATGAAATCATAATATCAATTACCAATTATCGATCCTTTTTAACTAACACCGATTATTTATCTTGCAGTGGCTTTAGCGTCAAAGTTTACGAGAAGACGCACATCTTCAAGCCGGTCTCAGTACAGGCCATGTGGTAGGTGGCTTAGCCTGTGTCAGGTTCTCTGAGCCACGACTAAAAAACTTATATCATCGGCAGGTCCGCGCTGCAGACGTTGCACAAAGTGTCGAAGAAGGCTCGTGAGAATAATTTCTATGCTAGCGGTCCCTCCCACGACTGGCTAACCAGCTATGAGAGGCGCATTGAGTCGGACCAATCCTGCCTAAACGAGTGGAATGCCATGGACGCGCTCGAGAGTCGCCGACCCCCTTCGCCTGATGCCATACGAAACAAGTAAGCATTCGATCAGCTTCATCCTCCACTGTTTAATACCTTGCCTTGTCGATTGGCAGACCCCCCGAAAAGGAGGAAACCGAGAGTGTCATTAAAATGAAGCTGAAGGCCATCATGATGTCGGTGGATCTCGACGAGGTCACATCCAAGTATATACGCGGCCGTCTCGAGGAGATTCTGGACATGGATTTAGGCGAGTACAAGTCGTTTATCGACGCCGAAATGCTTGTCATTCTGGGTCAAATGGATGCACCCACCAAGATATTCGAACATGTCTACCTAGGTTCCGAGTGGAACGCCAGTAACCTGGAGGAGCTGCAGAAAAACGGGTATGCATTTGTAATGTCTTATAGATGCAAAAAAGAGTCCCTGTTAGAAAGAAGAGTTGAAGATTGTAATATTCGTGTTGGACAAAATAATTCAGTTTAAAATCGGTATATTCGTGTTGGACAAAATAATTCAGTTTAAAATCGGTATATTGAAAAAATTATAAAGATGAATATTTAAACAATTTTAAAATTTAAAATATTATTTTTACTTACACGTTCCTTCTCTGCTTTCAGCGTTCGCCACATCCTGAACGTGACGCGGGAGATCGACAACTTTTTTCCCGGCACCTTCGAGTATTTTAACGTGCGCGTGTACGACGACGAAAAGACGAACCTGCTCAAGTATTGGGACGACACGTTCCGATACATTTCACGGGCGAAGGCCGAAGGGTCCAAGGTTCTTGTGCACTGCAAGATGGGTGTCAGTCGATCCGCCTCAGTGGTAATCGCGTATGCTATGAAGGCTTACCAGTGGGAGTTCCAGCAGGCGCTGGAGCACGTGAAAAAACGGCGCAGCTGCATCAAGCCGAACAAGAACTTTCTTAACCAGCTGGAAACATACAGCGGCATGCTGGACGCCATGAAGAACAAGGAGAAGCTGCAGCGCAGCAAGAGCGAGACGAACTTGAAGAGCACAAAAGACGCGCGTCTTCTGCCCGGGAGCGAGCCCACTCCCCTCATCCAAGCGCTCAACCAGGCCAAATCCAAGTCCACCGGTGAAGCGGGCGTAACGCCCGACGGCGAGGAGGAGGATGGCTCGCGCCTGCATCGCCGCTCCATTGCCCAGAAGTCGCAGCGCCGCTTGGTCCGGCGCTCCAGCAGCACGTCTCCCAAAACTCAGACGGCGGTGGTCACCAAGCAGCAGAGCCAGTCGATGGAAAACCTGACGCCGGAGCGTAGCGTGGCCGAGGAACCCAAGAACATGCGCTTTCCGGGGAGCAACGGGGAAAACTACAGCGTCACTCAGAATCAGGTGCTGCACATCCAGAAGCACACGCCTCTGTCTGTGCGTACACGGATTCACGATCTCGAGGCGCACCGGGCTGATCAGGTGCCCCAACAGCCAGTTTGGACCTCGCTGACTAAGCTGATTACGCAGACCTCTCACGTGGGAGGCAGTGGAAGTAGCAGCGGTAGTGGGAACATCCAGCCGAGGAGGGATTCCAGCTCCTCGGATGTGTTCTCCTCGCAGGTTGACAGTGTATTTGCAAAGGAGGAAGGAGAGAAGCGCCAGCGCCGCAAGACGCACTCTTGGACGGAGTCGTTCGGTCCTAGTGGCGGCATCGTTCTGGACCCCACGCCTCAGCAACAGAAGCAGCAATCAAGCGCCATCCTGTTGCGGCCTCGAGGTACTCGGCCACGGGAGCTCCCATCGCGCCACGCCAGCTGGGGATCGGGTGACAACCGGAGCAGTCTGCCGCAGAGGACCAGCTCGAGCTCATACTACGACAGCAACCGCAACACCACGGCCATTTTCGAAGGCGTTATTCAAGACCTAAAGCGGAGCGGCAATTGCAACGTGATTGAAGGAGTGCCCGTTTCAGCGGAACCATCAGCTGGAGTTGGCGAGGGCACCGTGAAGCGCACCAAGCAGAAGCTGGAGGAGAGCACAGCTCTGAAGAAGCGCTGCCAGGAGGACAGCCAGGAGCTACTACTCGAGGCGGTGGATGCTGGTCAGAAGCGGTGTCCGAGTCTGTACCGGAGCGCTTCCTCGGCGCACAGTCCGCGGCAGCGTCAACCTCTGCGCTGTAATAGCGAGGAGCTGATGCACACCAGCGACATCGAGAACAAGAACACCACGCCCAGCGACCAAGAGGCGGTGGTAGTGCTGCGCGTCCAGGGTCAAGCCCTGGCCGACGATCAGCGCATCTCGGGCAATGTGCAAATACTCAAGCAAAATTTTGAAGCCAAAGCGGGGGTGGTGGGCGTGGGAGGGGGCGGTGGAACGTCGGCGGGATCCGGCAGCAGCTCAGCAATCGTTGCTACTGGGAGTGCGGTAGTGGCCAGCTCAACAAACCCCGGCAAGAAGTCGACCAGCCACCAATCACTGCCATCGTCGCCGGTGGCGCAGCATGCTAACCACGTATCCCCCGCCTCGAACTCCAACTCCTCCGCCTCCAACTCGTCCGATTCCAGCGTAAGCGAAAATTGTGATCGTAATGTAAAAGGTCTAGTGCATAAATATCAAACCACTACTTCCTGCAGTAGCCAGGCTGCCGCCCCGCCCACAGTCGCCTGCGCCCCACTGCCGCCCGCCGGTACCGCCAGCAACATCAGCCACGCCTGCAGCACCACCATCACCACTAGCTTCAAGCAACGTCCGCGCTCTTACTATGATAGATCGTTGTCGAACCGATCTACGCATGACTACAGCGACAGTCGTCCGCCGCCTGCTCCAGCCCGCCACAGTCACAACAGCAACATGCAACACCACCACCATCAGCAGCAACAACCGGAGCAGCAGCAGGTGCAAATCCGGCGGCTGGCGCAGCACGGAAAGACGCATCCGCTGAGCAGGCTAAGTGCACCCAAAACCGGCTTCAACACCGCCGCCTACAACACCATGTAAAGGCCACGCTCTGCTTATCCTGCAACGTTCACATGCCACTTGCAACTTGCAATCCATACCCCTGTAGCCACTAAGGATCATCCTCATCCTCTCGCCCGCTTTACGTATTTATATATTCGACCGTTTCGCCCATTTTGTGTTTTTTGTCCAACAATCGAACACCTTCATCACCACCCATCATCTCCTCATGCCTTGTTTTTGTTGTCTTGTTTTGTGAGGCGTCCATAAAAGCTTCTTGTGTCTGCAACGTGTGAATGGAACTATTATAATGACATGAGAGGGCAAACAAAACAACCTATGGAAATGAAACTGTATTTGTACTTTTAAATTACTTGTAACTGTATACATATTTATTTTATATTATGCAAGAACTGCCTACGAATAAACGATTTATTGTATATACGTCATCGTCTGGTGATTGTCTCTGTGCCGTCCCTGTGTCATTTAAACGACTGTGTTTTCCGCCCGAGAAATACTGCCCGCCATTTTTACCAGATTTGTATTTACAGCCTTATCCACATGATCCGCTCTTTCCGCTACTCTTGGGCGGAGTATAAGAAGTGATTCGGCACATGGAGATCCACCCGGTTGAAGCCGTAGACCAAAAGTCCCCACCTTAAACACTTGTATTTTTTCTATTTATCAGACCGTATATTTATAAATAAAAATGTGTAATCCAATTTACAGCCCAATCTATTTCGCAGTTGGCCATGACTCAGCCATGGGAACAGGGCATTTTTAACAATAAGTCTGTGGTACACCATATTTATGTTGTATCAATCCATTTCGTTGATTTAACTTTTAACATTTGAAGCAATAAGTAAACAAATTATAATGTGATTATATTAACAAGCGTTTTAATGGAAAGATTATATTAGAACAAGTCATGATCGTAACATATTTATGACTTAGATCTACGTACAATATAGATATGTACATATTAGATTCGGATTTGTGTGATGGCAAGTGCCGTTCAAAAGTTGAATTTACTGTAAAAGACAGCACTCGAAGGATGGTTATTTAGTGTGTGTACGCAAATGTCGCTTAAGAATTGACCTCGTGTTAAAAGACTTCGAACAGTGAGAGCACTTAAATGGCCGCTCTCCTGTGTGGGTCCGTAAATGATCCTCAAAACCTGCTCTCATTATAAAAGTTTTCGGGCACTGGGTACACTTAAACGGTCGGTCTCCTGTGTGTGTTTTTAGGTGAACCCGAAGTACAGATTTCTGTCTAAAAGTCCTGCTGCATTGGGCACACTTGAATGGTCGTTCCTCTGTGTGGGTCTGCAAGTGTTTTTTAAAATTTGATTTCTGGATAAAAGTTCTTGGGCAGAGGGTACACTTGAATGGGCGTTCTCCTGTGTGGGAACACAAATGAAACTGAAGAGTTGAATTCGAAATAAAAGTTTCCTGGCAGTGGGTACACTTAAATGGTCGTTCTCCAGTGTGTATCCGCATGTGGGTTTGACGAACTGACTTATGTTTGAAAGACTTTGAGCAGTGGGTACACTTAAACGGTCGCTCTGCACTATGGACACGCAAGTGCTCGCGAAGAACTGACTCCGCTTTAAAAGTCTTTGAACAGTGGGAGCACTTGAACGGTCTTTCTCCTGTGTGCGATCGCAAGTGTATCTCTAAATGCAAATTCCTTGTAAAAGCCTTCGGACACTGGCTGCACTTGAACATTCGTTCTCCTTTATGAATTGGTAAATGGTCGTGAAAATCTTGATGCAGTAAAAAAGTTTTTGGGCAATAGGAACACTTAAACGGTCGTTCTCTTGTGTGGATCCGCAAGTGCTTTTGTAGATGTTGTTTCTGGGTAAAAGCCGACGAGCAGTGAGTGCACTTGAAAGGTCGTTCTCCAGTGTGCATTCGCAAGTGTTTTTTACGGCTAGCATCTAGCGCAAAGGACTTCGGGCAGTGGGAACACTTAAACGGTCGTTCTCCTGTGTGAGTTCTTAAGTGTATTTTCAGACTAGAATTTTGGATGTACGATTTTGAACAGTAGGTGCATTTGAACGGTCTCTCGCCTGTGTAAATTCGCAAGTGCTTCAAAAGAGTTGCATTTTCGGCAAAGGTCTTTGGGCAGTGGGTACACTTGAACGGTCGTTCTCCATGGTATTTCAAGTGTCGCTGAAGATACGAATTTCGGTGAAATACTTTTGAGCAGTGGGAGCACTTAAATGGTCTCTCCCCTGAGTGCGTTTTCAAGTGAATTTTAAGTTTTGATTTCAATACAAAAGTCTTTGGACACTGAGAGCATTTATGCTCACCATCATCAATTCGAGGTTCATAATCCTCATCCTCATCTTCAACATCGTAATCATCACCTGAGTCCGAGTCCTTGGAGTCGTCGGTCACGAGTAGGTCTTGTCCTAGAGACTTGTTCCTCGCTTGGCATTGGTCCCTATTGGTCTCCACCTGTGAATCCTTCTTTAACTGGCAGAAGAAATTATAGCTCCTTTCATAAGTTCGCCTTATTTCGAAAGCATTTTTCGCATCCTGCAGACAGGAAGGACAAACGGCGTCTGGATATTGATCGCCTCTTTCAACTGAAAGTCCAGTGCATTCAGATATAATATTCGCAATTGAAACTCTTGGTCCCCGCGTCCTTTTAAAAATATTGACCATGTTTTCTGAAGGCCCCAGGCAAGCACGGCATATAGACGACACCATCGCTATGAAGTTGGACAACAATATAATAACTATTGACTATAAATTAAATGAACTTTCTTACGGATATTTGTATGGCTTAAGGATCAGATATTATTTGATCGTTTAAATGGGCATGCAAATTCTGCTGATTTTATCACAACGAGCAATTTTCCGAGGAATGGCTTTCATTCTTGCAAGAAGCCTGTTTATTTTTGTGGTTAAAATTAGAGACAATTCTTAAATATGGAATGGTGACTCTCGTTGCTTTTTACACTGTAAATTATATTCACCGTCATAAAGGTATATTTCTTACAGTATATTTAAGCCAAATAAAAACAAGATCGGGATCGGATAACCATTCAGTTTACTTCTTCGGTGCATTAGAGATGTGGAAAATCAGAGATGATATCGATGCTGTCTTACACTTAGCTTAGAGCACTATCGATGTCGACTAAGATTGATAATTTCAGGGGATTCAAAAAAAACGAGAACGGAAGTTAACTTGAGCAAGCCCCTGCAGTCACCCTTAAAATTGATGACAGCTTTCACTGCGCTTAC